>JARQOD010000008.1:33846721-33996077 GCA_033576555.1 Oophaga sylvatica
CATCCAGTACCTTTTGTAACCCCAAAGGGGGAGCTTCTGCTCAGAACTCTTTCCACCTTTTCAAACATCCCCTTTTTCTCACCCCTCCCCCCACCAAACCCTCCCCCCCTTTTTTGAATGCCTATTACATCCTCAATAATCAAACCTCCCACCCCGTCCCAATTTTCACTCCCAAATTCTTTGAATCGTCCCATAATACATTAACCCCCAATCCCCACTTTTAAGCGTGCATTAAAAATGCATTTTTAAAATTTTGCTTACCCCCCCCCAAAAACGCATTAACCTAACTACCCCTTTGGGGGCCCACAAAAATTTTTTCCAAAAATTTTTGACCGCCCCCCGGGGCCCGGGGGGAACTCCACCGACCCGTTTTTCCTTGGGATGTCAGGGACTGCAGCTCTCAAGGGCCCGGGACCATAAAAGGGTTTTTTACAGGGGTAAAATTTTTGGATTGGCCAACCGGGGGCCCCGGGTGGGTGGCCACGCTCGGTGCAGACCACAAAGGGTTTGTTGTGCAGCAGATTGGGCCCCCACAGGTGAGCGGGCCTTTTCAGGCAGATGGAGTGTAGGGAGGGGGGGAAAAAGGGGGGCCCGCATTAGGAAAAAAAGGTAAACACACAAAACCCATTGGTACCTTTCAAAAGATTTTCAGGCACCCCCCCACATGGGGGGGAAAGGGGGTACCCCCAATTTTCCTCCACTAGTAGGTGTGTCCCCTTTTTTTTTGAAATAAGCCGGGGGCCTGCATGTAGGGGCCTAACTTACCCCCCTGCCCGCTGACCTTGGTGGACCCTTTTTAAGTACACATCTCTTTTTGCCGTGCAGGGCTGACCCACCTCCGCCCGGGTTACGTGTCACCTTTGGACCCGGGGACTTTACCCCCCAGGAACCCGGGTTCCCAAAAGGGGTCAAGAGCCTTTTGCCGCCCCTGCATCCTAAATTTTTCTGGTGAGTATAAGGTCCTCTCCTCATTCACTTTCCCCCCTTCGCCTACCCCCCTCCCATCCACAGGCTTGGGGGCCCCCCTCTTCTCCGGGGCCCTAACTGGCACACTTTCTCACGAGCTACACACCGTTTCAGCTCTGAAAAAAGATGGATGGTTTCATTCCCCTTTACTACCTCCACTCTATTAACTGAACTGCAGGCCAACTTCATCTGTGAATGGGGTACTGAAGCGAAACTTTTTTCCATCCACCCTTTATACTCACCAAAAAATATTTACATGACAAAATTTCGCGATTGGCTCGCATCCACCCTTGGTTTGAAAAAAAACCTCTACAACAAATTCAAGTCAGATTGAACTTTAAAATTTTAAGGTTAACAAAAATTGGTTAGAAAAGGGGGAATTGTACAATTTCTTTACAAACACTCCACTTTTTAGGGTCAAAAAATTTTGGACAAAAAAACAAACCCAAAAAATTTTTTTATTTAATTTTTTGGCAACCTTTTTGGGGCAATACCCCTAATCGGAACCCAGGACACACCAAACGGGGGTTTCCCCTTCTTAATGTTTCCACCTTTCACCGCAGCCTTCGGTCTTTTGTTTTGGTTTTCCTCAAGCCGTTTTGCAAGGAAATGCTGTCTTTTAAGATCGGTGTTGATTTGGCCCTTTGAAAAGTTCCCCACTTTTTTGCACTCATGAACTCCGTGACCGCGTATTTGGGGGTCATTACCATCTGTACTAGAAGCCCGTCCAATCAATTGCAGCTTTGGCTAATCTGGGCAAAAGAAATCCCTACACTTCAAAATTCATCCGCTACTCTTTCGCTTTATGTCACAAAACACAATGACCCATGCCATTGAAAGCCATCATGCCCATGCCATCACGTTGCCTCCACCATTTTTACAGAGGATTGGGTGTCCTTGGATCATTGCCTTCCCTTTCTTCCCAAATTTTTGGGCTTCCCTTCTTTCTGGTACAGGTTGATCTTTGTCTCATCTGTCCATAAATACTTTTCCAGAACTACTGGCTTCGGGAGGTTTTTTCACAAATTAACTCGGCCTTCTATTTTTGGAATTGATAATGGTTTGCATCTAGATTGAACCCCTTTTTGTATTTACTTTTATGATCTTCTCTTTACTTTGATTAGAGACAATACCCCTACTTCACTGAGAGTTTTCTGGACTTCAGTTGATTTTAACTTCTTCTTCACCAAAGAAATATCGGCGATCATCCACCACTGTTGTCTTCCGTTTCCCATCTTTTTGGTTTGATAGTTCACCCAGTGCTTTCTTTCTTTCCAATGTCCAAATTGAGATTTTGCCATTCAATGTTTAGCAATTTCTTGGATGGGTTTTTTCTGTTTTTGCAGTTTAAGGATGGCTTGTTTCACCTGCATGGAGACTCCTGTGACCGCATTTTCCTTCACAGCAAAATTTTCCAAATCAAACACCAACACCCAAATCAACTCCGGCCCTTTAACTGCTTAATTAAATGACATAAAAAAAGGGATTGCCCACACCTGTCCATGAAATACCTTGGATCATTTGTCCAATTACTTTTTGGCCCTTTTAAAAAACGGGGTCACATTTAAGGACGAAACTCCAAACCCTTCACCAAAATTTTAAATGTGGAACCCTCAAATGAAACTGAATCTAACTTCAACTCATCTGATTTTTTTTTTCAAATTCATTGTGGTAATGTCAGAACCAAAAATTAGATAAATGTTGTCTCTTCCCAATATTTATGGCCAACTGTATCTCTAATAGCTCCCCTGGGTCTAGGTTTGGGTAAGGGTTTGAGTATTTAATACCTCTATGGTGTTTCCCTTTTCATGCACCCTTCGGGAAAATAAAACAAGTCGTAGCTGGGCTCCACACATTTACCTCGAAATTATTTCTCACCTGTTTTATGAAAATTTTAAAGTCTGTTTCTGTATTGTTAATATTTTGGGTTTGTTAACTGGTTCATGCAGAATAACATAACACCCATTCGAACACTATGGCTGGCTAACAATGAAAGCAATTGTTACCATCTACCTTTTCGGTCTCCCCTTTTTTTTCCCATAGATTGTAAGCTTGCAACAGGGCCCTCATTCCTCTGGTACTACTTTGTCGGTTATGTTATGCTTAAATTCTATTGTCTGTACAAGTCCCCTCTATAATGTAAAGTGCTGCAGAAAATGTTGGCACTAAAAAATAAAATTATTATTATTATTTATTATTCCTTTCAAAAAAACAGCAACCAACCCTGCGCAAATAATATCACGGGGTAAAGCAATGCATTAAAACAGAAAGCCAGAATGTGGGCTCAACGTCACAGTACAATCTTCAAAAATGTAAAAAAAATAAGTGGCATTCACCATGGCGCGTTTTTTCTTTTTCATTCAAAATCACATGAATACAGAGTGAAGACACAACTGCAACTTAACTGGGACAAAAAAAGTAGCCCTCCACACTAACCCACCACCCACAAACTATAACACCCCCGATCAATGAATTTTGCTTTGCTTATCATTTCCCCAAATTCCTTATAGAGTTTACTGAAGAGCCACAAAAATGGTGCAACAGTGGGATGATCACACAGATCCATTTACAGGTGTAATTCAGAGCTCTGGTTCTCGGATTTTGGGGATCCCAGAGGTCATCCCCACATTGAAATTGCCACTATCCAGAGATAGGGTATAACCTTTAAACTTCTGATAACCCTTTTAAACATTTTCAAGATTTTGTTTTATTTTCCCATAGGGAAAATAGAAAATAATAAACCAATACTGATGCAATACAGAATAATACAATACTGATAATTAACCCATATATGGACAGGGGGAAAATGGTACTGTCAGGGATATATGCAAATACAGATACTGACAATTACATTCATATACCAACAAGAAGTGATACTGTCATGTATATATACGGAATAATGCAAAACTGTGAATAAACCCATATACAAACAAAAAATGGGGACTGTGCAGTTTTATAACTGCATACAGAATAATAAAGAAAACTGAGAATTACCACAATAACAGGCAAGAAGTGGTACTGTACAGAGTATATTTACAGAATAATACAGAGCTGAGAAATTTCATTATTACCGGACAGGAGAAAGTGTACGTGCATGCATATACTGCATACAATTAATACAGATACTGGAATTACACACAGTAACAGGACAGGAAAAGTGGACTGACAGAGTATATATACGGACAGAAAGTGGACTGTACAGATTATTTACAGGGGCAGGAAAAGTTACTTTGCAGAGTATATATACAGAAATTTCAGATACTGAAATTACACACATATCAGGACAGGAGAATGGTACTTTTGCAGTCAGGGCCGGTTTAGGCAAAGTGCGCCAGGGAAAGTTTAAAAATGGGGCCCCAAATGCAAACATATCGCACATCACCCAAGCATTTCATTGTTTTTTACATTCCTGAATTCAGGTCGCTAAATGATGTATTGACATATTGTAGTCGTTCAAAAAACTTGTTTCCTGGGCCCCTTTTCCACAGTCTGAGAATAATGATGGGACAGAACGATCACAAATGGATCCTAATAATCCCATACGTATCTTTATCAGCAGCACATCTACATTACACCCCATAGTCCTCCATATAATATAATGCCCCCATATCCTCCATAAATATAATACACTCCTCATCCTCCATATAGTTAATAAACTCCCTATATCCTCCATATAGTATAATACACTCCTCAAGCCCTCCATATATTAAAATACCTCAGTCCACATATATTAAAATACACTGCTCTTTCCCCATATAGTATAAACACCGCCAGTCCCCATGTAGTACAATTCTTTTCCCATAGTAAAAAGCCACCCCATTTTTTTTCTTCACATATTAAAATGTTTCCCATAGTCCTCGATACAGTAATAATGCAGCCCCTTACATAAATCAGCTACCCCATAGAGCATAATGTAGCCACCCCAGTATAAGCACCCCGCCATAAATATAATGAAACCCCCCCATAGAATATAATGCAGCCCCCCCTTTTTAGTATAATGCAGTCCCCCCTTAGAGAAAAATGCAGCCACCCCATAAAATAAAATTTGCAGCCCCTCCATGGAATATATGGCAGCCCCCTCATTTATGATAATGCAGCCCCCCATAAAATATAATGCACCTTTAAATATAGTAAATGTAGTCCCTCCATAAAATAAAATTTAGCCCTCCTCATATAATATAATGCACCCAAAATAGAATATAACTACCCCCTCATAAAGTATAATAAGCCTCATACAAATAATCTACCACCCAAAATATAATGCAGCCCCCCATAGAATACAATGTACCCTCCTCATATATTAATTACTCCCTCATAAGTATGATGAAATCACCACCCATAAATATAATAAATAAAACACCCCCAAATTATAAGTAGCTCCGAATGAATATAATACAGCCCACCTCCCCATAAAAATATAATGTACCCCCATCTTATATAACAAAAGCCTCCCCCAAGAATGTAAGTATAATGTACCCCCCATGGATATAACACACCCCACATGGTAACCAAGACCCTCCCCCATCAGAGCACCATGTATACAGCACAGACCCCCCCACCACACCATGGTATACATCACAACCCCCCCATCACACACCTGGTAACACACAGACCCTCCCCATCACAGCACCATGGTATACAGCCAGACCCCCCCATCACAGCACCAGGTATACACACAGAGCCCCCCCAACAGCACCATGGTATACAGCACAGCCCCCCTCCCCATCACACCCACCAGGTATACAGCACAAGCCCCCCCAGCACAGCACCATGGTAACAGCACAACCCTCCCCCATCCAGCACCAGGTATACAGCACAGACCCCCCCACACAGCACCAGGGTATACAACACAGACCCCCCCACCACACCAGGATACACACAGCAGGGTGGGATTCAAATTTTTAACAACAGGTTCTGTGTTTGTGCTGGGAAAACCCACCCATTTTAAGTCACACCCATTTTAGCCACACCCTTTTAAAGCCACACCCTTCACACACACACCTTTTCCTCAAAAAAAAAAGTAGGGGGCGCAGTCAGTTAAAAACAATAAATTGGAATGGGATCAAACATGCACATTCTGGCCACGGGTCTCCTGACCCAGTTGACAGCGCAATTTATTGCGCTGTCTCACTTGACTGACCGGCTTGCCAGGGTTGCACTACATTCTGATTAAGAAGTCTCTTTCTAGTCTCAACAAACTAAATTAAACTATATATTATGTAGCTGGGACAAAGCCCCCTCTCCATACAATCGCAGCGAGATCGCTGCTGATCCTAGTTTTGTGACACACAACACTCACCACGATATCGCTGTTTGGGGATTCAGCGACGATCACCCCCCTCCGGTATCGCTGATCGCGCTGAAATGTCTACATTTTTTGATCGCTGGTCTCCCGCTGACCACACGCATCGCTGCGTTGACAGGCGGGAGACCAGCGATCCGCGGAACCAAGGACACAGCGGTTTTCCACCCGGCGTGCCTAGAAACCCTCTGTTACCTTGGGGTACCAGCGCCCGATGCAGGGCGCTGGTATCAATAAACTGCGGGTAACTACGATGTTTACCCCGCAGTTCCTTGTGCTGATCGCTGCCCCTGTTTGGGAGCTCAGCAGCATAATAAGCATACACCAGCGATCCTGAACGTTGTCGGGATCGCTGGTGTATCGCTATGTAACCCAGCCTTTACAGTTCTACCTTCATCCAGAAATACCAATATACAATAAGGGGGAAGGTGTTTATCTACAGCTCGGTTCTAACCGAATTCTTCGCATGCTCAAAAATGTTCCAGTCCCCGCGGTGCTGTTCGACACCCCCAACACAATCAGGGATTTTCCTAACAAACAAGCACATTTGCTCATAATATAATAATATTATTTATTTCTCTAAGGATAGGTCACACACCATTTTGTCTCATCCAAAAATCGTTTCCGATTAAGTAATCACACTCTAATCGGGGTTTGATCAGAGGTGCTCACAGCGGCTCCGATTTTCGCGGATGTGAAAGGGGAAAAAAAAATTCCCCATCTTCTTCATTCGTAAAGCTGTAAAACAGACTGCATTCAATGTCTCCATGCAGTCTGATTTTTTTTTTTTACGACCACGATTTGCCTGGCTGATGGATCCCATAATTATCAACTCGTGCGTGCTGCCATTTTTCTTCTACCAAAAATACGATTGTTTGGATCTGCCAAAATCATACTACATAATATCTGAATAATAAACGTGTGTCTAAATCTAGACAAATGGGAGATGCTGGGACTTATACTATGATTTTAATAATAGAACATATTTTTGTATACCTGCAGTAACTCTATAATCAATGCCAATAATGCAAGCTGGGACTTACAGTTCCCCCACCACCACTGCATGTACATCCTAATACATATAGGGATTACTTCATCTTTATAAAGTAACCGTAAAAAAGCCGCAGGATTAAATTGACTCACATCATGGCCAAAAAAATGACACAAATATTATATTTTCACATGATCTCGCCCTCCCGTTTTTATGGTGTTTACAATTTTTTATCACAACGAAATATAATAATTGCAAACAATGGTAACAAAACATATTGACTTAGAATGAGTTAATCACAAGTCAATATTTCATGTTGACCCTTCTTCTTCAGGACCTCTGCAATTCTCCCTGGGATCTCTCAACAACTTCGGACCAAATCCTACTGATAGCATCCATTCTTGCACAATCAATGCTTTCATTTGTCAGATTTTTAAGGTTTTTGTTTGTCCACCCGTCCTTGATGATTGCCACAAGTTCTCAATGGATTAAGGAGGACATTGGGGAACCATTCTTTATTCATGGCGTTTTTTGGGGAAATTTTAAAACCCCGTTCCCTTGGGGCTGAAAGCAACCCCACACATAAGGGTTTCAGGAGCTTAAAAATTTGGCATAAAGACTGGGTACGCTCACCTTGTCTTCCCCTCCAATACTTTTCCGTTCCCCAAAAACAATCGAAAAGGGGTTCATCAAGAAAAAAATTTAAAAACCCCCAGTCCTCACATCCACTGCCTGCCTTTTTTGCAGAATATCACTTCCATGATTTTTTCTGAGAGAAGGGTTTTTTTTGCTGCCCCCTTTGGGGAACCACCTTTTGCCCAAGATCCCCCTCCATGCTACAGACACCACACCTGCCTCTCCATTCCTGGCAAGCTCTGCACTGCGGGCCCGACCCCCGCCTAAATTTTTTTTTTTTTAAAGGGGTTTTTTTTTTTTTTTTTTTTTTTTTTTGGGTTTTTTGGCAACAATGGAACCTCTCCCTGAAGTTCTTGTGTCATGTTTTGACTGAGTGCAATCTTTCTACTCGTCCCCTTCCTAGGGGGCCATTTTTGTGCTTGCAATGATACTGCACGTTTTTTTAAAGATAACCATTTTAACAAAAGAAAAAATGAGCCAACTCCAGCCTCCTTTTAAAGGCCATAAGTTGAGCGATACTTTCCGATATCCAAAGTATGGGAAAAAGGGGAAAGGTATCGCCGTATCCAAAATATCCGTACCCGATACCGTCCAATCCCTTAATCTAGGGAAAAAATTTCAAATTAAAAAAAAAACCCCCTTCTTGCCTTTTGGTTAATTTGTACTAAGGAAAAAAAAAGAAAGAAAAAAAAATAAATTATTGGGGAAGGGGGAGGGACTTAAAGGGCTAATTTTAAAAACCCCAAAAAAGGGGAAAACTAAAATTTTTTTTTTTTTTAAAATTTGGGGTTGACAAGAAATTGACAATTTTAAAGTTTTTATATTTTTGGAAATATTATATTACACAATTTTATGCTTTCACTTCACCTTTTTAACTTTTCACACATTTTTCCCTTTTTAATCTTCTGCACATCATTTTTTTCATCAAATATTCTTCATTTCCCTTTTTATCTTCTTTTAAAAATTCTGATCATCTTTTTAAAAATTTTTCTCATATTTTTCTTATTAAACTATTATTTTTATTCATATTTCTTAAACTTCTTCATAAAATTTTTTTTTTTTTGACAGAGAATCCTTACTTTTAATCTGCAAAGTATAATTTTCCCTTTTCCTTCTTGCTGTAAAAAAATTTTTAAAATTTAAAAAAGTTTTTGTGGTTCTTTTACCTCAGCAGCACTTTTTCCCCCGGGCCCCACAGGGGGAACGACTCCCCCCCAACACTTTTATCCTTCTGCTTTAAAATTTTGAGCATATATTTGCTCTTCATTTTGGGCTTTACTTATTTCTTTCTTTTTAACTTTGCTTATTGTTCTTGTTCTCTTTTCCGATCTTGTATTTGAGCCAATCTTGTACCACTGATTTACGGGACACGGTTTCTAAGGGAGGACCGTGTCCAAACACACCAAGGCCAGCGACTTTTGAACCGGGTACCAATGGAGCACCCCGGCCAAAAAGGACTGCGGAGAACCTTAGGGACGGAACCCGACACGGGGGAAGGGAAAAACAAGGCACAACCGGGCCCTACGTTTTTGGGACACGGGGTTCTAAGCAGAGGGGCCGTGCTCCAAAAACCCCAAGGACCAGCAACTTTTTGGGGAATCGGGGCCGAGATGGGGGACCTAGGCCAAAGGCACTGCGGGAACCAGTTACGGGGCGGGGAACCCCATGGGGGCAGGGTCAAGACCAATGCAAGTACGGGACCAGCGACGTGCTGAAACCCCGGGGGAAACGAAGGGGAAAAAACCAATGGGGAAAACCCAGGACCAGTGCGTTCTGAACCCCGTAAAACCGGGCAAGTTTTTTACTGTGCTAACAGCACTTTCCCGGGAACAATGGCGGTGTTGGAGCCCGGTCAAGGAGGGGTTTTTAAAACAATCAAGTAATTTTTCCTTTTTACCTTCAATTTTTAAAGTCTATACTTCAAACAAGAAAAGATAACCTTACTACCATAAGTGATGTTTCTTTAAAAATAATATCTAAAAAATAAAGAATTAAAAACATAAACAATAATTTTCATTTTGAACAGAAAAAAAAACCACAAAAAAAATTTTTAAATCGCTAAGGGGGTACATAAAACTAAAGTACATATTGAATCCATTAATGATGGAAAGTAACAGTAGTAAACCTTTTTTTTTTATAAAAGAATGTCTCTTCAAAACATCATAGCATTACAATTACTGTGACATTATAAAATTTACATTTGCTGAATAATGTCACTAAACATTTTACAAAATTAAAAATTTTTCCACAGTAATACCATAATTGTGGAATAATCATTTTTTTTAACAAACATAACCTTTAAAAAAGTCAAAAGTCAATGAAAATTGCTATTTATGCCTACGTCGACTTGCAAAGCTGACAACGGATGATAAGGTATTATAATGAGAGCATACCACAGAGGGAATGGCATGAATACTGTACCTCATAAAGTGTGCGTCACTACTACATAATTTTTTTATATAGCTTTATAAACAGGTACGTGGATGTATGCTTGCGCCTTTGTTTTGACGCACAGACTGCCTTCCTGCTGAGACGCGTGGGTATGAACAGTTGTGTGCAGTGTTCACTGTATCTGAGGTTTTCCTTTTGGAGTGCAGATCACGCTCCAGTTAGTTCTTCAACCACTGCTGGTTGTAGCTGCTGAGCGGTGTCACTGGCACATCCTTGAAATTTTCTCTAATTGTTGCTGCTCCATTCTATTACAATAAATAAAATCTATTAGTGTGACGCGCTTCCATCCGTATACAATACATTGGTTGCAAACACTATAGAATACACAAAGGGGCCTTTCACACCTACTGAACAGTTGTGTGCAGTGTTCACTGCATCTCTGGGGAATAACCACACTTAGGCCTTTATAACTTTTCAGACTTTCTTTATCAATCTACCAAGATGAAGAAGGCAGGGAGTAAGGCACGTGGTCGTGGAGTTTCTTCAGGGAGAGGACGTGGGGATTCTGTGGCTGCTGCGCCCCCAGTGACACAGCATCCACCAGTTTTCCCCGGCCGTGAGCTTCCTTTATGCGCACTTTTGTAGGAGCTCGGAGTACCCCCCTGCGCGGGAAGAACAAATTGAAGCCGTTTTTTGTTTGGATCTCAGCCAATGCATCGACTTAAATTGCTTCCACCTCCTCTCAGGACCACAGCACTGTTGGGCAACCATCTGTCTCTTCACCGCCTGGCAAATTGCCAGGCAGTCAGAGAGTTCTGTACAGGGCCAGCTGAGTGTCTGCTTCTTTTTCTCAGAATCTATTTGGCTTGCAAACAGGGGCCCACCAAGCCATTCTGTATGTGAAGAAGAGGGATATGCAGTGATGCGCAACAGCTGTGTCTCTCTGAATCTGAAGAGGCGGGTGAGACAGTGCCGATTGTCAGCCACACCGCAAACGCATCTGATTATGATGATGAACCCAGGTGCCAGTTTCTGTTGAGCATGGTGCTGGCCAACCACCCAACAGCAGGTGTTGGAAGAGGGTAGTGGAGATGATGAGGTCCAATACCCAACATGGCATGAGAACAGGAAGGTGGTGGGAGCAGCTCAGAGGAATAATAATAATATTTATTTATATAGCGCCATCATAATTCCGCAGCGCTTTTACAGTTTAGCAGTTTCAGAACACAAGTCATAAGTAACAACGTTAACAATACAATAATTAAGCTAAAAAAGTCGCCCCTGCTCGTGACAGCTTACAATGTACAATGAGATGGGGGATACAAAGTATAGGTGTTTATATACAATGGTGCATTACAATGATGTTCCAGCCATCTTAAGGGACTGAGGGATGGGGATAGTGAATGGGCTAGAGACACACACACACTTAACAGAATACATAGAATGACTTTGATTAATGAATGTGATAGGCCGCTCTGAACAAATGTGTTTTGAGGAGCGCCTGAAACCATGCAAATTGGGATAGTCCAAATTTCTTGGGGTACAGCATTCCAGGGGGATTGGCGTAGAGCAGGAGAAGTCTTGGAGTCGGGAGTGGGAGTACGTATTAGTGCAGAGGTTAGTCGAAAGTCGTTTGCAGAGCGCAGCAGTCGGGTTTGGCCGATAGATAGAAATGAGGGAGGAGATGTAGAGTGGGGTGCTGCACTGTGGAGAGCTTTTGTGGGTGAGAACCAGTACTTTGGTTGAAAGCTGGGGGAGCCTAGAGAAATGGTTAGTGATAAAGGAAGATAGAGGAAACATTGCCCCAACGGTACAAACAGGAGGGAGAGTTAGGCTGCAGACTCGGTTGCCTGTAGCCTCCAGTTTGGCACCTGTTCGGAGCAGGTTTCTTCCAAAAGTCAAAACGTGCGCTCCCAGGACTTGCACTGCGTGGTCCTTTTTTTCACACACTTGCACATGATATTTGCTATGTGAAATGCAAGCTGTGTAATCAAAAATTAAAAATAGCTAAAAGTGTCAGTCACCTCAATACCACAAATATGTGGAAACATGTGCGGACAAAGCACGTAGTTGAGTTACAAAGACACACTGAGATGTAGGCCAACCTACAGCAGCACCTACATCTTCAGGTTGTGTTGAAGCCTCTTCATCGAGCTCACACACAGCTGGTTATGCTTCCTCACAGGATCGCCATGGAAGAACCTCGGCCACTGTTGTCCAGAGACAAACTGTTATTCCACACACAGCAGCAAGTTCCCTGTCATCCTCACACTCCCAGCCACAAAACAGCCAGCGGTAGCACAGCATGGATAAAAGACGGCCATACTCCGCAAACCATGCACGAGCACAGGCTCTGAATGCTGGCATTGCAAAACTCCTGTCCCTTGAAATGCTGTGATTCAGGCTGGTGGAGACAGACAGTTTCCGTAACTGAATATCATTGTCAATCCCACAATACAATGTGCCAAGCCGATTTCATTTCAGCAGGCAAGCCGTCCCTGGTCTGCAAAAGCATGTTGAGGGAAAAATTAAACATGCGCTACTAAAAGCCCTCAGTAGCAAGTCCACCTGACCACCGATGGTGGACCAGTACCCATTGTTATGATCTGCTACAACCAGTAAGGAAAGAAGGGAATTCTGTCCCTACAATACAACTAAGCTGAATCCTACGATGTAACGGGGAACCTGATCCTGCGACCAGACCCGCTAAAGTCCTCATCTAGTGTGAACGAAGACCTATAGTTGCGAGGGAGTAATCCCTACAAATCTAGGACTGGGAGAAAAGGTGGACACCTCCTAACATAAATTGTAGCATGGATAATTAAACAGAAAAATAAATACTTTGTGATCCTAACATCAAGCAAAACTCACAGATTAAGGCACCTAAGCACCCGGCTAGCTTAACAGTAGATAATACAATGAAGTCAAGCAAAGCCAGAAGGGCGGAGCCAGACTAAATAGGGAAAAAAGGTCATGTGACCAGCAAACTGAAACAAAACCTAACAAGAGGGTTCTAACACCCATGGCCAGGGACAATACCTTTCCCTCACTGCCCATTGGGTCAATGTTGTGCAGCCGGGTACTGATCTTGCGAGTGGCGCTGTACGTGTTCTGCCAACTCCAAGGATTGCAGGAATCAAGTCTGTACACATTGATTCCTCCTCCTATTCCAGTTCCTCAGAATCATCGCTGCAGGAGCCGTCACGGTCTACCTCCACATGGACCCGTGAACGTTTACCTGTTGCGACCGATATGAGCACAGCCGTGTCCAAATGTCAACAGGCCATCCTGAAATTAATTTCCATGGGGAATCTTAGCCACACAGCGCAGGAGCTCTGTAATGCCATAAAGCAGGAGAGCGACGTGTGGTTTTTGGAAGAGAATCTACAGGCAGGCTTGGTAGTGTGTGACAATGGCCGAAATCTGGTGTCAGCTCTGGGCCTTGGCAACCTCAGTCACATACCATGTCTGTCATATGTGCTCAACTGGTCGTGCAGAGTTTTTTGAGGGACTATCCGGATCTTGATGCACTGCTGCACAAGGTCCGCCTAGAGTGCGCTCACTTGCGACGTTCCAGCATGGCCAGATCGCTGATTGCAGCTCTGCAACGCAGATTTCACCTTCATGAACATCGCATTATATGTGACGTACCCACCAGGTGGAATTCCTCGTTACATATGTTGGAGCGGTTGTGTGAGCAGCAGCCAACAGTAATGGAGTATCAGCTGCATCAGGCGCAGTCAACTCGCAATTTGCGGCGTTCACACTTCACCACTACTGAGTGGGCCTCTATAATAAGAATAATAATATTATTTATTTATATAGCGCCATAATATTCCGCAGTGCTTTACAGTTTAACAGTTTCAAAACACGAGTCATAAGTAACAACGTTAACAATACAATAATTAAAGCAAAATCAGCCGCCCCTGCTGGTGAAAGCTTACAATCTACAATGAGGTGTGGGAGATACAAAGTACAGGTGTTTATATACAATGGTGTTTTTTACAATGATGGTCCAGCCATTTTTAAAGGAAGTGAGGGATGCATGGAGATAGTGAATGGGCTACACACACAGAATTACACATAGAATGACTTTGATTAGTGAATGTGATAGGCCACTGTGAACAAATGTGTTTTGAGGGAGCGCCTGAAACCATCGAAATTGCGGATAGTCCTAATTTCTTGGGTAGAGCATTCCAAGGATTGGCGCAGCGCGGGTGAAGTCTTGGAGTTGGGAGTGGGAGGTACGGATTAGTGCAGAGGTTAGTCGAAGGTCGTTTGCAGAGTGCAGCAGTCGGTTAGGCCGATAAA
The DNA here is from genome assembly GCA_033576555.1 of Oophaga sylvatica. Taxonomy (NCBI): domain Eukaryota; kingdom Metazoa; phylum Chordata; class Amphibia; order Anura; family Dendrobatidae; genus Oophaga; species Oophaga sylvatica. The sequence goes on from JARQOD010000008.1 coordinate 33,861,319, forward strand.
TATAAATAAGGGAGGAGATGTAGGGGGGTGCTGCGCTGTGGAGAGCTATGTTGGTGAGAACCAGTAATTAGAATTGGATCCTATAATGAATGGGCAGCCACTGCCAGTGTAATGAGTGGCGAATAACTCTATGAAGGATATCTGCCACGTTTTGCGTGCGTTTGATGAGTCAACGCGGATGGCGAGTGCAGATGATGCACTAGTCAGCCTGACTGTCCCCCTTATCTGCCTGCTTCAAAAAACACTGCAAGCACTAAGGCATGAGGTTTTGGAAGAGGTGGAGGATGAGGAGTCACAAATTCCATCACCTTCTGGACAGTCAGCGCAACGTGGTTCCTCACAAAGGGCTGGAGGACTTTCAAAGTACCATGCTGTATCAACAATTGAACCTCCAGAGTCGCTGTCTATATTTTCATAACCATTACAAACTTTTAATGTATTTACAAAGCACATAATGTACATTTTTTGTCTATCCTTTTGTAATGCTATTGTGTTTCCATAAACTGATGTTACAGAATTATGATACAAAGTTTTTAAATTTTGAGTTTTAAATTTTGTAAATTTATAAAGTATTTGAAGGACTTTGTGAGGAGGATGAGGAGGAGTCAATGGAGGAGGAAGACATCGCTCCAGAGGGAGGTAGACAATGCTCTAGTCAGTATGTAGACCAAGGGTGGGGTGATGCACAGCAGGCGGAGATGACGCCTCTTGCAGGGGACAACGTTTCTTGGCCAGTTGGGAGTCTGCAGCACATGGTTGATTTCATGCTGCAGTGGCTGAGAAACGACCGCCGCATCGAACACATTCACACCACGTCTGATTATTGGGTGTACACCCTCCTAGACCCTCGCTACCGGGACAACTTACAAAGCCTCATCACACCATTGAACCGGGAGCGTAAAATGCGGAAGTACCAAGACACACTGGTGCAATCCATAATGTTCTCCATTCCAGCCGAGAGCACTGCTGCTGCTACTGATTTACAAAGCAGCTCTGTGCGTCGAGGCAGAGGAGACAGCTCTGCAACAAGAGGGAGCACAAGCAGCGCCTCTGCACAGGGCAAGAACAGTATGTTCCAAATGTGTCGAAGTTTTGTGGCAGCGCCACCAATGTCTACACCATCCGAGACGGCTCCAGTCAGCAGAGGGCAACATTTCCGTAAGATGGTGACAGACTACATGTCTTGCCCTCTCAGTGTACTCCCAGATGGCTCTTCCCCATTCAAGTTTTGTGTCTCTAAGCTGGATACATGGCCAGAGCTTAGCCAGTATGCATTGGAGGTGCTGGCTTGATCTGCTGGCAGTGTATTATCGGAGCGCGTCTTTACTGCTGCAGGTGGTGTACTAACAGACCGTTGCATGCGACTATCCTACGATAATGTAGAACGGCTTACTTTTCTGAAAATGAACTAGGCATGGATCTCGCCTGAATTTGCCTGTCCGGTTTCAGATTAACTAACTGGTTGACAAAGTTTTCCATGTGTCCTGTTATGTTCATCTTTCTACCACCTGAGCTATACTCCCTGGGCTACAACACTGCCAGTTGCTGCTCAGAAGTGTCGTGTCCACAGACCAATACACAAGCTATAGTGATAGTGGGGTTCAGTAACGCCTGCTGTTCCCCTGCTGTGTGTCCGGCAAAAATTACTGCTACCTAGCTACACATGTTTAAAAAAACATGACATGTTAAAGTGGCTAGTGCTACACATAGATATCAGGCTACACCCTTATTTCTAAGCTGTAAACAAGTGAAACGTCAAATTTAAAACCATTCAATGATTAGTGTTGGTAACAAATCTGTAACTAAATAATTGTGACATATTATGGCAGATATCCACATGTCTAACACAAATGCTAACACAAAAGCATACTTATGCTATAGGGTACTGATGGTGAACCTTCTCACTCCATAACTTTGACCAATCCAACTCACATCATGCCTCAAATGCTGCAATGTTGGAAGTGCATAATGTGGGTTGAACTTTGACAACAGCTGCAGTGCGAAGGTTATCCTTCTGTGTTCTTGGCTTTTAAATAAAAGCATACAAGTAAATATAATAATACATTGTTGATTAAGGGACATGATGTACACCTGTAATATTGTGCAAACAATGGATGTAGGACTATTCCTCTTCAACATTACTTATATTTGTGTCATTTGAAAAAATACATATTTTAGTTAAAAATTAAAAACCCATGTTCAGTAGCTGTGAAAGGCCCGTTTGTGTACTTCTATATTGTTTGCAACCAATGTATTGTATACGGATGGAAGCGCGTCACACTAATAGATTAGATTTATTTTAAATGGAATGTAGCAGAACCAATTGGAGATAAATGAAAAGGATGAGCCACTGAGACACGCTCAGCAGAGTACAAGCAGCAGTGCTTGAACATGTAACTGGAGCGTGATCTGCACTCAAAAAAGTAAAAAACACAGACTGAAGTGAACACTGAAACACAACTGTCCACAATCTGTGAAAAGCTCCTTTCTGTACTTCTATAGTGTTTGCAACCAATGTATTGTATACGGATGGAAGCGCGTCACACTAATAGATTAGATTTATTTTAAATGGAATGTAGCAGAACCAATTGGAGATAAATGAAAAGGATGAGCCACTGAGACACGCTCAGCAGAGTACAAGCAGCAGTGCTTGAACATGTAACTGGAGCGTGATCTGCACTCAAAAAAGTAAAAACACAGACTGAAGTGAACACTGAAACACAACTGTCCACAATCTGTGAAAAGCTCCTTTCTGTACTTCTATAGTGTTTGCAACCAATGTATTGTATACGGATGGAAGCGCGTCACACTAATAGATTAGATTTATTTTAAATGGAATGTAGCAGAACCAATTGGAGATAAATGAAAAGGATGAGCCACTGAGACACGCTCAGCAGAGTACAAGCAGCAGTGCTTGAACATGTAACTGGAGCGTGATCTGCACTCAAAAAAGTAAAAAACACAGACTGAAGTGAACACTGAAACACAACTGTCCACAATCTGTGAAAAGCTCCTTTCTGTACTTCTATAGTGTTTGCAACCAATGTATTGTATACGGATGGAAGCGCGTCACACTAATAGATTAGATTTATTTTAAATGGAATGTAGCAGAACCAATTGGAGATAAATGAAAAGGATGAGCCACTGAGACACGCTCAGCAGAGTACAAGCAGCAGTGCTTGAACATGTAACTGGAGCGTGATCTGCACTCAAAAAAGTAAAAAACACAGACTGAAGTGAACACTGAAACACAACTGTCCACAATCTGTGAAAAGCTCCTTTCTGTACTTCTATAGTGTTTGCAACCAATGTATTGTATACGGATGGAAGCACGTCACACTAATAGATTTGATTTTTTTCTAATATAATGGAGCTGCACCAATTCCACTAAATAAAATAAAAAAAAAAAAAAAAAAAGTGACACGTGCAGATGCCTACAAACAGCGGTGGATGCAGAGCAAACTGCAGCGTCACCTGCACTGTCACACACACACCTTGCACAGAGCTGTTAAAACAACACTGGCAAAATGAAGCTTTACACAGCGGTTGGTAAACTAGCCTGCCTCAAGCACAGTAGTACACAAAATCGCAATATCTAACTGTCCCTCAGAGTCAGCACAGCAGCGTTCTGTCCCTAACTGAGTTCACAGCACAGTGACGCTAAAATGGCTGCGGCGCCTTTTATAGTGCATTCTGACATCATTTCAGCAGCCAATCACAGCCATGCCATTAGTTAAGATGACCGCATCATTACAGGATGTGCCCACACTTCGTAGGATTCCTCATTGGCTGACTAAAATCACATTGCCTCTCAAAGAATTATGGGAACTTCCGATTCCGGTATACGATATGGAAAAAGTATCGGAATTAAGTATCGGAATTCCGATAACGCGAATATCGGCCGATACCCGATACTTGCGGTATCGGAATGCTCAACACTAGTGTCCAGTGGTGTCATTCTTACTTAATCATGACAGATTGATCTCCAGCCATGTCCTCATCAACACCCACACCTGTGTTAATGGAGCAATCACTGAAAAGAGGTTAGCTGGTCCTTTTAAGGCAGGGCTGCAATGATGTTGAAATGTGTTTTGGGGGATAAAGTTCATTTTCTAGCCAAATATTGACTTTGCAAGTAATTGTTGTTAAGCTGATCACTCTTTATAACATTCTGGAGTATATGCAAATTGCCGTTAGAAAAAGTGAAGCAGTAGACTTTGTAAAAATTAATATTTGTGTCATTCTCAAAACTTTTGGCCATGACGGTATACACCTGGGTACATACAAGTGGATTGCAAGCTTCTCGGTAATAATGTCTAAGAAGGCACCAGGATCTGGGAGCTGGTGGTCTGTCTCCAGCTGGGTGGCTTTCTACAGCTGTGCCCTACAGACAGCTCTGAGCATAGACCTCAAGCTCTCCAGAGAAGAAGACAACGCAGGGGGCTAGAAGAACTGTTCTTCCATGGAGGCCTTACTACTCTGACCAGCGTCTATCTATCATAGATCGACGCCGGTCAGACCACCTCAGTCCACACAGACACACTCCTCCAGCTCCACTCCAGGGCCCAGGCTGCGCCACAGCTCAGCTCACACAGTACCTCTCTCCTCTCCGGCTCCGCCTCGTGACTAAAGAAGATGGCCGCGGCCGCTACCCAATCGCCGCACCGCAGAGATCAGTCTGCGGGGGCCGGGGCTGGCAGTGTGTTGCGGCACTGCAAGCTGGCTGCAAAATAGTACCGGACATGGGCGTACCCAGGATCAAAACTAGGGGGGGCAGGGCAATGTCGCATCTTATACAGGTTACATCATATACACTGTACATTATACTGCATATTAGGTATGGAGCATTAGAACTGTAGTATATTGTATAATACAGCAGTGGATGCGACACTACGCTGTATATACAATATATTATACATGGCAGTCGCGCTCATGTCAGGAGCGGTACCAGCAAGTCCGAGGATTGCAGTGCGATCCTCGCATGAGTTATACGGCCGTCTGTCTATGCCCTTGTTATAATAATACTGAAATATTAATCTATTATTAAAGTATTAAGGAGCTCACAAGTAAAAAAAATCCCCCTACCTCCCCTGTCCCCCCCCACACCCCAGCCTCTCACATGCACCCCCCCAGTGCCCTAGCCCCCACAATACCCCAATCCTCTTATTCACCTCAGTGCCCTGTACCCCTCCCCCACAATACCCCCATCCTCTTATTCACCCCAGTGCCCTGTACCCCTCCCTCACAATACCCCATCCTCTCACATCAACCCCTGTGCGCCAGCCCCCACAATATCCCCATCCTCTCACATTAACCCCCCCAGTGCCCTAGCCCCCACAATACCCCAATCCTCTTATTCACCCCAGTGCCCTGTACCCCTCCCCCACAATACCCCCATCCTCTTATTCACCCCAGTGCCCTGTACCCCTCCCCCACAATACCCCATCCTCTCACATTAACCCCCCCAGTGCCCTAGCCCCCACAATACCCCCATCCTCTTATTCACCCCAGTGCCCTGTACCCCTCCCCCACAATACCCCATCCTCTCACATTAACCCCCCCAGTGCCCTAGCCCCCACAATACCCCCATCCTCTTACATTCACCCCAGTGCCCTGTACCCCTGCCCCACTGTACCCCCATCCTCTCACATCCCCCACAGTGACCATGACATGCCTGAGCAGAATGAATTTAATAAATTCCGTCCCCTCTTACCATGAAGCTGCAGGCAGTGGCTGAGGCAGGAGCAGGATGTGTCCAGTGTCTGCACACAGAGGGCACTAGGACCCAGTGTGGCTGAGACAACCAGAGCCTGCACGTGCACAGCAGAAAGTGAAACTACAGCTGCTGCCGACCAGGAAGGAAGAAGCTCCTCTCTGGTGAGACAGCAGCTCCGTGCACTGCGCACATTACTCCCATGGTACCGGATCGCCGCTCTGATTCTCCCCGGTTCGGGGAACCGGCTGCTTTTTGAACAACCGGCTCCATCGAACCGGGGAGAACCGGCTGAATCCCACCCCTGCATCACAGACCCCCCCATCACAGCACCATGGTATACAGCACCATGGTATACAGCACAGACCCTCCCCCATCACAGCACCATGGTATACAGCAAAAACCCCCACCCCATCATAGCACCATGGTATTCAACACAGAGATCACCCCAGCACAGCACCATGGTATACAGCACAGACCCTGCCCCCCCAGCACAGCACCATAGTATACAGCACAGAGCCCCCCAGCATAGCCCCATGGTATACCGCACAGAGCCCCCCCAGCACAGCACCATGGTATACAGCACAAACCCCCATCCCATCACAGCACCATGGTATACAGCACAGAGCCCCCCCAGCACAGCATCATGGTATACAGCACAGACCCTTACCCCCCCAGCACAGCACCATGGTGTACAGCACAGAGCCCCCCAGCACAGCACCATGGTATACAGCACAGAGCCCCCCCAGCACAGCACCATGGTATACAGCACAGAGCCCCCCAGCACAGCACCATGGTATACAGCACAGAGCCCCCCATCACAGCGCCATGGCGTACAGACCACCCCGAATGGCCCCACAGTCACTGTTGCATTGCAAAAAAAAAAACACACTCCTCACCTTCTCCTCGTGCCACGCTGCTCGCGGCTCCTGTCTCCTACTCTGCCTGGTACACAGTGAGTGCGCGATGATGTCATCACGCACCCACCGTGTCAGAGGCAGAGCGAGGAATGATGGGAGAGGGAGTGTCATCTGACGCTCTCTCCTCCATCATTGCTTTGAAGTGTAATGGCATCTATAACGCCGGTACAGTTCAATTCGGCGGCGGGGAGTCGGCGCTAGGGGCTGGCGGGCCCTCTGCTGAAGGGGCCCCATAGCGGCTTCATGATGTTCCGCTAGCTGGGGGCCCCTGGGGGAGCGGGGGTCCTAGGCAGCTGCCTGGTCTGCCTGCCCCTAACGCCGGCCCTGTGTGCAGTGTATATATACGGAATAATGCAAACACTGAGAATTACACCCAGTATACAGAACAAGAGAAATGGTACTGTGCAGTATATATATATACAGAAATACAGAATAATACAGATACTGATAATTACACACAGTATACAGGACAGGAGAAATGGTACTGTGCAGTGTATATATACAGGACAGGAGAAGTGGTACTGTGCAGAGTATATATACAGCATAATACAGATACTGAGAATTACAGTATACAGGACAGGAGAAGTAGTACTGTGCAGTGTATATATACAGAATAATACAGATACTGAGAATTACATACAGTATACAGGACAGGAGACATGGTACTGTGCAGTGTATATATACAGAATAATACAGATACTGAGCATAACCCCCAGTATATAGTACAGGAGAAGTGGTACTGTGCAGTGCATATATACAGAATAATGCAAGCACCGTGAATTGCACTCTATATACAGGACAGGAGAAATGGTACTGTGCAGTGTATACAGTATATACAGAATAATACAGGTAGGCCGGAGTCACACTACCATGGAATATGGCCGAGTGCTTTGTGAGAAAACATTGCATAACACTCGGCCAATTGTTAGTCTATGGGGCAGCTCACGTCAGTGCTTATTTTCTCAGCCGTATTTGGCGTGTGTGTAAAATGGCACAATTGCTGCGATTGTCACTGAAACTCAGCCAATGCAAGCCTATGGGTGCAAGAAAAAATTGCACAGCACTCGGACTATGCAAGTGCTGTCCGATTTTTACGCACCGGTGTCCTTTGAAAAGCCGGCACTTCATCTGCCGTGTACAGTTAAATCACAAAGTGACAGGTTAGAATAGAATATATAGAATGGATATATACACATAGAATACATAGGTATATAGATGTCAGTGACACACACATATATATGTGTACATACATATATATCACATAGATACAGTAGATAGAAGAAAAGCCGGCAATTCATCTGCCGTGTACTGTAAAATCACAGGAGGAGCCGAAAGGATAGAAGAGATGGATTACATACAGTAAATACACATAGAATAGATAGATATATACTGTAGATGTCAGTGACACATAGAATTAATACAGCGTGTATGCAGCTTACTGTACATTTATTTAATTATTAAAAGATTATTTTTCTGAAAACAATGGTGTGGGCTCCCACGTAATTAACAGAACCAGCAGAGGGAAAGCCGACTGCTGGGGGCTGATGTTTATGCATGGAGCTTCCCAGGCTATTAATATCAGCTCACAACTGCATACTTAGCCTTTACTGGCTATTAAAATGGTGAACCCTAAAAAAAATTACGTAGGGTCCCCCAATAACTAATAACCAGCAAAACTATGCAGACAGCTGTGGGCTGATATTAATAGCCTAGGAAGGGGCCATGAATACTGGACCCCAGGCTAAAAACATCAGGTTTCAGCTGCCCCAGAAAAGGAGCCACTCTAAGATGTGCCAATTATGGCACCTAGCCTTTCGCTCTTCCCACTTGCCCTGTAGCGGTGGCAAGTGGGGTGATAGTTGGGAGGGTTGATAGTTGGGGGTTCCCCATTTTAATAGCCAGTAAAGGCTAAGTAAACAATTGTGAGCTGATACTAATAGACTGGGAAGCTCCTTGGGTATTATCCCCTTCCCAGGCTTTAATTATAAAATGAAGCTCTGTGACCAATCCTAACAGTGTGTAATATCCTCTCTGTCAGGATTCAGCTCTGCAGGTTCCATCAGTCATTACATGGCCACCTCACTCATGCAATTTTTATACTGACAGTCATGTGACTACGAGCTTCTCTTCCTGCCTCTCTCAGTTTTTCACTGAACATTGAAACATTAGGGAGAGCAGTTCAGATGCACATGATGAAGTGTGCAAATCACATATGTGCTTGGGGGAGGGAATGTGGGGGAAGGTGTGAACTTCAAACTTAAGGCACTGTCACACTTAGCGATCGCACCAGCGATCACGACAACGACACGACCTGGCGAGATCGCTGGTGCGATCGCTAGTTAGATTCCAAACACAACTCATCAGCGATCTGTATAACGACCTCTGCGGTCGTTGGGAAAACCTAGTCCCACCTGCGACGCTGGTGAAGTCGTTCATAAAGGGTGTCACACTCAGCGATTCAGGCTCACCAGCGGGACACCAACGACCAAAAAACGGTTCAGAACGTTCATGAGCGATCAGCAACATCGCAGCAGGGGCCACATCGCTGCTACATGTCACACACCGCTAAGTCGCTAACGAGATCGCTACTGCGTCATAAAATCGGTGACGCATTAGCGATCTCATTAGCGATCTCGTTTAGTGTGACAGTACCTTTAATTCTTGTCTCAGGTGCCAGAAAAGATAGATATACAGTTGTGCTCAAAAGTTTACTTACCCCAGCAGAATTTTTGCTTTCTTGGCATTTTTTCAGAGAATATGATTGATAACAACAAAACTTTTTCTCCACTCATGTTTGGTGGTTGGGTGAAGCAATTTATTGTCAAACTACTGTGTTTTCTATTTTTAAATCATTATGACAACCCAAAACATCCAAATGACCCTGATCAAAAGTTAACATACCTCATTTCTTAATACTGTGTATTGCCCCCTCTCATATCAATGACAGCTTGAAGTCTTTTTTGTGGTAGCTGTGGATGAGGTTCTTTATTTTCTCAGATGTTAAAGCTGCCCACTCTTCTTGGCAAAAAGGCTCCAGTTCTTGTAAATTCCTGGGCTGTCTAGCATGAACTACACACTTGAGATCTCCCCCAGAATGGCTCAATGATATGAAGTCAGGAGACTGAGATGGCCACTCCAGAACCTTCACTTTGTTCTGCTGTAGTCAATGACAGGTCAACTTGGCCATGTGTTTTGGATCGTTGTCATGTTGGAACATCCAAGTACGTCCCATGCGCTGCTTCAGGGCTGCTAATTGCAAATTTGCTAATAACGTGCTGCATTCATCTTTGCTTCAACATTGACCAAGTTTCCTGTGCCTTTGTAGCTCACAATTCCCCTAAACATCAGCGATCAACCTCCGTGCTTTACAGTAGGAATGATGTTCCTTTTATCATAGGCGTTGTTGACCTCTCTCCAAATGTAACGTTTATTGTTGTGGCCAAAAAGTTCAATTTTAGTGTTATCACTCCAAATTACCTTGTTCCAGAAGTTTTTATGCTTGTCTGTGTGCTGTTCTGCATACTGTAGGTGAGGTACTTTGTGGCAATTGCGCAGTAATGGCTTTCTTATGGCGGCTCGACAATGCTGCCCATTTTTCTTCACATGTCTCCTTATTGTGCATCTTGAAACAGCCACACCACTAATTTTCAGAGAGGCCAGTATTTCAGCTGACGTTATTTGTGGGTTTTCTTTGCATCCCAAACAGTTTTCGTGGCAGTTGTGGATGAAATTTTTGTTGGTCTACCTGACTGAGGTTTTGTTTTTACAGAGCCCCTAATTTTCCATTTTTTAATCACAGTTTGATCACTGCTGACTGGTATTATCAATGCCTTGGATATCTTTTTGTATCCTTTTCCTGTTTTATACAGTTCAGCTACCTTTTCCCGTAGATCCTCTGACAATTTTTTTGCTTTCCCCAGGACTCACAATCCAGAAACATCAGTGGCTGGATGAAAGATGCTAGAGACTCTCTGGATCCCAGAAACTCACTCAGTTTTTATGCACACACACTGATTACAAGCATACAGGTCACAGGTGAGAATGTTACCTTTAGTAGCCATTCAAACCCATTTGTGTCAACTACTGTACATGTTATAAGGCCAAAATCACCAGGGTATATGAACTTTTGAACAGGGTCATTTGGATGTTTTGGATTGTCATTATGATTTAAAAAGAGAAAACACAGTAGTTTGACAATACATGGCTTCACCCAACCACTAACCATGAGTGGTGAAAAAGTTTAGGTGTTATCATTCATATTCTCTGAAAAAAGGCCAAGAGAGTAAAAATTCTATCAGGGTATGCAAGCTTTTGAGCACAACTGTACCTTTGCTCTGGAGCAATTTTGGTCCACTCATCTTTGCAGGATTGTTGTAATTCAGCCACATTGGAGGGTTTCTGAGCATGAACCACCCATACCACAGCATCTCAATCGGATTAAGGTCAGGACTTTGACTTAGCACTCGAAAGTCTTTTTTTTTCTTATGCCAATCAGAGGTGGACGTGTTGGTGTGTTTTGGATCATTGTGCTGCTGCATAACCCAAGTGAGCTTCATTTTGAGATAATGAACAGATGGCTGGACATTCTCCTTTAGGATTTTTTGGTAGACCACAGAAATCATGGTTCCATTTACCACAGCAAGTCTTCCAGGTCCTGAATCAGCAAAACAGATCCAGTCAATAACACTGCCACCGCCATATTTTACTGTGTATATGATGTTCCTTTTCTAATAAAGCTGTGTTACTTCTACGCCAGATGTAATGGGACATACACCTTCCAAAAAGTTCAACTTTTGCCTTGTCAGAGGAAATTAGCTGACTACTATAGCACCAAGCATTCACAAGGGAAAAATGTGAATATCACTGGTAACTCTCTGCAGCAAACTGAGGATTTATTAACACCCAGGTCCAGGTGTGTCAACTGGAGTCGGAGGGAGGTTGCCGCTGGGTCCAAGAGTCAGAAGGATTAAGGTGGTGTCTGTAATGCTAAATGCAGAGACTTCTGCAGCCAGACACAGAGTGACAGTCTGTTGCATCTCACACACCCGTGACAGTACCCCTCCTTTTACAAGTGGCCTCCGCACACTCAGGACCAGGTTTCTCAGAAAAAGAGGTGTGGAATGAACAAACCAGCCTGAGGGAATTCACCTCTGATGCTGAAATCCACATCCTTTCCTCTGGACCATAATCCTTCCAGTGCACCATGTACTGTAGGGAACGAAGTTGGAGCCGAAAATCTACAATCCTCAAAATCTGAAACTCCAGATTATCAGCAACCATTATTGGGGCAGCAGTAAAGGTGAGGTCTGAAGAGGTTCCACATATTTCTTGAGCAGAGACCTGTGAAAGACATTGTGGATATTAAGGCCCTGAGTTAGCTCAAATGCTGCTGGGTTGATGAAGGTGGTTATTTTATAGGGACCAATAAATCTAGGTCCCAACATCCAGGAAGGAACCTTAAACTTAATATTCCTTGTAGACAACCACATAAAGTCATTCACATTCAGGTCTGGACCTAGCAATCGCTGTTAGTCATACGTTTGTACCTGTCACCTATTATCTTCAAATTACTCAGAACCCCCCGATACACTGAGGAGAGCGACAAAGCAAAAAGTTCCTCTTCAGGAACTCCCAAAGCCTCTCCCCCTAAAAGTACCAAACTGTGGATGGTAACTGTATGCACCAAATAATGGTGATCTGCCTGTAGACTCTTGAAGATGATTATTCATAGCATAGTCTACCAGATGTAAGTAGGATGCCCAATCCTTCTGATTTTCGGAGATAAAACACCTGAGGTAAGTCTCCAAACTCTGATTAATGCACCTGGTCTGTCCATTTAACTGGGGATGGAAGGCAGAGGAAAAGGACAGCTGCACCCCCAGTTGAGAAAAGAATGGCCTCCAGAACTTGGAAACAAACTGGGTCCCCCGAACTCACACCACATCAGAGAGAATCCTGTGAAGCTTCATAATCTCATTTATAAACACCTGAGCAAGAGTCTTGGCATTTGGAAGTGCCGGTAATGAAAACCATTTTATTAACCCTATCTACAACCGCCAAAACCACAGTCTTGCCTGCAGATACCGGGAGGTCAGTAGTGGATAGCACTGCAGCCTTGCAGCGCTGGAGTCCTGGGTTCAAATCCCACCAAGGACAACATCTGCAAGGAGTTTGTATGTTCTCCCTGTGTTTGCGTGGGTTTCCTCCGGGTACTCCGGTTTCCTCCCACACTCCAAAGACATACTGATAGGGAATCTAAATTGTGAGCCCCATCGGGGACAGCGAAAATAATGTGTGCCAACTGTAAAGCGCTGCGGAATATGTTAGTGCTATATAAAAATAAAGATTATTATTATTATTATTATTATTATTATTATAAAATACATGGACTAGTGTGTCCATGGCCCGCTCGGAATAGGTAGCATAAAAAGAGTACCAGACGGATGGGTATTCAATACTTTAGAAAGCGCTTCGATACTACAATCAGGTACATGTTCAACCACATCCCGATGCAACTTCAGCCACCTAAAACGATGAGAAAAGAGGTCATCTGTTGCTTTCTCACCTGGATGACCAGGAAGCACAGAGTTGTGATGTTCCTTAATTAATTTGCGGCTCTGATTAGATGGTACAAATAGCTTCCTGATAGGCAGGGGCGTCCCCTGGGCCTCCAACACCTCACCCTCCAGCTCAGGGTACAATGCCGAAATAACTACCCCTTCTGCAACATCGGGGCAGGGTTCTCATGGTCACCACAACAAGGGAAGCTCCAGAACAAAACATCAGCCTTGACATTTTTGATCCCTGGACGGAAAGTGACAAAAAAATTTAACCTAGTAAAAATCAGGGAATAATTAGCTTGACTAGGGTTGAGACGCTTCTTATGGTCAGTGATAACAGTAATAGGATGGACAGCTCCCTCCAACCAATGTTGCCATTCCTCAAATACTAATTTAATCACCAAAGCTCCCTATTACCCACATCATAATTTCTCTCAGCTGCAGACAATTTTTTAGAAAAGAATGTGCATGGACGCCATTTACCAGGGGACGGACAACATAGCCCTAACCCCCACCTCCGACGCATCAACCTGTAATGTATGTGGTACAGTTCATATAGCGTCTTGTGCTTGGGTGCGATGAAAATACCTGAGACACAGGTTTGATATAGAAAGTCTTGTATTACTTCATACAAGTTGGCAAAAATAGTCACACAGTTTGCAGACACAGAAGCAGGAGACACAGCAGGCCAGAGTAATCTAAGCTCAGCAATCACTCTCCACAACAGGTTCAGGATCTTCTTCTCTGTTACCGTAAGTCCATGCAAACGTGGGTCTTTCAAAGAGCAGGGTTCAGAGTCCACAAGTGCTTCAGAGTTCCTCAGTAGGAATAGCTTGAGTACAAGGTCCAAGGCTTTAGGAGTCAGGTCACAGGTTCACTGCAGGCTAGATTCTGAAGCACTGATTGCTCAGCTGTGGCTGCTTAAGAAGCAAAAGGAGAGAATCAGGGCGGGAACATGCAAGCTGGAAACTCCATTTTGACTGAGGGCAAGATAGCTGCAGCAAGACAGAAAGTAAAATGGCTGACGAACAAACTGAGTTTCAGGAACATGTACACAGAACCTTACATTACTCCCCCCTTAGGGACAACCTCCGGATGACCTCAGGCCAGGCTTGTGTGGGTACCTCTGATGAAACTGACGGAGCAAGCGAGGAGCATTAACGTTATTGACTGGTTCCCATGAGTTGTCCTCCACTGGGTAGCCCTGCCATTTAATCAGATATTGTAACTGATTTCTATACAACCTGGAATCTAAAATCCTTTCCACCACAAATTCTTCCTGACCATCGACTAGCACTGGGTCAGGGCAAGGAGAAGAACGTCCAGGAAACGTATTGGGTGTCGCAGCCTTTAGTAGGGATACATGAAAGACAGGGTGAATTCTCATAGTTCTGGGCAGTTGAAGACGACAAGCAACGGCACTTATAATTTTACTGATTTTATAGGGTCCAATGTACTTATGTACCAACTTAGACGATGGAATCCTTAACTTAAGATTTCTGGTTGACAGCCAGACCAAGTCTCCTACCTTGAAAGCTGGTGCAGGTTTACGAAATTTATCTGCTGCTTTCTTGTACCTTTCCTGAGCCGATTCCAGATTCTCCTTTAGAAGATCCATATTCTTCTGTAAAGACGTGATTCTTTCAGCCACTGCTGGTAAAGGCGTTTCTATGGGAAATCGTGGTAGAATGTTAGGATGATAACCTAGATTAGAGTAAAAAGGAGACTGCTTAGTGGAGGCACTCTGAGAGTTGTTATACGAGAACTCAGCTAATGGAAGTAGACCACCATTCCTACAGATGCACGGTACTCTCCGTGATTGTCGTTCGGTCTGTCATTGTCTGAGTAAAGCAGAAGGGTTTACTAATGAATCTGCCGTCCAAATGAAGTGTTATGATATAACACCGGTATCTGTAGCAACACAAAAAGATGCTGTTTGCAGTGGAACCGAAAGGGATAAAATGAGCTGGTAAGGGTCAACACCACTGAAGGTGCTTCCCTTGAGAGGTGAACTCACAATGAAGTCCGGCCACGGGGGACGGGTGGAAGAGCTGTAACAGACAGTTGGTGAGGAGCGAGGTGTTTTGCATCTTGCACAGACTTCACATGAAGTGACATAGTTTAAAACATCCTTCCTGCAAGTGGGCCAACAAAAGAAACGAGAGAGAAATTCCTGTGTCTTTAGAATTCCTCTATGCCCAGCTATCTTGGAATCGTGAATGAGTTGCAATACTCTCAATCTGACTGTTTCAGGAATATACAGGCGTTGTCCCTGAATCCACACACCATTCTTAAAGACAAGACTTACGTCCCTTGGGGGTTGTGCCAAAAAGGAATCCGCATGGTATGCTTCCTTGATGTCCTTAAGTAGGTCTTGATTATGAATTACTCCTAGGAATCTAGAGTCAGGAAGAATAGTCTTAGGAGGAGTAATTGGACGTGTCTCTGCTGAGTAAATCCTAGAGAGTGCATCAGCCTTTCCATTGCGCGATCCTGGTCTATAAGAAATGATAAAATTAAATTGGTTTAAGAAAAGATTCCAGCGAGCCTGGCGAGGAGTCAGGCACTTAGCCGACCTGATAAACTCAAGGTTACGATGGTCTGTCAGGACGACTATTTGCTGTGCAGCTCCCTGAAGAAGGTGTCTCCATTCTTTGAAGGCGGCAATAATGGCCAACAACTCTCTATTGCCCACATCGTAGTTCCTCTCAGCCGAAGACAACTGCTGGGAAAAGAAGGCACAGGGATGCAAGACATTCTTCTCACCTGTTCTCTGAGAGAGTATAGCTCCAACGGCACAGTCTGAAGCATCCACCTCTATTATGAAGGCAAGCTCGGGGTTGGGATGTACTAGGATAGGTGCAGTGGTAAATTTATCTTTTAGACGGGAAAATGCTTCCTGGGCTTGGGAGTCCAGGAGAACCTAGACTCTTTCCGGGTAAGTTGGGTGATAGGTGACACTACCTCAGAGAAATTTCTAATGAAACGTCTATAGAAGTTGGCAAACCCGATGAAGCGCTGTACCTCCTTCACATTTCTAGGACTTGGCTAATCCTTGATGGCTTGGGTTTTGCTTCCATCCATACTAATTCCTTGTGTAGACAGTACATACCCCAGAAATTGAATTTCGGTCCTATGGAATTCACACTTTTCAAGTTTGATGTAAAGATGATTTTGTCTTAGACGTTCCAAGACCATTCTCACATGTCCATGATGTTCCTCTGTGGAGTTAGAAAAAATTAGAATATCATCCAAATAAATTACCACGAATGTATCTAGGAGATCCCTGAAGATGTCATTCACCAAGTGTTGGAAAGTGGCTGGGGCGGTACTCAGACCAAAAGGCATAACTAGATATTCAAAGTGTCCATAGCGTGACCTGAATGCAGTCTTCCATTCATCCCCAGGTCTAATACGGACTAAGTTATAGGCCCCACGAAGATCTAGTTTAGAGAAAATTTTGGCTGTCGCACTCTCTCCAATAACTCAGGGATTAAAGGCAATGGATAACGGTTTCTAATAGTAACCTTATTGAGTTCCCTATAGTCTACGCATGGTCTCAGAGATCCATCTTTCTTCTTTACAAAGAAGATGGGTGCACCTGCAGGAGATGAAGAGGGGCGTATGAAGCCCTTGGCTAGATTTTCGTCTATGTAATCCTTTAAAGCCTTTAGCTCGGGCCCCGCCAGGGGTAGATCTTACCAAAAGGTATCTCCGCTCCAGGCAATAATTCAATTGGACAATCATATGGACGGTGAGGAGGAAGCTGGTCAGCGTTCTTCTTGTCACATAAATCCACATAGTCCTGGTATACAGCTGGTAGTTCAGGGACTGACATGGTTCCTTTAGGAACAGAGCAAGCTGAAACTTTTGGACTCATCTGTTTCTCTGGAAAGTGTAATTCCTTGGTCTCCCAGTTAATGGTAGGATTCTGAGCCTGCAGCCATGGTAGCCCTAGAATAATGGGAAAGTGGGGAGAAGAGATAAGCATAAAGGACAGTTTCTCTTGATGATCTTTACCCATAAGAACCCTCAAAGGCTCTGTTTCCTGATCCACTGGTCCAGAGGTCAGCAGGGAGCCATCCACAGTTTCCATCTGTACTGGAGTAGCCTTCTTCACTGAACGTATCCCCTGTTTCAGAGCAAAGGAGACATCCATAAAATTTCCACTTGCCCCTGAGTCGATCATAGCAGAGCTAGACACCCAAGCTGAGTCAACCCAGAGTTTGATGGAAAGAAAGCAATGAGAATTGTTTTTCTTACAACTCAGCTGGGACACCGCTGAGGAAACTTGAAAAATGGCAGCGTTTACACAGTCAACGTCCTCAGAGGTAACGGAGTTTAAGTCCGAGAAATCAAGATCTGTTGCTGCAGATCTCTCTGGAGCCTGAGGCTCGGACCTGACAGATCCCCTCTCGCAACACTCACAATGAATGAGTGCTGCAGTAGTCTTACGAGAACGGCTGGGGCAGTTTATAATGAAGTGCCCTGACTTACCACAATAGAAACATAGATTCTCCTTAAAACGATGTTCCTTGCGTGCATCACTAACCCGTCGTTGTAAAGAGTCTACCTGCATGGGTTCAGGTTCAGGTTCCCGTGTAATCCTACTCAAAGGTTCCTTAGCTGGAGAGGAAGGTAGGAAAAGGTTAGTGCGATTGCTTTCGAACCATCTCTCTTGCCTGCGTTCAGTCAGACGAGTATCAATACGGATGCAGTAGTTAATAAAGTCACCTAACGCAGTGAGAGGGTCGGCACGAGCAAGTTCATCCTTAATCAGTGGAGATAACCCCTTTCGAAAAATAGATTTTTTGGCGGAACTGTCCCAGGTGGTATCAAGGGCCCATCTCCTGAACTCCAAGGCATATTCAGCTACCGAGTGCTTACCTTGGCGCAAAGCTAACATGGCTGCTTCAGCTGTTGCACCTCGATTGGGGTCATCAAACACCTGCCCCATGGCTGAAATAAAAGCATCAAGGTGATTCAAACAATCATCCTCAGTCTCAATCAGAGGGTTTGCCCACATCAAAGCCTTGTTGGTAAGCAACATAATTATAGTAAGCACCTTAGATCGTTCAGTGGGAAATTGTGAAGCATGTGCAGAAAAAAAAAGATTGCATTGATTAATAAATCCCCTGAATTTCTCACGTTCACCGCCAAAACGAAAAGGGGGCAACTTGGGAATCCCAGAACTCGGGGCTACGGCAGGAGCCTGGACTCGCTCTTCTAGAACCTCAATCCTGGCTCGCAAATCCTGGGCAGTCTGTCCAAACACTTGCAAATTGTGATTAGTGAGGTCCTGTAGGCTTGAAAAACGGGTCTTTATATTCTGCAAATCTGCAAGGATATTATCAGTCACTCCGCAAAGTTCCTTTATGCGGGCCTCCATTTTCCAGATCTTTTAAGACAGGAGTACTGGAAGAAGAGGAGAGGAGAAAAAAAAAACAATAGTGTTTACCTGTGGTAACACTGCAGAGAGAAAAAAAAAATTAAGGGAACTGCTCACCTGGAATGGTTGTGAGAAGTCTCAACCACTATCATCACAGAAAGTTCACCCGGACATCTGATATCCACAGTTACAGCAGACAAAAAAGAGAAAAAAAAAAAAAACAATAGTGTTTACCTGTGGTAACACTGCAGAAAAAAAAACACTTAAGGGAATTGCTCACCTGGAATGGTTGTGAGAAGTCACAACCACTGTCATCACAGAAAGTACAACCGGACATCCGATATCCACAGTTACAGCAGACACAGCCTTTCCAGACCCAGCAGACACTAACGTTTTGGCTTCAGAATCTTGTAATGTATGTGGTACAGTTCATATAGCGTCTTGTGCTTGGGTGCGATGAAAATACCTGAGACACAGGTTTGATATAGAAAGTCTTGTATTACTTCATACAAGTTGGCAAAAATAGTCACACAGTTTGCAGACACAGAAGCAGGAGACACAGCAGGCCAGAGTAATCTAAGCTCAGCAATCACTCTCCACAACAGGTTCAGGATCTTCTTCTCTGTTACCGTAAGTTCATGCAAACGTGGGTCTTTCAAAGAGCAGGGTTCAGAGTCCACAAGTGCTTCAGAGTTCCTCAGTAGGAATAGCTGGAGTACAAGGTCCAAGGCTTTAGGAGTCAGGTCACAGGTTCACTGCAGGCTAGATTCTGAAGCACTGATTGCTCAGCTGTGGCTGCTTAAGAAGCAAAAGGAGAGAATCAGGGCGGGAACATGCAAGCTGGAAACTCCATTTTGACTGAGGGCAAGATAGCTGCAGCAAGACAGAAAGTAAAATGGCTGACGAACAAACTGAGTTTCAGGAACATGTACACAGAACCTTACACAACCTCCACAACAAAGGGTTGGGAAACATCGGGTTGACTGAGTATATGGGCCATGGCAAAACAGCTCTTTAGCAAAGAAAAGCCTACAGGGCAGCATCTGACCATTTGGAAAACTCAGATCCCTTCCTTGTCATGTCATTAAGAGCTTTCACAATTACTGAATAATTTTTGGATACATTTCTGGTAAAAATTTGTTAAGCCCAGATAATATTGTAGGGCCTTCTGGTTCTCGATATGGTTCCAATCAAGAACAGCATGGACCTTCTCAGGATCCATCCGAAAACCCGAAAATGACAACAGATACCCCAAAAACTGCACCTCCTGGACGGCGAAAACACATTTTTCTAGTTAGGCATATAGTTTCTTATCACTTAATATTTGCAGCACCTGTTTAACATGCACCTGATGTGTCTTTAAATCAGGTGGGTAAACCAAAATATCATCCAGATAGACCACCACAAACCTGCCCACCATTTGATGGAACATATCATTAATGAAATGTTGGAATACCGCAGGTGCATTGATCAGATCGAAAGGCATGACCAAACTCTCAAAATGACCCTCAGGGTATTGAATGCCATTTTCCCTTCATTCCCTTCTCTGATTCTAACGAGGTCCCCCTTAAATCCAACTTGGAGAACACCTTAGCTCCCATAATCTGGCTGAACAAATCTGGAATCAGAGGAAGAGGGTATGGATCTCGGTTGGTAATCTGATTTAATTCACGGAAATCTAAACAGTGACGTAGACGCCATCTTTTTTCTTCACAAAGAAGAACCCTGCCACCACGGGCAGAGATGAGGGTCAGATATGTCACTTCTCCAGACTTTCTGCAATGAAATCCTTCATGGCTTGTCTCTCAGGGCTGAAAGAATTATACAGTCTGGACTTTGAATGTTTAGCTCCGGTGTCAGGTTAATAGGACAGTCATATAGTTATATGCAGTAGCACTAATGTGGACAGTCTAGTATATGATGGGCTCCATATATAATTCTCCAGTGTATAATGCTCCCCAAGTATTGCTCCAAACATAAAAAAAAAAAATGAAATTCCTCTCCTCAGTGGGTACTGCTCTACTCTGGACTCCTCAGCGTCGCCATCTTCCAGCTCTCTGCACTTGGACTGTTCACGTAGAGGGAGCACAGACGTGATGTCATCGCGCTCTCTGAATGTCACTGTCAGGAAACGCGGAAGACGTCACAGCAGTGGAGCAGGGAGAGGTAAGCATTGCAAGTGCTGGGGCCCTGACCAAGCAGGGGGCCACACTCATGGGCGACGGCACTGGCACAGGGCCCCTCATAGTACGCCGGTGTCTCTGATGGCTAGTGGGCCGCCCCACCATCACAGACACCGGCTTACTATGAGGGGCCCTGTACCAGTGCCATCATCCACGAGTGGGACCCCCCACCTGCTCTGGGCACCGGCACTTGCCCGGGTGCGCCAGGTGCTGACGCCAGCCCTGGGGGGGTACAGCCCAGTTAGTGATGTGGAAAAACTGGCATATGTTGAGGTGTAGGCTGGACGTTCAGCAGCTGCAAATGGAGGAATTGGAGAAGTCGGAGAAAGAGGAGGACAAAGCGAGCCATTTTGCAGGCAACCTATGTGTCATCAGGGGAAGGTGGTACAAAATCCTTTGAAACCCAGGCATGGTTCATTTTAATGAAGGTGAGATCAACTACCTTTTGGGTCGACAGCCGGGTCCTTCTTTCTGTTATAATTGATCCAGCAGCACTGAAGAATCTTTCTGATAGCACACTACCAGCAGGGCAAGCGAGCTCCTGTAAGGCATATTATGCCAATTCAGGCCAGGTGTCCAGTTTACAGGCCCAGTAATCAAAGGGGAATGAACTGTGAGGGAGAACATCGATAGGGGATGAGAGGTAATTTTGAACCACAGTTGGCAACTGCTGTCTCCTGTCTGTTGCAATCGATTGAGTATTACCAGTCGTGTGAGCGGTACTCGAGAAATCAGACCACAACATGGTCATGAAACCCCTGTCTCCAGCGCCACTTTGGCTGTGTGCACCACGAACACCTCTTCCATTTGGCCCAGTATGGCTCGTGGTGGAACCTGCACCGCTGCTGTGTGCTGGGAATGCTTCTAACAAACAGTTTACCAGAGTTGGTTGTTTGTTCGCCAATATTAGCTCTAGGTTCTCCTGTGGCATGATGTTCTGTAATTTGCCTTTATAGCGTGGATCGAGGATGCTGGCCAACCAGTAGCCGTTATCCTTCATCATTTTGGCAATGCGGGGGTCCCTTTTTAGGATCCGCAAGACATAATCACACATGTGGGCCAATGTTCCAGGTGTCAATGATGCACTGCCAGTGGTGGGTGGAGGAGCACTTTCTGACAAATCCACTTCCCTCCAGTCACGCACAAACCCTGTACTTGAACTTGGCAAGCCAACATTTTCTCTTGACCACTGAGAAGCATCCTCCTCCCCAAAATAATCATCCCCCTCATCCTCCTCCTTCTCCTCTTCCTCTTCTTCCTCCACCTTGTCCAGGACAGTTCCCTGAGAAGACAATGGCTGACTGCCATCAGGGCTTCACTCCTCCTCCTCCTCCTCCTCCTCTCCTCCTCCGCTGCAGACGCCTGATCCTTAATGTGCGTCAAAGTTTTCATGAGCAGATGCATAAGTGGGATGATAATTCTTATGATGGCGTCATCTGCGCTTACCAGCCGTGTGCATTCCTCAAAACGCTGAAGGACTTTACAGAGGTCTTTCAGCTTTGACCACTGCACACCCGACAACTCCATGTCTGCCCTCAAACTGCCTGCCCATGTATCCTCCCACAAATGCATTACAGCCTGCCTTTGTTCACACAGCCTGTCAACATTGTGCATGGTGGAGTTCCACCTTGTTGCAACGTCTATGATTAGGCAGTGCTTGGGGAGGTGGAGCAATCGCTACAGCCTCTGCATACTACTGGAGTCTAAGGGCGAGCAACGGAGGTGCAAGCACAGACTTCGCACCTTATGGAGCCTGGCTGGTAACTCCGGATAATTAGTTATGAAGCACTGCACCACCAGGTTCAAGGTGTGAGCCAGGCAAGGTATGTGTCTGAGTTTTGTCAGGGCTATGGCCGCCACAAAATTACGGCCGTTATCACTGACTACCTTGCCTGGCTCAAGATGTAGACTGCCCAGCCATGACTCAGTTTCTCGCTGCAAGTAGTCGGCCAGTACCTCCGTGGTGTGTCTGTTGTCGCCCAAAGACTTCATCTTTAAAACAGCCTGCTGACGCTTACCACTAGCTGTTCGATAGTGGGACACCTCGTGTGTAACACTGCCAGCTGCGGATGGAGTGCTCATGCGACTGTGCTCTTTTGACGAGCTTTTGCTTCTGGACGAGTGTCGAATGCCTACAGCCAACTGTTGCCTATACCGTGAGCTAGACAGTACTGTCCCACCGCCGCTGTCCCCTGTGGACCCTGCATCCGCACATTAACCCAGTGCTCAGTGATGGACACGTAATGGCTATAGCCATGCCTACAGGCCCATGCATCTGTTGTGAGATGCACCTTTCCTCTCACTGATTGTTTGAGTGCATGGACAATGCAGTCTTTCACATGCAGGTGGAGGGCAGGGATGGCTTTTCTGGAAAAGAAGTGCCGACTGGGTAGGTCATAGTGTGGGACAGCGTAGGCCATGAGCTCTCGGAACGCTGCGCTTTCAACCAAGCGGAAGGGCATAATCTCTAATGAGATCAGTTTGGGAATGTAGGCGTTCAAAGCCAGTGAGGTTTTGTAGTCCATCCACGCTTGCAAGTGCATGGTGTTTAAATGTCTAAGCATGCAACTGGTATTCAATTTTTGGAGATTTTTCCCTTGGCTAAAGGTCCTTCCGCACTTCTTACAGATAACCTTTGCCTCATCAATAGGATTTTGGTCAAAAAGATGCCACACTGCACTCTTCCTACTATGTGATAAATTTTCCGGGCTTGCACACTGTGCTAATTTGACCATCTGGCCAAGCTGTCCTGCAACTGTTTTTGTTTTTTGAACACGTTTTTGGAATGTTACGGGCCTGCCAGATAACCGCAGCTGCGATGTCGATGCCTGCTGCGGATCCTCCTCCTCTTCTGAGCTATTGCCAGCGGCACCCTCTTCCCCCAATGGATGCCAATCCGGGTCAACAACTGGCTCATCCATCACCTCCTCTTCAATTTTATCTGCACCTTCCTCTGTGTCACCGTGTAAGGTAGTATAGTGTGCGGAAAGGGGCACCTGAGTTTCATCAGGGTCAGTATCTGCCTCAGCAGACTGCGAGGGCAATGCAGTGCTCTGGGTGAATGTACCAGCAGAATCATATAGCAGTGGCTGTGCTTCAGTGCACTCCATGTCATATTCATCTTGGACTGGGGAAATCAGGATTTCACTTGATAGCCCAGGCATGGTATGTGAAAAGAGCTCCAGGGAGTAATCTGAAGTGTGGTCTGCTGCATCCTTCACTTTTGGTGGGGGTGAAGGACACAAGGAAAGGTGTTGTTCCTGACCAGTAGCCTGCACTGACGACTCAGTGCTTGCATTTTTTGAAACTTCAGAAGAGGAGGCTATAGAGCTGGTGGCTGTTTTGACAATGTAATCCAAAACCTGTTCCTGATGCTCCGGCTTTAAAAGCAGTTTACCTACTCCCAGAAAAGGGAGTGTAAGGTTCTTTGTCTCTGTTGACATGTTCCTTGAAACTCAGTTTTCCGTCGGCCATTTTGCTTTCTGTCTTTCTGCAGCTCTTGCCCTCAGTTAATATGGAGTTTCCAGTTTTCATGTTCCCGCCCTGATTCTTCCCTCTTGCTTCTTAAGCAGCCTCAGCTGAACAATCAGTGCTCCTGAATCAAGCCTCAGTCAGTCTGTGATCTGACTTCTGGAAGCCTTGGACTTGTACTCCAGCTATTTCCTACTGAGGAACCTTGGAACACTTTTGGACTCTGGAAACCTGCTGTTTGGTGAATCCATGTTTGCAGAGGAATTACGGTACAGAGAAGAGATCCTGAACCTGCTTTGGAGAGTTATTGTAGTGCTTGAAGTTACTCTGGCCTGCTGTGTCTCCTGTCGCTGTTCCTGCAAACTGTGTGAACTTTTCAGCATGCTTGTATGAAGTAATACAAGTAATTTCATTTCAACCTATGTCTCCTGTGTTTTCCTCGCACCCAAGCACAAGACGCTATAGGAACTGTACACTATACATGACAAGATTCAGGAGCCAATGTTTAGTGTCTGCTGGGTCTGGGAAAGCCGTGTCTGCTGTGACTGTGGATATCAGATGTCCGTTTAATACCTTATGTGATGACAGTGGTTGTGACTTCTCACAACCATTCCAGGTGAGCGCATTCCCTTAAAATTTTACTCTGGAGTAGTGTTGAGCATTCCGATACTGCAAATATCGGGTATCGGCCGATATTAGCTGTATCGGAATTCCGATTCCGAGTTCCGATATTTTCGTCTTATCGGATACCGGAATCGGGATTGTCACTGTCACTGTCAGTGTCCGTCGGTCGGGTCTGTCAGGAGTCAGCGGCACTTACCCGGCAGAAGATCTCCGGCGGTCACGTCCTGCACTGCTTCATGGCCGCCATCCTCTTCTCCCCGGCGGTCACATGCAGTTTCTCGCGATAACTGCAGTGACTGCTGGGTAATCCCGGCCGTAAAGCAGTCAGTCCGATGACGTCACCGCCGGGGAAGCAGGTAATCAGCTGTGCTGCGTTGCAATGACAGGCTCTGCCTGTCATTGCGATGTAGCAGAGTTGGATCGTCGTGGGACTGTCGTTATGGACTGCGTCGGACAGGTGGTATACTGTTGGTTTGTTTTTTTTCTTTTTTTACAGGAGATCGATGGCGTCGCAGGAATGAGTGTATAATAAAAGAAATGAAAACTGTGTTGTCTCTTTTATTTCATTAAAAGACTTTTTTCTTGCTGTGTCTTTTTTTTATACATTTAATAACTTTGGGATTAATAATGGATCGGTGTCTTATTGACGCCTATCCATTATTAACCGGGCTTATTGTCACCGTGCAATCAACGGTGACAATAACCCCTTATTACCCCGCTTGCCACCGCTACAGGGCAAGTGGGAAGAGCCGGGTAAAGTGCCACAATTGGCACATCTTTTGATGCGCCAAATGTGGGGCTGCTGTAGCCTGGTATTATCAGGCTGTTGAGGGCCAAAATCCATGGGCCTTGACAGTCTTTTAATACCAGGCCGCAGCAGTCTGCATTTTACTTGGCTGGTTAACAAAAATAGGGGGGATCCCCACGCCGTTTTTTTTTCGAGGGGATCCCCTATTTTTGTTAACCAGCCAAGCTAAGCAGACTGCTGTGGCCTGGTATTATCAGGCTTGCAAGGTCCATGGATATTGGATCCTTACCAGCCTGAAAAACCAGGCCTCAGCGGTCTGCTTCATCTGGCTGGTTAACAAAAATAGGGGGGACCCCACGCCAATTTTTTTCGAGGGGATCCCCTATTTTTGTTAATCAGCCAAGATATGCAGACTGCTGTGGCCTGGTATTATCAGGCTGGCAAGGTCCATGGATCTTGGCTCCTTAACAGCCTGAAAATCCAGGCCTCAGCGGTTTTCTTCATCTGGCTGGTTAACAAAAATAGGGGGACCCACGCCAATTTTTTTCGAGGGGATCCCCTATTTTTTGTTAATCAGCCAAGATATACAGACTGCTGTGGCCTGGTATTATCAGGAGCAAGGTCCATGGATCTTGGCTCCTTAACAGCCTGAAAATCCAGGCCTCAGCGGTCTGTTCATCTGGCTGGTTAACAAAAATAGGGGGGACCCCACGCCATTTTTTTTTTGAAGGGAACCCCTTTTTTTTGTTAATCAGTTTCCCTCTGACGTCACTGATTGTGTCCCTGGCTGACCTGAAGTAAAGTGGAAAGCAATCAATTAAGCTTTCCACTTAAGGGCCCGTCCCCACATAGCGATATCGCTACCGAGATCGCTGCTGAGTCACTAGTTTTGTGACGCAGCAGCGAGCTCACCAGCGATATCGCTGTGTGTGACATTCAGCGACGATCAGCCCCCCTGCCGGGTATCGCTGATCGTCGCTGAAATGTCAGGACCTTTGATCGCTGGTTTCCCGCTGACAGGCACACATCGCTGCGTGTGACAGGCGGAGACCAGCGATCCGCTGGTAACCAAGGGTACACAGCGGGTTTCCAGGCGCGGGGCTGTGCCTAGAAACCCGCTGTGTACCTTGGATACCAGCGCCCTGATGCAGGGAGCTGGTATCCAAGGTACACAGCGGGTTTCCAAGCGCTGCGCGGTGCCTGGAAACCCGCTGTGTACCTTGGTTACCAGCGGATCGCTGGTCTCCCGCCTGTCACACGCAGCGATGCGTGCCTGTCAGAGGGAAACCAGCGATCAAAAAAAGGTCCTGACATTTCTGCGACGATCAGCGATACCCGGCAGGGGGCTGATCGTCGCTGAATGTCACACACAGCGATATCGCTGGTGAGCTCGCTGCTGCGTCACAAAACTAGTGACTCAGCAGCGATCTCGGTAGCGATATCGCTATGTGAGACGGGCCCTTAAGCGATGTTACCCGCAGTGTCGCTGTCCCAGATCGCTGCCTGAGCTGCCTGTTTGGCAGCTCAGCAGCGATCATGTAGCGATACACCAGCGATCCTGACAAGTGCATATCGTTGTCGGGATCGCTGGTGTATCGTTATGTGACACCCAGCCTTTACTCTCCTGTCAGGCAGGAGAGGAACTCATTCATTTGGGGTTTACTGTGAGGCTGCAGCAATAGCTGCGGTCCCTGCAGTAAACATTAACCCTTTCTGAAGGATTACACCGTGGACCTGACTGTGCATGGGATAGGTAAGAATAATTTTGCTTTTTTATTTTATTTTTATTACAGGAAATGGTTTTTGCAGTAAAATAAAAGATGGTCAAAAACATGTGTCTTTATTTCATTAAAATTGATTTTTTAATTAAAGTGTGTGTGTTTTATTTTTATTTCATGCAATAGGATTAATAATTGATAGTTGTCTAATTGACAGCTCTCAATTATTAACCTGGCTTAAGGTCACCTTTCAATAGCAAGTGGCTTTAACCCCATATTAACCCATTCGCCACCGCTACAGGGCAATGGGAATAGACGGGCAAAGTGCCAGAAAGGGCGAATCTAATTATAGATTTGTCTTTCCTGGGGTGTCTGGGGGCAGATGTTAGTAGCCGGGGGGGGGGCAAAAATAATGGTCCCTCTCTGGGCTATTATTATCTGCCCCCACTCACTGGCTTTGTCTGTCTGGTTGTGAAAATAGGGCGGGAGCCCACGCATTTTTTTTCAGCAATTTTACACCTCATATATAATATATACATGTCATTGAATTTGTGACACATATATATATATATTTATATTTGTAGTTCATACACTTCTACATAGTATAATAGCCGCTAATTCAATTGCGGCTTTTGTGAAAATGCAGAACCCGACATGAAATGACACTTGGTGTACATAGGGTTAACCATGTCTTTTCATGTCCTTTGCTATCTAATTTGCACAAACAATTAAATCAGACTATGTGTGCAAAATTTCACACCTGTAGGGGTTAATTAAAGGTGTAAATTCGTAGCAAAAAAGTCCGTTTTTTTTACAACGAATTTACACCTTTAATTAACCCCTACAGGTGTGAAATTTTTGCACACATAGTCTGATTTAATTGTTTGTGCAAATTAGATAGCAAAGGACATGAAAAGAAATGTTTAACCCTATGTACACCAAGTGTCATTTCATGTCGGGTGACCCGACATGAAATGACACTTGGTGTACATAGGGTTAACCATGTCTTTTCATGTCCTTTGCTATCTAATTTGCACAAACAATTAAATCAGACTATGTGTGCAAAATTTTACACCTGTAGGGGTTAATTAAAGGTGTAAATTCGTAGCAAAAAAGTCCGTTTTTTTTTACAACGAATTTACACCTTTAATTAACCCCTACAGGTGTGAAATTTTGCACACATAGTCTGATTTAATTGTTTGTGCAAATCAGATAGCAAACGACATGAAAAGACATGGTTAACCCTATGTACACCAAGTGTCATTTCATGTCGGGTGCTTCTGTCTTTTCACTGAAGCCGGCTTTACCCGGCAATTGAATCAAAGGATATTTTACTATGTAGAAGTGTATAAACTATATATATATGTATATATATGTCACAATGACATGTATATATATATATATATGTATTCTATGTGTGTATATTTAGTGTTTACAAGGAAAGAATGGGTTTTTTTAGTTGCGATATTTTGTTCCCATAGACTTACATGGGACTTCCGGTATCGGTATCGGGTATCGCCGATATTTTAGTGATATCGGCGATACCATTCCGATTCCGATACTTTAGGATATCGGAAAGTATCGCTCAACTCTACTCTGAGTGTTACCACAGGTAAACACTATTGTTTTTTTTGTTTGTTTTTTTTTCCTTTCCTCTTCTCCTTCCAGCACCTCTGCCTTAAAAGATCTGGAAGATGGAGGCCCGCATAAAGGAACTTTGCGGAGTGACTGATACAATCCTTTCAGATGTACAGACTTTAAAAACCTGTTTTGCAAGCCTACAGGACCTCACTAATCATAATTTGCAAGTGTTTGGACAGACTACCCAGGAATTGCGAGCCAGGATTGAGGCTCTAGAGGAACGAGTCCAGGCTCCTGCCATAACCCCAAGTTCTGGGATCCCCAAATTACCTCCTTTTCGTTTTGGCGGTGAACGTGAGAAATTCAGGGGATTTATTAATCAATGCAATTTATTTTTCTCTGCACATGCTTCACAATTTCCCACTGAACGATCCAAAGTGCTTACTATAATCATGTTGCTTACCAATAAGGCTTTGATGTGGGCAAACCCTCTGATTGAGACTGAGGATGATTGTTTGAATCACCTTGATGCTTTTATTTCAGCCATGGGGCAGGTGTTTGATGACCCCAATCGAGGTGCAACAGCTGAAGCAGCCATGTTAACTTTGCGCCAAGGTAAGCGTTCAGTAGCCGAATATGCCCTGGATTTCAGGAGATGGGCTCTTGATACCACTTGGGACACTTCCGCTAAAAAAATCTATTTTTCGGAAAGGGTTGTCTCCACTGATTAAGGATGAACTTGCTCGTGCCGACCCTCCCACTGCGTTAGGTGACTTTATTAACTATTGTATCCGTATTGATGCTCGTCTGACTGAACGCAGACAAGAGAGATGGTTCGAAAATAATCGCACTAACCTTTTACTACCTCCCTCCTCAGCTAAGGAACCTTTGAGTAGGATCACAAGGGAACCAGAACCTGAACCCATGCAGGTGGACTCTTTACAAAGACGGGTTAGTGATGCACGCAAAGAACATCGTATAAAGGAAAATCTATGTTTCTACTGTGGTAAGTCAGGGCACTTCATTATAAACTGCCCCAGCCGTTCTCGTAAGACTACTGCAGCAGTCATTCACTGTGAGTGTTGCGAGAGGAGCTCTGTCATGTCCGAGCCTCAGGCTCAGAGAGATCTGCTGCAAGAGATCTTGATTTCTCGGACTTAAACTCTGTTAGTTCTGGGGACGATGACGGTATAAACGCTGCAATTTTTCAAGTTTCCTCAGCGGTGTCCCAGCTGAGTTGTAAAAGAAACAATTCTCATTGCTTCCTTTCCATCAAACTCTGGGTTGACTCAGTCTGGGTGTCTAGCTCTGCTATGATCGACTCAGGAGCAAGTGGAAATTTTATGGATATCTCCTTTGCTCTGAAACAGGGGATACGTTCAGTGAAGAAGGCTACTCCAGTACAGATGGATACTGTGGATGGCTCTCTACTGACTTCTGGACCAGTGGATCAAGAAACAGAGCCTTTGAGGGTCCTTATGGGTAAAGATCATCAGGAGAAAATGTCTTTTTTGCTTATCTCTTCTCCCCACTTTCCCATCATTCTAGGGCTACCATGGCTGCAGGCGCAGAATCCTACGATTAACTGGGAGACCAAGGAATTACACTTTCCGGAGAAACAGATTAGTCAAGGAGTTTCAGCTTGCTCTGTTCCTAAAGGAACCATGTCAGTCCCTGAACTACCAGCTGTATACCAGGACTATGTGGATTTATGTGACAAGAAGAACGCTGATCAGCTTCCTCCTCACCGTCCATATGATTGTCCAATTGAATTATTGCCCGGAGCCGAGATACCTTTTGGTAAGATCTACCCCTAGCGGGGCCCGAGCTAAAAGCTTTGAAGGATTATATAGACGAAAATTTAGCCAAGGGCTTCATACGCCCCTCTTCATCTCCCGCAGGTGCACCCTCTTCTTTGTGAAGAAGAAAGATGGATCTCTGAGACCTGCATAGACTACAGGGAACTCAATAAGGTTACTATTAGAAACCGTTATCCATTGCCTTTAATCCCTGAGTTGTTGGAGAGAGTGCGGCATGCCAAAATTTTCTCTAAACTGGATCTCCGTGGGGCCTATAACTTGGTCCGTATTAGACCTGGGGATGAATGGAAGACTGCATTCAGGTCACGCTATGGACACTTTGAATATCTAGTTATGCCTTTTGGTCTGAGTACCGCCCCAGCCACTTTCCAACACTTCGTGAATGATATCTTCAGGGATCTCCTAGATACATTTGTGGTGATTTATCTGGATGATATTCTATTTTTTTCTAACTCCACAGAGGAACATCATGGACATGTGAGAATGGTCTTAGAACGCCTAAGACAAAACCATCTCTACATCAAGCTTAAAAAATGTGAATTCCATAGGACCGAAATTCAATTTCTGGGGTATGTACTATCTACACAAGGGATTAGTATGGATGGAAGCAAGACCCAAGCCATCAAGGATTGGCCAATTCCTAGAAATGTGAAGGAGGTGCAGCGTTTCATCGGGTTTGCCAACTTCTATAGACTTTCATTAAGAATTTTTCTGAGGTAGTGTCACCTATCACCCAACTTACCCGGAAACAGTCTAGGTTCTCCTGGACCCGCAAGCTCAGGAAGCATTTTCCTGTTTAAAGGATAATTTACCACCGCACCTATCTTAGTACATCCCAACCCCGAGCTTGCCTTCATAATAGAGGTGGATGCTTCAGACTGTGCCGTTGGAGCTATACTCTCTCAGAGAACAGGTGAGAAGAATGTCTTGCATCCCTGTGCCTTCTTTTCCCAGCAGTTGTCTTCGGCTGAGAGGAACTACGATGTGGGCAATAGAGAATTGTTGGCCATTATTGCCGCCTTCAAGGAATGGAGACACCTTCTTCAGGGAGCTGCACAGCAAATAGTCGTCCTGACAGACCATCGTAACCTTGAATTTATCAGGTCGGCTAAGTGCCTGACTCCTCGCCAGGCTCGCTGGAATCTTTTCCTAAACCCAATTTAATTTTGTAATTTCTTATAGACCAGGATCGCGCAATGGAAAGGCTGATGCACTCTCTAGGATTCATTCAGCAGAGACACGTCCATTTACTCCTCCTAAGACTATTCTTCCTGACTCTAGATTCCTGGGAGTGATTCATAATCAAGACCTACTTAAGGACATCAAGGAAGCATACCATGCGGATTCTTTGTTGGCTCAACCCCCAAGGGACGTAAGTCTTGTCTTTAAGAATGGTGTGTGGATTCAGGGACAACGTCTGTATATACCGTGAAACAGTCAGATTGAGAGTATTGCAACTCATCCACGATTCCAAGATAGCCGGGCATAGGGGAATTCTAAAGACACAAGAATTTCTTTCTCGTTTCTTTTGGTGGCCCACTTACAGGAAAGATGTCTTAAACTATGTCACTTCATGTGAAGTCTGTGCAAGATGCAAAACACCTCGCTCCTCACCAACTGGTCTGTTGCAACCTCTTCCCACCCCGTCCCGCCCTGGGGATCCATTTCTATGGACTTCATTGTGGAGTTACCAACCTCTCAAAGGAAGAACACCATTCTAGTGGTGGTTGATCGTCTAACAAAGGCAGCTCATTTTATCCCTTGTGTCGGCTTACCCACTGCAAAACAGACATCAGACTTGATGATTAAGAATGTGTTTCGCTTACATGGAGTACCGGATGAGGTCATTTCGGATCGAGGGGTGCAATTCACTTCAAGGTTTTGGCAAAATTTCTGTGCAGCATTGGACATTAAAGTAAACCTTTCTTCTGCTTTTCATCCCCAGACTAATGGACAGACAGAACGAACCAATCAGACCCTGGAGCAGTATCTCCGCTGTTTTATCTGCCACCTACAGGATGATTTGGTGGATCTACTTCCACTGGCTGAGTTCTCTTATAACAACTCTCAGAGCGCCTCCACTATGCAGTCTCCTTTTTACTCCAATCTAGGTTATCATCCTAACATTCTTCCTCGATTTCCCATAGATACGCCCTTGCCGGCAGTGGCTGAAAGAATCACTTCTTTACAAAAGAATATGGAGCTTCTAAAGGAAAATCTAGAATTGGCTCAGGAAAGGTACAAGAAAGCAGCAGATAAATTTCGTAAACCTGCACCAGCTTTCAAGGTAGGAGATTTGGTCTGGCTGTCAACCAGAAATCTTAAATTAAAGATTCCATCTCTAAATTGGGACATAAGTACATTGGACCTTATAAGATCAATAAGATTATAAGTGCTGTTGCTTGTCGTCTTCAACTGCCCAGAACTATGAGAATCCACCCTGTCTTTCATGTATCCCTACTAAAGGCTGCAACACCCAATACGTTTCCTGGACGTTCTTCTCCTTGCCCTGACCCAGTGCTGGTCGATGGTCAGGAAGAATTTATGGTGGAAAGGATTCTAGATTCCAGGTTGTACAGAAATCAGTTGCAATATTTGATTAAATGGCAGGGCTACCCAGTGGAGGACAACTCATGGGAACCAGTCAATAATGTAAATGCTCCTCGCCTGCTCCGCCAGTTTCATCAGAGGTACCCTGACAAGCCTGGTCTGAGGTCATCCGGAGGTTGTCCCTAAGGGGGGAGTAATGTAAGGTTCTTTGTCTCTGTTGACATGTTCCTTGAAACTCAGTTTTCCGTCGGCCATTTTGCTTTCTGTCTTTCTGCAGCTCTTGCCCTCAGTTAATATGGAGTTTCCAGTTTTCATGTTCCCGCCCTGATTCTTCCCTCTTGCTTCTTAAGCAGCCTCAGCTTAACAATCAGTGCTCCTGAATCAAGCCTCAGTCAGTCTGTGATCTGACTTCTGGAAGCCTTGGACTTGTACTCCAGCTATTCCCTACTGAGGAACCTTGGAACACTTTTGGACTCTGGAAACCTGCTGTTTGGTGAATCCATGTTTGCAGAGGAATTACGGTACAGAGAAGAGATCCTGAACCTGCTTTGGAGAGTTATTGTAGTGCTTGAAGTTACTCTGGCCTGCTGTGTCTCCTGTCGCTGTTCCTGCAAACTGTGTGAACTTTTCAGCATGCTTGTATGAAGTAATACAAGTCATTTCATTTCAACCTATGTCTCCTGTGTTTTCCTCGCACCCAAGCACAAGACGCTATAGGAACTGTACACTATACATGACAGGGAGCCTTCCAGGCCTTCTGGAGCCAGACCATGACGCAGGCTCAACAACTGCTGCTTAGGTGCTATTGTGCTTTTGGCACTACCAGCAGATGCACCACCACCACCATCAGTACCAGTTGGCCCCCCAGCCCACGTGGTGATGGACGTACTTCAGTACAAGACACTATGTACTCCCTTTTAAGAGAGGAGATGGGATATGAAAGGCTGGACAACAATCCCACTGGTTTATATCTTGATGAACTCAAATCTTTCGTCAATGAGGCATTCCACAAGATACTTATCAGTAATGATGAAAAAGACTTTTTGATACCGGCCTGTTATGTTTTGGTAGCTGAGGAGGACAGGAGCAAAAAAACCAATGGCAACCAAACACCTGAGAGATTGGAACTAATAGGTTGCAGACCCCTAAACTAACCGCACAACTAGAAGCAGCCGTGGGACGTTCCTACCCCCATAGGGGACCTGGCTGAACTAAAAAAGCAAGGCAGCAAATACAAGGAAAATCAACCACAGAAAAAAAACAAAAGTAACTTATCTGAGTGATAGCAGGAGACAGCAGAAAAGCAAGCTGAATTCCAACCTAGACCAGGAAGAACAATTGATCACCGGTGAGGATCATGGGAGGTCAGCTCACTTATATCAGGCCAGTCTGTCCCACCTGATAACCATTCATCAACTGCAGGTGGTGGACTTTTGCTGTTCAACATAGGTTCAATACCCTCAGCAACCACCAGAGGGAGCATCAGCTCCGAAGTCATCTCCAACACATTCACAACAGTACCCCCCCTTGAGGAGGGGTCCCCGAACCCTCACGTGTGCCACCATGCCGATCAGGATGAGCTCGGTGATAGACATGGACCAGTCTTTCAGAATGAATGTCAGAAGCAAACACCCAAGAATTGTCCTCCTGACCATAGCCTTTCCACTAAACCAAGTACTGGAGTCTCCGCATAGCCAAACGAGAATCTAATATCTTCTCAACCTCATACTCCAAATTGCCCTCAACCAAAACAGGATCAGGAGGCGCAGCCATAGGAACCACTGGCTCGACAAACCTCTTCTATAAAGATTTGTGGAATAAGTTGTGTATCTTAAATGTTCCTGGAAGAAGCAAACAGAAGGAAGCAGGATTAAGAATTTCCATGATCTTATAAGGTCCAATTAACCTTGGATTCAATTTTGGAGATGCAACCTTCATAGGGATATTTTTTGAGGACAACCAAACCAAGTCACCCACTTTAAACCAAGGACCATCAGTCCTATGCCTTGGCAAACCGCTGGGCCTTCTCCTGAGAGAGAGACAACTTATCCACTACTTGATCCCAAATCTGCTGCATTCTCTCCACAACAGAGTCAACACCGGACAGACAGAAGCCTCCACCTGCCCTGAAGAAAATCGAGGATGAAACCCGAAATTGCAGAAAAATGGAGACATCAAGGTGGCAGAACTAGCCCTATTATTCAAAGCAAACTCAGCCAAAGGCAAAAAAGAGACCCAGTCATCTTGATCAGCAGACACAAACATCTCAAATAAGATTCCAAGGTCTGGTTTGTTCTTTCAGTTTGTCCATTGGTCTGAGGGTGGAACGCAGAGGAAAAAGACAGCTGAACTCCCAGTTTGGAACAAAATGTCCTCCAAAATCTGGAAACAAACTGGACTCCACTGTCAGACACAATGTTCTTTGGAATGCCGTGCAACCAAACCACCTGTTGAAAAACTAAGGGCACCAACTCAGAGGAGGATGGCAACTTAGGTAGTGGCACAAGATGTATCATCTTGGAAAACCTATCACGGATCATCCAAATAACAGTCATTCTCTGAGAGACAGGGAGGTCAGAAATAAAATCCATAGAGATATGGGTCCATGGCCTCTTGGGCACAGGCAATGGCATTAACAAACCACTAGAGCGAGAGCAAGGTTTGGACCGAGAACAAGTTCCACAGGACTGCACAAAGTCCTGACATCATGAGACAAAGTGGGCCACCAAAAGGACCGACTCACCAAATCTCTGGTACCAAAAACACCAGGATGGCCAGCCAACGTGGAGAAATGAATCTCAGTCATCACATTCTTCCTCCACTGGTCTGGGACAAACAATTTCCCAACAGGGCAGCGTTCAGGTTTATCCTCCTGAAATTCCTCCAAAGCCAGTCTCAAATTTGGCTAGATAGCGGAAAAAAACACACCCTCCTTCAGAATAACAGCAGGCTCATTTACCTCAGGAGAATCCGCAAAGAAACTCCTCGAGAGTGCATCCACCTTAACATTCTTAGTGCTCGGGAGAAAAGAGACCACAAAATTAAAACATGTGAAAAAAAAAGGCCCACCTGGCCTGTCTAGGATTAAGTCGCTTGGCTGATTCAAGATAAACCAGGTTCTTATGGTCCGTGAGGACCACCACCTGATGTTTGGCTCCTTCCAGCCAATGTCTCCACTCTTCAAAAGCCCACTTCATAGCCAATAACTCCCGATTTCCCACATTATAATTACGTTCCGCTGGGGAAAATTATCGAGAGAAAAGGCACAAGGGTTTATTTTACAGGTCTACGGATCCCTTTAAGACATAACGGCTCCTGCACCAATCTCAGAAGCATCAACCTCCACCTGAAATGGTAGAGAAACATCAGGTTGCCGCAGAACAGGAGCAGAAGTGAATCTCTGTTTAAGCTCCTGAAACACAGAGACTGCCTCAGGAGACCAATTCAGAACCCTTTTTGGTCAAATCAGTCAGTGGTTTCACAATACTAGATAAATTACCTATAAATTTACGATAAAAATTAGCAAAACCCAAAAATCTCTGAAGAGCCTTCAATGTAGTGGGTTGAACCTAATTACAAATGGCCTGAACTTTGACTGGATCCATTTCAATAACAGACGGAGACAAAATGAATCCCAGAAATGAAAGCTTCTGTTTGGGTTCGAGTTCCCGCTGCTGCACAAGGGGAGTCTCGAACCAGTCCCGCTGGGTCCCCCATCCATCTCCGGCCGCAGTGGAGCCTGCGCAGCAAAGACGTCAGTCCCAGGTCTCGCCCGGTCTAATACTGTGCAGAGACTTGCTGCTGCCTCTCCAGGTTCTGCTATTGTAGCCAGTACTGGTCAGCGGCGAGCAGACGTCTTTAGGACTAAGTCCTTTGTTGCTTCATCTGAGCATGCCCAGGGCAAGATTTCCCATTGGAGATCAGGGGTCACATGCTCAGATACAGCTGCTACTCCTATTGGTCCTTCAGGAAGGTCCTGTGGCTGTTGATGTTCTGAAGCAGCTTCCCATTGGTCCTTCCTGGAAGGTCTTTTTCTCGTGGCTGCTATAAAAGGCTGTCCTTACCGCACGGCCGTGCGCTAGTATCAACCGTTATATGCTTTGCGCCAGTATGGTCATGCGTGTGTGTGGTTAGGGTGGCTGAAATACGCCATTACAATACCGACCTAATCGGTGAGGAGCTTGGTATGCTAGCTGGTCAGGGTCGGTGTCTTAGATGCCTTAGATTACCGGCATAACCGGTGAGGAGGTTGACTGCCGTATTCAGGGCCTGGCGTTCAGACGCCATAGATTGCGGGTGACTCCCGCGAGTACATGAGCGCATGATCACTTTCTATGTTCGCTTAGCAGTCAACTGTGTACCTGGGTGCCTAACAGGACACAGAAGTTTGTCTCAGTGGCTCTGTAATGCAACAGGGTTCGCTTTCAATGCTAGACAGCGCCCTAGAGTGTTTACTTTGCGACTCAGTGGTGTTAACTGAGTTCGCACACATCGCCATATAGCGCTGCGGCACTCCTTCTAGCGGCTCTGTGGAATAACAGAGTTCGTACATATTGCCACAGCACATTACGGCGTTTATTTTGGCGACTCTGCAGGATAACAGAATTCGCTTCTTGCGCCATCTTACTAGCAGCAGGCTCCGCCTGCACGGTGAACCCCGGGCTGCGAACGCACCTCTCTACATCTTATATTTGGTGCGTTCCGCAGACCCTAACACCTTCTGTACGCCAAAAAGACATTTTGATCCCTTCACATACAATGCATTTTCTCTCAAAAGTCGGAATACAGTCCGAACATTTTCAACATGAGAATCCCAGTCATTGGAAAAATTCAAGATATCATCCAAATAAACGATCAGAAATTTATCCACGAAATCCCGGAAAATATTGTTCATAAAGGATTGGAAGACGGAAGGGGCATTAGTGAGCCCAAAAGGCATCACTAGGTACTCAAAATACCGCTTTGGGGTGTTAAACGCCGTCTTCCATTCATCTCCGTGCTTGATGCGAATAAGATGAGGTCAAGCTTAGTAAACCAACTAGCACTTTTCACTCTGGAAAATAGATCATAAATCAAGGGTAACGGATATTGATATTTAACAGTGATCTTATTCAGGAGACGATAGTCAATACACGGCCTCAATGAGCCATCCTTCTTGGCCACAAAGAAAAAGCTGGCGCCCAAGGGTGAAGAGGATGGTCTGATATGATCCTTCTCTAAAGACTCTTTGATATAAGATCGCAAAGCATCATGCTCAGATACAGATAAATTAAAGAGCCGACCCTTGGGAAATTTACAACCGGGTACTAAATCAATAGCGCAATCATAACTCCTACGAGGAGGTAAGGATGCAGACTTACCCTCACTAAACACATCAGAAAAATCGGTCAAATAGTCAGGGACATCTTGAGACTGGGGAGAGGAAGAAAAAATAGGAGTGTCAGCACGAACACCTTGACAACCCCAACTGGTCATAGACACAGATTTCCAATCCAAAACAGGATTATGAGTCTGTATCCAAGGAAAACCCAGTACAACAATGTCATGTAAATTATGTAACACCAAAAATTTGCAATTCTCTTGGTGGTCTGGGTCAACCCGAATTATCACCTGGGTAGAAAACTGGGGTTTATTCTCCGCCAAAGGAGTAGAATCAATGCCCAGCAAAGGAATAGACTTCCGCAGGGGTATCATGGGAAATCCACAACGTTTGGCAAAATCAAAATCCATCAGGTGTATAGCTGCTCCTGAATCAACAAAAGCTTGAGCCGAAAATGTGGACATGGAGCAAATCAAGGTAACAGTCAACAGAAATTTTGTCTGAACACCACCCAAAACAACTGAGCACACAAAACAACTTCCCCTTTTGGGGCAGACGGAAATAGCATGAGAAGCGTCACCACAGTAGAAGCACAACTTATTACGCTTTCGAAACTCATGACGCTGTGCCCCAGAATTCACTCCATCACACTGCATGGGCTCAGGGCCTGGGCCGCAAGGCATCACAATCTCACGCATATTTTTACGCTCACGCAAACATCTGTCAATTTTAATAGCTAATGACATTGAGTCATTGAGACCAGAGGGGACAGGGAATCCCACCATAACATCCTTTACAGTATCTGCCAGACCCTTCCGAAAAAGGGCTGCCAGAGCATCATCATTCCATTTAGTAAGGACTGCCCACTTTCTGAATTTCTGACAATACAGCTATGCGTCTTCTTGACCCTGATTCAATGCCAACAAGGTTTTCTCAGCTTGATCAGTAACATTAGGTTCATCGTACAACAACCCCAGAGCCTGAAAAAACACATCAACATCATTCAAAACAGGATCCCCAGGTGTCAGGGAAAAGGCCCAAATCTGAGGTTCGCCGTGCAACAGGGAGATGACAATTTGAACTTGCTGCGCTGCGGTCCCTGAGGACTTAGGCTTCAGGGCAAAAAACAACTTACAGTTATTTTTAAAATTCAGAAATTTAGACCAATCCCCCAAAAATAAATCCGGCAGAGGGATCCTAGGTTCCCGCAACAGGTAACCCAGCAAAATAGATAGCAATACTCCGAACTTCAGCAGCAAGCTGCTCCACACGATCGGGCAAATGTTTGACTTCCATTGGGGAAAAAATTCCTCCTCAGCCCCCAGAGAAAGAAGAGGGAAAAAATGTAGCAAACAAAAAAAAAATTTTCTGACAACTCTGACAACTTTTTTTTTTTTACTATTTTTTCCCTTCTGTTGAGTACCATAGAATTTCAGTATAACCAGTGATTCTGTTATGTTTTGGTAGCTGAGGAGGACAGGAGCATAAAAACGCAAAGGCAACCAAACACCAGAGAGGTTGGAACTAATAGGTTGCAGACCCCTACACTAACCGCACAACTAGAAGCAGCCGTGGGATGTTCCTACGGTGCCCTAGATGCCTCGTCACAGCCGGAGAGATTAGCTACCCCTGAAGATGGAAAGAGGAAAGCTAACTGCCCCGGAGTAGAGCCCCAAAAGAATAGGAAGCCCCCAAACAGATAATGGCGGTTAGACAAGATGAAAATACGAACACAGACAGAAAATAGAATGAGCAAACGCTGGGGCCCAAAACTGTCTAGACAGGACAGCACAGGAGAGAATACTGTCTGCAACCTAGAAAAACCCTAGGAAAAACTCCAACACTTCTGAATCCAAAAATTCTGAGACCACACGGTCTCGACCACCTATATCAGATCTCTGGTGTGAACACGCAGCTACCCAGCAGTAAAAAATCACAAGAACTGAGTAAATGAACAAATACAAAAAGAGAACAGAGACCAGCACAAGCCCCAAAGGGGACCTGGCTGAACTCTAAAAGCAAGGCAGCAAATACAAGGAAAATCAACCACAGAAAAAAGAACAGAAAGTAACTTATCTGAGTGTTAGCAGGAGACAGCAGAAAAGCAAGCTGAATTCCAACCTAGACCAGGAAGAACAATTGATCACCGGTGAGGATCATGGGAGGTCAGCTCACTTATATCAGGCCAGTCCGTCCCACCTGATAACCATTCATCAATTGCAGGTGGTGGACTTTTGC
Source organism: Oophaga sylvatica (assembly GCA_033576555.1). Taxonomy (NCBI): domain Eukaryota; kingdom Metazoa; phylum Chordata; class Amphibia; order Anura; family Dendrobatidae; genus Oophaga; species Oophaga sylvatica. Next base: position 33,902,154 of record JARQOD010000008.1, read on the forward strand.
TGTTCAACATAGGTTCAATACCCTCAGCAACCACCAGAGGGAGCCTCAGCTCCGAAGTCGTCTCCAACACGTTCACAACACCGGCCCATCCCACAATTGCAACCTTCTATTGCCTGCTGAAGGTACTTAAAGGCCTGAACCCTCTAAAAGGTCATCCTATCGTTTCGGGTATTGACAGCCTTACCCAAAATCTAGGACTTTATGTGGACAAAATTTTGAGGCCCTTTGTCACTTCCCTTAGCTCATATGTTCGAGACACAACAGACCTTCTTCTTAAAATAGACAACATTGAACCAGGTGACAATATGATCCTGGGATCGATTGATGTAGAAGCTCTCCACTCATCTTGTAAGAGAAAGTCCTTACTGAGAGCTGGAGGGACCGGGAAGAACCATGCAGACAACGTTCTCTTAAAGCTGAGGTTGAAGATTTATTCGGAGATACACGACAGGACAGACATACAGATAATCAGCGAGTTGAAATATAGAGGCGCAGAACAAGGATGTAGACGGACAGAAATTCGCAGAGAAGTCTTGGGATGAAATAGCAATATAACATAACGGCAAATGGCCCGGGCTAAGACATAGGTGGCTTTTTATACCTGGTTAAACAAAGGAATCCTAGAATCCTGCCTTTTTCCACATAGGGCGTTCACATGATAATCTACAAGAATATGCATAGTATGACGACATTAATTAACAACATTAATTGATATTTTTTCACATTAATTGACTCTTCTACACACACCATTAAAACACATGAAAGTTACTGACCTATCCATAAATTCGTAACTTCTAATACTTAATTTTCTCTTCTTCTAGACTATATCCATAAATTCAGGCATTTGACGTTCTAATGGTTCCTGTTTCCTTGACAACATTATTACACACACTTATTGACCATATATTTATTGACCTTATTCAACTGTGGACACCAGCTTGGCGTGTGAGACGTGATCTCATCCTATCCTATCCCTACAAAATACATTTTATTATCTCTCTCATAAGTTGAATCTAGAGTTCTAACTTTTCACAAGATGGCTTCCTGATTCAGCATGGCTGCTGATTATATTCAAACTGACCATTCTCTTACACATCTATTCCCCATGAAAGAGGAATCTTGGCTGCAGAATACTACCTTAAATTAAGAGGATGCCAATTCAATGAACATAATCGATTTGTGATTAAGGCCCTTGAGTTCTATTTGACCAATAACTATTTTTTGTTTGATGGCAGATACTTCCACCAGCTCAGGGGCACCACAATGGGTAGCCCTTGTGCACTCTCTTATGCAAATTTGCTCCTGGGCTGGTGGGAGGAGAACATCATCTTTGTTGAACTTATGAAAGTGGCGGAGGACAAAATTGTGTTGTGGCTCCGCTTCATGGATAATGTCTTTGTCATTTAAAGGGGTGATGAGGGGAGTTTTGGCAGTTATGTTAAAGGACTTAACAACAACGACATTGGCCTACACTTCACTTTTGAGGCCAATGCGTACAGACTGTCCTTTCTGGATATTTTGATTGAAAGAGGAGAAGGGGGCCAAATAATCACGAAAACTTTCGGAAAGCCCACCTCTTTAATTCCTTGCTCAGATGGGAATCGAACCATCCAATCTCCTTAAAAAAAGGTATCCCAAAAGGACAGTATTTCATGGTCAAAAGGAACTGTTCCAACCAAACTCTTTTTAAGGAACAAGCCGATGAGTTAAGAAATCGTTTTTTGGAAAGAGGATACCCAGATAATGTATTGAAAAATGCATACAAAACATCGTTAGCTAGAGAAAGGAAAGATCTCGTCACCCCTACCCAAAAAGCAGCTGACGAGGGCACCATCAGATTCATCACCAGAAACTCTAATGGGTCAAAAGACCTAAGAGATATTATTAAACGACATTGGCCAATACTGTGTATGGATAAGGATTTGATTAATGTCATCTCCACAACCCCACAAATTACTTTCAGAAAAGGGCGCTCTATTAAGGATTGGTTGGTCCGCAACCATTTTATCCCTGATACACCAAACAAAACCACATGGTTGAATAACCAACTTAAAGGGTGCTACAGATGTAGTAATTGCAAATATTGCGGAGTGGTTCAACAAGGAAAGGAATTCACTGGTATGGTCACCAAGAAGGTTTATCCAATCAAACAATTCATTAACTGTAAATCGGTAGGAATTGTCTACAAAATGACCTGTAGGTGCGGCCTCGAATTCATAGGCAAAACTAGAAGGGAAATGAGGAAAAGGATAGGGGAACACCACAGAGACACTATCAACAAAAGAGACACCCCGGTAGCTAACCACCTCAATTTTGTTCACGGAGGTGATCTCAAAGCTATTTCCTTTATGGGAATTGAAAAAATACATAAAACTCAAAAGGAGGAGAGTAGTATAGGAGGTATAGTATTCGTCAAACTCAATCTGACAGGTCGACACGCCCCCTATCATTTAATCCGTCTCCCTGGGATTTGATCTGTCTGGACTTTGCTCAGTCTGGGAAATCTGAGCTGCTGGATTTGTGAATTTCAATCAAAGTGATTTATTTGTCTCTATTGATATTTTATCCACTGGATTAGATTAGTCTGGGGAGTATTAGTGTATTAAAGAGTGAATCTTGATCTTTTTTTTTTTTGTGGGGAGAAACTTTTAACTAAATCCGTAAATATATAAGAAGTTTTACTAGTCTTTTTTCTAGCCTGTCATTAAATCCCTATACAATCCAAGCCTTGTACACACAGCTTGGTAATAGGTTACCGATCTGTAACAAAGTATTTTCTATCTAGTGGTTAACATGGTACAAATTACCCAAATGCAGACAGGTATGAACTACATTCAAATCAATATATAATAGTGCACATCTCCATATCTTATATGTTATAGCGATAATAGATTAATCCGGGGCTAAACAATAATAACCTCCATATATTTGTACCTATATATGCAATCTATGTAACTCACAATATCCCCCAATAGGCAGACATATATGCACTATATATAGGATTATAAGTATCTCAATGCATCAGGTATATCAATAAAGTAACTTCTCCATCACAGTTGCTAATATAATGATGTTAGCATGCGAGTGCAGAGCTCACAATACATACTGTGCGTGCATATGAAGTCAATTAGCACATCCATATGAGGAGCTATATTAAAAAAGCAACGATTATTCTATAGCACCATCCAGTATAAAACACCTTATAACACATTTGGAATTATGAATCTTGATCTTTTTTTTGTGGGGAGAAACTTTTAACTAAATCCGTAAATATATAAGAAGTTTTACTAGTATTTTTTCTAGCCTGTCATTAAATCCCTATACAATCCAAGCCTTGTACACACAGCTTGGTAATAGGTTACCGATCTGTAACAAAGTATTTTCTATCTAGTGGTTAACATGGTACAAATTACCCAAATGCAGACAGGTATGAACTACATTCAAATCAATATATAATAGTGCACATCTCCATATCTTATATGTTATAGCAATAATAGATTAATCCGGGGCTAAACAATAATAACCTCCATATATTTGTACCTATATATGCAATCTATGTAACTCACAATATCCCCCAATAGGCAGACATATATGCACTATATATAGGATTATAAGTATCTCAATGAATCAGGTATATCAATAAAGTAACTTCTCCATCACAGTTGCTAATATAATGATGTTAGCATGCGAGTGCAGAGCTCACAATACATACTGTGCGTGCATATGAAGTCAATTAGCACATCCATATGAGGAGCTATATTAAAAAAGCAACGATTATTCTATAGTACCATCCAGTATAGAACACCTTATAACACATTTGGAATTATGACTCTCATCTTATAGTTTTTATTCAGTGTTTATATATATATTTTTAGCCTGCCATTGTATCTACACTTATATCAGGACTGGGAAGAATGTAATGACATGGGGTTAGGAATCTCCAACCTAGTTTCTGGTTTGCTACAGATAGCTAATTTATTACCATTGAGAGAATGAGTGAAGGTCGATGCTAATATGTTTCCAAAGTTTAGTGACAGGAACTACTTAGTGATGACAAATTCACAGGACTATTTTTTAACTGTTCCATGTGAGAATACAGGCATAGGATGGGGGCCATTACTTAGAATTTGTTATTTTGGGGCTATTTTTAACTGTTTCATGTGAGAATACAGGCATAGGATGGGAGTCATTACTTAGAATTTGTTATTTTGGGGCTATTTTTAACTGGTTCATGTGAGAATACAGACATAAGATGGGCCCATTACTTAGTGTACACTATTTATGTACAAAGATGATACGGAAAATATATGTTTCCAAAGTTTAATTGTAGCGAATCAAGGTGTATTAAACTGATTACTAACACAATTACGGCAACTTGATAACAATTTCACAACAAATTCGTTATTTTGTGACTATTTTTAACTGTTTCATGTGAGAATACAGGCAGAGGATGGGGCCAATACTTGGTGTATACTATTTATGTACAAAGATGATACGGAAAATATATGTTTCCAAAGTTTACTGACAGGGAGTACATAGTGGGGAGAGCCCTCTTGCAGTGCTAACCTGATTACAAGCCCTCATTGCTACTTTTTCTCTTGTCTAACATCACAATACAACCAAGTGGTTCTTCAAAACTATTTGTAAGTCTTCCGGCACAAAGCACATGTGAACAGTTGATGGTAATATTTTGCCACATGACAAATGTTTCTGACTCTCAGTTGCTAATACTGATAGACATATTGTGAACTGACATATAGGGTCCATGTGAGACACCATATTTTTCAACATTTTTGCTCCTTCACAGATTTATTTTGCATTATATATTTTTTTATTTTGCTTAAGGATCATGTACAGAGGTGTTTTTATGGTTTAATACTGATAGACATATTGTCCCAGGCATGTCCGGGCATGCCCGGACGAGTCCTGGCATGCCCAGACAAGTCCTGGTCACGTGACAACCGTGGAAAAAACAAGCCTGAAATTGACCCAGGCATGTCCGGGCATGCCCGGACAAGTCCTGGCATGCCTGGACAAGTCCTGGTCACGTGACAACCGTGGAAAAACAAGCCTGAAATTCAAAAACTATGCGCTATCCGTTAACACACGCATAGTCATCTAGAAAATATTGAGTGAGTCGCTTCACAAACCATCTCAAGGCATGCTGAATGTCAACGTTCCCGCTATGAGCTACACACATGACCAACTGTATAGCCTGGGACGCGTAGCGTTCTTGTTGCACAGGCCTATTTTTAAAGATGCTATGTCCCTCAGATATAAAAGACAGGCATGTTGGAACGTGTCCCGGCCTATTTTGGCAAATGCCCACTCCTATGCATCGATATTGAGCATCGTTCAACAAAAATCAGATACATAGTTTTTACCATAGCTGTGTTTCTGACTCTCATGCCATGCCCGAAAGGCCTATTTTGGCACATGCCCGCACCTATGCAGCGATTATGACCAGCATTCAACAAAAAATCGGGTACAAACTTTTTAACATACCTGTGTTTCGGACCCTCAGACCATGACAGAAGCACTCTGTGCCATGTACTCTAACCCATAATATTCGATTTTGATCAGCATTCAACAAAAATTGGGTGCTAACTTTTTTAGCATTCCTGTGTTTCTATAGCGAATACACGGACCACATCACACTTATGCTGTACCCGCACCGCTGCAGCTAGTGCTTTTTAGCTAAAAAAAGGCCCTTATTTGCATCATTTTCATTATAGTACGACTGGTACATGCCCACTCCTATGCAGCGATATTGACTACCGTTCAACAAAAATCAGGTACAAACTTTTTAACATACCTATGTTTCGTGCCCTCGTGCCATACCAGAAGCACTCTGTGCCATGTACCCTAGCCCATAATAATCGATTTTGATCAGCATTCAACAAAAAATTGGGTGCAAACTTTTTTTAGCATAGCTCTGTTTCTGACTCCCATGTCGTACCGGAAAGACCTATTTTGGCACAGGCCCACACCTATGTAACGGTTTTGACCACTACTCAACAAAAATGGCTACAAACTTTTTAACATACCTGTGTTACGCACCCTCATGTCATACCAGAAGCACCCTGGGCCATGTACTCTAGACCATAATATTTCACATCGGGTATGGGACCTACATAGCTTTGTTTTCTCAGGTATTTAAAAAAGTGTGGAAAACTGAAAATCCCGCGGCCTGTGGTAATTTAGTGAGAACCATATAGACAAATCGGGTATCGTCACACACGAGACCACAACACCTCGGGCTATCACATTGACCACTAGTTTTCAAAAACCAATGCCTCAAAAATAAAGTAAGAATCGTGGTGACATGCATCGTGGTCTATAAATGTATAGTCTGAAAATTTACCGTTGCTAAAGAACAGTAAAAAGTCGTGCGTACAACTATCAGCCCCAAAACTCTCACCACTATCACAAACACTATTGTCTACAGAGGCGCCCCGCGAGAATTTCTGTATGTGTGTATCAAGATGCTCCCTGCTATGACCGATTGTTTGCTCGTGAGTGCTGGCATTTCCAGTGACATCATAGTTGTGTAAATGCGCTGGGGCACGTGTATCGATCCCCTAGGTTGTAATGCGTGAGCATTTTAATTATTTTTTTCAATTCATAACCATACGTTCTCAGGCAGACAGGTTTATTTCACAGAAGTTGACTGTACAGTTGTATAATTTTTGTTTAAAAGCATACATTTGCATAATTTTGTTTAAAATCGCACAGTTCAGCGATAATCTCGGGTGTTGGACACGCACTTATCAGTCTTTCATACGTGTCGCAGAAAAATTTTAGTCTGTTCTGCGTGAGTTTATTGTGCACGTAGTGTGCAGACATGTCAAGAAACATTTTGGCGTGTTCAGCAGTCCAAGCGTGTGTTGGCGTGTAAGGCGATCCACTATCAACCTTCTGTTTCTTACTTACACGCCGGCGCGATACAGCGCGTTTCTTTGGCGCTAATGCATCGGCTGAATTGGCAGATGCTGCTTCCGCGTTGTTATTTGCAGATTCTGTAGCTTGACACAGACGTATATTCTTAGGCCTACTACTCTCCGTATTCACGGTGTATGCGATTGTCGCGTCGCTTTCTTCACGATCCGCGACACATCTGAGTGAACGTGGTTCCGTTCTCACATCCGCTCTGTTCTCAAATCCATAATTGTGCTGTTGCAAATCTCGCGAATGACGCTCCTCTGTAACTAAAGAAAAGATACGTGGTGTAGTTAACCGCTAAGCTAGCGAGATATAGGAAAAGCTACAGGCTCCGCTTTACTCTGATTCAATGTGACATTTGTAAAGCTACCAGTACCGATTATCTGTGAAACCAATGCATGATTGTTTGTATAACTACACTATAGAGCGGCCTAGTCATATATATATACTTACAAGTATCCCCCGGGTGCTGATCTACAGAGAATGCTGAATTAACAGACATCACGCTGCTCGTTCGCGGACGTATGGGGCTGATTTCTCCATCAAACTGCAACCTCACGGGCCATACTTTAGCCGCTAAAATAAAATATAACATACATGGTTGCGCAAAGCACTCACAAAGCTAACTTGACACAGGTAAATAAAACTAGTTACCGCAGAAATTTTTATCTGCATGTATAAGAACACTATAGAGCTGCGTAGACATATATGCTTACAGGCATGAGACGTGTACTGTACTTCAGAGATTGGTGAATTAAACGGTGTGGAGTTGTTCGGTAGTTGTCGTATGGGGCTGTTTTCTTTTTCAAGCTGCAGACTCCTGCACCCTAGTTTAACAGCTGTAAATAAAATATAACTATTAAGCGCCTCAGAAATGATATCTACAAGGCCCACACGCATAAAGCTAAATTCGCAAAGCTAACGTAACAAGCGTCAATAAAATATATCCGCTAGTTAAGGGTGGGGACGCAGGGTACAGAGGATACAGACACATAACAGCCGTGTTTCAAGGACTGTACAGACAACGCAGCGTATATAACTGCAGATTTATATTATTAAAAATGTCTAGCTAACGTCCCTGTCAGCTAAAATAAAATTAACTGCATGGATTTTAGCGTCAGTCTATATTAATTATTAATATTAATAGTAGACATTATAAATTTACAGCTACAGGGTAATGATGGTGGGGCTTCGGGTGTGAAATATTCTTTGAACGCGTTTAGCCGGCATGATGGCCCTGTAAAACATTAATATATTTTTTCTACCCCTCATTGACAGAGGGCGTGTTCTCTCTGCTACCACTAATAAATACAGCCCAGCTCCCAAGCGATACACAGCTCACCTGTAAGGCTTCGCACCTCGCAGAACACACGCCAGATCTGAACAGGAATAAAGTGAGTATTTTTATGGATTTCATTTCAGTTATATTTAAGTTAGTATAGTATTTGCATGAATAGGTTACCAGTGTTTTCATACTTGATCTTTATTTGCTTTAATTTAATAGAGAACCCTTTTTATTCAAGATGGAGTCCAGACATTCTCGCGGTCAATATTCTGCTATACTTTCACCAGAACAATCGGGTAAGTTTTACACCGTATATAGTGTACCCCGTATTGTCTCGGGTTGTCTGAGTCTGCGCTTTGTATATATAAATTATATATTTAATTCTTTCTTATTTAAGAAGCGGGAGTGCATTCAGACTACTCCTATGAGAATCGGTTCATTACGCAGAACCTGTTAAAGGATAGCAACTCTGCTAGCGGGCGACGAGCCTCCAGCTCTCACCAGTCTGTCACAGGCAAGAAACCTATAGATATATCAGATGTTTTAAGCCTATGTATCTAGTCTGGTAATTAAATACATTTTCTCATACAGATACACCTGTAGCGGACTGGGCGGTTGAAAACCCGTGGCGGCTGAGGCGCTGGAGCATCGCGATTCCGATGTTGAGATCGTGGAGGATCCCCTGGATTCCGGTGTCGAGTTCGTAGAACCGGACTATAATCCTCTAACTCGCGCGACACCCTACGCTCCTAAAAGATGGAGTGATTCGCTAAGCACACGGCGCTGGAATAGAAAAGGTAGCGGGTCCTTGAAACACGGCTGTTATGTGTCTGTATCCTCTGTACCCTGCGTCCCCACCCTTAACTAGCGGATATATTTTATTGACGCTTGTTACGTTAGCTTTGCGAATTTAGCTTTATGCGTGTGGGCCTTGTAGATATCATTTCTGAGGCGCTTAATAGTTATACTTTATTTACAGCTGTTAAACTAGGGTGCAGGAGTCTGCAGCTTGAAAAAGAAAACAGCCCCATACGACAACTACCGAACAACTCCACACCGTTTAATTCACCAATCTCTGAAGTACAGTACACGTCTCATGCCTGTAAGCATATATGTCTACGCAGCTCTATAGTGTTCTTATACATGCAGATAAAAATTTCTGCGGTAACTAGTTTTATTTACCTGTGTCAAGTTAGCTTTGTGAGTGCTTTGCGCAACCATGTATGTTATATTTTATTTTAGCGGCTAAAGTATCGCCCGTGAGGTTGCAGTTTGATGGAGAAATCAGCCCCATACGTCCGCGAACGAGCAGCGTGATGTCTGTTAATTCAGCATTCTCTGTAGATCAGCACCCGGGGGATACTTGTAAGTATATATATATGACTAGGCCGCTCTATAGTGTAGTTATACAAACAATCATGCATCGGTTTCACAGATAATCGGTACTGGTAGCTTTACAAATGTCACGTTGAATCAGAGTAAAGCGGAGCCTGTAGCTTTTCCTATATCTCGCTAGCTTAGCGGTTAACTACACCACGTATCTTTTCTTTAGTTACGGAGGAGCGTCATTCGCGAGATTTGCAACAGCACAATTATGGATTTGAGAACAGAGCGGATGTGAGAACGGAACCACGTTCACTCAGATGTGTCGCGGATCGTGAAGAAAGCGACGCGACAATCGCATACACCGTGAATACGGAGAGTAGTAGGCCTAAGAATATACGTCTGTGTAAAGCTACAGAATCTGCAAATAACAACGCGGAAGCAGCATCTGCCAATTCAGCCGATGCATTAGCGCCAAAGAAACGCGCTGTATCGCGCCGGCGTGTAAGTAACAGAAGGTTGATAGTGGATCGCCTTACATGCCAACACACGCTTGGACTGCTGAACACGCCAAAATGTTTCTTGACATGTCTGCACACTACGTGCACAATAAAACTCACGCAGAACAGACTAAAATCTTTCTGCGACACGTATGAAAGACTGATAAGTGCGTGTCCAACACCCGAGATTATCGCTGAACTGTGCGATTTTAAACAAAATTATGCAAATGTATGCTTTTAAACAAAAATTATACAACTGTACAGTCAACTTCTGTGAAATAAACCTGTCTGCCTGAGAACGTATGGTTATGAATTGAAAAAAATAATTAAAATGCTCATGCATTACAACCTAGGGGATCGATACACGTGCCCCAGCGCATTTACACAACTATGATGTCACTGGAAATGCCAGCACTCACGAGCAAACAATCGGTCATAGCAGGGAGCATCTCGATACACACATACAGAAATTCTCGCGGGGCGCCTCTGTAGACAATAGTGTTTGTGATAGTGGTGAGAGTTTTGGGGCTGATAGTTGTACGCACGACTTTTTACTGTTCTTTAGCAACGGTAAATTTTCAGACTATACATTTATAGACCACGATGCATGTCACCACGATTCTTACTTTATTTTTGAGGCATTGGTTTTTGAAAACTAGTGGTCAATGTGATAGCCCGAGGTGTTGTGGTCTCGTTGTGTGACGATACCCGATTTGTCTATATGGTTCTCACTAAATTACCACAGGCCGCGGGATTTTCAGTTTTCCACACTTTTTTAAATACCTGAGAAAACAAAGCTATGTAGGTCCCATACCCGATGTGAAATATTATGGTCTAGAGTACATGGCCCAGGGTGCTTCTGGTATGACATGAGGGTGCGTAACACAGGTATGTTAAAAAGTTTGTAGCCATTTTTGTTGAGTAGTGGTCAAAACCGTTACATGGTGTGGGCCTGTGCCAAAATAGGTCTTTCCGGTACGACATGGGAGTCAGAAACAGAGCTATGCTAAAAAAAGTTTGCACCCAATTTTTTGTTGAATGCTGATCAAAATCGATTATTATGGGCTAGGGTACATGGCACAGAGTGCTTCTGGTATGGTACGAGGGCAGAAACATAGGTATGTTAAAAAGTTTGTACCTGATTTTTGTTGAACGGTAGTCAATATCGCTGCATAGGAGTGGGCATGTACCAGTCGTACTATAATGAAAATGATGCAAATAAGGGCCTTTTTTTAGCTAAAAAGCACTAGCTGCAGCGGTGCGGGTACAGCATAAGTGTGATGTGGTCCGTGTATTCGCTATAGAAACACAGGAATGCTAAAAAAGTTAGCACCCAATTTTTGTTGAATGCTGATCAAAATCGAATATTATGGGTTAGAGTACATGGCACAGAGTGCTTCTGTCATGGTCTGAGGGTCCGAAACACAGGTATTTTAAAAAATTTGTACCCGATTTTTTGTTGAATGCTGGTCATAATCGCTGCATAGGTGCGGGGCATGTGCCAAAATAGGCCTTTTGGGCATGGCATGAGAGTCAGAAACACAGCTATGGTAAAAACTATGTATCTGATTTTTGTTGAACGATGCTCAATATCGATGCATAGGAGTGGGCATTGCCAAAATAGGCCGGGACACGTTCCAACATGCCTGTCTTTTATATCTGAGGGGCATAGCATCTTTAAAAATAGGCCTGTGCAACAAGAACGCTACGCGTCCCAGGCTATACAGTTGGTCATGTGTGTAGCTCATAGCGGGAACGTTGACATTCAGCATGCCTTGAGATGGTTTGTGAAGCGACTCGCTCAATATTTTCTAGATGACTATGCGTGTGTTAACGGATAGCGCATAGTTTTTGAATTTCAGGCTTGTTTTTCCACGGTTGTCACGTGACCAGGACTTGTCCAGGCATGCCAGGACTTGTCCGGGCATGCCCGGACATGCCTGGGTCTATTTCAGGCTTGTTTTTTCCACGGTTGTCACGTGACCAGGACTTGTCCGGGCATGCCAGGACTCGTCCGGGCATGCCCGGACATGCCTGGGACAATATGTCTATCAGTATTAAACCATAAAAACACCTCTGTACATGATCCTTAAGCAAAATAAAAAAAAAATATAATGCAAAATAAATCTGTGAAGGAGCAAAAATGTTGAAAAATATGGTGTCTTACATGGACCCTATATGTCAGTTCACAATATGTCTATCAGTATTAGCAACTGAGAGTCAGAAACATTTGTCATGTGGCAAAATATTACCATCAACTGTTCACATGTGCTTTGTGCCGGAAGACTTACAAATAGTTTTGAAGAACCACTTGGTTGTATTGTGATGTTAGACAAGAGAAAAAGTAGCAATGAGGGCTTGTAATCAGGTTAGCACTGCAAGAGGGCTCTCCCCACTATGTACTCCCTGTCAGTAAACTTTGGAAACATATATTTTCCGTATCATCTTTGTACATAAATAGATACACCAAGTATTGGCCCCATCCTCTGCCTGTATTCTCACATGAAACAGTTAAAAATAGTCACAAAATAACGAATTTGTTGTGAAATTGTTATCAAGTTGCCGTAATTGTGTTAGTAATCAGTTTAATACACCTTGATTCGCTACAATTAAACTTTGGAAACATATATTTTCCGTATCATCTTTGTACATAAATAGTGTACACTAAGTAATGGGCCCATCTTATGTCTGTATTCTCACATGAACCAGTTAAAAATAGCCCCAAAATAACAAATTCTAAGTAATGACTCCCATCCTATGCCTGTATTCTCACATGAAACAGTTAAAAATAGCCCCAAAATAACAAATTCTAAGTAATGGCCCCCATCCTATGCCTGTATTCTCACATGGAACAGTTAAAAAATAGTCCTGTGAATTTGTCATCACTAAGTAGTTCCTGTCACTAAACTTTGGAAACATATTAGCATCGACCTTCACTCATTCTCTCAATGGTAATAAATTAGCTATCTGTAGCAAACCAGAAACTAGGTTGGAGATTCCTAACCCCATGTCATTACATTCTTCCCAGTCCTGATATAAGTGTAGATACAATGGCAGGCTAAATATATATATATATAAACACTGAATAAAAACTATAAGATGAGAGTCATAATTCCAAATTGTTATAAGGTGTTTTATACTGGATGGTACTATAGAATAATCGTTGCTTTTTTAATATAGCTCCTCATATGGATGTGCTAATTGACTTCATATGCACGCACAGTATGTATTGTGAGCTCTGCACTCGCATGCTAACATCATTATATTAGCAACTGTGATGGAGAAGTTACTTTATTGATATACCTGATTCATTGAGATACTTATAATCCTATATATAGTGCATATATGTCTGCCTATTGGGGGATATTGTGAGTTACATAGATTGCATATATAGGTACAAATATATGGAGGTTATTATTGTTTAGCCCCGGATTAATCTATTATCGCTATAACATATAAGATATGGAGATGTGCACTATTATATATTGATTTGAATGTAGTTCATACCTGTCTGCATTGGCTAATTTGTACCATGTAACCACTAGATAGAAAATACTTTGTTACAGATCGGTAACCTATTACCAAGCTGTGTGTACAAGGCTTGGATTGTATAGGGATTTAATGACAGGCTAGAAAAAAGACTAGTAAAACTTCTTATATATTTACGGATTAGTTAAAAGTTTCTCCCCACAAAAAAAAGATCAAGATTCATAATTCCAAATGTGTTATAAGGTGTTTTATACTGGATGGTACTATAGAATAATCGTTGCTTTTTTAATATAGCTCCTCATATGGATGTGCTAATTGACTTCATATGCACGCACAGTATGTATTGTGAGCTCTGCACTCGCATGCTAACATCATTATATTAGCAACTGTGATGGAGAAGTTACTTTATTGATATACCTGATTCATTGAGATACTTATAATCCTATATATAGTGCATATATGTCTGCCTATTGGGGGATATTGTGAGTTACATAGATTGCATATATAGGTACAAATATATGGAGGTTATTATTGTTTAGCCCCGGATTAATCTATTATCGCTATAACATATAAGATATGGAGATGTGCACTATTATATATTGATTTGAATGTAGTTCATACCTGTCTGCATTTGGGTAATTTGTACCATGTTAACCACTAGATAGAAAATACTTTGTTACAGATCGGTAACCTATTACCAAGCTGTGTGTACAAGGCTCGGATTGTATAGGGATTTAATGACAGGCTAGAAAAAAGACTAGTAAAACTTCTTATATATTTACGGATTTAGTTAAAAGTTTCTCCCCACAAAAAAAAGATCAAGATTCATAATTCCAAATGTGTTATAAGGTGTTTTATACTGGATGGTACTATAGAATAATCGTTGCTTTTTTAATATAGCTCCTCATATGGATGTGCTAATTGACTTCATATGCACGCACAGTATGTATTGTGAGCTCTGCACTCGCATGCTAACATCATTATATTAGCAACTGTGATGGAGAAGTTACTTTATTGATATACCTGATTCATTGAGATACTTATAATCCTATATATAGTGCATATATGTCTGCCTATTGGGGGATATTGTGAGTTACATAGATTGCATATATAGGTACAAATATATGGAGGTTATTATTGTTTAGCCCTGGATTAATCTATTATCGCTATAACATATAAGATATGGAGATGTGCACTATTATATATTGATTTGAATGTAGTTCATACCTGTCTGCATTTGGGTAATTTGTACCATGTTAACCACTAGATAGAAAATACTTTGTTACAGATCGGTAACCTATTACCAAGCTGTGTGTACAAGGCTTGGATTGTATAGGGATTTAATGACAGGCTAGAAAAAAGACTAGTAAAACTTCTTATATATTTACGGATTTAGTTAAAAGTTTCTCCCCACAAAAAAAAAAAAAGATCAAGATTCACTCTTTAATACACTAATACTCCCCAGACTAATCTAATCCAGTGGATAAAATATCAATAGAGACAAATAAATCACTTTGATTGAAATTCACAAATCCAGCAGCTCAGATTTCCCAGACTGAGCAAAGTCCAGACAGATCAAATCCCAGGGAGACGGATTAAATGATAGGGGGCGTGTCGACCTGTCAGATTGAGTTTGACGAATACTATACCTCCTATACTACTGAGGAGTTTGAGATAAACAGATTATCCAAAGAGAAACTTTTTGGATCTTTTGTCTGCAAACATTTAATCCCAAGGGCCTCAATGAACAACTAACCTTTTCTTCCTTCCTATAGTGTAGGGCGTATCAGGGTGTCTAGTCTAGGGTGAGCTGACGCTGAGTGGGGGCGCCACTGCGCAGGTTTTAGGGTGCCAACCTCCGCGTGAGGTAGGGATACACCAGTAAGAGAACAACAGGAGTGACCGTAGTGTGCACCCTACACTATCCTTTCTATAAGATGGTCCGTCGTGTCTCTAAATAACATCCAACACATATTATTTCACCCTTAGAATTACCCACTGTTTCCCACACTTTCCGCTATTTTGATTCCCCATTTAAGGTTATTAACAAACAGCCCCCCTTTTTCAACTGATCTCATTCCCTACAATAGTCCTAGTTTATACCTTACGAAGATCCGATGGTCTGTCTCATACACAACATCTCACACTATCCCCATCCCCTCCCCCTTCTGCAGTAATCCCCCTTCTATGAGAATGATGAAACGCTTTAGTTCCATAAAAGTCTATGCCAAAAACGGATTTGTGATTCCCTGTGAGTGTTCACTAATAGGGCGCTATCTATCTACGTTTCATGAATTGTTGACGCTGATAGAATTCTCCGGACACATCTTTCAGGAAAGGTTCGGTATGAACCATACAGTATATGTCCTGTACAAAAAGATGCGATTTACGCCTGTCATCCACTAACACATCTTTACCCAATCAGATATATTGGGGACACTAATATATGTTACCATGTTGGCATCAGTTATACGTAATGTTATGGAGGATACCAACATGTAAAAAAACGGAAATTATGTTACCTGGATGGATGACAGATACCGGAAATTACGCGCGCGGTTCAGGTTTGGCCCAATGCGCTCCATTTACCGGAAGTGCTAATCCCGGCATCCGGAAGCGGAGGCGAAGCCGTGGGATTTGATAATTGATAAAAGGCAGGTCGGTAACATGGCGTCACGCCATATCTCGCAACTATAGATGAATGCCACTATCCCCTGATGATTCTTGATTGATGAAACGCGTCGGGAGACATTCCACAGGGGAGAGACCACTCAGCGTAGTCTGTGTGCTGCATGGCTGGGGTTGGTCTCCCCCAGAAGGTCACGTACTATGAGGAACGATGCTCACACATAGGATGCTGTAGATAAGTATATGTTATATTAATAAATCCACAGTAAGGGCTATATATTCTTGGGAAACACATTTTACCCCAAAGCTCCACAGATTGGACATTATAACCTTATACTATAGGCATAGTAATCTTGCAATATGAAACAGCATATCACTGTGGCTCCCTGATACAGAGAGCAACTTTTCTGCTATCAAAACCATATTTTGCAATACATAGTGCATTATATCTATGGTTATATGGGGCGTAGATATGTACTAAATGATAACCCATCCAATACAAAATATTTGCGTTTCAGCATACAAGTTGGTATTTGTTTGTTATAGACTTTCATATAGTGACTTGATTGAGTACACTGAGAGTCACTGGAGTCCCACCTAGCGGTGGATTTAGTGAAAATACAGAATACAGGTAGATCTTATCATGTGATCAAGCAAAACAACTTTGATATTTTCCCCTGAAAAGGCTCTTTTTTGCGGGATGCCAAGGGGTAACAGTCTTGATATAGGGCTACAGTATTCTGGCAAAGGTTTTTGGAGAACCAGTGGCAGCGTCATATTCTTTGTCATTTTATCCGCACCGTTTTTGGTTTTGGTTTTTATGCACCCGCACTTTACAGCACTTTTGGCACTTTTGAAGTTTTAATCATTAATTAAAAGTTAAGTTTTATATTATTCAATCTGCTATATACATGGTCCCTACTGGGTCTACCAGGTGTTATGTTAGCCTTCAATGGCTTTTTAATTGTTTTTAAATGTTTGTTTTGTATATTGCTTGTATAACTTTATTATAATAAATTTTGTTTGCTTATTTACTATATCAGTGGTGATCCTGACCATCTTCTGTACACACTTCTTTTCTTACTTGTTTTTTTTTTTTTTTATCTCTGAGAACTATTAACACAGGCAACCCACCAGATGGAGTCCCAACTTGCAGTCTACACTCCACATTTCCAAAAATAATTGTCATACACCACTAAAGTGGCATCAATTTCCACAGAGTAGAAACAGTATAATAGGCCTCTGACACACCTTCTTCCACAGGCAACCCACCAAATGGAGACCCAACTTGGAGTCTCCACTTTTCAAAAAATTGTTTGCAACATTAGCAGCAGTAGCAACAGCATACACACAAGACATCAAAAAGATGGCAAAGACTGCAATAACATGAGATCAATGCATGACACGAAAAACAACACCATCGTCTAGTCTGCCCAGTGTGAAGCTTAGGTGTAAAAATCATTGGAAATTCATGACTTGTTCATTTCAATGAAAGTTAGGTGGTCTACACGTTGAGAGGATAGCTGGATGAGCTTATGCCATTTACACTACTGCTGTTAATGTTTTCATGATGACGCCTTGGTGTTCCCAGGGTTGAACATCTTGAATCGGTATACACACTGTGTGCTTCACTGCTATCTTGGGGTAAACCACTCTTCAGATTGTTTACAAGCGTGTTTTGATACTCCAGCATGCGCGCATCTGTTTCCAAGGGTGGAAGCATCTGGCTAAATTTACTCCTGTAGCGTAGATCTAATAGAGTGGCAACTCAGTAGTCAGCACTATTTCTAACACTAAGAATACAGACATCATGTTGAATATAGTGCATCCAAAAGACACTCATGTGTCGGGCGTTTCCAGGAGGTCTAAGTCCATGGTGTGTTGGTGGCAGGCTAACACTCAATGGACAACAGAGAGGGGATCATTATCCTCTTCATCTCCTGACTGTTGCGGGTCCATCACCTCATCCTCTTCCATTTGTTCCTTGGCTCCTGCACCTTCACTACCAACTTGTCTGGTAGCATGAGCCCCCCTATATCGCTGTAAGCACCCACATGTGCAATGACAGTCTGAAAATTTGAGATATTTTTTATCTCTTCCGCATCCTCCTCTGCTTCCACCTTTTCCTTTGGGACTGCCATCGCCTCATACATACTATTCAAAGTGTGCTCCAGCATGTAGATGACCGGATTAGTGATGCTGATGATGACATCGTCAATGCTAACCATCTTAGTAGCCATTTCAAAACTGTGCAGAAAGGTGCAGAGGTCCTTCATCTGTGCCCACTCCACAAGTGTGATTTGCACCACTTCCATACTGCGTTGGCCAAGGCTAAGCAAAAGAACATACTGCACCAGGGCTCGTCGCTGCTGCCACAGTCGCTGCAACATGTGCAGAGTGGAATTCCATCATGTCAGAACATCGCAAATCAAATGGTTAACCGGTAGACCAAAAGACCTCTGTAGCAATGCAAGTTGATGACCTGCAGGGTACGATCGGTGTAAGTGAGCGCACAGCAACCGTGCTTTCTGCTGCAGCACATACAGGCTAGAATAGTCGCTGAGAAATTGCTGTACCACCAGGTTGATGACATGAACCATGCAAGATACGTGTGGGAGGTTGTCCCAGCATAGGGCTGCCTCAAGGTTTACACTGTTATCACCCATGGCCTTCCCTGGCTCCAGGTTTAGTGGAGACAGCCAATGCTCTAACTCGGCTGGGATAGCTGTCCACAACTCTTCAGCTGTATGTAGGGTCAGACTGGGGTATCTGGGGACCACAAGGGATATTGACCCTAGGTGCACACAATACAGCTATATGCAAATATCTTTAAGCCGTTATCCCATCCTGTTCCATTCACTGCTCTAAATGGAAATATTGTGGAAAAAGCTTTTTTGGAGGCGCTTCCCTCTAGTAGCTTGAATCCCATAAAGACCTTGATTCTGGAGCAATCTCCAGGTGGTGTTCCAGAGTTACACTGGAGTGTTTACAATTAAATTTATTCTAAAAATGTTTTTTAAGTGCTCATGCACTAACAACATAAAAAAAAATATCACCGGAGGAAGGCTCATTCAGAGCAGAAACGCTTTGTTTTTTTAACAGATTTTTTTAAAAAAAATGTATGTTGTTAGTGCATGAGCCTTAAAAAATATTTTTGGAACAAATTTAATTGTAAACACGCACATGCAATACTATTACTCTGGAACACCACCTGGAGGTTGCTCCAGAATCAAGGTCTTTTTGGGATTCCAGCTAGCAGAGGGAAGTGCCCTCCGAAAAAGCTTTTTCCGCAATATAAACAAAAAGCAGATGAGAACAGGTGCAATTGTAAGCTATCAGCCCAGGAGAGGTGTCATATTAGGTTAGGTTCCCAGCAAAGGTTGCCTTGTCGATTGCAAGTTGGCAAAGTTGGCTGATTCATGTGTGCAAATATATATATACTCATGTTTTTTCTTGAGATTTAGTGCCAAAACAGCATTTTTTTACCAATTTTAGAACAGATTCAAAGCACAAGTCTCCTAGCAGAAGTTTTCGCATCTCATGCAAAAGTAAGAAAAGTTTCTTTGTGCCTGGATCACAACAGTTCTTACAATATTCTATTGAGTATAATGAGTTCCATCTTTCATTTTTTGATTCCTCTAATGTTAATGCTGATCAGCCTTTGTCGAGATTTAGGAACAATCTGTAGCTTCTACCAGGATTCTTAATAGATTGCATAATCAGCAGGGTTGAGAAAGAAATTGGCAGCTGGTCAACATTAGATGTAAAGGGCCACTGTTTCTTCAAGAAACTTTGCATAACTCAATAATACAAGTAACTATAAATAATATTAATTCAATAATATAAATTGCTGTAGGATGTCTTATCAGAGAAATAAGGGGAGATAACAATGATGGAGGCGGTGAGATGATAGTACAATGATGGATGTGGGGAAGAGGACATTAAAATTATGGGGGTGGGGAGAAGACAGGACAATGATGACTGTGGGGAGGACAGGACAATGATGGATGTTGGGGAGAGGAAAATAATGGAGATGGGGAGAAGACAATGATAAATCTGGGGAAAGGACAAAGATTGGGGTGGGTGAGAGAAGAGGACAATGATGGATGCAGAGGAGAGGACAAAGATGTGGGTGGAAGAGAGGACAGGACAATGATGGTTGAAGGGGAAAGGACAATTATGGATGTGGGGAGAGGACAGCACAATGATGGATGTGGGGAGAGGACAATGATGGGGTGGGGGTGAGGACAGGACAATGTTGTGATGTGGGGGAGAGGACAGTTATGGAGTGGGGAGAAGTACAATGATAGTGGTGGTGAGAGTGTCAGGGTCTTATTGACAAACCACTCATCCTCCAGTCACTTCAGATTAGATTAAGAGCATGTGTTACCAGTTATAAGAAAGAGTCAGACAATCAGGCTGGTTCAGTCTTAGAGCATGCTCTGGCACGAAGCTTTCTCAGCAAGAGCTCTCTTTTTATTACAAGCACAAAGTTATATAGTATATATCTGAGGGTGGAGTGAGGGGCACCCAAAGAGAAACAGTATAGCCATATATAGATATGTATAGTATTCTAACATCTGGATTGGTTTCACTGTTCCTTCAGCTCAATCCTCGAATGATGTAACTTCTGGCTGATGCAATCCTCTTGGAATTCAGGATCCAGTTACATATTCCAGAGATGGGTCTCTAACTAAATGCCACGTAGCAAGGAAAGCTTATATGCCACGTAGCAAGGAAAGCTTATCGTTTGAATACACAAAATGGAAGCTAGCATATAAACGTCATATAAAGTACAAAAATAGAAATATATACATAATATGAAAGTATTAAAGTAGAAAAATTATATTTTACCTCGACAATCCCCCCTAAACACTAAGCTTTCCCTTGCAGGGGTGGCCTTTGAGACTGTCCATGTGTTGGGGGAGGGGAGGTGGTTTGGACTTCTTCACCCCGTCGTCTTAGGGATCATTCCCTTGTGGAATGCCCCCACATGCCCAGGGCCCTACTCTGACATACACATGGAGTTCTCCCATCTGTCCCTAAACTAAATCTCTCATTTCTATTTGTATTTTGTCATAGGGGATTTTATCAGGTTCATCCTGCGGGGTATATTTTTCCATATCACCCCTATCAGTGTCATCATATAGCAGGGACACAACTTCCTGATGAAAGAAAGTACCTGAGGAGGCGGTTGCATTGGTCACAGCTTTTCTGTACAAGGGTATCACACAACATAGAATTATCAATCCCAGCACCAAAAGCCCTGCTACCACTAAGCAGGCTTGTTGGAAAAATCCTTTGAGTCCTCCAAGCCACCCTGAGAAGAAAGAGGTATCTACTCCTGCATTGGCCTTTACTTCCTGAGCCAGATTTTTAATCTTTGTAAGGGCCACTATAGTTTTACCGTTGACTCCAGAATTCTGAGGGATATAAGTACAACATTCTTCCCCTATCATCCCACAGACTCCACCTCTTTCGGCTAGGATCATATCAATAGCCAGTCTATTTTGAAGAGTCATTCTTGTGTTGGGGCCCAGTTCCTCAACTATACCTTGGAAAGCGTCTCTACTATAGTTGATGAACCTTTGCTCAGTGTAATAGACATAGTTTATCCAGTCCACATTTCTGTTGATCTGTATGGTGGGAATGAGGGAGAGGAAACCTGCAGTAATCTGGTTCTGGGCTTTGTACTCGTCAGGGACCCCCCTAGGGACACCTATGGAATCTATATAGACCTTGGGGTCGTCAGCATAGCTGGTATGCAGCTGATCTAAACTTCTCTTCTTCCTAGTTAGTTCAGGGGCTATTTCTGGGTCCCAGGGTAAGATTTTGAATTGCATGGCTAGCTTTACCAATGTACACTGACCACTCCATACACTTGGCAGCTGAGATCTCAGTCCAATATACATAGTCTTCGTAATGGAGGCATCTATCAGTCTCTGGAGTAGTCCTCTGATGCATGGGATACAACAGCAACCGCAGACGACAAGTATGGCTGCCACCACTGCCAGTGAGATGAGAAGGCTGGATACAAGATGCTTCCATCTGGGGGCGGTATTATTTGGAATAAATGTACAACAATTATAACAGGGTTACAGGATGATCCCCAAACTACAGATTTTATATCACAAGTCCACCGAGGACGTGCCACAGCAACTGTCATTCTTTCCAAAAGGGGCCCTCCTGAAGCACTAACTCTAGTCATGGCTTCCTGTGGCCTATGTTTCCATGAAGCCCCCGTATTCCATTTCACTGAGTAACTGTAGAAAGTCAGTCCCCTCTCCAGCAGGAAAGGGCAAAAAGGATTTCTCAGCTGTAGTGGCTCTTAGCATCCGGAAGGCTTCTGACCACCTGTAAAGAGTCAACACACACGAACACATACCTTCCTACCTGTGTGGTAGGTGTATGACATCAGTCTGCAGTCATTGGAACGAATAGAGGGGCTTAGATGTGTGTGTGTGTGTGTGTGCGGTGTTCCCTATTCTACCTGTGTTGTGCACATGTGGGACAGACTTGTGTAAACATTTATGAAACCAGGAGCGAACCAGTCATGCCATCCTTGGACAAGTGCATTTGACCATGAGCTTATTGTACCGCTATGCGGCACGAGAACCTCAGCAAGCATTTTCGCTGCCCTTACCATCCACATCTCCATGGTCCCCGTGCTCCAGCTTGCGACCAGATCTCTCGTCTCTCTTCCCCGGTGATTGGCCGAGTCAGAGCCTACAAGAGACTGAAATCTAGCTGATTTGCATTCAGTTCTTACCATGATCAGTGGAGGTGTCTCAGAGGCCTCAGTTTGTCCTTCCTCCTTTGCTCCTTCCTCAGCTACATGGTCTGCTCTCCATTGCTCTGAATCCGCTGGATCTGGAATCTGTATCCTTACCTGTGCTATTGGAGACCTTCCTTGGGCGTGGCAAGGCTTCCATGAATTGTTTAATGAGATGTTCATGCTTGACAGGTGTGTCTGGTGGTGTGTAGCCCCTTTAAGCGCTTCAATGAGTGCCATCAACTCCACCTCTTTTGTGGGCACACAAAAAAAGGGAGTGGTACTGAGTTGTCTACATCATGCTGCGTGACTAATATATATATACAGTGTGGAATCATCTGTCCTGTACCGTGCTGCTTGAGCCAACTACGGAAAAACAAAACTCAAGAAACATTTCAAAAACATGTAATAAACTTATTTTATAAGCCATAAGAGCTATACAAATTGTTTTGAATTATTTGAAATTACTAATTCACATTTAAAATTTATTAACTCACTCTTAGCAAAAGCTGAAATTCCTTGCTATTTTCCTATTTCCTCATCTCCTCCCCACCTCACGAATCCTAGGTTTCATTAATCATTAAGCCCTGGATTCAAAAACTTGCTGTAGGTACAAAGTACACAACTGATAAGGATTACTTTCCGTGAACAGACTAGCGTGGACAGATTTCAGAACTAAATGAATACAGACATTATTAAAAAGATATCGTACAATTATAAACTTAAATTTATATTCTCATAATCAGTTTTACATTGTGCCAAACTTAATTGTCTTGGGTGTTGCTCAACTTCTATGATATATGTATACAGAGTTAACAACACTCTATTTCCTTGTTTCTATCGTCACTTGCAACTGCCTTCACAAAAATCATTTCAATGCAGGTTATGCCTGCCTCTCTATAACAACTTGTGGTATATATTCTATACACTCAATTTCCATTTTGCTTTCCTTTTCACACATATATCATAATGAACATTGGCACATTACAGGGTAAACCCATGTATCAAAACAGACATTTTGCAAGGTGTTTCTGATCCTAACTGTAAAAAATGATTTTAAAGCTACTACTTATCACACAGATCAAAACAAGTCTACTGACGTACACACCTTAATAACCTCTATTTCTACTACTCATACGTTTTATGTGCAAGACCTGTCCGTCTGGACTTTGAGTTATATATTCACGTTTATTCTGGATAAGACTTAATGTATAGCCTAAATAGGACTCATCTATATGAACATGTGTGTTTACATGAAAGATAGCCCAGTAAACACCCCTTCGTTTTGCACCTTTTATCTTTTGCTTTTGGGGTTCTGGAAATAATCTGATTAAAATCCAATCTCCAACAGGCACCCACCTCTCATTCGTTCTTCTTTTGAAACATGCACTTCCTACACAGAATCTGCAGTCCATGCAGGAAAATGTCCTCATTCACTCTTATGACTATGTGTTTCACACTCAATTAGTGTACCTCTACCATATCTTTGGTACCTCCTGTCCAAAGATCATACAAATACCTAATGGACTCCCTTATACATTTAGGATTTTTATTTTGTATTAAATCCTTATAACTTGCACACGCTCATTCAATGCATTCAAGGAGCCTCATATATCAGTCTTTCTCTGTCACACTCTACCACAGTTGTTTCACACTACTCTGTAATCTTCTTGTCTGAAAAACTTCCCCTTTCCCTGGTACCTCCTTGCTTCTGACCTAGTACTGCCTTTTGCCTTCCCGTGACTCCACTAACTCAACAACTCCCATAGTGCCACCCTCTAACTTGTGGGGTTTTTCAGATCTAAACATACGCATCATGATTTAACAAAGTGCAATGATCTGTCACGACTCAGACCACCGATGCCGCTGGCAGGTCACCACCCGTCAGCGTAGAGCCCTCCTCAATACACTGATAAGACAGAGAGTCCTCCTCAATCTATCCCTTCGCTAACCGTGGGTGATAACTTTACAGCACAGCTCATCGTAACACTCCTATATTCACAGCGGGACATCTCCTTGTGAGATTCCCCTGTATTGGACAAAGAGCCCTCCTCAATTTGTCACTGATAAGACAGAGAGTCCTCCTCAATCTGTCAGGTACTTGGTAGACAAAGAGCCCTCCTCAATTTGTCATTTATAAGACAGAGAATCCTAATCAATCTGTCACTAACTAGACTATCATGTGCATCTTCTACCCCACTCAACACTTCAAAAATCTAAAATTTGTCCCAACTTTATTCTAACAGTCACGGGAGACAGCTATCTACATAAAGGTACAGTGACCGGAGGAGGAGAAAAGTGGTGTTTGACACAAGCACGTGCAGACATGCGACGTCACTCGGTCTCACTTGCTGGTTCGTGGCGTGGGATCGCCTTCGGTCTCACCACTCAACCGGTCACCCACCCAGACCCAAATAGACAATACAGCTTAAGCCAACAATGACTGACACACACAGGCAAGTGGGACACATATAAATATATGATCCCAACTTACCGTGTTCGATGGAGGGTGATGAGTCCTCGCACTCAGTCACCGCCGGCACCACCGCAAAGTCCTCAGGACGGGTCCGGACGGGCGGCGATCCACTGCCCCACGTTGCCGGGCGCCAATTGTCAGGGTCTTATTGACAAACCACTCATCCTCCAGTCACTTCAGATTAGATTAAGAGCATGTGGTACCAGTTATAAGAAAGAGTCAGACAATCAGGCTGGTTCAGTCTTAGAGCATGCTCTGGCACGAAGCTTTCTCAGCAAGAGCTCTCTTTTTATTACAAGCACAAAGTTATATAGTATATATCTGAGGGTGGAGTGAGGGGCACCCAAAGAGAAACAGTATAGCCATATATAGATATGTATAGTATTCTAACATCTGGATTGGTTTCACTGTTCCTTCAGCTCAATCCTCGAATGATGTAACTTCTGGCTGATGCAATCCTCTTGGAATTCAGGATCCAGTTACATATTCCAGAGATGGGTCTCTAACTAAATGCCACGTAGCAAGGAAAGCTTATATGCCACGTAGCAAGGAAAGCTTATATGCCACGAATCAAGGAAAGCTTATCGTTTGAATACACAAAATGGAAGTTAGCATATAAACGTCATATAAAGTACAAAAATAGAAATATATACATAATATGAAAGTATTAAAGTAGAAAATTTATATTTTACCTCGACAAGAGAACAATGATCAATGTGGTGGAAAGGACATTGTCATGGGTGTATCGCCACAAGGATCGTCGCGATTACACACTCTGACTTCTCACAGCTGAGTTGCTGTTTCTTTGTGTTTGGTAATGAGGGAGTTAATTTTACCTAGCTCTTTGCTAAGACTAGGTCCAGCCTCGCCCGGCTGCTTTTGATTATGTTCTAATTAGATTCCTTCATATACCTGCCAGTCTGCTTGTTAGATGCCGGTGAAAGCATTCATGTAGTCTAGCAGACTGGATCGGTTCTGAGAATACTTAAGCTAAGAGCTCCTTAGTTGTTTTTACTCTTATAGCTTATAGTTTATCTCTGAGACCTTAGGTGTTCCTACTTGTGTGAGTGTTGTATGTAAGACTTTATTTACTTTATTTCTTGTCTTTCTTGTATGTCTTTCTGTTCATTAACCGTTACCTGTTCATTCCCTTTGGTGGTAATTAGGGTCCTTCTTAGGACTAGATTACAGTTGGCAGGGATTGATAGGAGACAGGGTTTACGCTGGTGGCCTGGACCTCTGTACCTTTAACAGTACCTCCAGGTAGAGGGATTAGTTAGGACCCCAGTTTAGGGTCAGCATAGACCCCGGTCACCCTCTAGCCGGAGACAGCGTATAATGGATTCCGTATTGACCCACTGGACTTTCTGTCAGGTAATTCTATGTTATCATATATCTATGCGCATGTTATATTGTATGTTGCCCTTTTGATATAGATTACTGTCATCACATATATATATATCTGCTATACAGCGTGACATTTTCACCGGCCATACTAAAGATTCTCTCCAGCTGTCATGGATCCAGTAGCCCAGCTGGCCCGGCAGTTGCAGGGGTTGTCCATGGAGTTTGCAGACATTAAGTCCAAGGTTTTGTTCCCCCCGGAGCAAACCAGATCTGAACCTAAGGTTGCTCTCCCGGACAGGTTCACTGGTGGGCGGGACAAATTTTTACTTTCCGGGAGGCATGTAAATTGTACTTTCGGCTGCGGCCTCGGTCATCTGGGAGTGAAGAGCAGAGGGTGGGAATTGTTATCTCGCTCTTACAAGGGGACCCTCAATCTTGGGCGTTCTCTATTCCTCCAGGCTCCCCAGATCTCCAGTCAGTGGATCGATTTTTTACTGCCCTGGGTCTGGTATATGATGATCAGGATCGAGTTTCCCTTGCTGAAACAAAGTTACGTAAAATACGGCAAGGAAATCGTCCAGCCGAGGAATATTCTTCTGAGTTCCGTAGATGGGCAACAGATACTCAGTGGAATGACCCAGCTCTTAGGAGCCAGTTTTGTCAAGGGTTGTCTGACAAATTAAAAGATGTGTTGGCTCAGTATGATTCTCCTCCATCACTGGAGGCTGCTATGGCCCTCGCTATTCGCATGGATAGACGAATTCGGGGAAGACGCGAGGTAACTTCGCCTCCCGTGATGACTCCACCTACTACTAAAGTCCCTTATACTGAGGTTCCCCTGGTCTGTTCTGAGGAACCCATGCAGTTGGGAGGGACATCTTTTTGTAGGAGGGAATTGGCGGTGCACCGCAAGACTAGAAGGTGTTTCTTTTGCGGGAGAGAGGGACATTTTGTTGGGGGGTGTCCATCCCGGGCCTCTTTGAGCAAAGGAGTTAACCTGGGAGTGTGTATTTCGTCCCCAAATCCCTCTCAGTTTCTCGTGCCTGCGGAGGTGGTGATTGGTACTAGAACTGAGAGGATTTCTGTTTTTCTTGATAGTGGGTCCGGGGCTAATCTGGTGGACGCTCGGTTTGCCCAGGTGCATGGTATGCAACTGAGTGTATTGGCCAAACCGGTCCCTATAGTCTCTATTGATTCTAGACCTCTCGGTCAAGGTAGCTTGGTACAAGCTGTTCATAACATAGATCTTCGAGTAGGGGCAAGACATAAAGAGCAATTGTCTTGTTATGTGTTGGAGGGTCTACCTACTCCTATTGTGTTGGGACTTCCTTGGTTGGCTAAACATAACCCAGTGATTGATTGGCAATCCGGAAAGATAAGCCAGTGGGGTGAATTTTGCAGGAATAACTGCATGAGCACGGTCATCGTGCGGTTGTGCCTAGGACTTTGTCTCCTTTTCTGGAGGACTTTGGGGAGATGTTCTCAGAGGAGGGGTGTAAAGAGTTACCTCCTCATCGCGCATATGACTGCTCAATAAAGTTGCTTCCTGATGCCTTATCTCGTACTTTCCCAGGGGCCGGGAAGACGGATGATCCGGTTCCTATTCCTCAGGAGGGAGTTGTAGTGTCAGCTGTATGCTCTGAGCTTGAGGGGGAGGTATTGGGGGCTCAGGGGGACGCCCCGGTGAGACTTCCAGGGAGACTGATAGTTCCAGATCGGTTAAGACTGAAGGTTACGGGGAACCGTTACAAACGGATGGCTGATAGGGGGAGAGTTTCTGGTCTAGATCTGAAGGTGAACGATCTAGTTTGGTTGTCTACCGGAATATAAAACTTAAAGTTTCCTCCTGGAGGTTGGGTCCCAGATTCATCGGGCCGTACAGGATCAGTTCCATAATTAATCCTGTGGCATTTCGTCTGGACCTCCCTCCTACGTTTAAAATTCATAATGTGTTTCACAAGTCATTACTTAAAAAGTATGTGGCACCAGTCATACCGTCACCTCTACCTCCGCCTTCAGTGGTGGTCAATGATAATGTGGAATTTCATGGGTCGAAAATCATTGACTCACGTCTCAGTCGCCGATCCCTTCAGTACTTGGTTCATTGGAGGGGGTATGGTCCTGTGGAGAGGACGTGGGTCCCTGCGTCTGATGTTAACGCAGATCGATTGGTTCGGACCTTTCACACAACTCACCCGGGCAGACCTGGCCCTGAGGGTCCGGAGTCCCCTCGTAGAGGGGGGGGTACTGTCATGGGTGTATCGCCACAAGGATCGTCGCGATTACACACTCTGACTTCTCACAGCTGAGTTGCTGTTTCTTTGTGTTTGGTAATGAGGGAGTTAATTTTACCTAGCTCTTTGCTAAGACTAGGTCCAGCCTCGCCCGGCTGCTTTTGATTATGTTCTAATTAGATTCCTTCATATACCTGCCAGTCTGCTTGTTAGATGCCGGTGAAAGCATTCATGTAGTCTAGCAGACTGGATCGGTTCTGAGAATACTTAAGCTAAGAGCTCCTTAGTTGTTTTTACTCTTATAGCTTATAGTTTATCTCTGAGACCTTAGGTGTTCCTACTGTGTGTGAGTGTTGTATGTAAGACTTTATTTACTTTATTTCTTGTCTTTCTTGTATGTTTTCTGTTCATTAACCGTTACCTGTTCATTCCCTTTGGTGGTAATTAGGGTCCTTCTTAGGACTAGATTACAGTTGGCAGGGATTGATAGGAGACAGGGTTTACGCTGGTGGCCTGGACCTCTGTACCTTTAACAGTACCTCCAGGTAGAGGGATTAGTTAGGACCCCAGTTTAGGGTCAGCATAGACCCCGGTCACCCTCTAGCCGGAGACAGCGTATAACGGATTCCGTATTGACCCACTGGACTTTCTGTCAGGTAATTCTATGTTATCATATATCTATGCGCATGTTATATTGTATGTTGCCCTTTTGATATAGATTACTGTCATCACATATATATATATATCTGCTATACAGCGTGACAGACATTGAGGGACATGGGGGAGAGGACAATGAGGGAAGTGGGGGATTGGATGAGAGTAAGGGGGACTTATAATGGACTTATGAACAGGGGGAGGGAAGATGTTTGGAAAGGACATTGAGGGACATGGGGGTGAGGACAATGAGGGAAGTGGGGGCTTGGATGAAAGTAAGGGGGATTTATCATGGATTTATGAACAAGAGAAGGGGGAAGACATTAAAATTGGATGTAAAATGAATTGGGTAGTGGAGGACAGTGCTAAGTCCCTGATAGCATCCTCCCTCATCCCTCAATTCATTATGGTGCTATCAGGGACTTGTAATGAATTGAGAGGTGGCGGATGATATTAGGTACCTGATAATATCTTCTCCCACTCTCAAATTCATTATGATGCTATCAAGTACTTATAATGAATGGAGGGGACACAGATTGGGACTAAGACTATGTGCAGACATTCAGGATCTCCAGGAGAAAATTCTGCTGCATGTCCTAATGTGTTAGCAGAAAGAACACAACATAAAATAAATTTTTTGACACATTTTTTACATACTTTTGTTGCGTATTTTCCACACTCATTAATATGAGTGAAATACGCTGCAAGGATTTACATTATGCAGATTTTAATCTGCTGCAAATCTATAAGGACAAAATAAGCAATGTGTGCATGAGACTTTTGGGATCTCATTTATTTTGATTGTACTGTAAAACTTTGCATATCTGCACTTATCCTTAAATCTAATTGGGGAGTGTCACAGAAACTGAATAGTTTATATTTATTGGGTGGCGGCGATTATAATTAAAGGGAACCTGCCAGTAGGATTGTGCTGAGTAACCTACAGACAGTGTCAGGTTGGCACCGTTACACTGATTAAAAAGATACTTTTGTTGATGAAATCCATTTTGTGGTTGATCTTTAATCTTTATTTTCAGTTTTTTGAGTTAATGATATGCTTGTGCTCCGGGGCAGCCTGTGGGGGGGTCTTCATGTGGTGATCTGCTTACATATTCATCTGTATGGCTTCTGACAGCTCACTGATCCCTCAGTGACCTGTCAGCCAATTTCATTGGCTGTGGACTCCTAGGACCCTTCTGACAGTACCGCAAGTTTGAGAACTTTCTCACGCTCTCAGTGACGGCTGACGTGTTATAGGAGTTTACTTCGAGAAACTGAGCAGCAACAGCAGACGCTGCTCAGTGTCTCTGCTGGATGTCAGGCAGTAAGGTCGCATCATGCAACCATGTAGCCTGCCATCTAGATGTAGCAGAGCTAGACCCGTCATGGGACAAATGGATTATCATCTTCTCAGAGGACAGGTAAGGAATACTGTTGTTTGTTATTTTAATTCTTTTGCAGGGGACAATGGCATAACTGGAATGGACAATGCAGTCAGGGGCGCACCTACCATGAGGCGAGTTGAGCACTCTGCCTCAGGCGGCACATCCCTGAAGAGTGGGGGGGTGGCAGATTCTTATCTCCTGGCTCTTTCATCAGCTGGTGTTTCTCATGTATTGTTGCTCTGTGTGCACAGGACCTGTGATGAGGTCACAGGATGGAGGAGTCAGGAGTCACATGATCAGAGGTCTCCCTCAGTGTATGCAGGACTCTGCTATGCTGGTGGTCATCGTGCTGGATGAGGGAAGTATATGTGTGGTGTTATGAATGTGCTAGAGATGGTTTCTGAGCAGAGGCTCCCTCTGGTGGTTACAGACAGTACTGAACTTTTCAGCGAGGAATGGCAATCTGGATCACTGACTGGTCTGATATAAGGGAGGTTCCCTCCCATGATGGTTGCCGGTGATACTGTTGTGTTTTGGTAGCTGAGGAGAAAAAGCAAATATGGCAATACACCAGAGAGGCTGGAACCTATTGAATTGCAGTAACCTGAACTAACCACACAACTAGAGGTAGCCGTGGAGCGTTCCTACGTTGATCCTAGACGCCTCGTCACAGCCTGAGAGATAACTACTCCTAAAGGCAGAAAGAGGAAAGCTATCTGCCCCAGAGCAGATCCCCAAAGAAAATAGGAAGCCCCCAAACATGTAATGGCGGTTAGACAAGAAGAAGCACGGACACAGACAGAAAATAGAATGAGCAAACGCTGGGGCCCAATCTGTCTGGACAGAAAAGTACAGGAAAGGATTCTCACTGCAATGCAAAAAAACCCTAAAAAATACCCACACTTCTGATTGCAAAAACACCTGAGATCACACGATCTCTACCACCTAAATCAGATCTCTGGTGTAACAAAACTAAGCCGCAGCCACTGAAAAAACAGGAAAAAGCAAATGAACAAATAACAGTGGATTCAGATAAACTGAGAGGAGCACAAGCCCCCGGAGGGGACCTGGCTGACCTCCACAGAAGTGCAGGGAACTATGCAAAAAGCAAGCACAAAAATAAAAGCAGAAAATATCTTATCTGATAGCAGAAGATGCAGGCAAGACTCAGCAAACTTCCAAATGAACCAGGAACCACAATTGAGACAAGAACAATTGATCACCGGCAACCATCATGGGAGGGAACCTCCCTTATATCAGACCAGTCAGTGATCCCAGATTGCCATTCCTCGCTGAAAAGTTCAGTACTGTCTGTAACCACCAGAGGGAGCCTCTGCTCAGAAACCATCTCTACCACATTCATAACAGTGTGGGGTCAGGAGGGGTTTACAGGGTGGATGTAGCAGATCTGTGTGTGTACGAGGTGTGCGGAGCGGAGCCACATGTGTACGAAGTCTGCGGACCGGAGCCCTGTGCGTACGAGGTGTGCGGACCGGAGCCGCGTGTGTACAAGGTGTACGGAGCGGAGCCATGTGTGTACGAGGTGTACGGAGCTAAGCCATGTGTGTACAAGGTGTATGGAACGGAGCCCTGTGTGTATGAAGTGTGAGGAGCAGAGCCACGTCTGTACGAGGTTTGCAGAGCCCTGTGAGTATGAGGTGTGCAGAGCGGAGCTGCGTGTGTACGAGGTGTGCAGAGACCTGTCTGTACGAGGTGTCGGAGAGGATCCGCGTGTACGAGGTGTGTGGAACCCTGTGTGTACAAGGTGTGTGGAGAGGACCCGCGTGTGTACAAGTTGTGCGGAGCGGAGCCATGTGTGTGCGAGGTGTGTGGAGCAGAGCCACGTGTGTGCAAGGTGTACGGTGCCATGTGTGTCCGAGGGGTACGGAATGGAGCCCTGTGTGTATGAAGTGTACGGAGCCACTTGTATACGAGGTGTGCGGAGCAGAGCCACGTGTGTACGAGGTGTGCAGAGCTCTGTGAGTACGAGGTGTGCGGAAAGGAACAAGGAAAGGAATTCACTGGTATGGTCACCAAGAAGGTTTATCCAATCAAACAATTCATTAACTGTTAATCGGTAGGAGTTGTCTACAAAATGACCTGTAGGTGCGGCCTCAAATACATAGGCAAAACTAGAAGGGAAATGAGGAAAAGGATAGGGGAACACCACAGAGACACTATCAACAAAAGAGACACCCCGGTAGCTAACCACCTCAATTATGTTCACGGAGGTGATCTCAAAGCTATTTCCTTTATGGGAATTGAAAAAATACATAAAATCCAAAGAGGAGGAGTTTGGGATAAACAGATTATCCAAAGAGAAACGTTTTGGATCTTTTGTCAGCAAACATTTAATCCCAAGGGCCTCAATGAACAACTAACCTTTTCTTCCTTCCTATAGTGTAGGGCGTATCAGGGTGTCTAGTCTAGGGTGAGCCGACGTTGAGTGGGGGCGCCACTGCGCAGGTTCTAGGGTGCCAACCTCCATGTGAGGTAGGGATACACCAGTAAGGGAACAACAGGAGTGACCGTAGTGTGCACCCTACACTATCCTTTCTATAAGATGGTCCGTCGTGTCTCTAAATAACATCCAACACATATTATTTCATTCTTAGAATTACCCACTGTTTCCCACACTTTCCGCTATTTCGATTCCCCATTTAAGGTTATTAACAAACAGCCCCCCTTTTTCAACTGATCTCATTCCCTACAATAGTCCTAGTTTATACCTTACGAAGATCCGATGGTCTGTCTCATACACAACATCTCACACTATCCCCCTTCCCTCCCCCTTCTGCAGTAATCCCCCTTCTATGAGAATGATGAAACACTTTAGTTCCATAAAAGTCTATGCCAAAAACGGATTTGTGATTCTCTGTGAGTGTTCACTAATAGGGCGCTATCTATCTACGTTTCATGAATTGATGACGCTGATAGAATTCTCCGGACACATCTTTCAGGAAAGGTTCGGTATGAACCATACAGTATATGTCCTGTACAAAAAGATGCGATTTACGCCTGTCATCCACTAACACATCTTTACCCAATCAGATATATTGGGGACACTAGTATATGTTACCATGGTGCCATCAGTTATACGTAGTGTTATCGGAGGATACCGACATGTAAAAAACGGAAATTATGTTACCTGGATGGATGACAGATGCCGGAAATTACGCGCGCGGTTCAGGCTTGGCCCGATGTGCTCCATTTACCGGAAGTGTTAATCCCGGCATCTGGAAGCGGAGGCGAAGCCGCGGGATTTGATAATTGATAAAAGGCAGGTCGGGTAGCATGGCTTCACGCCTTGTCTCGCAACTATAGATGAATGCCACTATCCCCTGATGATTCTTGATTGATGAATTGCGTCGGGAGACATTCCACAGGTAGAGACCACCCAGCATAGTCTGTGTGCTGCATGGCTGGGGTTGGTCTCCCCCAAAAGGGCACGTACTATGAGAAACGATGCTCACACATAGGATGCTGTAGATAAGTATATGTTATATTAATAAATCCACAGTAAGGACTATATATTCTTGGGAAACACATTTTACCCCAAAGCTCCACAGATTGGACATTAATAACCTTATACTATAGGCATAGTAATCTTGCAATATGAGACAGCATATCACTGTGGCTCCATGATACAGAGAGCAACTTTTCTGCCATTAAAATCATATTTTGCAATACATAGTGCATTATATCTATGGTTATATGGGGCGTAGATATGTACTAAATGATAACCCATCCAATACAAGATATTTTGCGTTTCAGCATACAAGTTGGTATTTGTTTGTTATAGACTTTCATATAGTGACTTGACTGAGTACACTGAGAGTCACTGGAGTCCCACCTAGCGGTGGATTTAGTGAAAATACAGAATACAGGTAGATCTTATCATGTGATCAAGCAAAACAACTTTGATATTTTCCCCTGCAAACGCTCTTTTTTGCGGGATACCAAGGGTAACAGTCTTGATATAGGGCTACACAGGGGCGTAAATAGGAATGGCAGGGCCTCACAGCAAACTTCACAATGGGCCCCCCCCCGCGCGTGTTGCCAATCCTGGTCTACCCAAGTTGTGTTAAGAAAGATACCTTTATTATCCAAAATTAGAGGTTTTTGGACTAATGATAGTGAAATAACAGAAAAGAACCAACTCCCAGGAAGCAACTGAGGTAGTGACTAAGGTAGGCTTTCTCCAGAGTAAATGTGTGAAGAAACTTGTAATCCAGCCTGCAAATTGCTTTCAAAACAGATGATTTATTCAGTAGAACAACAGTCCGGTATACAGAATAATCTAAGATTGTTCTGTATACCGTACTTTTGTTCTACTGAATAAATCATCCATTTTGAAAGCAATTTATGGGCTAGATTACAAATTTCTTCTTCACAAGAATAATGCAACATAATTACCTTATTCAGCAGTTTCCTGGGGCCCTAGGCACCTGATGGGGCCTGCGGTTTCCTGGGGCCTGCAGTTTCCTGGGGCCCAGGGCCCCTGATGGGGCCTGCTGCTTCCTTTGGACCTAGGCCCCTAATGGGGCCTGCTGCTTCCTTTGGACCTAGGCCCCTAATGGGGCCTGCTGTTTCCTAGGGCCCCATTAGGGGCCTGCTGCTTCCTGGGGCCTCTAATGTGGCCCGCTGTGTCCTGGGGCCTAAGGCCCCTGATACACTCACACCTCCCCCTCTCCGCTCTTCCCCCTCTCCTCAAGTGCCCGGACGGGAAGCTGCGGCAGCCGCGTCCCTGTAAAAGAGAGTCAGACTCAGCAAGCATACTTACCAATCTGCCAATCCTCAGGTGACTGCGTCCTCCAGCTCTTCTGCTTCGTGCACCGCTCCGTCCTCCACGCTCCGACGTCCACCACACCAGCCTTGCATGTGACGTGAGAGCGCGCGCACGCCCCCACGTCACATGACGCGGAAGTGCCGGACTGCTCGGGGCCCGTCCCACCTCCTCTCATAGCAGCGCCGGAGGTGGCGGCGGGCCCCATATCAGACTCACACCACCGGCAGCTTGCATGGGCGTACCCAGGATCTAAAACTAGGGGGGAAAGCCAATGTCACATCTTATACAGGTTACATCATATACACTGTACATTATGCTGCATATTAGGTATGGAGCATTAGAACTGTTGTATATTGTATAATACAGCAGTGTATGTGACACTACGCTGTATATACCATATATTATACATGTCACACTAACCTCTATACAAAGAATAAGAGGCATTATAACCTGTATATGAAAAGTATAATACAGCAGTGTATATACACTCTATATACCGCACACGATGTGTATGACCCTGTATACACCATATACTACACTCTTATTTTGAAGTAAAAAAAACAAAACAGGAACAAATACAATACTTAAAATAAAGAACAAGTAAAGTTAAAAATCAACAAACTTACTGGTATTTTAATGGGAACTATGGCCTGCTTTTGGCTAATGAGATGGTCAATGTTCGGTTCCATATTTGTCACAAGTGAAGCAATTTTTCTCTTTCTTGATATCATTATTTCCTAGGGATTCCAAATTGCTATTAGTAAAATACCAATATATATACAGCGCTACAAAAACAATATACCAGCAATAAAACTGCCCACACAGAGACAAACAGCCTGCACTGCCCATCACTGCAGCCTTGCCAATCCATATCATTTCATCCTCATCAGTGCACATATTGGTGCAACTCCGCTTTTTCTGCCCCATATGATCCCCCCATCCTGCCCCATCTGTCTCCATCATATCCATCCTGCCCCATGATCCTGCCCCATCTGTCTCCAATCCTCAGTGTCTCAAATCCTGCCCCCAGTGTCTCCAGTCATGCCCCCAGTGTCTCCAGTCATGCCCCGTATCTCCATTCTGCCCCCTGTGTCTCGCATTCTGCCCCGTGTCCGGCATTGTGCCCCGTGTCCGGCATTCTGCCCCGTGTCCAGCATTCTGCCCCCTGTGTCTCGCATTCTGACCCTTGTCCAGCATTCTGCCCCCCGTGTCCAGCATTCTGCCCCCCGTGTCCAGCATTCTACCCCCCGTGTCCAGCATTCTGCCCCCATGTCCAGCATTCTGCCCCCCCTGTGTCCAGCATTCTGCCTCCCCTGTGTCGAGCATTCTGTCCCAATGTCCAGCATTGTGCCCCGTGTCCAGCATTCTGCCCCCTATGTCCAGCATTCTGCCCCCCGTGTCCAGCATTCTGCCCCCCCAGTGTCCATCATTCTGCCCCCCGTGTCCAGAATTCTACCCCCATGTCCAGCATTCTGCCCCCCCCGTGTCCTGCATTCTGCCCCCCGTGTCCAGCATTCTCCCCGTGCAGAACTGTCATTATGGCAGAGGGATGAACATAAATATTGGAACAGTTCATAGATAAGGAGAGAAAGTTTTATTGCCCTCTGATTGGAGTCTGCTATTGTGTTTTGATGCCTCTAGAAGGTCAGAGAAGCATTATTCCTGTGTCCTGTTGTGCATAAATATGTGATTCTTGATTTTGTATTAATCTTTGCCTGATGAAGAGACCTGAGTAGTCTCGAAAGCTTGCAATTTGTTACCATCTTTTCAGTTAGCCATTAAAAGGTATCAACCACTGAGGACTCTCAAGTCTAAATATTTTTCTTCCTAAGATGCACATTTAGATGAAAACTGCGGACCAGGAAACCGGATTGCGGCACCGCTACTTGACTGTTCGGGCAACTGCCTGCTATTTTTACAAGCAGTGTCACTGAACCGTTGAGAGCCCCCTGAATCCCACCACTGCAGCTAGTGTCCCAGCTGGGTATGTTCCCACGGTCAGTAAGCGCTGCGGGTTGAACGCTGCGTACATCCGCAACTTCCAGATGTTACAGCATAGCGGATGGGATTTCAAGTGTAAAATATTAGTATTTCAATAATAAAATATAGATCATTGAACATATACATTATGGAGTCCAATTAGCAAGCAGAGACTCTGGTTAGTGAATGAATGAGTTATTCTGAGGATGTTGGCAGACACATTGTTAGGGTTCGATTTCCCACTGCTGCACAATGGGAGTCTCGAACCCGTCCCGCTGCAGTCTCCCACTCATCTCCGGCCGCAGTGGAGCCTGCTCAGCAGAGATGTCGGTCCAGGCGTCTTGCCCACTCTCTACTGTGCAGTGACTTGCTGCTGCCTTTCCTGGATCTGCTATTATAGCCAGTGCTGGAGCAGTCGTCTTTGGGACAAAGTCCTGCGTTTTCCCATCTGAGCATGCCCAGAGTGAGATCTCTCATTGGAGATCAGGGGTCACATGTTCAGGTGCTGCAGCGCTCCTATTGGTCCGCCAGGAAGGTCATGTAGCTACGTGTGTTTGTAACAGCTTCTCATTGGTCCTTGTTCCTGGAAGGTCCTGTAGCTGTTGCTATAAAAGGGTAGCATGGCTGGGCCGCCATGCGCTAATATCAATTATTGTATGCTATGCGCCAGTGTGGTCATATGTATGTGTGGATAGGGACCCGGCTGAAATAAGCCACTAGAATACCGACTTAATCGGTGAGGAGTTTGGTATGGTAGCTGGTTGCCACTCAGTTGTGTCTAGTGAGTGCGCACACATCGCCATATAGCGTTGCGACTCCTCTTCTAGCGGCTCTGTGGAGTAACAGAGTTCGCACTCATTGCCACAGCGCATTACGGCGTTTATGTTGGCAGCTCTGTGGGATAACAGAGTTTGCTTCTTGCGCCTTTTTGCCAGCAGCGGGCTTCGCCTGCACGGTGGACCCCGGGCTGCGAACGCACTTATTATTTATATTATTTTGTGCGTTCCGCCAGCCTTAACATAATATTAGCGCCAGGGTCTGGCTGGTAAAATGGCGGATGACCAGCGTCTGCAGCGGTATATCCAGCAGCTGGAGGGTAGGTTGGCGACTCTAGAGCGCACAACCTCAGCGGTGGATGTTACCGCAGTCGCGGTTCAGGCTGCTAGTGTGGCCGCCGCCAGTTTGTCCTCTGCTACCCCTGCTCCGACTATTTCCCGCCTCCCACTTCCAGACAAGTTTACCGGTGACAGTAAACAATGTCGGGGTTTCGTCAGTTAGTGCTCCATACATCTAGAGCTTCTGGCTGCACGTTATCCCACGGAGCGGGCGAAAGTGGGTTTTATCATATCCCTTTTGTCGAGCAGGGCGTTGGAGTGGGCAACGCCGTTATGGGAGCGCGATGATCGTGTGGTGCAGAGTGCGCCTCTCTTCTTGGACACTCTTAAACAGGTCTTTTTAGGACCTCATGTCACACACGATACGGCTCTTCAATTGTTGGCTATCACCCAGGGTTCATCCATGGTCAGCCAGTTTGCCGTCCAATTTCGGACTCTGGTCTCTGAGCTGGATTGGCCAGATAAAGTCCTTATACCCGTGTACTGGAGGGGACTGGCAGACCATGTGAAGGACGCCTTGTCCACCAGGGAGATTCCTGCCACACTGGAGGAGCTCATTACCATATCTACCCGCATCGACCTTCGTTTTAACGAGCGGAGGTTGGAGCGGGCCCAGTGTAGGCAGAGGTTCCGGCTGGCGCCCACCTTCACCAGACCTCTGAAATCTTCTATTCAGGCGTCCGATTCCCCTGAGGCCATGGAGATTTCTCGAGTGAGACCTAAGTCTCGGGCTGCTCGAGTATCTGTGACCTGTAATGCCTGCCAACAAATAGGGCATTATGCTAACAAATGTCCACGGCGGTCGGGAAACGACCGCGTCTAGTAACCATTGGAGGGGGTTCACTAGACACAGCAGTACACGCCTCCAAGTTGTCCTTTAGGGGCTCATCCACTTTAACAGTCACGCTTTGTGTGGATTCTGGAGCCGAAGGAAATTTCATGTCTTCTACCTTCGCTCTCCGCCACTCTATACCTCTGGTGATGCTCGCCAAACCCGTGACTGTTCGAGTAGTGAATGGGTCGACACTGCCTTCACCAATCACACATCAGACCATCCCTTTCACGTTGTCAATGTCACCTTCCCATCAAGAGATTATCTCACTTTTAGTCATTCCCGAGGGAATAGACGAAATCTTGTTAGGGATGCCCTGGCTCCATTTCCATTCCCCACACATTGAGTGGAACTCTGGGAGGATATTGGGTTGGGGTGAGTCATGTAAAGGCAGATGTATGAGGGAATGCATTCAGGTGGCCACTACAGAGATGCCCGCAGATCTTACTTCTCTTCCTAATTACTATTGGTCATATGCAGACGTATTCTCCAAAAAGGCTGCAGAAGTCCTTCCACCTCACCGTCCCTATGACTGTCCTATTGACCTCTTGCCTGGAGCAGAACCTCCTCGGGGACGGGTCTATCCCCTTTCTCTCCCGGAGACAGAGGCTATGTCCCAATATATCCAGGAGAACCTGGCGAGAGGATTCATTAGGAAGTCAGTGTCACCTGCAGGGGCGGGGTTCTTCTTCGTGCAGAAGAAGAACGGAGAATTACGTCCATGCATCGATTACAGGGGTCTTAATGCCATCACTGTTAAGAATAAATACCCGTTGCCACTGATTTCTGAGCTATTTGATAGGCTACGAGGGGCAAGGATATTTACGAAATTAGATCTGCGGGGTGCTTATAACCTGATTCGCATCCGTGAGGGGGACGAATGGAAGACGGCTTTTAATACCAGGGACGGGCACTATGAATATCTGGTGATGCCCTTCGGGCTCTGTAACGCCCCAGCCGTCTTCCAAGACTTTGTTAATGACATCTTCCGGGATATGCTCTCCACCTCAGTCGTAGTCTATCTGGATGATATTCTCATCTTTTCCCCAGATATTGACTCCCACCGGAGAGATGTTTGCAGAGTCTTCGACCTCCTACAGGCAAATTCCCTCTACGCAAAGTTGGAGAAATGTGTGTTTTGGCAGGAGTCCTTACCTTTCCTGGGCTATATCATCTCCGCCCAGGGATTGGCTATGGATCCTGCCAAACTACAGGCGGTGATGGACTGGCAAGAACCCCATTCTCTAAAGGCGGTGCAGCGCTTTATGGGGTTCATTAATTACTACCGCCAGTTTATCCCTCACTTCTCAACTTTGGTAGCTCCCGTGGTTGCCCTCACCAAAAAGGGAGCTAATCCCAAATTGTGGTCTGAAGAGGTCTCCAAGGCCTTCACGTCTATTAAGTCCCATTTCGCTAGAGCTCCCATCCTACATCGCCCCGATGTTGATAAGCCATTTATATTGGAGGTGGATGCCTCGTCCGTTGGAGCTGGAGCAGTCCTTTTCCAAAAGGTTGCTCAAGGTCGGAAGCATCCATGCTTCCTTTTCTCCAAGACCTTCACACCAGCGGAGAGGAATTATTCCATCGGGGACAGGGAGTTGCTAGCAATGAAGTTGGCCTTCTCGGAGTGGAGACATCTGTTGGAGGGAGCTCGCTTTCCCTTCCAAGTCTTCACGGATCACAAAAACCTGGTATATCTTCAGACAGCCCAGCGGCTTAATTCTCGCCAAGCCAGATGGTCCTTGTTCGTCTCCCGGTTTCATTTCACACTGCAAAAGGAAAAAAAATAAATAAATTCCAGCTCAACGATGAAGTGAAGATAAAAAATTTTTTTTCTTTATTCACTTGTCATTCCAAATACAGAGGAGTATCAGCATAGATTAGCAGCAGATGAATGCGTTATCAACGCGTTTCAGGTGACGCAGCACCCTTAGTCATGATAACAAACACAGTGCAATACAATGCTTATATAGTGAAAAAAAGGAGTGAACACACCATTAAAATAATTAACATAATTAATTAGAGCAACAGGTGGTAGGTAAAAGAAGCAAAGTTGA
This sequence comes from Oophaga sylvatica, assembly GCA_033576555.1. Taxonomy (NCBI): domain Eukaryota; kingdom Metazoa; phylum Chordata; class Amphibia; order Anura; family Dendrobatidae; genus Oophaga; species Oophaga sylvatica. Next base: position 33,943,962 of record JARQOD010000008.1, read on the forward strand.
AAAAAAGGAAGAAAACATGACAAAAAGGCAAGAATTAAAAGAATGTGACACTGTGGGCTATTCAACTTTATTATTATCAATGCATATATAGCCCAGAGAACACTCAAACATGCAAAGAAAAATCTATCATTTATATTAGTAATTAATTTGTTCAGAGATATAAAGAATTATATGGGGCACAGCTTAGATGTAAAAGACATGTAATGGACACATAACAATTATGAAGAGTATTTTCAAATAACTGATTTATAACACTGGTGAACATAGTCATGCGGCTTGAGATCGCAGGATAAGGAAAAAAAAAAAAAAAGTTTTTTATAGCAGATTGTGTCCGGAGAAAGCGTGTTTCAAGGCACACAGCAGGCAATAAATTTGACTGATTTATGCTGCTGATAAGAGTATCCTGGGGCTTGAGATCGCAAAAAGGAAAGGAAAGATGAAATAATTAATAAAACAACATAATATCTTTCCTTTTGTTTAAACCAAGAGGAATTCTAGTATTAAGCTTAAAAATCCACCAAGCTTCTCTATTCCTCAAAGTTCAGTATCTCCCCCTCTAATGGGTGTATGTATTTTTTCTATTGCATACACAAGAAGTGAATTTAAATTGCCACCATGACATTCAATGAAGTGTTTTGAGACCTGCGATGAATTTCTATTAATATTGACATTTTCTGTATCATATATATGTTCCCTAATCCTTGTTCTAAGCATACGTTTTGTACTTCCAACATATTTTAATTGGCAAGCAGTGCATTCCATCATGTAAACTACATTTTTGCTATTACAATTTATGAAAGTTTTAATAGAAAAATGGCTATTGTTACTTGAATCACTGAAAATGAGACTTTTTTTAGTATATTTGCACATTTTGCACAATTTAGTGCCGCATTTATGGAATCCTTTAGTGCTAAGCCAATTAGAAGATGGTGTTGGAGATGTATTCAAAAAGCTGGGTGAAAGACTCTGTCCCAGAGATGGTGCTCGTCTAGAAACTATCCTAAAGCCCTCCATTATAATTTTATTGATGTCTGGGTCTTCTTTTAGTATAGATAAATTGTTTTGTATAATTCTTTTGATAGCTGCAAATTGTCTACTATATTGAAATGCTAGAGTAACAGGATTTTTGCCATTATTTTGCAAATCTTGTCTAAATTTGAAACACGGTTTTTGTGCCACAATTTTTTCTGCTCTATGCAGATTCCACTGACTATAACCCCTTGATGTCAAACGAGATTTAATATTGAGAATTTCATTGTAGTACGCTTCATCGGTGCTACAATTTCGCTTGGCTCGTGTCATTTCTCCAATAGGCACACTTTTTATTGTATGTTTGGGATGATGACTATTTGCATGTAAGATAGTATTTCCTGCTGTGTCCTTTCTAAATGTTTGCGTTAGTACTGGTGTACCCGCAATACCCTGCAAGCTTAGATCCAAAAATTCAATACATGAAATTTTGTGTGAAGTTACAAATTTCAGGTTCAAAGGATTACAATTCAGATAAAAATTAAAATTCTGTACGGCAGATGCATCTCAATTCCAAATAATCATGATGTCATCTATAAATCTGCCGTACCAACTGATACAGTTTCTGAATGGATTGTCTACCGTGTAGATATATAGCTCTTCCCACCAACTCATAACTAAATTTGCAAGTGAGGGGGAATATTTAGCCCCCATAGAAACACCACCTATTTGCATGTAGTGCTGCTGATTAAAGCAAAAATAGTTACTCGACATTAGCAAATTTGTGACATCTAAGATAAATGACTGGAAATCAGGGGAAAAATTACTATATTTACAAAGATGAAATTGTAAAGCATGTATCGCTACTTGGTGGGGAATAGATGTATAAAGTGAAACCATCTATAACCATCTATAAAGCCATGCATATTGATCCTTTGTCTAAAATCAAAGATCATATATATAATATCATTGATGAGGGATTTAACTTGGGTCATTTCAGTGCAAAAGAAAGAGATTATCTGAAAGTCTTTAACCCTGTCACTCCCACACTTTATGCATTACCAAAAACACACAAGAAAATGCATCCTCCCCCTATGAGACCCATAGTCTCTGGTATTGGATCAATCGGTGAAAAACTGGGGGAATGGCTTGATCTTTTGCTTCAACCACTTGTTCAGAGGGTCCCTGGTTATATTAAAGATAGCACAGAGGTATTGCAGGCTATGAATAGTTTTGTGTGGAATGATAATCTTTCTTGGATTACAACTGATGTTGTTTCACTTTATACATCTATTCCCCACCAAGTAGCGATACATGCTTTACAATTTCATCTTTGTAAATATAGTAATTTTTCCCCTGATTTCCAGTCATTTATCTTAGATGTCACAAATTTGCTAATGTCGAGTAACTATTTTTGCTTTAATCAGCAGCACTACATGCAAATAGGTGGTGTTTCTATGGGGGCTAAATATTCCCCCTCACTTGCAAATTTAGTTATGAGTTGGTGGGAAGAGCTATATATCTACACGGTAGACAATCCATTCAGAAACTGTATCAGTTGGTACGGCAGATTTATAGATGACATCATGATTATTTGGAATTCAGATGCATCTGCCGTACAGAATTTTAATTTTTATCTGAATTGTAATCCTTTGAACCTGAAATTTGTAACTTCACACAAAATTTCATGTATTGAATTTTTGGATCTAAGTTTGCAGGGTATTGCGGGTACACCAGTACTAACGCAAACATTTAGAAAGGACACAGCAGGAAATACTATCTTACATGCAAATAGTCATCATCCCAAACATACAATAAAAAGTGTGCCTATTGGAGAAATGACACGAGCCAAGCGAAATTGTAGAACCGATGAAGCGTACTACAATGAAATTCTCAATATTAAATCTCGTTTGACATCAAGGGGTTATAGTCAGTGGAATCTGCATAGAGCAGAAAAAAATTGTGGCACAAAAACCGCGTTTCAAATTTAGACAAGATTTGCAAAATAATGGCAAAAATCCTGTTACTCTAGCATTTCAATATAGTAGACAATTTGCAGCTATCAAAAGAATTATACAAAACAATTTATCTATACTAAAAGAAGACCCAGACATCAATAAAATTATAATGGAGGGCTTTAGGATAGTTTCTAGACGAGCACCATCTCTGGGACAGAGTCTTTCACCCAGCTTTTTGAATACATCTCCAACACCATCTTCTAATTGGCTTAGCACTAAAGGATTCCATAAATGCGGCACTAAATTGTGCAAAATGTGCAAATATACTAAAAAAAGTCTCATTTTCAGTGATTCAAGTAACAATAGCCATTTTTCTATTAAAACTTTCATAAATTGTAATAGCAAAAATGTAGTTTACATGATGGAATGCACTGCTTGCCAATTAAAATATGTTGGAAGTACAAAACATATGCTTAGAACAAGGATTAGGGAACATATATATGATACAGAAAATGTCAATATTAATAGAAATTCATCGCAGGTCTCAAAACACTTCATTGAATGTCATGGTGGCAATTTAAATTCACTTCTTGTGTATGCAATAGAAAAAATACATACACCCATTAGAGGGGGAGATACTGAACTTACTTTGAGGAATAGAGAAGCTTGGTGGATTTTTAAGCTTAATACTAGAATTCCTCTTGGTTTAAACAAAAGGAAAGATATTATGTTGTTTTATTAATTATTTCATCTTTCCTTTCCTTTTTGCGATCTCAAGCCCCAGGATACTCTTATCAGCAGCATAAATCAGTCAAATTTATTGCCTGCTGTGTGCCTTGAAACACGCTTTCTCTGGACTAGAGTTGAGCGATACTTTCCGATATCCTAAAGTATCGGAATCGGAATGGTATCGCCGATATCACTAAAATATCGGCGATACCCGATACCGAAAGTCCCATGTAAGTCTATGGGAACAAAATATCGCAACTAAAAAAACCCCATTCTTTCCTTGTAAACACTAAATATACACACATAGAATACATATATATATATATATACATGTCATTGTGACATATATATATACATATATGTATAGTTTATACACTTCTACATAGTAAAATATCCTCTCATTCAATTGCCGGGTAAAGCCGGCTTCAGTGAAAAGACAGAAGCACCCGACATGAAATGACACTTGGTGTACATAGGGTTAACCATGTATTTTCATGTCCTTTGCTATCTAATTTGCACAAACAATTAAATCAGACTATGTGTGCAAAATTTCACACCTGTAGGGGTTAATTAAAGGTGTAAATTCGTTGTAAAAAAAACGGACTTTTTTGCTACGAATTTACACCTTTAATTAACCCCTACAGGTGTGAAATTTTGCACACATAGTCTGATTTAATTGTTTGTGCAAATTAGATAGCAAAGGACATGAAAAGACATGGTTAACCCTATGTACACCAAGTGTCATTTCATGTCGGGTTCTGCATTTTCACAAAAGCCGGCAATTGAATTAGCGGCTATTATACTATGTAGAAGTGTATGAACTACAAATATAAATATATATATATATGTGTCACAAATTCAATGACATGTATATATATATATGAGGTGTAAAATTGCTGAAAAAAAATGCGTGGGCTCCCGCCCTATTTTCGCAACCAGACAGACAAAGCCAGTGAGTGGGGGCAGATAATAATAGCCCAGAGAGGGACCATTATTTTTGCCCCCCCCCGGCTACTAACATCTGCCCCCAGACACCCCAGGAAAGACAAATCTATAATTAGATTCGCCCTTTCTGGCACTTTGCCCGTCTATTCCCATTGCCCTGTAGCGGTGGCGAATGGGTTAATATGGGGTTAAAGCCACCTTGCTATTGAAAGGTGACCTTAAGCCAGGTTAATAATTGAGAGCTGTCAATTAGACAACTATCAATTATTAATCCTATTGCATGAAATAAAAATAAAACACACACACTTTAATTAAAAATCATTTTGATGAAATAAAGACACATGTTTTTGACCATCTTTTATTTTACTGCAAAAACCATTTCCTGTAATAAAAATAAAATAAAAAAGCAAAATTATTCTTACCTATCCCATGCACAGTCAGGTACCACGGTGTAATCCTTCAGAAAGGGTTAATGTTTACTGCAGGGACCGCAGCTAATGCTGCAGCCTCACAGTAAACCCCAAATGAATGAGTTCCTCTCCTGCCTGACAGGAGAGTAAAGGCTGGGTGTCACATAACGATACACCAGCGATCCCGACAACGATATGCACTTGTCAGGATCGCTGGTGTATCGCTACATGATCGCTGCTGAGCTGCCAAACAGGCAGCTCAGGCAGCGATCTGGGACAGCGACACTGCGGGTAACATCGCTTAAGGGCCCGTCTCACATAGCGATATCGCTACCGAGATCGCTGCTGAGTCACTAGTTTTGTGACGCAGCAGCGAGCTCACCAGCGATATCCTGTGTGTGACATTCAGCGACGATCAGCCCCCCTGCCGGGTATCGCTGATCGTCGCAGAAATGTCAGGACCTTTTTTTGATCGCTGGTTTCCCTCTGACAGGCACGCATCGCTGCGTGTGACAGGCGGGAGACCAGCGATCCGCTGGTAACCAAGGTACACAGCGGGTTTCCAGGCACCGCGCAGCGCTTGGAAACCCGCTGTGTACCTTGGATACCAGCTCCCTGCATCAGGGCGCTGGTATCCAAGGTACACAGCGGGTTTCTAGGCACAGCCCCGCGCCTGGAAACCCGTGTGTACCTTGGTTACCAGCGGATCGCTGGTCTCCCGCCTGTCACACGCAGCGATGTGTGCCTGTCAGCGGGAAACCAGCGATCAAAAAAAGGTCCTGACATTTCAGCGACGATCAGCGATACCCGGCAGGGGGGCTGATCGTCGCTGAATGTCACACACAGCGATATCGCTGGTGAGCTCGCTGCTGCGTCACAAAACTAGTGACTCAGCAGCGATCTCGGTAGCGATATCGCTATGTGAGACGGGCCCTTAAGTGGAAAGCTTAATTGATTGCTTTCCACTTTCACTTCAGGTCAGCCAGGGACACAATCAGTGACGTCAGAGGGAACTGATTAACAAAAATAGGGGTTCCCTTCGAAAAAAAAATGGCGTGGGGTCCCCCCTATTTTTGTTAACCAGCCAGATGAAGCAGACTGCTGAGGCCTGGATTTTCAGGCTGTTAAGGAGCCAAGATCCATGGACCTTGCCAGCCTGATAATACAGGCCACAGCAGTCTGCATATCTTGGCTGATTAACAAAAATAGGGGATCCCCTCGAAAAAAATTGGCGTGGGGTCCCCCTATTTTTGTTAACCAGCCAGATGAAGCAGACCGCTGAGGCCTGGATTTTCAGGCTGTTAAGGAGCCAAGATCCATGGACCTTGCCAGCCTGATAATACCAGGCCACAGCAGTCTGCATATCTTGGCTGATTAACAAAAATAGGGGATCCCCTCGAAAAAAATTGGCGTGGGGTCCCCCCTATTTTTGTTAACCAGCCAGATGAAGCAGACCGCTGAGGCCTGGTTTTTCAGGCTGGTAAGGATCCAATATCCATGGACCTTGCCAGCCTGATAATACCAGGCCACAGCAGTCTGCTTAGCTTGGCTGGTTAACAAAAATAGGGGATCCCCTCGAAAAAAAAATGGCGTGGGGATCCCCCCTATTTTTGTTAACCAGCCAAGTAAAATGCAGACTGCTTTGGCCTGGTATTAAAAGACTGTCAAGGCCCATGGATTTTGGCCCTCAACAGCCTGATAATACCAGGCTACAGCAGCCCCACATTTGGCGCATCAAAAGATGTGCCAATTGTGGCACTTTACCCGGCTCTTCCCACTTGCCCTGTAGCGGTGGCAAGCGGGGTAATAAGGGGTTAATGTCACCGTTGATTGCACGGTGACAATAAGCCCGGTTAATAATGGAGAGGTGTCAATAAGACACCGATCTATTATTAATCCCAAAGTTATTAAATGTATAAAAAAAAGACAAAGCAAGAAAAAAGTATTTTAATGAAATAAAAGAGACAACACAGTTTTCATTAATTTTATTACTCTCTCATTCCTGCGACGCCATCGATCTCCTGTAAAAAAAGAAAAAAAACAAACCAACAGTATACCACCTGTCCGACGCAGTCCATAACGACAGTCCCACGACGATCCAACTCTGCTACATCGCAATGACAGGCAGAGCCTGTCATCGCGACGCAGCACAGCTGATTACCTGCTTCCCCGGCGGTGACGTCATCGGACTGACTGCTTTACGGCCGGGATTACCCAGCAGTCACTGCAGTTATCGCGAGAAACTGCATGTGACCGCCGGGGAAAGAAGATTGCGGCCATGAAGCAGTCCAGGACGTGACCGCCGGAGATCTTCTGCCAGGTAAGTGCCGCTGACTCCTGACAGACCCGACCGACGGACACTGACAGTGACAGTGACAATCCCGATTCCGGTATCCGATAAGACGAAAATATCGGTACTCGGAATCGGAATTCCGATACAGCCAATATCGGCCGATACCCGATATTTGCAGTATCGGAATGCTCAACCCTACTCTGGACACAATCTGCTAAAAAACCTTTTTTTTTTTTTTTCCTTATCCTGCGATCTCAAGCCGCATGACTATGTTCACCAGTGTTATAAATCAGTTATTTGAAAATACTCTTCATAATTGTTATGTGTCCATTACATGTCTTTTACATCTAAGCTGTGCCCCATATAATTCTTTATATCTCTGAACAAATTAATTACTAATATAAATGATAGATTTTTCTTTGCATGTTTGAGTGTTCTCTGGGCTATATATTCATTGATAATGATAAAGTTGAATAGCCCACAGTGTCAGATTCTTTTAATTCTTGCCTTTTTGTCATGTTTTCTTCCTTTTTTTCAACTTTGCTTCTTTTCACCTACCACCTGTTGCTCTAATTAATTATGTTAATTATTTTAATGGTGTGTTCACTCCTTTTTTTCACTATATAAGCATTGTATTGCACTGTGTTTGTTATCATGACTAAGGGTGCTGCGTCACCTGAAACGCGTTGATAACGCATTCATCTGCTGCTAATCTATGCTGATACTCCCCTGTATTTGGAATGACAAGTGAATAAAGAAAAACATTTTTTTATCTTCACTTCATCGTTGAGCTGGAATTTTTTTTTTCCTTTTGCAATGTTTCACGTCTGACACAGCGGTTCCTTGCTCCGATCTCTGGTATGCTGCACTGGTGAGCTGGACTTTTATTATTACTTTCATTTCACACTGCATTTCCTCTCGGGAGAGAAGAACATTCGTGCCGACGCTCTCTCTCGCTCTGTGGTGTCCTCGGAGGAGGAGGTGGAGGAGCCTCGGCTAATCGTCCCCACAGAGAGCCTGAGAACAGTGGCCCCGGTTTCGCTAGAGTCTGTGCCCCCGGGCAAGACTTTCGTGCCTACTAATTTGCGACCGGAGGTACTCTCTTGGGCACATTCGTTCAGGGTGGGTGGACACTTTGGGGCAAAGAGGACATCTGAATTGTTGGCAAGGACATACTGGTGGCCGCATATGGTCCGTGACGTTGGGACTATGTTCGGGCGTGTGTCTCCTGCGCCAAGAATAAGTCTCCACGACAACGGCCAGCTGGGTTACTTCACCCTTTGCCGGTGGCAGACAGGCCCTGGGAGATGGTTGGGATGGACTTTGTGGTGGGCTTGCCCAAGTCTCGAGGTTGCACCATCATTTGGGTAATCACCGACCATTTTTCCAAAATGGTGCATTTGGTGCCGCTTCCACGGTTACCTTCTGCACGGGCTCTGGCAGCGTTGTTCGTTAGGCTATTCTTTCGTCTACACGGCATGCCGGACAAAATTGTCAGTGACCGAGGTCCCCAGTTTGCGTCTCGGTTCTGGAGAGAGCTTTGTCGTCTACTCAGTATTGAGTTAAATCTCTCTTCAGCGTACCATCCTGAGACGAATGGGTTGGTAGAGAGGGCCAACCAGACCTTGGTCACCTATCTACGACATTTTGTCTCGGTCAGGCAGGATGACTGGGCATCCTTGCTACCATGGGCTGAGTTTGCATTAAACAATGCTGTGGCTGATTCCACCGGACAGACCCCATTCCTCCTGAACTACGGTCAGCATCCGCGGGTACCAGTGCCTATGCCTGTGTCTTCCACCGATTCCAGGGTGGCAGACTGGGCTGTGGAGGCACGGGACATTTGGGACCGCACTCAGGATGCCATTCAGGCCTCCAAAGAGAGGATGAGGTCTTCGGCCGATGCCCATCGGCGCCCCGCTCCTACGTTTGCTCCGGGTGACCTAGTGTGGCTTTCTGCCCGAAACATCAGGCTACGGGTAGAGTCCACCAAGTTGGCACCTCGCTTTTTGGGCCCCTTTAAAGTTCTTGAGCAGGTGAACCCGGTAGTTTACCGCCTAGCCCTTCCGCCTCGACTTGGTATCACTGACACCTTTCACGTGTCCCTCTTGAAACCCGTGGCCATTTCCCGGTTTTCCGAGTCATCTGCCGGGACGTCGGGTTCATCTACCGACGATCATGAGGTGAACGCCATTGTTGGGTGCAAGGTGGTACGAGGCAAAAATTTTTATTTGGTGGATTGGAGGGGTTATGGGCCTGAGGATAGATCCTGGGAGCCTGCCGAGCATGTTCACGCTCCGAAGCTCATCGCTGCCTTTGAGCGCAGCGAGGCCCAAAGAAGGGGGGCCCTAGGAGGGGGGGTAATGTTAGGGTTCGATTTCCCGCTGCTGCACAAGGGGAGTCTCGAACCCGTCCCGCTGCGGTCTCCCATTCATCTCCGGCCGCAGTGGAGCCTGCTCAGCAGAGACGTCGGTTCAGGCGTCTTGCCCACTCCTCTACTGTGCAGTGACTTGCTGCTGCCTTTCCTGGATCTGCTATTATAGCCAGTGCTGGAGCAGTCGTCTTTGGGACAAAGTCCTGCGTTTTCCCATCTGAGCATGCCCAGAGTGAGATCTCTCATTGGAGATCAGGGGTCACATGTTCACATGCTGCAGCGGCTCCTATTGGTCCGCCAGGAAGGTCATGTAGCTACGTGTGTTTGTAACAGCTTCTCATTGGTCCTTGTTCCTGGAAGGTCCTGTAGCTGTTGCTATAAAAGGGTAGCATGGCTGGGCCGCCATGCGCTAATATCAATCATTGTATGCTATGCGCCAGTGTGGTCATGTGTATGTGTGGATAGGGACCCGGCTGAAATAAGCCACTAGAATACCGACTTAATCGGTGAGGAGTTTGGTATGGTAGCTGGTCAGGGTCGGTGTCCTAGATGCCCTAGATTACCGGCATAACCAGTGAGGAGTTTTGATTGCGGTATTCAGGGTCTGGCGTTCAGACGCCATAGATTGCGGGTGACTCCCGCGAGGACATTAGCACATGATCACGCTTTATGTACGCTTAGCACTTAACTGTGTATCTGAGAGCCTTACAGGACACAGTGCTTTTTCTCAGCGGCCCTGTGACGTAACAGGGTTCGCTTTTAACGCTAGTCAGCGCCCTAGCGTGTTTTCTTTGCCAGTCAGTTGTGTCTAGTGAGTGCGCACACATCGCCATATAGCGTTGCGGCTCCTCTTCTAGCGGCTCTGTGGAGTAACAGAGTTCGCACTCATTGCCACAGCGCATTACGGCGTTTATGTTGGCAGCTCTGCGGGATAACAGAGTTTGCTTCTTGCGCCTTTTTGCCAGCAGCGGGCTTCGCCTGCACGGTGGACCCCGGGCTGCGAACGCACTTATTATTTATATTATTTTTTGCGTTCCGCCAGCCTTAACAGACATCTGTTCCCTGGTCGTCAGAATTGTAAGCGTCTTGTCAGAACTGTCAATTTGTAACTATTTGGAGGTAGTAAATAGTTCCAAAGGTCATAGGCCATAGGCTTAAGTTTTTCAAAATAAGGTATCATATAAATAACTAATGCATATTCCATAAGTTTAGCAGTTCTTCTAGTGGTGTTCTAATATGGTAAAAGAACGAACTTAGCGGCAAATCACCATTTGTGGTTGTAAGACAGGAGAAAATAGAAACCAATGTAAGTCTATGGATCGAAATAGAATATAAACAGATCCGACTCCTGTTCAGGCAAATCTCTCATACCTTGAGAATCTCCAACACGGACCACATCATGCCTCAAGACCATATGTAAGAACCATTGAATGTTTGTTTTATTTTGTACTTCTTTTTGTGTGCTATGAACTTACTTTTCTTCATTTTTGTAATCACTTTTTCTGAATGAACATTAAACAAGTTTTGTTTTATCCATACAAGTCAATATTCTACTTTTTATCCTCACCGTGCTCTTACTTAAAGAAGTGTGAAGGGTTATTTTTTTTAACATAATGGCGAGCTCAGTCAGTTCTGAAGCTTCTGTGCTATTTTGAGTGGATTCTTTCCCTTGCACACGGGGGAGAGTTTGCTGAAGACACCTGTTGTCCAAGTATCAAAAATTCCACTTTTTCACGGCACAAGGATCAGATAGAATCTACAGACGAGTGAGGATTCGTGAAGCTGCCTGCGTCCTATCCAGACGGAGATCTGAGGATTTTAGTAAAGACACAGAGGACAAGACAATCTATAGGTGAGAAAAATGAATTTCATTTATGATTATTCTAAGAAAAGTAAAATAGATTTTAAGTTTGTCCATAGCCATACAGATTCACAATTATGGTCTAGTTTGTATAGCCAATGTGAAGCAGAAAATCTTAAAATTGATAAGAGGTTTTTCTCAGTAAAAAAGTTACAAAGAAAGCTTCAAAATGTAATGCACATGGTCCGAGTGTATAATAATTTGGTCTTTGAGAAAACTGAAACTCATAAAGCATGTACTATCACACAAGACATTGTTCATACTGACACAAAGGATGACACACAAGAGCCTGGCGGGGATTTCTTTGATTGTCCAAATTGTTTGGTATTGTCAGAACATATTGAACAATTGGAAGATCAAATTGATACTCGATCAGAGTTATTGTCCAAATTGCACAGAGACATAAAAAAGGCTTCTGTTCTTACAAGATCAACAGGTAAACATGAAGATAATGCCGCCACATCATCATTAATATCAGACACACAAGATCCAGATGTTTCAGTAGAAGATTTACAGGCAGATGAATTACAACGGAAAAAATTACATGACAGAGCCGCACGAATTAATCTGAAAATACATGATCAGTTAATGAAAATTGTAAAAGACATTCCAAATTACAATGATAAGATGGATGCCTTTTATAATGCGGACATTTTTGAATCAAACACAGATAAATTCAATCTTAATGATGAACAAAAAAACAAGATATTCAAAGTATGGTTACCCTCACATATGGGAAAAAGATTACAGATTACACCCAGATTAGATGAGAATCTTGAAATGACACACAGTACTAAGGAAGACAGACTTAGACAATTGATAATGTTTACTACTGGCGAAGACACTCCTACAGTTGATGTCTTGGAAAATCTACGAACAAATATTCAGGATGACCCATTTGCTTTTTTAGTAAAATTTGAACAGGCCTATAGGATGGTGATGGATCTTAGGCCTCATCAGAAGCCAACATCTATGATCAGATGTTTTGTAAAAAAGTTCAAATATTTAGATCCTGCCTCAGTACATTTAGCCAATGCTCAGCCATCATTGCAGGAAGCAACAATATTTATCGATAGAGTACGGAGATTCATTAAGCAAAATCAGGTCAAGGCTAAAATAGCTGTAGTTCAAGAGAAAGAAGACAGTCAGCTGAAACCTAGACCCACAGTTACATCCAAGAACAAAGGTAAAAATGTTACACAAAGAAACAATATCCATTGTTATTTTTGTGGAATACCTGGACACTTAAAACGGCAGTGCAGAAAATTCTTGAGAGCAGAGTCAGAGGCAGGTACACAAGGAACAGAAAAGCTTGGAAAGGAAAACGGACTCATGCCAAAATCATCCACCAAACCTTCTGCACCTCCATTACATTCTTCTGCACCCACTCATACTGATAACAGACAAAAGCAGTCACCATATGCACCATTAATCAGACAGATCAGAGAAATGACAGTGAAGGAGACAGAGTCCAGGGGCAGAATTCTAAACTCTTTTAAAAAGGACACTGGTCTTCTCCCATCTCCTTCATCTTTCTGACAATTACAGACTATCCCTACACCTCATCCATTGGAATTTGTGACTCGAGTTACATTAGATAATTGTGGAAGACCATTTATCAAAGGGAATTTAGCAGGACAAAGTGCTGTTTTTCTTATTGATACAGGAGCTCAATTAAGTGTTACAAATCTTGATTTGAAGCTAGAACCAGATTCACCAGTTTGTACAATTGTTGGTTTTAGTGGAAAAGGTGGAACTAAAGCAACCTTAGTTTCTAATGTGACGTTGGAGATACCTAGTTCTTTTAAAACTGGAATTGACATTTGGTATTGTCGCGATTCTGAAAATATACTTGGCACAGATTTTATGCAGAAATTTGGATGGGTAGTCGATCTAGGAAATCAAGTGATCTGGAAAGATTCTAATGGTTGTAAACCTGTTGTCAATGATCCTAGTGATTATAGCCATATTGGAAGTATTTGTTTAAATGATGTAGTGTCATCAGATCATTTATGGCCTGAAACTGGTGGTGATGAGGTATTGACAGAAATTGTACAGCAATTTCCTTCTCTTTGGGCTCAGTTCAGGAATGAGGTTGGTACAATGAAGGATGTTGTTGTAAATGTGGAAGGCCGAGATCCTCCACCACAGCGTCAGTATAAATTGCCTCCAGAATCAATTGAGTCTATGTCAAAAATCGTTCAGGAATTATTAGATCAAGGTGTTATCCGAAAGGCTAATTCTGTATGTAACAATCCTTTGTGGTGTGTTTTGAAATCTGATGGTTCTTATCGAATGATATTGGATTTACGGATGTTTAACAAACATACTCCCAATGTAGCACCCATTGTTGCAGATACTCATGACATGATGTCAAGGTTGAATGCAAAGGCAAAATACTTCTCTGTACTGGACATCAGTAATGTTTTTTTCAGTATACCTCTTGAAAAGAGTTGTCAGTACAAGTTTGCATTTACTTTCTTGGATGAGCAATATCTGTTTTGCAGGTTACCTCAGGGAGCACATTTGTCACCTAGTGTTTTTCATCAGGCGTTGGCTAAGGTATTATCCAGATTTTCTAGGCCTGATTGCATTTTGCAGTACGTGGATGATATTCTGCTGTCTACTGAGGAGAAGAAACACATGTTTCTCTTCTGACAGAATTGTTTGAGCTCTTGCACGATGCAGGGTTGAAACTGAACACCAAGAAGGTCAAATTGATGCAGACTGAGGTCAGATTTTTGGGAGTGTTGTTGAGTCCAGGAAAGAGACAGCCACTGCAGGAAAGAATACAGGCAATTGCTTCTCTACCAATCCCAACATCACACACGGCAGTACGACATTTCTTGGGTCTTATGAACTATTCAAGGGACTTCATTGAGAATTTTGCAGGAAAGGCCAAACCATTGTATGATCTTTTGAAAAGTGAAAACAGTGATTACTTTGGTCTTTGGGGTGAGGAACAACAAACCTCATTTGAACAATTGAAAATTAATTTACAAAATGCACCTGCTTTGTCCACAGTAGAACCTTCGGCTCCATTTGCTTTGCAAGTACACACATCAGAGACATCTGTGTCTGCTGTACTGTTACAGTTACAGGGAGAAGAATGGAGAATTTTGGGCTATTTTTCTAAGCTTCTCTCACCTGTTGAAAAAGGTTTTGAGACTTGTGCAAGACACTTGGTAGGTGTGCACTTTGCAGTCAAAGCAACTGAACACATTATCGGGTTCAGCAAAATCATTTTGCAAACTCCGCATTCCACATTAAAACTTCTCTTTGAGAACAATATCCCAGGTGTGTCACATCAGAGGTTTGCTCATTGGTTATTGTCATTGTCTCCCAAACAAATTGAGGTAGATTATAAGGCCAAATATGTTCTTCCTCAGTTGATGCAATATGATGGGCAAACTCACGATTGTTTACAGTCTTTTCAGGATCCTAGTCCATCACTTTTCAGACGGAAGGCAGAGGTAACAGACGAACCAATTTTTGTTGATGGTTCCAGATTCTATTCAGATGGGCACTATTATTCAGGATATGCCATTTTTTACCCCAAAAGAGGACAGATTGTAAAACACAAATTACCAAGTCATTTTTCAGCCCAAAGAGCAGAACTAGAAGCTGTAAAAATGGTACTACAACTGAATGAAGCTGATGATCAGTGTCCCATGGTAATCTACAGTGATAGCTCCTATGTTGTTAGATCACTGACAGATTATTTGCCAGTCTGGGAAAAAAGAGGCTATGTAGATTCTTCTAATAAGACTAGTACATAGTGACACGCTGAAAACAATTTTTGGAATAGCATCAAAAAACCCTAATGGTTTTGCTATTGTCAAGGTCCCTGCCCACAAAAAATCAAATGACGAACTATCTGTTGGAAATGCAACCGCAGATATTTTGGCCAAAGAGGCCGCCCTGACAGGAGAAGAAGTGTTTGAACCTGAACCTCTTGAGGTTTCAGCAGTTCAAAGAACAGACACGCATATCCCTTCTTTTGCGGAAGAACAACAAAAAGATACATCTCTTGTTGCTTCCCGGGTTGATCCAAAACCTCCCTTTGTTTGTGAAAACGGGGTTTTGTGTCATGACTTAAACGGGGAGTTGCGTCCTGTTGTACCAAAACATCTACAGGTTGAGTTCACAAAATACAATCATGAAAGTTTGGGTCATTTGGGCCAACAGAAATTGTTAGACATTCTCAGAGAGAAATTTTACTGGGAAAAGATGGAAGAGACAGTACAAAGTGTTGTTCAATCATGTCTCATTTGTGCCCAAATTAATCCAAGACCAAAAGGACAGAAACCGCCACTACTCCGAACCGCACCTGCAGATGGTCCATGGTCAACATTACAAATCGACTACATTGGACCGTTACCATCAGGTAAAAATGGTCTCAGGTATGCATTGGTTGTAGTAGATGTTTTTTCTAAATGGGTTGAAATTTTACCTGTCAGGAAAGATGATGCTTTGTCTACAGCTAGAGCATTAGTTAATCATGTCTTTTGTACTTGGGGGATCCCAAGAATGATCACCTCTGATCGAGGAAGTCACTTTACAGGGAAAATCATGCAAGCAGTTTGTACTATTCTAGGGGTACAACAACAGTTCCATGTACCTTACCATCCACAGTCTGCTGGTATTGTGGAAAGGATGAATAGAACAATAAAATCCAGAATTGCCAAGATGTTATTGGACAAAGGTAACACTTGGGTTGATGCCGTACCTTTTGTACTGTTGAGTGTGAGAGGAACAACTTCTTCCACAACTCAATTTACTCCTTTTAAACTAATGACAGGAAGAAAAATGCCATTGATTTTTCCACATGAACCATTTTTGTCTACACCTCAAAAAGATGCTGTTGCAAGATCCAAATGGTTGCAATTGTTACAGGAGAACTTAAAAACGATTCTTCCACATGCTGCATCAAGAATTCAGAGAAAGGAGCCACCATACGAATCTAAATTCAAGAAAGGGGCTCTAGTGATGATTAAAACTTTCAGGAAGAGTGGACCTTGGGAAAGTAACTGGGAAGGTCCCTTTGAGATCATTGAAACCATGGGACAAGTTATGATTCTTGTGCAACCAGCATCTAATGTGGTCAAAAATACCCGCAGACAACAAAAAGTGTGGATACATGTTTATCAATGCAAATTGTATGTTACAAAATAATGATACTGCATTTCTTTTAGGAAGAAATGGATTCCAATAAGAACTGGAATAGGAAACATCGTGGCCTTGATGGAAGGGATTCAACACCAATCCTTCAGGAGAAGAAGACATTTCCCAGGAAAAGCTTTTACCTGATGGGAATCACATTTCTGCTACTTGGTACTATTTCAACTGTGATCTACGCAGAAGATATTTTACATCAAGGAACAAATACTAGTGAAGTGAATGAACCTTTCAAAAGAACTTTACATTCACGGAAACCAAGAGGATCTGAGCTACAGAACCTAAAAGATGAAGACATACCGGACGATTCAGTAGATATTACCGGAAACATTTGCATGGGTTATGGTGTAAAATGCTGCATTGAGTTACACTTCATACACGACACTAATATCATATTACGTGCTACCACAGGACCTAAGACTAGGTTTACACAGTTACAAGGAGATTATATACATAATAATAAGACAGGTACATGGGAATGTAATCCTACAGATACGTTATACTGGAATATTGAGATAAGAGGGGAAGAAAAAGCTGTGTGGTCAGGTGATATAACAAATGATATGATCTCAAAAGGAAGAGTTGGAAGATCCAAAGCAGATATTTGGTTAAGGACACAACTTTTTGGAAAAATTTTGGATCCTTCATTACTTTCCATTACAGAAGGAGATGAAGATTGGGTAAAAACTTGGAACTTCCAGATAACCAGAGAATCAGTACAGGTACAGGTGTCTGTAGTTTTTACAGTAACTAATACTATAGCTCCAGAAGTAAGGGTTACACCACAAGCGGTACATAGTCAAGAATATATGTCTCCTTTATTATTAAAATGCAACACAAGGTTGGACTTACCTTCAGAATCTCTGTTAAACATGGACCAAAGATAGATTATTTTTGGGAAGTTTTTTGAATGGTCCAACAAATGTTATACACAGAGATCAATCCGGTAATGTGAGATGGTTGAATAAGAATTTTATTTTTTCTCTAGATAATCCATCTCCTAAGGATTCCGGATTGTATCAATGTTGCGTTTTAACAAAAAATAATTACAAACAATGTAAAGATGTAAAGGTAAATATATGGTCAGCAGTAGATAATGTATGCACACAGACCAGATTTCAACCATCTACTCCTTTCCAAATCAACCAATTTCAATCTAAACCTCTATTACGAGATGGAGTGTTTATGACCATGATATGGACTTTTAACATGTCTAACTGGAAAATCTCTTCTAGATATCCCCAATGTCAAACACATCTCATTAACATGGAAATGGGAATAGAACAATGGTTTGGGAAAAGAACTTCAACACAGGTTAGAAGTAAGAGAGGAGTGTTAGAAGGTATTTTGGGGGGATTAGGAACAATGGGAAGTCTAATTAATAGTATAGACATTCATACACTTAAATCCGATCTAGAAAATATTGGGTATATTGGAGGTAAAGGGGTGAAGATTCAGAAAAGTTTGAATCAACTTCTTGAAAAGATGGTTTTGGACACTGCTGCTGTACTGGGATCTTCTGTATCACATCTACAAGATGCTACTTTAGCTTTAATAGAAAGTGAACAGGAATCTCAAGTAGCTAAAACATGTCTTGAAATTCAGATTGAATATTCCACCAATCTGAAGATGATTGCACAAGCATTACAAAGTGGAATTACACCTTTAGGATTAATGAGAAATTTGCCTACAGAATATAATTTTGCATTAAATCATACAGATTTAGGGGTAAATAAGTGGTTAGGGTGTGAACAGAATATTTGTGTATAGAGTTGAGCATTCCGATACCGCAAGTATCGGGTATCGGCCGATATTTGCTGTATCGGAATTCCGATACTTAGTTCCGATATTTTCCATATATCGTATACCGGAATCGGAAGTTCCCATAATTCTTTGAGAGGCAATGTGATTTTAGTCAGCCAATGAGGAATCCTAAGAATTGTGGGCACATCCTGTACTGCTGCGGTCATGTTAACTAATGGCATGGCTGTGATTGGATGCTGAAATGATGTCAGAATGCACTATAAAAGGCGCCGCTGCCATTTTAGCGTCACTGTGCTGTGAATTCAGTAAGGGACAGAACGCTGCTCTGCTGACTCTGAGGGACAGTTAGAGATTGCGATTTTGTGTACTGTGCTCTAGGCAAGCTAGTTTACCAACCGCTGTGTAAAGCTTCCTTTTGCCAGTGTTGTTTTAACAGCTCTGTGCAAGGTGTGTGTGAGTGCAGGTGACGCTGCAGTTTGCTCTTTTTCCAACGCTGTTTGTAGGCATCTGCACGTGTCACTCACAGACTCTTTTTTTTTTCTTTAGTGTAATTCTTGCTGCTCCATTCAATTGAAATTATAGTGTGACGCGCTTCCATCCGTATCCAATACATTGGTTGCAAACACTATAGAATTACAGAAAGGAGCCTTTCAGAGATAGTGAACAGTTGTGTTCAGTGTTCACTCTAGTCTGTGAGGTTTTTTTTTTTTTTTTGAGTGCAGATCACGCTCCAGTTAGTTCTTCAACCACTGCTGGTTGTAGTCTGCTGAACGTGTGTCACTGCCTCATCCTTGTCATTTTTCTCTAATTGGTGCTGCTCCATTCCATTTCAAATAACTCAAATCTATTAGTGTGATGCGCTTCCATCCGTATCCAATACATTGGTTGCAAACACTATAGAATTACAGAAAGGAGCCTTTCAGAGATAGTGAACAGTTGTGTTCAGTGTTCACTCTAGTCTGTGAGGTTTTTTTTTTTTTTTTGAGTGCAGATCACGCTCCAGTTAGTTCTTCAACCACTGCTGGTTGTAGTCTGCTGAACGTGTGTCACTGCCTCATCCTTGTCATTTTTCTCTAATTGGTGCTGCTCCATTCCATTTCAAATAACTCAAATCTATTAGTGTGACGCGCTTCCATCCGTATCCAATACATTGGTTGCAAACACTATAGAATTACAGAAAGGAGCCTTTCAGAGATAGTGAACAGTTGTGTTCAGTGTTCACTCTAGTCTGTGAGTTTTTTTTTTTTTGAGTGCAGATCACGCTCCAGTTAGTTCTTCAACCACTGCTGGTTGTAGTCTGCTGAACGTGTGTCATTGCCCCATCCTTGTCATTTTTCTCTAATTGGTGCTGCTCCATTCCATTTCAAATAACTCAAATCTATTAGTGTGACGCGCTTCCATCCGTATCCAATACATTGGTTGCAAACACTATAGAATTACAGAAAGGAGCCTTTCAGAGATAGTGAACAGTTGTGTTCAGTGTTCACTCTAGTCTGTGAGGTTTTTTTTTTTTTTGAGTGCAGATCACGCTCCAGTTAGTTCTTCAACCACTGCTGGTTGTAGTCTGCTGAACGTGTGTCACTGCCTCATCCTTGTCATTTTTCTCTAATTGGTGCTGCTCCATTCCATTTCAAATAACTCAAATCTATTAGTGTGACGCGCTTCCATCCGTATCCAATACATTGGTTGCAAACACTATAGAATTACAGAAAGGAGCCTTTCAGAGATAGTGAACAGTTGTGTTCAGTGTTCACTCTAGTCTGTGAGGTTTTTTTTTTTTTTTTGAGTGCAGATCACGCTCCAGTTAGTTCTTCAACCACTGCTGGTTGTAGTCTGCTGAACGTGTGTCACTGCCCCATCCTTGTCATTTTTCTCTAATTGGTGCTGCTCCATTCCATTTCAAATAACTCAAATCTATTAGTGTGACGCGCTTCCATCCGTATCCAATACATTGGTTGCAAACACTATAGAATTACAGAAAGGAGCCTTTCAGAGATAGTGAACAGTTGTGTTCAGTGTTCACTCTAGTCTGTGAGGTTTTTTTTTTTTTTTGAGTGCAGATCACGCTCCAGTTAGTTCTTCAACCACTGCTGGTTGTAGTCTGCTGAACGTGTGTCACTGCCTCATCCTTGTCATTTTTCTCTAATTGGTGCTGCTCCATTCCATTTCAAATAACTCAAATCTATTAGTGTGACGCGCTTCCATCCGTATCCAATACATTGGTTGCAAACACTATAGAATTACAGAAAGGAGCCTTTCAGAGATAGTGAACAGTGGTGTTCAGTGTTCACTCTAGTCTGTGAGGTTTTTTTTTTTTTTTGAGTGCAGATCACGCTCCAGTTAGTTCTTCAACCACTGCTGGTTGTAGTCTGCTGAACGTGTGTCACTGCCTCATCCTTGTCATTTTTCTCTAATTGGTGCTGCTCCATTCCATTTCAAATAACTCAAATCTATTAGTGTGACGCGCTTCCATCCGTATCCAATACATTGGTTGCAAACACTATAGAATTACAGAAAGGAGCCTTTCAGAGATAGTGAACAGTTGTGTGCAGTGTTCACTGCAGTCTCTGCGTAATAACCACACTTAGGCCTTATAACTTTTCTGACTTTCTTTAACAATCTACCAAGATGAAGAAGGCAGGGAGTAAGGCACGTGGTCGTGGCCGTGGAGTTTCAGCAGGGAGAGGACGTGGGGATTCTGTGGCTGCTGCCGCCCCCAGTGACACAGCATCCACCAGTTTTCCCCGTGAGCATTCCTTTATGTGCAGTTTTGTAGGAGCTCGGCGTACCCCCCTGCTGCGGGAAGAACAAATTGAAGCCGTTGTTGGTTGGATGGCAGCCAATGCATCGACTTCAATTGCTTCCACCTCCTCTCAGGACCACAACACTGTTGAGCAACCATCTGTCTGTTCACCGCCTGTCAAATTGCCCAGGCAGTCAGAGAGTTCTGAACTGGAGCCAGCTGAGTCTCTGCTTCTGTTCTCAGAATCTGTTGGCTTGCAAACAGGGGCCCAGCCCAGCAGCATTCTGGAATTTGAAGAAGAGGGAGTATGCAGTGATGCGCAACAGCTGTGTCTCTCTGAATCTGAAGAGGCGGGTGAGCCAGTGCCGATGGTCAGCACACCGCAGAACGCATCTGATGATGATGAGACTCAGTTGCCAGTTTCTGTTGAGCATGGTGCTGTCCAGACCACCCAACAGCAGCAGGTGTTGGAAGAGGGTAGTGGAGATGATGAGGTCCAAGACCCAACATGGCGTGAGGAACAGGAAGGTGGTGGGAGCAGCTCTGAGGAAGAGATTGGCCCAACGGTACAAACAGGAGGGAGAGGTAGGCTGCAGACTCGGTTGCCTGTAGCCTCCAGTTTGGCACCTGTTGGGAGCAGTTCTCTTCCAAAAGTCAAAACGGGCGCTCCCAGGACTTGCACTGCGTGGTCCTTTTTTGACACACTTGCAGATGATATTTGCTATGTCAAATGCAAGCTGTGTAAGCAAAAAGTAAAAAGAGGTAAAAGTGTCAGTAACCTCAATACCACTAATATGTGGAAACATGTGCGAATAAAGCACGTAGTTGAGTTACAAAGACACACTGGAGATGTAGGCCAACCTACAGCAGCACCTACATCTTCAGCTCGTGTTGGAGCCTCTTCCTCCAGCTCACACACAGCTGGTTCGGCTTCCTCACAGGATCGCCATGGAAGAACCTCTGTCACTGTTGTCCAGAGACCCAGTGTTATTCCACCCACAGCTGCAAGTTCCCTGTCATCCTCACACTCCCAGGCCACAAAACAGCCATCGGTAGCACAGGCATGGGATAAAAGACGGCCATACTCGGCAAACCATCCACGAGCACAGGCTTTGAATGCTGGCATTGCAAAACTCCTGTCCCTTGAAATGCTGTCATTCAGGCTGGTGGAGACTGACAGTTTCCGGAACTTAATGGCATTGGCAGTCCCACAATACAATGTGCCAAGCCGATTTTATTTCAGCAGGCAAGCCGTCCCTGCTCTGCAAAAGCATGTTGAGGGAAAAATTAAACATGCGCTACTAAACGCCGTCAGTAGCAAGGTCCACCTGACCACCGATGCGTGGACCAGTACCCATGGCCAGGGACGATACCTTTCCCTCACTGCCCATTGGGTCAATGTTGTGGAGCCGGGTACAGATCTTGCGAGTGGCGCTGTACGTGTTCTGCCAACTCCAAGGATTGCAAGAATCCAGTCTGTACACATTGACTCCTCCTCCTACTCCAGTTCCTCAGAATCATCGCTGCAGGAGCCGTCACGGTCTACCTCCACATGGACCCGTGAACGCTTACCTGTTGCGACCGATATGAGCACAGCCGTGGCCAAACGTCAACAGGCCGTCCTGAAATTAATTTCCATGGGGAATCGAAGCCACACAGCGCAGGAGGTCTGGAATGCCATCAAGCAGGAGAGCGACGTGTGGTTTTTGCCAGCGAATCTCCAGCCAGGCTTAGTAGTGTGTGACAATGGCCGAAATCTGGTGGCAGCTCTGGCCCTTGGCAACCTCACTCACATACCATGTCTGGCACATGTGCTCAACTTGGTCGTGCAGAGTTTTTTGAGGGACTATCCGGATGTTGATGCACTGCTGCACAAGGTCCACCTAGAGTGCGCTCACTTGCGACGTTCCAGCATGGCCAGATCGCACATTGCAGCTCTGCAACGCAGATTTCGCCTTCCTGAACATCGCATCATATGTGACGTACCCACCAGGTGGAATTCCACGTTACATATGTTGGAGCGGTTGTGTGAGCAGCAGACAGCAGTAATGGTGTATCAGCTGCAACAGGCGCAATCAACACGCAATTTGCGTCGTTCACACTTCACCACTACTGAGTGGGCCTCTATGAAGGACATCTGCCACGTTTTGCGTGCGTTTGATGAGTCAACGCGGATGGCGAGTGCAGATGATGCACTAGTCAGCCTGACTGTCCCCCTTATCTGCCTGCTTCAAAAAACACTGCAAGCACTAAGGGATGAGGTTTTGGAAGAGGTGGAGGATGAGGAGACACAAATTCCATCACCTTCTGGACAGTCAGCGCAACGTGGTTCCTCCCAAAGGGCTTTGCAGGGCTCACTTTGTGAGGAGGATGAGGAGGAGTCAATGGAGGAGGAAGAAATCGCTACAGAGGGAGGTACACAACGCTCTAGTCAGTATGTAGAGCGAGGGTGGGGTGATGCAGAGCAGGTACAGATGACGACTCTTACAGAGGACAGCGTTTGTTGGCCAGTTGGGAGTCTGCAGCACATGGTTGATTTCATGCTGCAGTGCCTGAGAAACGACCGCCGCATCGCCCACATTCTCACCACGTCTGATTATTGGGTGTACACCCTCCTAGACCCTCGCTACCGGGACAACTTACAAAGCCTCATCACACCGTTGAACCGGGAGCGTAAAATGCGGGAGTACCAAGACACACTGGTGAAATCCATAATGTTCTCCATTCCAGCCGAGAGCAGTGCTGCTGATACTGCTTTACAAAGCAGCTCTGTGCGTGGAGGCAGTGGAGACAGCTCTGCAACAAGAGGGAGCACAAGCAGCGCCTCTGCACAGGGGGGCAAGACCAGTATGTTCCAAATGTGGTGAAGTTTTGTGGCAGCGCCACCAATGTCTACACCATCCGAGACGCCTCCAGTCACCAGGAGGCAACGTTTCCGTAAGATGGTGACAGACTACTTGTCTTGCCCTCTCAGTGTACTCCCAGATGGCTCTTCCCCTTTCAAGTTTTGGGTCTCTAAGCTGGATACATGGCCGGAGCTTAGTCAGTATGCATTGGAGGTGCTGGCTTGCCCTGCTGCCAGTGTATTATCGGAGCGCTTCTTTAGTGCTGCAGGTGGTGTACTAACAGACCGTCGCATGCGACTATCCTCCGATAATGTAGACCGGCTTACTTTTCTGAAAATGAACAAGGCATGGATCTCGCCAGAATTTGCCTGTCCGTTTTCAGATTAAATAACTGGTTGGCAACGTTATCAATTTCTCCTATTATGTTCATCTATCTACCACCTGAACTCTACTCCCTGGGCTACAACACTGCCAGTCTGAAGGGAATGATCAGTTAACAACCAAAATGTTCTCCCCAACAGATAGTAGCGCAACGACTCCAGTGCCCACTTGATCGCCAGGCACTCTCTCTCTCTACAATGCTGTATCTGGTTTCAGCTGGAGTTAGCTTTCGACTCTGGAAAGTAATGTGATGCTCCTCCCCGTTAACCTCCTGAGACAAAACGGCACCCACACCTACCTCTGACGCATCAGTCTGGACAATGAATTCTCTTTTGAAGTCGGGTGTGATCAAAAATGGTGACACACACACAGTGCCCCTTTTAGTTTTACAAACGCTTCTTCAAGCTGATCATTCCATTGCACCATTACTAACTTCCTGCCTTTTAGGCAGTCATTTAACGGCGCCGACAGTGTTGCAAAATTGTGAATAAACCACCGGTAGTATCCCACTAACCCCAAAAACCCTTTCACTTGTTTTGTGGTGAGGGGACGGGGCCAGTTTTGGATTGCCTCCACTTTGTTTATTTGGGCTTTGATAACTCCTCTCACAATCACATACCCCAGGTAGCGAGCTTCCTCCAACCCTATGGAACACTTCTTTGGGTTGGCAGTTAGCTCTGCTTGTCTCAGCGAATCTATCACCGCCTGTACCTTGGCTAAGTGACTTTCCCAGTCTGTACTGTACACCACAATATCGTCCAGATTGGCCGCGGCATATCGGCGATGAGGACGAAGAACAACGTCCATTAACCTCAGGAATGTCGCTGGAGCGCCATGCAACCCGAATGGTAGGACTATATACTGGAACAGTCCCTCGGGTGTTACAAAAGCCGTTTTCTGTCTCGCTGCTTTTGTTAATGGCACCTGCCAATACCCTTTTGTGAGGTCAATGAGTGAAAAATAACGTGCCTGCCAAAACCGCTCTATTAACTCATCGACCCGGGGCATGGGGTAGGCGTCAAAGTTAGAAATTTCATTCAGTTTTCTGAAGTCATTACAGAACCTTAGTGTCCCATCTGGCTTTGGTATTAGGACTATTGGGCTGGCCCACTCACTCTGGGACTCTTCAATGACCCCTAACTGCAGCATCTTCTTGACCTCTTCCTTGATGGCTTGTCGCCGGGCCTCAGGCACCCGATATGACTTTAATCGTACTTTGCCCTGTGGCTCAGTGACAATGTCATGTTGTATTAGGGAGGTACGACCAGGAAGTTCCGAAAAAACATCTGTATTTCGGCTAACAAACTCTCGGACTTCCTGAACTTGTTTGTGCGACAAAGTGTCTGATATTTTGACGGCAGAGAGGACTTCTCTTGCCTTCTCCTAAAGCAAGGAAGCCATCTGTACTGGAAATGCAGGCCATGGACAATCCTCACCAAGCGGTCTCTGTCTTTCCATGGTTTGAGCAGATTCACATGGTATACGTGTTCTGGCTTTCTCCGCCCTGGTTGGTGTACTTTATAGTTTACTGGTCCCACCTTCTCTATAATGTCGTAGGGTCCCTGCCACCTTGCAAGGAACTTACTATCCACTGTAGGCACAAGTACCAACACCCGATCCCCAGGGTTAAAGGACCTTACCCGTGCCTACCGGTTATAGACCTGCCTCTGTGACCTTTGTGCTGATTCCATATGTTCTCGGACTAATGGTAGGACTGTCTCCATTCTCTCTTGCATTTTGGCCACATGTTCTATCACACTTTTGTGGGGAGTTGTATGGTTTTCCCAGGCCTCTTTAGCTATATCGAGTAAGCCACGGGGATGTCTGCCATATAATAGTTCAAAGGGTGAGAACCCCGTAGATGCTTGGGGCACCTCCCGCACTGCAAACATCAGGTATGGCAACAAGAGATCCCAGTCCTTAGCATCTTTAGAGACTTTTTTTTTCAACATATTCTTCAGGGTTTTATTGAACCTTTCTACTAAACCGTCTGTTTGGGGATGATAGACCGATGTGCGCAACTGTTTAACACGTGGCAGAGTTCCTTCATGATTTTTGACATAAAGGGGGTCACCTGATCTGTTAAGATTTCTTGAGGGATTCCCACCCGAGAGAACATACCCATGAGTTCTTTTGCGATCAGTTTTGCCGAGGTGTGTCGCAGGGGAATAGCCTCAGGATACCTGGTAGCGTAATCTAGAACTACGAGGATGTGTTGATGACCCCTTGCTGATTTATTAACCGTCCACACCAGATCCATTGGCTATTCTCTCAAACGGTACCTCTATAATTAGTAATGGCACCAAGGACTCTGAAAATGAGGCTGCGGACTGGTTACCTAGCACACGGGACAAGAGTAACAATACCGTTTAACTTCTTCATAGACCCATAGCCAGTAAAACCGTTGTAGAATTCTGTCTAGGGTTTTCTTTGGTCCCAAATGTCCCCCTAGTACATGCGCATGCGCTAAGTCCATTACCAACCTCCGATATGACTGCAGTACCAGCAATTGCTCGACAATTTCCCCATGTATTTTTTCAACCCCATACAGCAAATCTTGGTTCAGCTCAAATCGGGGAAATACTTTAGCTGCCCTGGGGTGTTGGGGTTCCCCATTGACAACCAGTACATTTTCCCGGGCTCGAGTCAACGTAGGGTCCCGTAGTTGCGCCGTATCAAAATTGTCACCTGCCACATTTAAGTATGACAATTCTGGTCCCGGTGGCAAATCTTCCATCTCCCCACCTAACACTTCTATAGGAGAGGGGTTTTCCTCCTCCACCGAAGGCAAAGGTACTCCTACCGCCAGTACATCTTCCTCTGGGCCACCAGGTTCATGCCCGATTTCTGGAGATTGCAACCTGTTTGCCACTGGTGCCGACGACTGTTCTGTGGGAGGGGTAATTACAGGCCAAAGCACAGAAAATAACGGAAAATCTCTCCCCATTATTAATGCTAATTAACCACCACCCCCACCTCGTGTCACCTCCTCCCCGCTGGCGTGTTTATCATCACCAGGGTGGTAGGATAATGTTTTAAGTCACCATGTATACACAACACACCCATTTTCACAGCAGTATACTCGCTGATTTGGACGTGGCTGGCTCGTATTAGGGTCACTCACGAGACTCCCTGAGTCCACTAGAGCCACAGCAGGGTTACCCTCCACCTGCACTTTACACAAATGGTTCATATTGGGTCCCTCTGGTTTGACCACTGCACACATGTGTTCTGCATAGTGAGACTGATAGTAGCCAAAGTTGTTGTCCATGGGCTCTGTCAGGTGGGGGCAAACAGCTCTCACATGTCCTGGTTGTTGGCACTGCCAACAGATTATGGGGCCCCTTTCGTTCCCCGACCCGTCCTGGGCGGCCCTCCGAGTCTCTGCTCGACGAGCTGTGGGTGAAGGTTTGTGGAATTTACTTGGTACCTTCCGGGTAGTCTCTCCCTGTATCTCCTTGGTAGCCCCATATCTTTCAATGAGGTCTACCATTTGGAGACCATCAGTAGGGGCTGCCTGTCCAAGCCATGTTTGAAGGGTGTGTGGCAAATTTCTCAAGAATTTATCAGTCACTATACGATCCAGCATAGCGTGGGGTGACAACACCTCCGGCTGCAACCACTTTTCTATCAGGTGTATCAAGTCATAATACTGTGACCGAGCTGGCTCGGAAGGGGAAAAGTTCCACTGGTGTACCCGCTGTGCCCGGACCAAAACATTTACCCCAAGACGTGCAAGTATCTCACCCTTGACGCTCTCATAGTCCTCCTGTTGCTCGGGGGGTAGGTCCCTAGAGGCTTTTGCGGGTCCTGAATTAAAAAAATGGAGCCACGATCTCGGCCCACTGGTACCGGGGCAGTCTCTCCCTTTTAGCCACGCCTTCAAACATCTCCAGGTACACCTCGACGTCATCTGATTGCTCCATCTTTCGGATCGCTGTACGCACCGCTTTCCGGACATCCTGCCATCCCCGGGCAGCTCCTGCTGTCTGCGGCGCTGTGATGTGCTGCATCACTAGACTATTGGTTTCCTGTTGCTGTCGATTAAATATCTGCTGCTGCTCCATAGCCTGCTGCTGTATAGCCTGCTGCTGCTCCATAGCCTACTGCTGTATAGCCTGCTGCTGCTCCATAGCCTGCTGCTGTATAGCCTGCTGCTGCCGCATGGCCTCCTCCAGCATTTTTACTGTGTTCTCCATCTTGGGACAGTTATCCACCGGGTTTTGGTCACTTTATTTACCTAGGACATTTACTGTCATGCAGGAAAAAACAGCCTGACCTCACTGCGTTGCCCGCATTGAAGCCACCAATTGTAGGGATCCGCTCTGGTAGGCAGGGCTGGGCTGCAGTAATGAGGCAAACACACCGCCTTTTACTTCAAATTTCAGTGGTTTTAATCATGAGTTCAACAAAAAGTCCAGATAACAAAATAAAAACAGAACATAAATCACCCCAGTTTGGAGAACCACTGGTGCCAGACTCACCCTTGCTTGGGACGGGCTTAACTAAGCGGCTGCAGGTCAGCAGAGACCGCCAGGTCCCATTCCGGGTGGTCTGGTACTCGCTTCCTGGTGCACACTGGCACACAGTAACAAAACAATCTTCCAGGCTGACTCCAGCCAAACTCCTTCCTTCCACACACCAACTACAACAGCTCCTTGTTTTATAGGCCTACTCCACACCCTCAGGTGAGGTACACATCAGATGACCAGATCACGTGACTATGACCTTATCACAGGTCCTTGTGATCATGGAAAATCCTGAGCAAACTTCAGTCTGCTAGAAGAAATATATCTCACATCCAGAAAGATCCCCTTTGGTGTACCACAGCGGCAAGAAGTCTCCTGTTCCCTACACATGCACAGAAAAACCCATGTCGAACATGCTCCAAATAGGGAAGAGCCGTCACCCTGATTGTTATGCTTAAAACAGGAAAGATTGAAGTTTTCAAGGGCTAAAATGAAAAATTTTAAGAAATATGGACAAATATTAATTTGTCATCACAGCGCATATCTGCACATGGCTAGTAGAAATGGTAACAAAAAATAAAACATAGTGTTTACTTTTTTAAATTAATGCATAAAAATACATGTTAGGGTTCGATTTCCCGCTGCTGCTCAAGGGGAGTCTCGAACCCATCCCGCTGCGGTCTCCTATTCATCTCCGGCCGCAGTGGAGCCTGCTCAGCAGAGACGTCGTTCCAGGTGTCTTGCCCACTCCACTACTGGGCAGTGACTTGCTGTTGCCTTTCCTGGATCTGCTATTATAGCCAGTGCTGGAGCAGACGTCTTTGGGACAAAGTCCTGCATTTTCCCTTCTGAGCATGCCCAGAGTGAGATCTCTCATTGGAGATCAGGGGTCACATGATCAGGTACTGCAGCAGCTCCTATTGGCCCACCAGGAAGGCCCTGTTACTACTAGTCTTCTGGAACAGGTTTCTCATTGGTCCTTGTTCCTGGAAGGTCCTGTAGCTGTTGCTATAAAAGGGTAGCATGGCTGGGCCGCCATGCGCTAATATCAGCCATTGTATGCTATGCGCCAGTGTGGTCATGCGTGTGTGTGGTTAGGGACCCGGCTGAAATAAGCCACTAGAATACCGACTTAATCGGTGAGGAGTTTGGTGTGCTAGCTGGTCAGGGTCGGTGTCCTAGATGCCCTAGATTACCGGCATAACCGGTGAGGAGTTTAATTGCCGTATTCAGGGTCTGGCGTTCAGACGCCATAGATTGCGGGTGACTCCCGCGAGGACATTAGCGCATGACTACGTATTATGCTCGCTTAGCAATTTACCGTGTACCTGAGAGCCTTACAGGACACGGTACCTTTTCTCAGCGACTCTGTGACGTAACAGGGTTCGCTTTAGACGCTAGACAGCGCCCTAGCGTTTTACTTTGCGGCTCACTAAAGCTAAGTGAGTTCGCACCTATCGCCATATAGCGCTGTGGCATCCCGTTAGCGGCTCTGGGTATTAACAGAGTTCGCATTTACTGCCACAACGCGCTACGGCGTTTATTTTAGCGACTCTGCGGGATAACAGAGTTCGCTACTTTCGCCATCTTTTAGCAGCGGGCTTCGCCTGCACGGTGGACCCCGGGCTGCGAACGCACCTCTATATTATATCTATTAGGTGCGTTCCGCAGACCCTAACATTATATTAGCGCCAGGGTCTGGCTAGTAAAATGGCGGATGACCAGCGTCTAAGGCAGTACATCCAGCAGCTGGAGGGTAGGTTGGTGGCTCTTGAGCGCACAACCTCAGCTGTGGATGTTACCGCAGTCGCTGTTCAGGCTGCTAGCGTGGCTGCAGCCAGGTTGTCCTCTGCCACCCCTGCTCCGACTATTTCCCGCCTCCCACTTCCAGAAAAGTTTACCGGTGACAGTAAACAATGTCGGGGTTTCGTCAGTCAGTGCTCCATACATCTAGAGCTTCTGGCTGCACATTATCCCACGGAGCGGGCGAAAGTGGGTTTTATCATATCCCTTTTGTTGAGCAGGGCGTTGGAGTGGGCAACGCCGTTATGGGAGCGCGATGATCGTGTGGTGCAGAGTGCTCCTCTCTTCTTGGACACTCTTAAACAGGTCTTTTTAGGACCTCGTGTCACCCACGATACGGCTCTTCTACTGTTGACTATCACCCAGGGTTCATCCATGGTCAGCCAGTTTGCCGTCCAATTTCGGACTCTGGTCTCTGAGCTGGATTGGCCAGATAAAGTCCTTATACCCATGTACTGGAGGGGACTGGCAGACCATGTGAAGGACGCCTTGTCCACCAGGGAGATTCCTGCCACACTGGAGGAGCTCATTACCATATCTACCCGCATCGACCTTCGTTTTAACGAGCGGAGGTTGGAGCGGGCCCAGTGTAGGCAGAGGTTCCGGCTGGCGCCCACCTTCGCCAGACCTCTGGAATCTTCCATTCAGGCGTCCGATTCCCCTGAGGCCATGGAGATTTCTCGAGTGAGATCTAAGTCTCGGACCACTCGAGTATCCGTGGTCTGTAGAGTGTGCCAGCAGACAGGACATTATGCCAACAAATGTCCACAGCGATCGGGGAAGCGATCGCGTCTAGTGGTCCTGGGAGGAGGTTCACTAGAGACAGCAGCATTTTCCTCCAAGTTGACACTTAAAGGGACAATCACTGTAGGCACTTCCACTATCGCCGCTGACCTTTGTGTGGACTCAGGAGCAGAGGGGAACTTCATGTCCTCTGACTTTGCTCGCCGTCATGCAATACCTCTGGTGGCTCTTGACAAATCAGTGACTGTCCAGGTAGTGAATGGGTCGACATTGCCCTCACAAATTACACACCAGACTGTTCCACTTGCATTGTTGGTATCTCCTTCCCATCAGGAACTTATTTCCCTACTCGTCCTTCCCGAGGGATTAGACGAGATCCTACTAGGTATACCTTGGCTCCGTTTCCACTCCCCACATATAGAGTGGACTTCGGGTAGGATACTGGGTTGGAGTGATGCATGTAGAGGCAGATGTGTCAGGAGTTGCGTTCAGGTTACCACTACTGAGTTACCCGCAGATCTTACTCCACTCCCCAAGTGCTACTGGTCATATGCAGATGTATTCTCCAAGAAGGCTGCGGAGACTCTTCCACCTCATCGTCCCTATGACTGTCCTATCGACCTCTTGCCTGGCGCAGAACCTCCTCGGGGAAGGGTCTATCCCCTCTCTCTTCCTGAGACAGAGGCCATGTCGCAATATATTCAGGAGAACCTGGCAAGAGGGTTTATTAGGAAGTCGGTGTCACCGGCTGGGGCGGGATTTTTCTTCGTACAGAAGAAAAATGGAGAATTGCGTCCGTGCATTGATTACCGGGGTCTTAACGCCATCACCGTTAAAAACAAGTACCCGTTGCCCTTGATTTCTGAGCTATTTGATAGGCTTCGGGGAGCAAGGGTATTCACTAAGTTAGATCTGCGCGGTGCGTATAACCTGATTCGCATCCGTGGGGGGACGAATGGAAGACGGCTTTCAATACCAGGGACGGGCATTACGAATATCTGGTGATGCCCTTTGGGCTCTGTAATGCTCCAGCCGTTTTCCAAGACTTTGTCAATGACATCTTCCGGGATATGCTCTCCACTCGGTCGTAGTCTATCTGGATGATATACTCATCTTCTCTCCAGATATTGACTCCCACCGGAGAGATGTCTGCAGAGTCTTCGACCTCTTACGGGCTAATTCCCTTTATGCTAAGTTGGAGAAATGTATGTTTGAGCTGGAGTCTTTACCTTTCCTTGGTTATATCATCTCAACCCAGGGATTGACTATGGATCCGGCGAAACTACAGGCTGTGATGGACTGGCAGGAACCTCACTCCCTTAAGGCGGTGCAGCGCTTTATGGGGTTCATTAATTACTATCGTCAGTTCATTCCGCATTTCTCTACCTTGGTAGCTCCCTTGGTAGCCCTCACCAAGAAGGGAGCAAATCCCAAATTGTGGTCGGAAGAGGTCTCCACGGCTTTCTCTTCTGTTAAGTCTCATTTTGCTAGCGCTCCCATCCTACATCGCCCCGATGTTGATAAGCCATTTTTATTGGAGGTGGATGCCTCATCCGTTGGTGCTGGAGCAGTCCTCTTCCAAAAGGATGCTCAAGGTCGGAAGCATCCTTGCTTCTTCTTCTCTAAGACCTTCACATCAGCGGAGAGGAATTTTTCCATCGGGGATAGGGAGTTGCTAGCCATGAAGTTGGCTTTCTCTGAGTGGAGACATCTGTTGGAGGGGGCCCGCT
Organism: Oophaga sylvatica; assembly: GCA_033576555.1. Lineage (NCBI taxonomy): Eukaryota > Metazoa > Chordata > Amphibia > Anura > Dendrobatidae > Oophaga > Oophaga sylvatica. The sequence continues at coordinate 33,977,159 of JARQOD010000008.1, forward strand.
TTCCCTTCCAAGTTTTCACCGACCACAAGAATTTGGTGTATCTGCAGACAGCCCAGCGGCTTAATTCTCGCCAGGCCAGATGGTCCTTGTTCTTCTCCCGGTTTAATTTCACACTCCATTTCCTCTCGGGAGAGAAGAACATTCGTGCCGACGCTCTCTCTCGCTCTGTGGTGTCCTCTGAGGAGGAGGTGGAGGAGCCTCGGCTTATTGTCCCCACAGAGAGCCTGAGAACAGTGGCCCCGGTTCAACTAGAGTCTGTGCCCCCAGGCAAGACTTTTGTACCTACCAATTTACGACCGGAGGTACTCTCTTGGGCACATTCGTCCAGGGTTGGTGGACACTTTGGGGCAAAGAGGACATCTGAATTGCTGGCGAGGACTTATTGGTGGCCGCATATGGTCCGTGATGTTGGGGACTATGTTCGGGCGTGTGTCTCCTGCGCCAAGAATAAGTCTCCACGACAACGGCCAGCTGGGTTACTTTACACTTTGCCGGTGGCAGACAGGCCCTGGGAGATGGTTGGGATGGACTTTGTGGTGGGCTTGCCCAAGTCTCGGGGTTGCACCATCATTTGGGTAATCACCGATCATTTCTCCAAAATGGTGCATCTGGTGCCGCTACCACGGTTACCTTCTGCACGGGCTCTGGCAGCGTTGTTCGTTAGGCATGTCTTCTGTCTACACGGCGTGCCAGACAAAATTGTCAGTGACCGAGGTCCCCAGTTTGCGTCTCGGTTCTGGAGAGAGCTTTGTCGACTACTCAGCATTGAGTTAAATCTCTCTTCAGCGTACCATCCTGAGACGAATGGGTTGGTAGAGAGGGCCAACCAGACCTTGGTCACCTATCTACGACATTTTGTCTCAGCCAGGCAGGATGACTGGGCATCCTTGCTACCATGGGCTAAGTTTGCATTAAACAATGCTGTGGCTGATTCCACCGGACAGACCCCATTCCTCCTGAACTACGGTCAGCATCCGCGGGTACCAGTGCCTATGCCTGTGTCTTCCGCCGATTCCAGGGTGGCAGACTGGGCTGTGGAGGCACGGGACATTTGGGACCGCACTCAGGATGCCATTCAGGCCTCCAAAGAGAGGATGAGGTCTTCGGCCGATGCCCATCGGCGCCCCGCTCCTACGTTTGCTCCGGGTGACCTAGTGTGGCTTTCTGCCCGAAACATCAGGCTACGGGTAGAGTCCACCAAGTTGGCACCTCGCTTTTTGGGCCCCTTTAAAGTTCTTGAGCAGGTGAACCCGGTAGTTTACCGCCTAGCCCTTCCGCCTCGACTTGGTATCACTGACACCTTTCACGTGTCCCTCTTGAAACCCGTGGCCATTTCCCGGTTTTCCGAGTCATCTGCCGGGACGTCGGGTTCATCTACCGACGATCATGAGGTGAACGCCATTGTTGGGTGCAAGGTGGTACGAGGCAAAAAAAATTATTTGGTGGATTGGATGGGTTATGGGCTTGAGGACAGATCCCGGGAGCCTGCCGAGCATGTTCACGCTCCGCAGCTCATCGCTGCCTTTGAGCACAGCGAGGCCCAAGGAAGGGGGGCCCTAGGAGGGGGGGTAATGTTAGGGTTCAATTTCCCGCTGCCGCACAAGGGGAGTCTCGAACCCATCCCGCTGCGGTCTCCCATTCATCTCCGGCCACAGTGGAGCCTGCTCAGCAGAGACGTCGGTCCAGGCGTCTTGCCCACTCCACTACTGGCCAGTGACTTGCTGTTGCCTTTCCTGGATCTGCTATTATAGCCAGTGCTGGAGCAGTCGTCTTTGGGACAAAGTCCTGCATTTTCCCTTCTGAGCATGCCCAGAGTGAGATCTCTCATTGGAGATCAGGGTCACATGCTCAGGTACTGCAGCAGCTCCTATTGGCCCGCCAGGAAGGCCCTGTTACTACTAGTCTTCTGGAACAGGTTTCTCATTGGTCCTTGTTCCTGGAAGGTCCTGTAGCTGTTGCTATAAAATGGTAGCATGGCTGGGCCGCCATGCGCTAATATCAGCCATTGTATGCTTGTGTGGTCATGCGTGTGTGTGGTTAGGGACCCGGCTGAAATAAGCCACTAGAATACCGACTTAATCGGTGAGGAGTTTGGTGTGCTAGCTGGTCAGGGTCGGTATCCTAGATGCCCTAGATTACCGGCATAACCGGTGAGGAGTTTGATTGCCGTATTCAGGGTCTGGCGTTCAGACGCCATAGATTGCGGGTGACTCCCGCGAGGACATTAGCGCATGACCACGTATTATGCTCGCTTAGCAATTTACCGTGTACCTGAGAGCCTTACAGGACACGGTACCTTTTCTCAGCGACTCTGTGACGTAACAGGGTTCGCTTTAGACGCTAGACAGCGCCCTAGCATTTTACTTTGCGGCTCACTAAAGCTAAGTGAGTTCGCACCTATCGCCATATAGCGCTGTGGAACCCCTTTTAGCGCCGGGAGGAACATTTTTTCGCCCCCCTGCCACAACGCGCACGGCGTTTTTTAGCGACCGGGGGGAAAACAGAGTTCCAATTTTTCCCAACCCCAACAAGGACGGGCTTCGCCTGCACGGGGGGCCCCGGCTGCGAACGCACCCTATATATTTCTATTAGGGGCGTTCCGCAGACCCTAAAAACCCCCTTTTAAAAATTTTTTAATTTTAAATTCTTTAAAGGGGAATTTTTACTGTACCGTAAGAAATCAGTAAAGGGGGCCCAATCATAAACACTTTTTCCCATCACCTCACGATTTTTTTAAATGACAGACTTAAAATTTAAAAAAACAAAGACGGGGAAAAAGGGGGAAACTTCACAAACCAAATAGGGGGGCCACGGAAAACCGGAATAAGGCCAATAAAAAAATTTACCCAAAAAGTGCTCATGCAATAACAATAGTATTTAAACCTCAAGTTTTTTGAAAAAAACCAAAAACCCCAATTTAAATTAAAATTTTATTGCTACAAAAGGGCGGGGGTTTACTCAGGACAAGTCGAAAAAAATACGGTACCCAAAAAGGGGAAAGCGTACCCATGTTTTTTTTTGGGGGTTTTGGTAGTTTTTTGGAAGAGGAATTTGTTTTTTTTTTTAAAAGGGGTTCCTTTTATTTTTTTTTTAAAAAAAAAAAAGGGCCCCCAACAAAAGGCGGAAAAAAAAGGGGGTCGCAGCCAAAGGGGGGCCCCAAAAAAAAACCCCTTTTTTAAAATTTCAAAGAACAAAAAAAAAAAAAACCAAACGTTTAATAAGGAAAAAACCCCCTTTTGGTGGGCCCCCCTATCTTCCTTCTCTAATTTGGGGGGGGTGACCTTTTTAAACTATTTCACTCGCCCCTTCGGGCGTGTAATGAAAAAATTCTCCCCCTTTTTACATTTTTCCCGATCTGTTAAAAATAAGTTGTTTCCCTCAATACAAAATGGGGGGTTTAAAAAAACCCGGGGGGTTTTACTTTTAAAAAGGGGGGGAATTGGGAAAAATGTTTTGCTTTCGCTAGCGTCTAATAGATCCCTTTTTCCCTTCCCAAACCCCTTGGGGGAGGGGCTCTAAAATTTAAAATTTTTCCCCCAAACCCCCTTTTTCACCCCCCCAAGGGGAAAAAAGGGGCCCCCCCTTTTACCTGTTCCACATTTTTTATCCGGTGTCCATGAAGTTGTCATCTACCCCTCTGCCACCCCCCCTTTTGGACCCTGTGCCCAAACCCCCGGGGGCCAGGGGGCCGAAGTGCTGTTAGCACAGCAACACTTGCTCCGGGGGTAACCGGGGTTCGGGAAAAGCACTTTCCCCTTTTTGGGGGACGGCAAAAAGTCCCTCCCCCCCACCATTTTTTCCTCATCCCGGGGTTTTCCCAAAACCGACAGTTTTTGGGGCCCAATAATTGAGGGGGAAATGCTCCTGCCTACCCGGGCAGCACGACACTGTTTTCCCTGGGGGGGCCCAAAGTCAATTGCCAAAAATTTAATTTTTCCGGGGGCCCCTTTTGTTTTTTGGGGTTAGCCGATTTTAGGGGGCCCGGGGGGGTTTAGGTGATTCCTATGTGTCTGGTGAAAAAAAAAAAGGGGGTTTTTTCCCCTTTGACAAAGATAATAAAAGACTGGGGGACGGGGGGGTTGGGGAACGGCACCCCCCGGGCCCGTAAAATTAAAAATTTTTTTAGGGGGCCTTTTGCTACCCTCCTTTTTGGGCCCCCAACGGGCCCCATTCCCTTTTTGGGGGCCCCATGTCCCCAGCTCAAAACCGAGTTTTCCCCAACGTCCCCCGGCCGGGGGGGGGTTTTGGGGAAACACGGGGAACCCCCTGCTTGAACCGTGCCCCCCGAACTCAGCCTGGTTTTTTCCCCTTTTTGGCCCCTTTTTCCTTCGGCGGCCCCTTGGGGGCCCCACCGGGGTTTCCTCTTTACCCCCCTTTTTGGGGGGTTTCCCTCAAAACCCGCCGGGGCCCCAAAAACGCCGGGGGGGGGGGAATTAGCACCCCGGGGTCCCCACATTACAAAGGATATTTTTTAAATGTTTTTTTTGGGGAACACATGGACCCAAAAATTTTAAAACACGCCCAAGCCCCCCCGAAGAAATACACCAAAAAGGTCGACGACAGGAACCCCAAAACCGGGGGGAAAAAAACCCTACAAAGAAAAATTTTTTAAAAATTTCCCCCCAAAAAGGGGCACCAACAAACAAAAAGGTTTTAAAAAAAAATTTTAAAAAATTTAAACAAAGACAGAAGAACAAAAAGCAGAAGATAAAAAAATAAAAAAACGGGAAGAAAAAAGCCCAAAAAAGGGAAAAAAAAATAAGCTCAAAAAAGCAAAAAAACTAACGTGAAAAGGGGGGGGGCCATTTCCCCTCGGGGGCCCCGGGAAAAAAAGCCTGCGGCTGCGGGGAAAAAATAAAAAAGGGGAAAAAACTGTGAAAATTTTTTAAAAATTTTTGGGGCAGAAAAAACTCAGGATAAAAATTCATATTTTTTTAGATTAAAAATACGGGGAAACTCGGGAAAAAATTTTAAAAAAATGAAGAAGAGAAAAAAAGTAAATATAAGCAAAATAGTTAAAAGAACAAAGGATGGGGGGTTTAAAAAAAAAAATAAAAAGCAAGTTTTTAAAAAAGAAGAAAAAGAAGGTAAGATAAGAAAAATTTTTTATAAAAAGATGGCGGTGAAGATTAAAGGGGGAAAGGGTGCAAAAAAAAAGGGAAAGGCATGGAAGTTGGAAACTACATTTTTGCCAAAAAAAAAAAAAGGGTTTTAACAACTTTGGCAATTTTTTCGTAAAAAATTTAAAAAAATCTTTAAAAAAAAAAATAAAAAGCTACCTTTTTTTTGGGTTTTAAATACTTTTCCTTTTTTTGGCCCCCCAAAAACCCCTTTCCCCCAAATACATTCTACTTTCCCTTTTGGGGTTTTTTTTCCTTCAGGTACAAAACCCCCCAAAGGGGAAAAAAGGGGCCTTTTTTTAATTCCGATATTTTTTTCCTATAACTTAGGGGGTTTTTTCCGGGGTACGGTACGGGATCGCCGATTTTCCCCTTGGGTGGGGGCGCCCCCATTCCGATCCGAATATTTGGGGGGATGGGGGAAAGTACGCTCAACCTTTTTGGGGGTGGGGAACTCACAAATTCCATGGGGGGAAAAAAAAAACCCCCGGTTTTCCTAAATTTTTTTGGGAATTTTTGGGGGCCCCCAAACACTTGGGGGTTTTAATTTTTTTTTTAAACAGACACGGGGGGGGGGGGGGGGGGGGGGGGGGTTGGGGGGGGGGGACAAAAAAAAAAGGGTTTTTTTTGGGGAAACATTTCCCCTTTTTTTAAAAAATTTGGGGGGGGGAAAAGGGGTAATGGTTTACCTGGACAAGTTTAAAGTTTTTATCATCATTTTCCATAATCATACCCATGTCATGCCAGAGTTGAGAAGTACCAGGGTCCCGCTTGGTGACACCATAAGCCCCAAAAAAATTTTTTGGGGCCCCAAGTACCCAAAAAAATTTTTTTTCCGGCATTCTGTTTCACGTGACTTCAAAAATTTTGGAAAAAGGGGGGTTTGTATTTTTTAAAGGAAAGGTAAAAACCCCAAAAAAAGGGGAAGGAAGCAAAAATTACGTCTATCCCCCTAAAAAAAACAAAAACCTTTTCCGGGGTACAAAAATTTGGCCCAAATAAAACCCCTTTTGGAATAGGGTAAAAGAGAAAAGAAAAAAAAAGGGTTTTTTTGTTAAAGGGGGGTTAAAAAAAAAATTTTAAAAAAAAAAAATTTTTTGGGTTTTTAGACATACGGGGAAATTAAATGATATTAACCCCCCAAGACCCGCCTATTTTGACCTAAAAGACCGGGTTTTTTTTGGGGTTTTTCTGACCGGGGGTTTTTCCCCTTTTTAGGGGGGAATAACCAGGAACGAAAAACGGATCCAAAGGGGGCTGAGATTGTTTTTTTTCGGACGGGGGGGGGCCCCTTCTTTTTAGGGAAAATTTGGGGGTTTTCGAGAATTTTTGCATTTATTTGTAAAAAAAAAGGAAAATTTTTTGGCAAAAAACCTAAATTTTTTTGGGTTTTTTTCACTTTTTAATTTTTTTTTTTTTAAACCAGAGAGTTTTTTGGGCCCAAAAATATTTTAAAATAAAAAATTTTTCCCAAGGTCACTTTTACAAAAAAAACAATGTGGGGAACAACATTTTTTTTTTTTAAAAAAATTTTTTTAAAAAAAAAAGGGTTAAAGGTTTCCCCAAAGGCACCCCCTCATTTTTAAAAAAAAAATTTTTTCAAAACCTTTTTTTTAAGGACCACCTAAATTTTGAAAGCATTTGAGGGTCTATATGGAAAAAACCCCCCAAAAAAGTGCCCCCTTTTTAAAAAAACAAAAACCCTCAAGCTACTCAAAATTTTTTTCAAGAAGTTTTAAAACCCCCTTTCCAGGTGCGACACGGGAAAAAAAAACAAGGGGAAAAGGGAAAAAAAGGGGGGGACATTTTTTCCAACAAATTTTTTCTTTAAAAAAATTTTTTTAAAAATTTTTTACATGGGCATCAGGTTTAAATGGATCCAAAATTTTTGGGGTTGGGCTTTTTTCTCCTGAGACACAATACCTCATAGGGGAAAAAACCTTTTTTTTGGGGGCGCAGGGGCAGGGCTAAGGGGAAGGAGCCCTTTTCCCCCAAAAATGGAAAATTTTTTTTGGGAAATTTTTTTGGGGTTTTGCCAGGGCGCTTTTGGGGGGGGGTTTCCGGGTGGGCCAAAATTTTTGGGACCCCCCCCCACAAGTGCCCCTTTTTTTGGAAACTAGACCCCCTAAAAACTTATCGACATAGGATTTTTTAAAAACCCCCAGGTGCCAAAAAGGGGGGATCGTAAAAAAAATAAAGTACTTTTTTTTCACAAAAATTTTTCTTTTACCCCTCATTTTTCTTTTTCACAGGGCAACAGAAAAAATTTTGGGACCAAAATTTGGGGGCAATTTCTCCTGGGGACACAATACCCATATGGGGGCCATAAACCATTTTTTTGGGCGCAGGGCGGGGCCCAAAAAAGGGAAAGGGGAGCGCCTTTTTCCCCCTTTTAAAAAGGGGAAAAGCTGGAATTTTTGGGGGGTTGCCACGCATTTGGAGGGGGCCCCCGGGGGTGAAAAAATTTTTGGGGCCCCCCACAAGGGCCCCCCCATTTTGGAAACAAAACCCCCTAAGGAACTTATCTAAGGCATAGTGAGCATTTTGAACCCCCAGGTGTTTTCAAAAAATTGACTTAAAAAAATGAAAGTACTTTTTTTCACAAAAATTTTTTTAGCCCTTTTTCCATTTCACGGGGCAACAATAAAAATTGGATCCTAAATTTTGGGGGAAAATTTCTCCTGAGTAAAAACAAACCTCATATTTGGTCAAAAACCACTTTTTTTGGCCCGGGGGGCGGGGCCCCCAAAGGGGGAAGGGCGCCTTTGGGGGCTTTTGAATGGAAAATATCGGGGGAATTTTTGGGGGTTTTGCCATGTCGCATTTGGAGGTTCCTGTGTGCCAAATTTTTGGGAGCCCCCACAAAAAAAAACCCCTTTTTTTGGGGAAACTAGCCCCCCAAAGGGGAACTTTCTAAGGCTTAGTGATCACTTTGAACCCCCAGGGGGCCTTCACAAATTAAATAAAAAAAAAAAAAAAAAAGTACTTTTTTTTTCACAAAAATTTCTTTTAGCCTCATTTTTTTTTTTAAAAAGGGGCAAAAAAAAAATTTTTAAACCAAAAATTTTTGGGGCCCCAACTCCTGAGAAAAAAGATACCTCATTTGGGGCAAAACCCCACTTTTGGGGGGCCATGGCGGGCCCTCAAAAAGGGAAGGACGCCATTGGGACTTTTTGAATGGAAAAATGCGGAAAATTAAGGGGGTTGCCATCCCCGCTTTGGGGGAAGCCCGGGGGGCCCAAACTTGGGGGAAAGCTCCCCCACAAGTACCCCTTTTTGGGAAACAGACCCCCAAGGAATTTATCTAGAGGCTAGTGAGCTTTTGGGAACTCCCAGGGTTTTAAAAAAAGGGACCTTAAAAAAAAAAGTACTTTTTTTTCCCAAAAAAATTTTTTTTTAGCCTCAGGTTTTTTAAATTTCACAGGCAACAGAAAATTGGATCCAAAAGGGGGGGCAATTCCCAAAGTACACAAAAACCTTTTCATAGGTCAAAAACCACGGTTGGGCGCACGGCAGGGCCAAAGGGGGGACGCCTTAAACTTTTTAAAGGGGGAAAATAGTGGAATATTTGGGGTTCCCATTCGCTTTTGGGAATTTTCCCGGGGCCTAACATGGAGCCCCCCAAAATTTTGCCCGGGGGGGGGGGGAAACACCCCCCCAGGAACTTCTAGAGGAATAGGCCACTTTAACCCCCCCATTTCTCACAAATTGATCAAAAAAAAAAAGTATTTTTTTTCAAAAAAATTTTTTTTTTAAGCCCTTTTTTTCATTTTCACAGGGAAAAACAGTAAAATGGGATAAAAAAAAATTTGGGGTTTGGGCAATTTCCCTGAGTACCAGAACCCATAGGTGGTCAAAACACTGGGGGGGCGCAGGCGGGGTCGGGGGAAAAGGGAGCCCCATTGTTTTTTTGGAAGGGAAAAAAATTGCGGGAATTTTAGCGGGGCCAGGTCGCAGGGGAAGCCCCTTTTTCCCAAAAATTTTGGAGCCCCCCCCAAGTGCCCCGGGGGGAAACAGACCCCAAAAAATTTTATTTAAAAAAGGGGAGCTTTTTTAACCCCCCGGGGGGCCACAAATTAAAAACCGGGAAAAAAAAAAATCTTTTTTTTTCCAAAAAAATTGTTTTTTAATTTTTTTTTTTAAAAACCCAAAAGGGTTTAGGGGAAAAATTGGGGACCCCAAAATTGTTGAAAATTTTTTCTCCTGATCCCGATCCCCCAAATTTTTTGGTTAAAACCACGTTGGGCCACCAGGGCCAAAGGGAGGAGGCCTTGTTTTTAAAAGGGGGGGGGAAAGGGGGTTACGTTTGCAAAACCCCCCCTTTGCCAAACAAAAAACCCCCCCCAATGCCCCTTTTTGGAAAAGCCCCCAAAAACTTATCAAAAAAAGGTTGGGGGGATTTAAAACCCCCGGGGTCACAAATTTTATCCCCGGGTAAAAAAAAAAATTATTTTTTTCCACAAATTTTTTTTCCCCAAATTTTTTTTTTTTCCCCCGGGGAACATGAAAAATTAACCCAAAATTTTTTGCCAATTTCCCCCCGAGAGCTGATACCCATATGGGGGAAAACACTGGGGGGGCACACTGGGGGGCCGGGGAATAGCGGTTTTGGGGAAAACCCATTTTTGGGGGGAAAGGTTTCGGGCGCCCCCTTTATTTTTTCAAGTCCCTGATGTGCCAAACAGTAGAAACCCCCAAAAAGTGACCCCATTTTAACCCCAGACCCCCCCAAGGGGCCCCTATAGATGTGAAAGATTTGAACTCCAAGCCCCCTTTACAGAAGTTTTAACGCAAAAGCCGTAAAAAATATAAAAACCCTTTTTTTTTCCCAAAAATAATTTTTTACCCCCCCAAATTTTTTTTTTTTTCCAATTTAACAAGAAATTAGAACCCCCAAATTTTTGGTTTTTTTCCCCTTTTCCCATACGCTGATACCCCATATGGGGGGATAAACCACTTTTTGGGCATACGTCGGGGTTGGAAAAAAGGGGGGACGTTTGACTTTTGGGGAAGAAAATTTCAGGAATCAAGGGGCCCGGGGGGGGGAGGGGGCCCCCCATGCCAAAAAGGGGGAAAACCCCCCAACCCCAACTCCAACCCAAAACCCCAAAAAAACCCCAACCCCAACCCAAAACCCCCACACAAAACCCTAACCCAAACAAACCCAACCCAAAACCAAAAACCCCCAAAAAACCCCTAACCCTAATCCCCAAATCAAAACCCAAAAACCCCTCCCCAAGCCAACCCCAATTTCCAAAACCCCAACCCAAAACCAACCCAACCCAAATTCCAACCCAAAAACCTTTTTCTAACCTAACCCTAATGCAACCCTAAAACCCTGGGGCTAACCCTAAGGGGGGTTCCATGGGGGGAAACCAGCCCGTTAAACGTACTACCGGGGGGAACGGTAAAGCATAACGCGATCGCTTAGCTATACCCCTACGCAATGAATCGGGTTCAGGGGGAAGCAGCCGCGGACACAGCGAAATCACCCGCGGGTCCCCAAGGGGGAAACCCCAGCCGCCGGAAAGGGGGAAAGCAAAAATCAGCCGGGAGAAAAGCAGCGAAATCCCCCCTTCCCCGGAAAAAATCCCGCAAAGCAAACCCCTTCCCCGCCCAGCAAAATCACCCGGGGCAGCAGCAAAATCCCCGGGGATCACCAAAACACCGGGGGATCCGCAAAAATCGCGCGAAACCGCCGCGGATCAGCAGCGAAATCCCCGGGGATCAGACGAAATCACCCGGATATAGCGAAATCAGCCGCGGATCAGCAGAAATCCCTGCGGACCGCAGCGAACCAGCACAAAAATCGCGGATCAGCACGAAACCGGGGCCCGGGGATAGCAGCAAAATCACCGGGGGACCCCGAGCGAATCGGCAGCAAATCCGCCCGGATCACAGCGAAAAAAAGCCGCGGACAGCACAAACCGCGGGGTTCGCAGGAACCCCGAAAAAATCAGTCGGGGACGCACAAACCCCGCGACCAGCAAAAAATCCCCCCGGGGATCAGCAGCAAATCAGCCGCGGACAGCAGGCAAATCGGCGGACACAGCAAACCAGCGCGGATCAGCAGCGAAATCAGCCGGGGATCATACAAAAACCCCCGCGGATGGGGCACGAAATCCCCCGGGATCAGCACAAAATCAGCCGGATCCGCAGGAATAAGCAGCGAAACCGGGGCCGCGGACACGGGAAATCCGCGGGGATCACAGCGAAATCCCCCAATCAGCCGAAATCGCCGCGATCAGCAGCAAATCCGCGGGGTTTTTGCAGCGAATCAAGAAAAATAAAGTGGGGGTCAGCACAAAATCCCCCGCAAAATCACAGCGAAACCCCGCGGACAGCAGCGAAACCGCCGCGAACCAGCAGAAATCCGCCGCAATCACAGCAAATCAGCTGAAAAAGCACACCCCCGCGGATCACAGAAAAAACCCCCGGGGATCACAGGGAAACCGCCGCGAACCGCAGCGTCCCCCCGGATCAGCAGCGAAATCCCCGCGGACCCAAAGCGAAATCGCCGCATCAGCAGCGAAATCACCGGGGGATCAGAACAAATCACCCAACCCCCCCCCGGATACAGCGAAATCAGGGGGGGGAAAAAAAGCAAATCCCCCTGGGAAAATCCCAGCAATCAGCACAAAAAAAACCCCCCGGACCGCAGCGAATAGCAAAACACCCGGATCAAAAAGCGAAATCCGCCGCGGGATCTGCAGCGATTCCGCACGGATCACGCGAAATTCGCGCGGATCACGCAAAACCCCGGGGGCGGACAGCGGGGGAAATCCGCCCGAATCACCCCAAAATCCCCGCGATTCAGCGCAAAACCCCACCGGATCCCCGGGGTCAGCACGATTTTCCCCACGGTTCAGCCAAAACCCTGGGGACCGCAGCGAAATCCCCCCCCGGTCAGCAGCGAAATCCCCCCACGGATCAGCAGAAAAAATCCCCCCGGGATCACACGAAATCAGCCCGGATCAGCACAAACCCCGCTCGGTTCGACGAATCAGCAGAAAAATACCCCGGGGGTCAGCACGAAATCCCCCGCGCATCACAGCAAAAATCCCCGGGACCGCAGCGAAATCACAGCGGATCCCGAAAATCAGCCGCGGACCCAGCGAAATCTCTGGGTTCGCAGCAAACCAGCAGAAAAATCAGGGATCAGCGGGAAATCCCCGTGAAGGGGGAGAAATTTTCCGCCGCGAATCACAGCGAAATCCGGGGATCACCCGGGGACATCCCCCGCGGACGCAGCAAAATCCCCGCGGACCCACACGAAATCAGCCGCGGATCAGAGGAAACCAGCCGGGATCGCAAAAAAATCAGCCGGGATCAGTAGCGAAATCGCCGGGGACAGAAGCAAAATCGCCGGGGATCGAGAAAAAATCCCGGCGGTCCCGCGAACACAGCAAAATCCCCCGGGGCCCCCAAAACGAATCACAGCAAAATCAGCCGGGACACAGCGAAACCCTGCAGATCCGCAGCAATACAGGGACGCACAAAATTCCGGGGGATCACACAAAATTTCCCCCGAAAATCAGCAGGAAATCCGCCGCGATTGGGGAAGCGAAATCACCGCGGATCACAAAAAACCCCCGCCGCGGATCACAAAAAATCCCCCGGGGGGTCCCAGCAAAACCCCCCCAAAACTTGGGTTTGCTGCGGCCCCGCGGCGTATTTTGCTGCGGATCCGGGGGGGTTTTTCGCTGCTGATCTGGGCCCCGGGTATCGTGCCCCATCCGCGGCTTTTTCTTTTGCTGATCCCCCCACGGCCCCCGCACAAAAAAGCCGCGGACCGCAGCAAAACCCCAAAACTTTGCACGGGGCCAAGGGGAAAAAAAAAAAATTTTTATTTTTTTTTTTCCCCCCTCCCCAAGGAAAAAGGGGGGGGGCATTTACTTTTTTTTTTTTGATACGTGACGTTTATCACAGTGATCAAAAAATTTTTTTGGACCGGGGGGCCGCGGCGCATGGCCCGCCGGCGGGCGCACTGCGCGGGGCCCCCCCTTTTCCAAGATGGCGGGGCCCAGGGAAAGGCCCGGGGGACCCCGGGGGCCGACCGGGAAAATCGGGATCGGGGAGGGGAAGGGTGGGGGGGAAGGGGTTGGGGGGGGGGTGGGAAAGGGGGGCCCGGAGCAAAGGGAAAAGGGGGGCTGTTGTGCGGGGGGTGACCGACGCTGCCCCCCTTTTGGGGGGCGGCGGCCGACGCCGCCGGTTTTTGGGGGGGGGGCAGGGCTCGGTGTCCAGCCGGGGGAGATGCATTGCAGCATCGGCCAAAAGGCTGGATTGTAAACAACCAAAAAATTTGGGAAAATTACAGATTCTCTTTTCCCCTTTTTTCATTTTTAACACCAATCAGAGCACGGGGCCCCCCGGGGGGGGTTAACCAAACCCCCCGGGGGTGAACAAAAAGGGGGCCGGAACGCGGGCGGGTGACCTTGATTTTACCCCGTTCCCCCCCGGCCCCCCGGGGAAGCGATCCTTTCATGAGCAGGGAAGGGCTGGGTGGGGTTGGCACCACTTTCATGACGCAAAGCTTTTAAAAGGGGGCGGGAAGGGGGGAAACATGAATGGACGTATGCCCCGGCTCATCTTGGGGGAAATTTGGAAAAACAGTACTGGTTTTTCACAGGTTTTTCAGCAAAAAAGGGAGCAGGAAATTATATCAAAACCTTTGGGATTAATTCTTTAAAGGGGTTTTTCGGGGTTTTATTATAAAATTTTGTTCATGGTAAAATTAAGAAAAATTTTAAAAGATAAAAACAGAAAAAAAAAAAGGAAAGGGGGCTTTTTAAAGAGCTTTAAAAGAAAAAATTAACTCGGGGGGTTTAAATTTTATTTTCGTTTGGGGAAATTCCCCGATACTTCAAAACAGATTTGATACAAGGTTTTCCGAATAAAAACGAAGGGGATCGAAGGGGGGAAAAAAAAAATTTTTTTTAAGGTTGTTTAAAATATTTCTTAAACATAATCAGGGGGATTAAAAAATTAGTTTTTCCCCAAAATAAAATATAGATCATTGAAAAAAACTTTTTGGGGCCCCCAATAGAAAAACCGAGACCTGTTGTGAAAAAAAAGAGTTATTCTGAGGGGTTGGAGAGACATCTGTTCCCTGGCCAAAAGGAAAACCCGGGGGGCAGAACTTCAATTTGCCCTTTTTGGGGGGAGTAAAAAAGTTCCAAAGGCCCCGGGGCCCCTGGGCTTAATTTTCAAAAAAATTTTAAATAAAAAAATGCATTTTCCCCCTAATTTTGGGGATTTTTCTAGGGTGTTTTTTATGGAAAAAAAAACAAAAATTACGGAAACACCATTTGGGTTTAAGACAGGAGAAAAAAAACCCCAAGAAAGGGCTATGGATCGAAAAAAAAAAATAAACCGTCCATCCGTTCAGAGATCCCATACCTTGAGAATCCCAAAAAACGGACCCCTCATGCCTCAAACCAAAAAAAAAACCTTGAAGGGTTTGTTTATTTTGGGGACTTCTTTTTTTTGCTATAACTTTTTTTTTCCCCTTATTTTTGAATACTTTTTTCCGAATGAACATTAAACAAGTTTTTTTTTTTATCCAAAAAAGTCAAATTTTAAAATTTTATCCTCATCGGCCTTATTTTAAAAAGGAAAAAGGGTTTTTTTTTTAAATCAAAAAATCCCCCACTCTGCTGCACCACACCCTGGTTTTCCCCCTGCTAAAGCACATGTGGCCGCTTTCAGACCTCAGTAGTCTATTTATCTTTCAGAGAAAAAAGTCTCCGCAAGATAAAAAAAACCATGCAATGTATAGGACGCGGGGTTTTGCCGGTTAAGAACACAGGGGGGAACCCTGGGGTTTTAAAAACCGGCAGCGCTTTGGGGGGGAGCACAGTGGCCCCCAAAAAGCTGCCAAAGTGACCTGGGAACAACATACCCATAATCTAAATACATAAATACTATATATCCTAATATAATCTATAAACTCCCCCAAACCGGTCTTTCCTCTCTCTTTTTTGGGGTTTTTGTCTTTTTCTCTTTTTTTTCTCCCACTCTTTTTTTTTTTTTTTTTTTTTTGCCTCCCTCCCTGCTTTCTGTGGCCCACCCCCTCATTTAAAACCCCCCCCCCATGGCCCCCATTGAGAGCGTGCCTGCGGGGGGGGAACCGGGTCGGCCCCTCCCCCCAGGGGGCGGGGGAGGGGCGGGGGGTGGGGGGGTCACAAGCGGTTGGGGTGCGCCCCCCCACAAATGCAACGGCAACTCTCGCACGGCCCGCGCACAACCGCACTCTACCCTCACTAAAACAAAAAGGGAAGGAGCAGAGAACGGTGGCGGGGGCCCGATGGACCCGACTTTTTACACGCCCTCCCTGTCCACCGGGGCCCCAAAGCCAGAAGGGCCGTAATGCCCGGGGGCGGGCCCGGTACGCCCATGAGTTTTGGGGCACCGTGGGGGTTTTCTGAAGAGGGGCACAGGGAAAAGGGCCCCCTTTTTGGGGCCCGGGCCCTTGGACGCTTCCCCCCCTTCCACATAGTTCCCCCCCGGGGGGTTCCGGATTCTGGCAAAAGGTTTTTTTGAAACCCGGGCAGCGCAATTCTTTTAAATTTTACCACACCGGGGTTTTTGTTTTGGGGGGGGGTTTTTTCACCCCACTTTTTAGCACTTTTTGGGACTTTTGAAAGTTTTAAAAAAAGGGAATTTTAAAAAAATTTTATATTATTCAATCTGTATAACATGGGTCCCTACTGGGTCTTCCAGGTGTTATGTTAGCCCTCAATGGCTTTTTAATTTTTTTTAAATGTTTGTTTGTATATTGCTTGTAAACTTTATTATAATAAATTTTGTTTGCTTATTTACTATATCAATGGGTGATCCTGACCATCTTCTGTACACACTTCTTTCTTACTTGTTTTTTTTTTTTTTTTTTATCTCTGAGAGCTATTAACACAGGCAACCCACCAGATGGAGTCCCCAACTTGCAGTCTAAATGCCACATTTCCAAAATAATTATCATACAATACTAAAGTGGCATCAATTCCACAGAGTAGAAATAGTATAATAGGCCTCTGACACACCTTTTCCACAGGCAACCCACCAAATGGAGACCCAACTTGGAGTCTCCACTTTTCAAAAATTGTTTGCAACATTAGCAGCAGTAGCAACAGCATGCACACAAGACATCAAAAAGATGGCAAAGACTGCAATAACATGAGATCAATGCATGACACGAAAAACAAAAACCATCGTCTAGTCTGCCCCTGGAAACTTAGGTGTAAAAGTCATTGGAAATTAATGACTTGTTCATTCAATGAAAGTTAGGTGGTCTACACGTTGAGAGGATAGCTGGATGAGCTTATGCCATTTACACTACTGCTGTTTAATGGTTTTCATGATGACGCCTTGGTGTTCCCAGGGTTTGAACATCTTGAATCGGTATACACACTGTGTGCTTCACTGCTATCTTGGGGAAAACCACTCTTCAGATTGGTTTACAAGCGTGTTTTGATACTCCAGCATGCGCGCATCTGTTTCCAAGGGTGGAAGCATCTGGCTAAATTTACTCCTGTAGCGTAGATCTAATAGAGTGGCAACTCAGTTAGTCAGCACTATTTCTAACACTAAGAATACAGACATCATGTTTGAATTATAGTGCATCCAGAAGACACTCATGTGTCGGGCGTTTCCAGGAGGTCTAAGTCCATGGTGGTTGGTGGCAGGCTAACACTCAATGGACAACAGAGAGGGGATCATTATCCTCTTCATCTCCTGACTGTTGCGGGGTCCATCACCTCATCCTCCTCCATTTGTTCCTTAGCTCCTGCACCTTCACTAACAACTAGTCTGGAAGTATGAGCCCCCCTAATCCTGTAAGCACCCACAGGTGCAATGACAGTCTGAAATTGAGTTATTTTTTATCTCTTCCGCATCCTCCCTGCTTCCACCTTTTCCTTTGGACTGCCATCGCCTCATAAGACTATTCAAAGTGTGCTCCAGCATGTAGATGACCGGATTTGTGAGCTGATGATGAACATCGTCAATGCTAACCATCTTAGTAGCCATTTCAAAACTGTGCTGAAATGTGAAAGGTCCTTCATCTGTGCCCACTCCACAAATGTGATTTGCACCACTTCCATACTGGCGTTGGCCAAGGCTAAGCAAAATAACATACTGCACCAGGGTCGTCGCTGCTGCCACAGTCGCTGCAACATGTGCAGAGAGGAATTCCAACATGTCAGAACATCGCAAATCAAATGGTTAACCGGTTAACCAAAAGACCTCGGTAGCAATGCAAGTTGATGACCTGCAGGGTACATCGGTGTAAGTGAGCGCACAGCGACCGTGCTTTCTGCTGCAGCACATACAGGCTAGGATAGTGGTGGAGAAATTGCTGTACCACCAGGTTGATGACATGAACCATGCAAGGCACGTGTGGAAGGTTGGCCCCGCATAGGCTGCCTCAAGGTTTACACGTATCACCCATGGCCTTCCCGGCTCCGGTTTAGTGGAGACAGCCAATGCTCTAACTCGGCTGGGATAGCTGGTCCACAACTCTTCAGCTGTGGTGTAGGGTCAGACTGGGGTGTCTGGGGACCACAAGGGATATTGACCCTAGGTGCACACCCTACAGCTATATGAAAATATCTTTAAGCTGTTATCCCGTCCTGTTCCATTCACTGCTCCAAATGGAAATATTGTGGGAAAAAGCTTTTTTGGAGGCGCTTCCCTCTAGTAGCTTGAATCCCATAAATACCTTGATTCTGGAGCAATCTCCAGGGTGGTGTTCCAGAGTTACACTGGAGTGTTTACAATTAAATTTATTCTAAAAAATATTTTTAAGTGCTCATGCACTTACAACATAAAAAAAAATATCAGGCTCATTCAAGCAGAAACGCGTTCTGTTTTTTTAACAGTTTTTTAAAAAAAATTTTATGTTGTTAGTGCATGGCTTAAAAAATATTTTTAGAACAAATTTAATTGTAAACACGCACATGCAATACTATTACTCTGGAACAACCACCTGGAGGTTGCTCCAGAATCAAGGTCTTTTTGGGATTCCAGCTAGTAGAGGGAAGTGGCCCCCCGAAAAAGCTTTTTCCGCAATATAAACAAAAAGCAGATGAGAACAGGTGCAATTGTAAGCTATCAGCCCAGGAGAGGGTCATATTAGGTAGGTTCCCAGCAAAGGCTGCCTTGTCGATTGCAAGTTGGCAAAGTTGGCTGATTCATGTGTGGCAAATATATATATACTCATGTTTTTTTTCTTGAGATTTAGTGCCAAAACAGCATTTTTTTACCAATTTTAGAACAGTTTCAAAGCAAAGTCTCCTAGCAGAAGTTTTCGCATTTCATGCAAAAGTAAGAAAAGTTTCTTTGTGCCTGGATCACAACAGTTTCTTACAATATTCTATTGAGTATAATGAGTTCCATCTTTCATTTTTGATTCCTCTAATGTTGATGCTGATCAGCCTTTGGCGAGATTTAGGAACAATCTGTGCTTCTACAGGATTCTTAATAGATTGCATAATCAGCAGGGTTGAGAAAGAAATTGGCAGCTGGTCAACATTAGATGTAAAGGGCCACTGTTTCTTCAAGAAACTTTGCATAACTCAATAATACAAGTAACTATAAATAATATTAATTCAATAATATAAATTGCTGTAGGATGTCTTACCAGAGAAATAAGGTGAGATAACAATGATGGAGGCGGTGAGATGATAGTACAATGATGGATGTGGGCAAGAGGACATTAAAATTATGGGGGTGGGGAGAAGACAGGGCAATGATGATGTGGAGGAAAGGACAATTATGGGGGTGTGGAGAGGACAGGACAATGA
>JARQOD010000008.1:33996177-34113176 GCA_033576555.1 Oophaga sylvatica
TGTATCGTGCCAAGGACTCTGAGGGAGATGCTGCAGAGGTGGAAAAAGCCATAGAAGTGGTAGTCACCAAGCCAGATGCCTCATCAGAAGCTGAGGTCTCAAGTGAAGCTGTGAGGAACAAGACTGAAGATATGGGGACTGACTCTGTCCAGGAATCTGTTTCTGCCGAAGACAGCGGCGTGGACGGGTTGCGGTTCGGATCAGTAGCTGCAACTCGTGAAGCTCAGGCTGGAAGTTCGGCGCCCGGAGCCCCAGCGGTGTTCCCGAGTGACACCAAGGATCTGGATAAGTCACAAGATGAGATTTTGAGACATCAGGCTGGCGTTGGTGAGCTCAAGCGCACTTTCATGGAGTCTACATCGGAGCCACGTCCCAACAAATGGGAAAAGCGATGTGTCACTCCGTTGCCGCTGCAGACACACGGGAGCTCAGATGGGATGCAGAACGTGGTGGAAGAGAAGAATCTGGCGGGTTCTGAGTATACAGATGCAGCTATCAAGGAGAACTTGAAAGCCGGAATAAATGGAAATATTGGAGACCATAATGATGTGACTGAAGAGGTAGAATGTAAGACTGACGGTAGGGCTTCTGAGCATGTTCTACCAGAAGAGCCTGAAGAAGGGGCCGAAGACATAAAAGACGTCCAACAGGTACCAGATGAATTGATGACTTCTCAGAAAAAACTCCAAACTGTTATGAAGGAGTGTGATGAAAGCCATGAGCATCTTCGTGAGAAGGTCAATGAAGTAAAAGGAAGGATACAGAGAATCTCTTCGTTGCAAGAGCAAATGCTGCTCAATAAGTCTAAGGCTCTATATAAGAATGCTGTTGTTACGGTAGAACATTACAATTCAGCTGGAGACTTAGCGGATGAATTATGTGTACTGCAAAAGAAAAACGATCAGCTCCTTCTACAGTCCCAATCATTTGAACAGTGTAGCTTAAAATGGTCAGAGACCATGGCAGAGGAGCTTAAGGTCTGTGAAATAGACTTTATGAGTCAACCGATATTCAAGAAAATAGATGTGCTAAAGAGGGTTCAAGGGGAACTAGAGAAAAGTGAAAAAACCCCTATACCTTCTGTGATAGTTGGTGACACATGGTCAGTGCACCAGGGACAGGAGGTACGTGAGTTTCTGAGGAAGAGTCAGCAGAAGTGTTCTGATGTGCCGGGTCGTACTTCTCTGGCCAGGCACTATATCGAAACTGAGCCCGGCCCTAAGGTCAAGATGAAACCGTGCAGGATACCCAAGGCCCGCAGAGAGCATAGGCCTGGGAGGGTACAGGGTAGTGCGGATGCTTCAGATGAAGAGAAAGCTGATGTTAGCTATGGCTCAGGTGAAGATACAGATGACAGTAGTGAAGATGAAGCTGATGAGGGCCATGACTGGTCCAGAGTTCACTGTCTCTTTTGGATTGTTGACCAGCCCTCCGGTCTGGATGACCAGCCCTCCGGTCTGGAGAAGAGGGGGGGGATATGTGAGACAGTGAGAGTATGTGTGTTGAATGGGGTGTACATTTCACCTAGATACTTTGCTGACTGGTATAAGGGAAATGTATGGCTTTGTAAACCTAGTGGTAGAGAAAGGTCACTACACCTTACATTCAGTACACACTTGCAGCTCAGGCCTGAAACCACTCAGCTGTTAATTAGGAGACCAGAAGTAGGTGTCTGCGAACACAGACAGAGAGCTCGCTTAGTCTGGACAAGGAGTCCAGGCACAAGAAGGAGTCTCCAGGATTATGAGCTGTCTCAGTCTGGGTGCTCGATGTACCCCGGACACAGGAGTAGTCTCTGTGAGAATCCATGCGGATAGCTGCTGAATAGGAGGGGAGCTCTCTCAAGTCTGGACGTTGAAGGTGCCTTCAGACACAAGGAGGAGACTCTGTGAAACTCCATGCTGGTAAATGCTGAACATATGTGTTGTTTTGGCCCAGGCTGTTAGAGTCTGGTCCCAGGTAGATAGGGAAATCTATCTAAGTGTAGTAAGTGGCTGGACAAGCCCAGGTCTTATGTTTATGATTTGGTTTTGATTATGTTCTGTTTGCTGTAGACTTTAATAAAACTGGTTGCGGCCAGTTTTTACCAGAACTGCTGTCTCTGAATGAACTGTTTCTATGCCATTCCGTCTACCCGGACGGCGATCCAGAGCTATATCCCCTGAAAAGCTTACACCACATATAGCATCCACATGTTTGGCATTTCTGAAGCGACACCACAAAAAAATAGAGTGCTTTCAAAAAGTGACTGTTGAATTAAAATGAATTTTTATTGTTTGCAATAAATATAAAAAGAACCAAAAAAGACCACCGGATGTAGCTTTCCATAGTGAAACGCGCGTCAGGTGTGGTGGGTCCCTGGTTTGCGGCCTTTATCTGGTAACTATTATCATTTTTGCATACATGTTGTGGGTCTAATGAATCACTGTTCTGTTATTTCATGCTGCTACATCTGCTCTGTTCATGGTGCTTTCCTGAAACTATAGCTCTTCTTTATTAGTATAGTTATATCATATATTATTATTATTATGACAATCTTCATATTATGCTATTTTTGGGATCTTCCCATGGACTGAGCAGACTTATTGTATTTTGCTAGCATTGAGTTGCACATATATACAGTACAGACCAAAAGTTTGGACACACCTTCTCATTTAAAGATTTTTCTGTATTTTCATGACTATGAAAATTGTACATTCACACTGAAGGCATCAAAACTATGAATTACACATGTGTAATTATAGACTTAACAAAAAAGTGTGTAACAACTGAAAATATGTCTTATATTCTAGGTTCTTCAAAGTAGCCACCTTTTGCTTCGATGACGGCTTTGCACACTCTTGGCATTCTCTTGATGAGCTTCAAGAGGTAGTCACCGGAATGGTTTTCACTTCACAGGTGTGCCCTGTCAGGTTTAATAAGTGGGATTTCTGGCCTTATAAATGAGTTGGGACCATCAGTTGTGTTATGCAGAAGTCTGGTGGATACACAGCTGATAGTCCTACTGAATAGACTGTTAGAATTTGTATTAATCAAGAAAAAAGCTGCTAAGTAAAGAAAAACAAGTGGCCATCATTACTTTAAGAAATGAAGGTCAGTCAGTCCGAAAAATTGGGAAAACTTTGAAAGTGTCCCCAAGTGCAGTTGCAAAAACCATCAAGCGCTACAAATAAACTGGCTCACATGAGGACCACCCCAGGAAAGGAAGATCAAGAGTCACCTCTGCTTCTGAGGATAAGTTTATCCGAATCACCAGCCTCAGAAATCGCAGGTTTACAGCAGCTCAGATTAGAGACCAGGTCAATGCCACACAGAGTTCTAGCAGCAGACACATCTCTACAACAACTGTTAAGAGGAGACTTTGTGCAGCAGGCCTTCATTGTAAAATAGCTGCTAGGAAACCACTGCTAAGGACAGGCAACAAGCAGAAGAGACTTGTTTGGGCTAAAGAACACAAGGAATGGACATTAGACCAGTGGAAATTTGTGCTTTGGTCTGATGAGTCCAAATTTGAGATCTTTGGTTCCAACCAAGTCTTTGTGCGATGCAGAAAAGGTGAACGGATGGACTCTACATGCCTGGTTCCCACCATGAAGCATGGAGGAGGAGGTGTGATGGTGTAGGGGTGCTTTGCAGGTGACACTATTGGGGATTTATTAAAAATTGAAGACATACTGAACCAGCATGGCTACCACAGCATCTTGCAGCGGCATGCTATTCCATCCGGTTTGCGTTTAGTTGGACCATCATTTATTTTTCAACAGGACAATGACCCCAACCACACCTCCAGGCTGTGTAAGGGCTATTTGACCAAGAGGGAGAGTGATGGGGTGCTACGCCAGATGACCTGGCCTCCACAGTCACCAGACCTGAACCCAATTGAGATGGTTTGGGGTGAGCTGGACCGCAGAGTGAAGGCAAAAGGGCCAACAAGTGCTAAGCATCTCTGGGAACTCCTTCAAGATTGTTGGAAGACCATTCCCGGTGACTACCTCTTGAAGCTCATCAAGAGAATGCCAAGATTGTGCAAAGCAGTCATCAAAGCAAAAGGTGGCTACTTTGAAGAACCTAGAATATAAGACATATTTTCAGTTGTTTCACACTTTTTTGTTAAGTATATAATTCCACATGTGTTAATTCATAGTTTTGATGCCTTCAGTGTGAATGTACAATTTTCATAGTCATGAAAATACAGAAAAATCTTTAAATGAGAAGGGGTGTCTAACCTTTTGGTCTGTACTGTATATGCTACGTGCTGCATGATAATATATAAGCACTTGCACTTTATATAATATTTATTGTCCCCTTTTGTATGCATTATGTTTTGCCACTTTTTGCCATACCCACCATTTTTCTTCTGTGTCTTGTCATGCCCCATTCATTGTTATGTTTCTATGAACCTTTTTTGGTTCTTTTTATATTTATTGCAAACAATAAAAATTCATTTATTTAACAGTCACTTTTGAAAGCGCTCTATTTTTTTGTGGTGTTGTTTGTGTATTTTTCGCTTTTTGACTGAATATATGCAATTGAGTTCACTCCTTGGTGTTTATTTCTGAAGCGATAAGAGCCCACTTACCTGTCGGGTGCATGTCTCCAGAAGCATGAGTTGGGCATAACTTACTGGTCACTATAAGGTACTGGTAACTACAACATACTGGTCACAACAGCGTACTGGTCACTACTACGGCAGTTTGCAATTTTCACTCAGCAGCAATCATTGCTGCTTGTTTCTGAAAAACACCCAAGGAGTCAAAATCGTCACTACACCTGTAGATAAATTCCCAAAGGGGTATAATTTCCAAAATGGGGTCACTTAAGGGAGGGAATCTGCTCTTCTAGCACTTAAAGGCTGTGTATATGGAGTCTGCAAACCTTTCTAGGAAAGCTATGCTCTAGGAGGCAAATAGCTCTCTGATGTGCCGGGTCGTACTTCTCTGGCCAGGCACTATATCGAAACTGAGCCCGGCCCTAAGGTCAAGATGAAACCGTGCAGGATACCCGAGGCCCGCAGAGAGCATAGGCCTGGGAGGGTACAGGGTAGTGCGGATGCTTCAGATGAAGAGAAAGCTGATGTTGGCTATGGCTCAAGTGAAGATACAGATGACAGTAGTGAAGATGAAGCTGATGAGAGCCATGACTGGTCCAGAGTTCACTGTCTCTTTTGGATTGTTGACCAGCCCTCCGGTCTGGATGACCAGCCCTCCGGTCTGGAGAAGAGGGGGGGGATATGTGAGACAGTGAGAGTATGTGTGTTGAATGGGGTGTACATTTCACCTAGATACTTTGCTGACTGGTATAAGGGAAATGTATGGCTTTGTAAACCTAGTGGTAGAGAAAGGTCACTACACCTTACATTCAGTACACACTTGCAGCTCAGGCCTGAAACCACTCAGCTGTTAATTAGGAGACCAGAAGTAGGTGTCTGCGAACACAGACAGAGAGCTCGCTTAGTCTGGACAAGGAGTCCAGGCACAAGAAGGAGTCTCCAGGATTATGAGCTGTCTCAGTCTGGGTGCTCGATGTACCCCGGACACAGGAGTAGTCTCTGTGAGAATCCATGCGGATAGCTGCTGAATAGGAGGGGAGCTCTCTCAAGTCTGGACGTTGAAGGTGCCTTCAGACACAAGGAGGAGACTCTGTGAAACTCCATGCTGGTAAATGCTGAACATATGTGTTGTTTTGGCCCAGGCTGTTAGAGTCTGGTCCCAGGTAGATAGGGAAATCTATCTAAGTGTAGTAAGTGGCTGGACAAGCCCAGGTCTTATGTTTATGATTTGGTTTTGATTATGTTCTGTTTGCTGTAGACTTTAATAAAACTGGTTGCGGCCAGTTTTTACCAGAACTGCTGTCTCTGAATGAACTGAATGTTTCTATGAACCTTTTTTGGTTCTTTTTATATTTATTGCAAACAATAAAAATTCATTTATTTAACAGTCACTTTTGAAAGCGCTCTATTTTTTTGTGGTGTTGTTTGTGTATTTTTCGCTTTTTGACTGAATATATGCAATTGAGTTCACTCCTTGGTGTTTATTTCTGAAGCGATAAGAGCCTGTAGCGTCCGCGTCCCTGCCTGCTGCCAGACAGGGACGTCACTCTCCTCACCTGCGCTCAGCGTCCTCAGTGCTCCCAGCCTCCTCTGCGCCTCTGGCATCCTCGGCGTCCTCCTTCTGCCCTGCTGGTCCCGCGCGCTCCTTCCCTGCTGCTGGCCTTAGGGCGCGCGCCCGCACCCTCCCCCGCTCTTAAAGGAGCCGCGCGCATTTTCCAAATCGGTCTCCAGCCAATGCTGGTGGACTCCACCCTATATTAAGGGCTTCCTCCTTAATGGAGGTGCCCGAGCAATGTTGTTTCTGTGCAGTCTAACTCTGCTTCAGCCATCAGCTCCTGTTTCCAGTTGCCTGCCTGTTACCTGTCTGTTTGCCTGTCGGCCATCTGACTGCAGCTCTATCCAGAGGTTCGGACATCTTCAGCAGAGATCCCCGGCTGTTGCCTGCTCACCTGGGAGCGATCATCTGCCATCCGACTGCAGCTCTATCCAGAGGTTCGGACATCATCTGCGGAGATCCCCGGCTATTGCAGAGACTCTTGCCTGCTCACCTGGGAGCGATCATCTGCCATCCGACTGCAGCTCTATCTAGAGGTTCGGACATCATCAGCAGAGATCCCCGGCTATTCCAGAGACTCTTGCCTGCTCACCAGGGAGCGATCATCTGCCATCCGACTGCAGCCTACCAGGAGGCTCCACCAGCTCAGGTCGTATATGCCTGTTTGTCTAGAGACTGCCTTGGTCACTTACCGTGACAAACCTGCCTGTCCAGAGACTGCCCTGGTCACTTGCCGTGACAACCTGCCTGCCCAGAGACTACCCTGGTCACTTGGCCGTGACAAACCTGCCTGCCCAGAGACTGCCCTGGTCACTTGCCGTGACAACCTGCCTGTCCAGAGACTGCCCAGGTCACTTGCCGTGACAACCTGCCTGTCCAGAGACTTCCTTGGTCACTTATTGTGACAACCTGCCTGCCCAGAGACTGCCCTGGTCACTTGCCGTGACAACCTGCCTGTCCAGAGACTGCCCAGGTCACTTGCCGTGACAACCTGCCTGTCCAGAGACTGCCCAGGTCACTTGCCGTGACAACCTGCCTGTCCAGAGACTTCCTTGGTCACTTATTGTGACAACCTGCCTGTCCAGAGACTGCCTGGCTAATTGCCGTGATTCCCTGTCCTATTCCCGGATGCCACCCGCTCTCTTGCAAGTAAATTGTCTTGTATAATAAAGCTTAGTGGTTCCACCAACCAGACCGTTTCCGTCAGTGGTTCCACCTACCAGACCCGTTACAGAGCCCACTTACCTGTCGGGTGCATGTCTCCAGAAGCATGAGTTGGGCATAACTTACTGGTCACTATAAGGTACTGGTAACTACAACATACTGGTCACAACAGCGTACTGGTCACTACTACGGCAGTTTGCAATTTTCACTCAGCAGCAATCATTGCTGCTTGTTTCTGAAAAACACCCAAGGAGTCAAAATCGTCACTACACCTGTAGATAAATTCCCAAAGGGGTATAATTTCCAAAATGGGGTCACTTAAGGGAGGGAATCTGCTCTTCTAGCACTTAAAGGCTGTGTATATGGAGTCTGCAAACCTTTCTAGGAAAGCTATGCTCTAGGAGGCAAATAGCTCTCTGTCCCTCCTGAGTCCCTCCTTGTGGCTAAGCAGTACTGTACAGCCACATATGAGGTATTGCCACGTTCAGTAAAAACTGTGGGACAAATTATGGTGCCATTTTTTCCCACTTCACTTGTGCGAAAATGTAAAATCAGGGGATAAAACAAAATTTTGGTGGTAAAAATGTAATTGTAATTATTGTTTCTTCAATGCCCAATGGTATAAAATTCTGTGACACACCCATGGTGTCAATATGGTCACTGCACCCCTAGATGAATTTGTTGAGATGTGTAGTTTGTAAAATTGGGTCACTTATGGGGGTTTCTGCTGTTCTAGCAACTCAGGGACTCTCCCAGTGGGCCATGGCGTTCCTTCCCTTCTGAGCTTTGAACTGTGCCTGAAAAATATTGGCACACTCAGGAAAAATGGACCTTAGTTTGTTGTAAAAAAAAATGTCCTATTAGCCCTTTGAAAAATTAAAAACTTGAGGCTAAAATAACATTTTAGTGGTAAAAATGTAATTTATTCTTTCTTCACCACTCAATTGTATAAAATTCTGTGAGGCACATGTGGTGTCAGTATGATCACTGCACCCCTAGATGAATTCATTGAGGAGTGTAGTTTGTAAAATTAGTTCACATATGGGGGTTTCTGTTGTTCTGGCACCTCAGGAGCTATGCCAATGTGACATGGCTCCCTCAAACTATTCCTGCTAAATTTTAACTCCAATATGGCACCTCTTCCCTTCTGAGCTTTGCACTGTGCTTCAAAAGTAGTATTCCCCCACATATGGGGTATCGGCGTACTCAGGAGAAATTGCACAACAAATTTTATGGTGCAATTTCTTCTGTTACCATTGTGAAAAAAAAATTGGGGCTAAAATAATATTTTTGTGGGGAAAATGTGATTTTTTTTTTTATTTTCACGATTCAACATTATAAACTTCTGTGAAACAACTGGGGGTTCAGCGTGCTCACCATACATTTAGATAGGTTCCCTGACGGGTCTAGTTTCCAAAATGTTGTCACTTGTGGGGGATCTTCACTACTTAGGTACATCAGGGGCTCTCCAAACACGACATGGCGTGCGCTAATTGTTCAGGCAAATTTTGCCTTCAAAATGTCAACTGACGCTCCTTCCCTTCCAAGCTCTGCCATAAGCCCAAAAAGTGGTTTTCCTCCACATGGGGTATGTGGGTATTGTCATTCTCAGGAGATATTGCACAACAAATTTTGCTGTCCATTTTTTCCTGTTACTTTGAATTTTTCTGTGAAAAAAAAGTTAAATTTTTCATTTCTTTCCACCTTTCAAAAATTTCTGTGAAGCATCTGAACAGTTAATAAACTTCTTGAATGTGGTTTTGAGCACCTTGAGGGGTGCAGTTTTTAGAATGGTGTCACTTTGGGGTATTTGCTATCATATAGACCCCCTCAAAGACTCTTCAAATGTAAGGTGGTCTCTAAAAAAAATGGTTTCATAAATTTTGTTGGAAAAATGAGAAATCGCTGGTCAACTTTTAACTCTTATAACTTCCTAACAAAAAAAGTTAAAAAAATTGTGCTGATATAAAGTGGACATGGGGAAATGTTATTTATTGACTATTTTGTGTGACATACTGTATCTCTCTGATTTAAGTGCATAAGAATTCAAAGTTTGAAAATTGCAAAATTGGCAAAATTTTCACCAAATTTCTGTTTTTTTCACAAATAAACGCAAGTCATATCAAATAAATTTTACCACTATCATGAAGTACAATAAGTCATGAAAAAACAATCTCAGAATCAGTGGGATCCGTTGAAGCCTTCCAGAGTTATTACTTCTAAGTGACACTGGTCAGAATTGTGAAATTTGGCATAGTCATTAACGTGCAAACCATCTTGGGTGGTAAAAGAGCTTAAATAGACAAACCCTAACACAGAAATAAAATGAAAGCATACCCTGTTGTAAGTACAAGCAATAGTGCATATAAATAACATAGGGCACCCAGTAAACACCACTTTTGATAAAAAAAAAGTGTAAAAGCTATCCCACCAGCATCAAGATGTACCCAAATTGAGATGGTCCTACAGTCTATTATTATAACATTACCATGTGTAAAGTGACGTCAATGTGAATAAGGACCGAGCAGGACCGGGTGCAAATTATGGATACCAGAAAATGGGAAGCTATATAAATATAATGTCCAGCTCAAAGAAAGGGAAGCCGCACCCTCACCTGCACTAAGTGGAGAAACCTGAAACTTAACAAAAAAAAAAAATTAACTGTAGTAAAAGTTGCACATTCCTACTTGTAGCCAAAAAAACAGAGCAAAGGGAACTTCTAGTAATTACTAAAACTTACAAAGTAAAAGAAGTCTAATGCCTTAGGCTATGTGCACACGTTGCGGATTTAGATGCGGATCCGCAGCGTTTTTGGACGCGCGGATTGCCATCAAATCCGCAGTGTAGTGTACAGCCAATGTAAGTCTATGAGAAATGGAGATTTGTTGTGCACATGCTGTGGAAAAAAACCATGGGGATTCACAGAGTTTTATTTTCCGCAGCATGTCAATTCTTTGTGCGGATCTGCAATGTTTCTGCACACATTGACTTGCATTGAGACGGGCACCTCCGCAGCAAAACCGCAGGTCTAAAAAAGATCTTGCGTTTTGCTGCGGATGAAACGCTGCAGATCGGGAGGAGGGAAGTGTGTGGGCAGTGACTGTGTGCGCGTATAGTGTGTGGGCGGTGACTATGTGCGTGTATGGTGTGTGCAGGGCACTGCGTGTATGTTTGTGTGAGCGTGTGTCCCTGTGTGTGTGTGCGCGTGTCTGTGCAGGCATCCATTGTCTGATAGATCCAAATAAATATTAAGGCAAAATGCATGGGATAACATATAAAAGTAAATTAAAGAAGTTGATACCAAAATCACAAATGCAGAAATGGACAATACTAACTGACAAATCGGCAAATAAATCAATAACAGCTAAAAAGAAGAAAGAAAACCGAACACATGTCGAAATATTGAATATAACAATAAAGTTTATTGATGACAAAAAACCATAAGGAAGGGTGGGAACACAATACCAAAGAGAGAGCAGCAGCACAGGAGACAGCTATCCATTGTCTGATAGGACTACTGCTCCCATCCGGCAATGAATGCTCACAGTGACAGCATTGACAATGATGGGAAAGTATTCCCATCAGAAAATGGCTGTGATCAGTAGTAAAAAAAAAAACATACAGAACATACATTACATATAACATACAGAACATACACATAACATACAACACATAACATAGAGTACATACTTACCAAACACCTAGTCACCTAGTCCCCGACACCCTCGTCTCCTTTATAGGTTGTTTTTTTATTTTATTTTTATTACTTACCTTTCCACCATAGTCCAGTTAGTAACGAGTGTCCAACAACGCTCTCCGGTGTAGAACATGGACATCGGGTGATGTCAGTGCTCTACACGGCCTCCGCGACGAACTGACAGCGGAGGTAATCCTCCGCGATATATATCCCTCCGCTGCTGCCAGGAGAGAGGTCACTTCAGCTCATTCTCTCACCGGCAGCGCTGTGTGAGAAAATTCCCACGCAGCATTGCTGGAAAGTGAGAGAATAAACTCAGGTAACCTCTTCATTGATGCACTGCAGGAGGATTAACTCCTGTCAGTGCATCACTGTGAGGCCCTATAGAGCAGTGACATCACCCAATGTCACTGTTCTATAGGGGAGATCGTCGTGGGACCCTCGTTATTAAAGAGGGACTGGATTGGACAGGGAGTATACTATTGGTTTATTATTTTACTTTTTATTACATGAGACCTAGGGCGTCGCATGGATTAAGCGTCCAATAAAATGTGAAAATCGTGTTGTGTTTTATTTAATTAAAATACTTTTTTCTTCTGTGTTTTTTTTAACCTTTTCATACTATAAGATTAATAATGGATAGGTGTCTTATTGACGCCTCTCCATTAACCGAGCTTAATGTCACCTTACAATACAAAGATGACATTAACCCCTTATTACACCATATGCCACCGCTACACGGCAGTGGGAAGAGAGGGGCTAAGTGCCGGAATTGGCGCATCTTACAGATGCACCATTTCTGGGGCGGTGGCGGGCTGGTGTTTGAAGCCAGGGAGAGGCCAATATCCATGGCCCCTTCCTAGGCTATGAATATCAGCCCACAGCTGTCTGCGTAGCCTTTCTGGCTATTAATTATATGGGGACCCGTTATTTTTTCAGGGGCCCACCCTATTTTAATAGCCAGTAAAGGCTAAACAGACAGCTGCAGGCTGATATTCATAGCCTGGGAAGGGGCCATGGGTATTACCCCCTTCCCAGGCTATAAACATCAGCCCTCAGTCGCTGGCTTTCCCCTCTCTGGGCTTGAAAATTGCGCGGGAGCCCACGCAATTTTCCATTTTTTTTTTAAATGAAAACAGATATTGCGTTTAAGGCCGTGGTCACACTTTACGAGAAACTCACACGAGTCTCGCACCTCAATACTCGCACTGCCGCCGGCACTCAGGAACGGAGTGTGCTGCAGCTGAACACTCCGGTCCGAGTGCCGGCGGCAGTGCCGGGTATTGAGGTGCGAGACTTGTGAGAGTTTCTCGTAAAGTGTGACCCCGACCGAACACAGATTTTTTTTTCTATCTATAGTAGATATATCTATCCATCCCATATCTATCTATCTGTGTGTGTGATGGAGTATGAGTTGGACAAATGTAAAAAAAAAAAAAAGAGGAGGTTAGACAAGAAATTACATCACAAATCTTTATTTTTATTAAATAACATATCTTTATTTAGCCGACAAAAGTGCATATAAATCCGCATAAAAAAAAGGATCAAAAACGCATCAAATCTGCCAAGAGGTGCAGATTCTGTTCAGAAAATTCTGCAGGCAAATCTGCAATGTGTGCACATACCCTAAGAGTAAAGTCAAATGATTTTTATTAAATTACAAAAAGAATAACAGCTAAAAAGTGGAGAACGTATACAGGGATATTACAGGTTCTTCTCACAAAATTAGAATATCATCAAAAAGTTAATTTATGTCAGTTCTTCAATACAAAAAGTGAATCTCATATATTATATAGAGTCATTACACACATAGTGATCTATTTCACGTGTTTATTTCTGTTAATGTTGATGATTATGGCTTACAGCCAATGAAAACCCAAAAGTCATTATCTCAGTAAATTAGAATACTTTATAACACCAGCTTGAAAAATTATTTTAAAATCCGAAATGTTGTCCTACTGAAATATATGATCAGTAAATGCGCTCAGTACTTGGTCGGGCTCCTTTGGCATCAATTACTGCATCAATGCGGCGTGGCATGGAGGCGATCAGCCTGTGGCACTGCTGAGGGGTTATGGA
The DNA here is from genome assembly GCA_033576555.1 of Oophaga sylvatica. NCBI lineage: Eukaryota > Metazoa > Chordata > Amphibia > Anura > Dendrobatidae > Oophaga > Oophaga sylvatica. The sequence continues at coordinate 34,009,222 of JARQOD010000008.1, forward strand.
AGCCCAGGTTTTGTGAGAAGCACCTGTATGTCACTGAGGTACCCCAACACATAATCAAGATAAACGTCACGTGTATGCCAAAATCCGAGAAAAAGTATGTAGTCAAATAAATGGTGGCAAATGCTGCTACAAAGTAGTATGATGTCTGGTGACGATAGTAGTACTTTTTGAATTCTAAAGGTTAAGGTCATATAAAGGTAAGTAATTCACACTCCAAAATTCTTGTGCAGGATTAATATCACTAGTATTTAGTACAAGATTAATATCATGAGCATGTCAGAGTTCAAAATGATATGACAAATAAATGGTAGCAAATATTGCAACAAAATGGTACAATCAGTGTTGGACTGGGATGCCAAGGACCCACTGGTAACAGGGGGGGGGGCACTGTTAAGGGGTGGGGGCACACTTTTCACCCGCATACAATTTTTACACCACCCTCAAACACAAATTTACCTATATTTCTATATAATAAAAAAAACTGGGTAATTTGGTTAATGAATGAACCCTCTACCCATCCAGATACTCGCTCAGTAAGGGTGTCCACACATGAAATAATCGGCCTCCCTGGATTCCCAGCTTTGTGGATTTTGGGAAGCATGTAAAACGTCCCTGTTCTTGGACTCTCTGGTATCAGGTCATCGGCTCTTATGGATTTGTCAGGCAGACAAGATACCAACTTGCTTAGTTCCTTGTAATAGTCCTGTGTAGGGTCCGACTCCAGTTTTCTGTAGTAGTGTGTGTCCGTAAGTTGTCTGTTTGCTTCCTTCATATAGTCTGATATGTTCATCATGACCATTGCACCTCTCTTGTCCGCAGGTTTAATGATGATTTCTTTGTTGGTTTTCAGAGACTGAATAGCCTTTCTCTCCTGGGCACTGATGTTGGATGCTTGTCTCCTGTTGGTGTCTAGGATGGTGGATTTTATCAAATATCTGAATGAGTCTAGATGTGTATCTTCGTACCGTGTTAGCCAGTAGATAGAAAAATATTTAGACTTGAGAGTCCTCGGTGGTTGATACCTTTTAATGGCTAACTGAAAAGATGGTAACAAATTGCAAGCTTTCGAGACTACTCAGGTCTCTTCATCAGGCTAAGACTAAAACAAAAACTGAAGAATCACATATTTATTTACACAAAAGGACACAGGAATAGTGCAATAGGTAAGACAGGTGACGTGAAGCAGAACTGTCATTATGGCAGAGGGATGAACATAAATATTGGAACAGTTCATAGATAAGGAGAGAAAGTTTTATTGCCCTCTGATTGGGGTCTGGTGTTGTGTTTTGATGCCCCTAGAAGGTCAGAGACGCAGATTCCTTAATTGATATAGAATGACATGAATCCGTGTGATATATTCATCCCAGCACTAAGAGTGTCAAAGGTCATCATAAGTTTGTATTCCCAAACCTTTCTATCTTTCTCAGATTTGAAGTTAGATTTTAATACCAGTAATTCCATATCCATCATGCTATGACCGGGCATACAAAAGTGTTTTGCCACAGGTAAATCCATTCTTTTTTCTCTTATTGTGTGGCGATGAGAATTCATCCTTGTTCTCAGTTTTTGCCCGGTCTCCCCCACATACAGACCCCCAGTTGGACATTTAGTACATATAATTAGGTACACCACATTAGATGTGATGCAGCTGAAAGTACCTGGGATCTTGTAGTCCTGATGGGAGTTGGGAATCTTTATCTTGTCCGTGATCATTACAGATGCACAGGTTTTACACTTCTGGTTGCAAGGAAAGGTTCCTGCAGCTGTTGGGGAGGACAGGGAGCTTCTGACAATGATGCTTCTTAGATTTGGGGGCTGCCTAAAACATAGTAGTGGGGGGTCTGGAAATATGGATTGTAATCGGGCATCTTTTTGTAGTAAGGGTTGTAGTTTCCGTGCAGCTCCCCTTAGCATCTCCAGATTTGGATTGTAGGTGACCACTAGAGGCACCCGGTTATTTTCTTCTTTAGTTTTGTAATGTAGCAGGTGATTCCTTGATATTCTGGTGGCTCTTGTAATTTGGTTTTCAATTGTTCTTGGATGGTAGCCCTGGTTCAAAAAAGTCTTTCTGAGGCGACCAAGGTGTTCATCTATATCCATGGGGTTGGAACATATACGGTTGTATCTGATGGCTTGGCTGTAGACAATAGAGTTTTTTATGTGTTTTGGATGGAAACTGTCCCATTTAAGGTATGCTAGACGGTCGATTGGCTTCTGATACAGGGATGTCTCTATTTCATTGTTCTTTAGCTTAATGGTGGTGTCTAAAAAGTTAATTTCAGTGCTGGAGTAGTTGAGTGTTAAGTTGATGGTTGGATGAAATTGGTTGAACTGTTCATGGAACGTCTTTAGCTGTTGTTCAGACTCCGTCCAGATGATTAAAATGTCATCAATGTAGCGGTAGTAGGCCCGAGGCCTGATGGGACATGAGGACAAAAAGTCGCTTTCAAGCTTGGCCATGAAAAGATTCGCATACTGTGGAGCCATTTTACTTCCCATAGCTGTGCCAGTCTCCTGAAGATAGATCTTGTTGTCAAATTCAAAGTAATTGTGGATGAGGATGAATTTTGTGAGTTTCACCACAGAATCAGCATCATTCCCGGTGTTTCCCATGAAGACTTTGCAGGCATTTAATCCATCCTGGTGTGGGATATTAGAGTACAAAGATTCCACGTCCATGGTGGCCAGGATGGTTCCTTCTGGTAGGGGACCTATTGCTGCTAGTTTATTCAGTAGGTCAGTTGTGTCCTGAATGTAGCTGGGTGTATCCTTTACCAGGGGTTTAAGAATGCCCTCTACCCATCCAGATACCTGCTCAGTAAGGGTGTCCACACATGAAATAATCGGCCTCCCTGGATTCCCAGCTTTGTGGATTTTGGGAAGCATGTAAAATGTCCCTGTTCTTGGACTTTCTGGTATCAGGTCATCAGTAGAGTTGAGCGATACTTTCCGATATCCAAAAGTATCGGAATCGGAATGGTATCGCCGATACCAAAAAATATCGGCGATACCCGATACCGATACCGGAAGTCCAATGTAAGTCTATGGGAACAAAATATCAAATTAAAAAAACCCCATTCTTGCCTTGTAGGTTAATTGTACATGAAGGAAAACAACAAAGAGTAATGTAGAATGTATTGGGGGAGGTTGAGGAGACATTAAAGGCATAGATGTTTAACCCAATCCAATGGAATAGCATTAATTTATTTTTTTTAGGAAATACGTTCGGATTGACGAAGAAATTGACAATGTTGTTAACCTTTTTTCTATTTTGGCAAATATGTATGTTTCACAACTTCCATGCTCTTCACCTTTTTAACTTTTGACACACTTTCTCCTTCATAATCTTCAGCAGCATCATCTTTGTCATCAAATTATTCTTCATTTTCACCTTCTTTATCTTCTTCTAAAACTTCTTGCTTTTCATGTTTTTGTTAACATTACTCATATTGTTCTTTTTAAACTATTATTCTTCTTCATATTATAGTCCTTCATCTTCTTCATCATATTCTTATTTGTGACATAGATTCCTGTACTTGTAATCTGTAAAAGTATGATTTTTTCATCGTTCCGTTCTTGCTGCCACAAAAGATTTAAATTACAACAGTATTTGTCCGTGTTCAGTTTAGCCTGCAGCATCAGGCATTTACCAGGGGCACCACGAGGAGGAACGGACTCACCCCCATACACTGCTTAGTCTTCTTCTGCTTATAATTTAGAGCATATATTTTGCTCTTCATTTTGGTCTTATACTTCATGTTCTTCTGCCTTTAGATCTTCTGCTTATTGTTCTTGTGTCTCTTGTTCTGTATCTTGTATTTGTAGCACAACCTTGTACCAGCTGATGTTACTGGGACACGGTTACTAAGCAGGAGGTACCTGTGCTCCAAAGCACTACCAAGGACCAGCAGACGTTGCTGGAACTCGGATACTGAGATGGAGGCACCTAGGCCAAAGGCACTGCGGAGAACCAGTTGACGGTACTGGAACCCGGACGGGTAGCAGAAGGTACAAGAGCCAATGCAAGTAACGAGGACCAGCTGACTGTGCTGGAACCCGGAGGGGCAGCAGAAGGAAAAGAGCCAATGGCACAACCGAGGACCAGCTGACGTTACTGGGACACGGTTACTAAGCAGGAGGTACCTGTGCTCCAAAGCACTACCAAGGACAAGCAGACATTGCAGGAACTCGGATACCGAGATGGAGGCACCTAGGCCAAAGGCACTGTGGAGAACCAGCTGACGGTACTGGAACTCGGACGGGTACCATAAGGCACCCATGAAAATGTAAGTTGACAGGCCGCAAGCCGTCTGCAGTTACCAAATCACACAGTCCTACAGTGGGTGCTTGTCCTATTTTCACAACGGAAAGAGCCTTTATTTACATATCCCACAGCACACATAGGAATCACCTAAACTGCAGGCACCATAGAGTCGGATAACCGGAATGTAACATGACAGGACAACTTATTTGAGGCTAATTTACGTTGACACTGCCAGGAAACAGCTGTGGTGCTGTAACCAGGGTGGGCATGAGTCAGTACCCGTGCCAATTACTTCCGAGCAACAACTGGCGGTGTTGGAGCCCAGGGATGAGAGGAGGACAGGGTGGAGGCAGCATGACTTTTTGTCGTACACACAGCAGGGGAACAGCTGCCATTACTCACCCCCAGTAACACAGGAGCAAGTGTTGACTGTGCTAACAGCACTTACAGGCAACAACTGGCGGTGTTGGAGCCCAGGGTCCAATGCATCGACTTCAATTGCTTCCACCTCCTCTCAGGAACACAGCACTGTTGATCAACCATCTGTCTCTTCACCGCCTGCCAAATTGCCCAGTCAGTCAGAGAGTTCTGTACAGGAGCCAGCTGAGTCTCTGCTTCTGTTCTCAGAATCTGTTGGTTTGCAAACAGGGGCACAGCCAAGCAGCATTCTGGAATGTGAAGAAGAGGGAGTATGCAGTGATGCGCAACAGCTGTGTCTCTCTGAATCTGAAGAGGCGGGTGAGACAGTGCCGATGGTCAGCACACCGCAGAACGCATCTGATGATGATGAGACTCAGGTGCCAGTTTCTGTTGAGCATGGTGGTGGCCAGACCACCCAACAGCAGCAGGTGTTGGAAGAGGTTAGTGGAGATGATGAGGTCCAAGACCCAACATGGCGTGAGGAACAGGAAGGTGGTGGTAGCAGCTCTGAGGAAGCGATTGCCCCAACGGTACAAACAGGAGGGAGAGTTAGGCTGCATACTCTGTTGCCTGTAGCCTCCATTTTGGCACCTGTTCGGATTTCTCTTCCAAAAGTCTAAACGGACGCTCCCAGGACTTGCACTGCGTGGTCCTTTTTTCAGACACTTGCAGATGATATTTGCTATGTCAAATGCAAGCTGTGTAATCAAAAAGTAAAAAGAGGTAAAGTGACAGTAACCTCAATACCACAAATATGTGTAAACATGTGCGGAGAAAACACGTAGTTGAGTTACAAAGACACACTGAAGATGTACAGTCTATAGAGAATCACTGCACAAGTTTAACTGCATATGTCATGGTTAAATTTGAAATTTTTATTGCACACTTGATGTGAAAAAAGAAAATAGCTATGAGACTACTGACTGACGTTTTGGGCAACGCAGTGGCCTTTATCAAATAGTCGCTGGAAGAGATAGAAAAATTTACAGTCAATGACAATGTATAATATATACAATATATACAATAAATACATAGGGTGAAGAATATATATACATAGGAATTAGGCAACATGTTAAACATTTGGGTGATACTGTAGAACACGGAGAATTATCCCTCTAGGGTATGCGGGTGGATAATGTAGTTTTTTGTTGATTTTTGGGAGTGTGTAGAAAACAGGGGTGATGGGGTATTGAATATTAAGGAATGTCATAGTCTTACAGTCTATGGTGATCAATTAAAGATGTTTTGTCAGGATACGATCAATTTTTTGACAGATGTAAAATGTAGGGTCACAATTGAGTTGTCTGTAGGTTAGGTTAACTGACAGTTGTCTATGAATTTCGGCAATAGATTGGGTCTTATTCATAATAACGATAGCACCCCCTTATCTGCTGGTTTAATAATAATGTTGGGGTTATCTTTCAGAGATTTTATGGCTTGTTTATCTGTGGGTGTCAGGTTGTGGCGTATCGGGTGTAGGCCCAATCTCGGCAAACCATCCACGAGCACAGGCTCTGAATGCTGGCATTGCAAAACTCCTGTCCCTTGAAATGCTGTCATTCAGGCTGGTGGAGACTGACAGTTTACGGAACTTAATGGCATTGGCAGTCCCACAATACAATGTGCCAAGCTGATTTTATTTCAGCAGGCAAGCCGTCCCTGGTCTGCAAAAGCATGTTGTTGAGGTTAAAATTAAACATGCGCTACTAAACTCCGTCAGTAGCAATGTCCACCTGACCACCGCTGCGTGGACCAGTACCCATGGCCAGGGACGATACCTTTCCCTTACTGCCCATTGGGTCAATGTTGTGGAGCCAGGTACAGATCTTGCGAGTGGCGCTGTACGTGTTCAGGCAACTACAAGGATTGCGGGAATCAAGTCTGTACACATTGACTCCTCCTTCTCCATTTCCTCAGAAACATCGTTGCAGGAGCCGTCACGGTCTACCTCCACATGGACCCGTGAACGCTTAATAAGAATCTTTAGTTATATAGCGCCAACAGATTACGCAGCGCTTTACAGTTTAACAGTTTCAGAACACAAGTCATAAGTAACAACGTTACCAATACAATAATGAAAGCAATATAATCCGCACATGCTCGTGAGAGCTTACAATTTACAAATATGTGGGGGAGATACAAAGTACAGGTGTTTATATACAATGGTGTATTTAGAATGATGGCCCAGCCATTTTGAGGGAGTGAGGGATGGATGGAGATAGTGAATGGGCTACACACACACACTTACACATAGAATGACTTTGATTAGTGAATGTGATAGGCCGCTATGAAGAAATATGTTTAGAGTGAGCGCCCCAAAACATGCAAATTGTGGATAGTTCTAATTTCTTGGGGTACAGCATTCCACAGTATTGGCGCAGCGCGGGAGAAGTCTTGGATTCGGGAGAGATGTTCTTTAGGTGTAGGTGGCAATAGCGGGCAACAGATTGTATATGGGAGGTGAAGGAGAGATTGGTGTCAAACATAACACCCAGACAGCGAGCCTGTTGACCGATATGAGCACAGACGTGGCCAAACGTCAACAGGCCGTCCTGAAATTAATTTCCATGGGGAATCAAAGCCACACAGCGCTGGAGCTCTGGAATGCCATAAAGCAAGAGAGCGACATGTGTATTTTGCCAGCGAATCTCCAGCCAGGCTTGGTAGTGTGTGACAATGGCCGAAATCTGGTGGCAGGTCTGGGCCTAGGCAACGTCACTCACATACCATGTCTGGCACATGTGCTAAACTTGGTCGTCCAGAGTTTTTTGAGGGACTATCCGGATCTTGATGCACTGCTGCACAAGGTCCGCCTACAGTGCGCTAACTTGCGACGTTCCACCATGGCCAGATCGCGCATTGCAGCTCTGCAACGCAGATTTTGCCTTCCTGAACATCGCATCATATGTGACGTACCCACCAGGTGGAATTCCACGTTACATATGTTGGAGCGGTTGTGTGAGCAGCAGCAGCAGCAGTAATGGAGTATCAGCTGCATCAGTTGCAATCAACTCGCAATTTGCGCCGTTCACTTCACCACTACTGAGTGGGCCTCTATAATAATAATCTTTATTTATATAGCGCCAACAGATTCCGCAGCGCTGTACAGTTTAACAGTTTCATAACACAAGTCATAAGTGACAACGTTAACAATACAATAATTAAAGCAATATAAGCCGCCCCTGCTCGTGAGACCTTACAATCTACAATGAGGAGGGGGAGCTACAAAGTACAGTTGTTTATATACAATGGTTTATTTACAATGATGGTCCAGCCATTTTCAGGGAGTGAGGGATGGATGGAGATAGTGAATGGGCTACACACACACACAGTTACACGTAGAATGACTTTGATTAGTGAATGTGATAGGCCGCTCTGAACAAATGTGTTTTGAGTGTGGAAGTAGGGCTGTTAATGGGGATGTTGAAGTCTCCAAGGATAAGGGTTGGTACTTCTGAGGACATGAAAGTGCGGCAGCCAGGCAGAGAAGTGGTCAAGGAACTGTGTGGGCGAGCCTGGGGTCCGATATATTACCGCTACTCTAAGGGAGAGGGGACGAAAGAGCCTGATGGTGTGTACCTAATAATTTGCAAAATCTTAATATAAAATTTACATGTTACATATTTACATCTAGTATAAAACATTTAACCATTAAGCCTACTTACAGAACAAGGAAGTGTAAAAAAACTTGTGCTTAAAAAAAAAGTGCAAATTAAATGTGAGAAGGGCAGTGTAACAAATAATTTAGGAAAAAGATAAACTAACATCAAGTGCTGTGTGCTGTGTAAGAGCCAGACACATTAACATGAAATCAGTCTGGAATAGCGGTGATTTTCTCCCCATAACCCGAGTAACATTCTGGGGAGAGGGGTGTAGAGTCAACGATCAGCAACTAGCTACGGTAGATCAAATACCTGAAAAAAAAAAAAAAAAAATGGTTATTTAACATTCATAAGATACATTTTATTTTATCAAAAAAAAATAAAATATTTAACATTCATAACGATACATTGTATTTAAAAAAAAAAGAAAAATTTATTTAACATTCCTAAGATAAAAAATTTTTTTAAACATAAAAACTATAATACACAGCAGGATCTTTAGTAAAAACCAGACTTACCACTGTAACCTCTTAATCCTTGCAAGCTTCAACACAACGTTGACAAGGTACACAGCAGGGGTGGTCGGTCTCCTAGACAACGAGCAAACTCCTTCATGTTGAGAGAGGCCACCATCTCCTTAGCTTTCTGGTACTTTTCTGTGGGAATGAGCTTGTCTCCAACCAGCCAGGAATATCCATTGAATGGCACACCATGGTTTGGTATTAGCACCCAGTACCAAAAGTGAAGCCAACCACAGTTCCCATTTCTCATGAACTTTATTTGATATACTGGCTGGCCAAACATTAGTTTCTCACAAAGGAGCTGAAGACCCTGAGTGGCAGTAGGTGCAAGTCTCTCCAGCATGACCTGTTTGTTAGATATTTGCCGTCTACACCTAAAGAACATCTCTAGAATCCGCCCTTTTCTCACCATGGAAACAACAAAAACCCTCACTGTAGCATTGATCCACTCCCGCCTGGACTACTGCAATGCTCTATTACTTGGCCTCCCCATTACTCGACTATCCCCTCTCCAGTCCATCCTTAATGCAGCAGCCAGGGTCATCCATCTGGCTAATCGGTACTCGGACGCGTCCGCTCTTCGCCAGTCCTTACACTGGCTGCCCATTCATTATAGGATCCAATTCAAAGTACTGGTTCTCACCCACAAAGCTCTCCACAGTGCAGCACCCCCCTACATCTCCTCCCTCATTTCTATCTATCGGCCTAACCGACTGCTGCGCTCTGCAAATGACTTTCGACTAACCTCTGCAGTAATCCGTACCTCCCACTCCCGACTCCAAGACTTCTCCCGCGCTGCGCAAATCCTCTGGAATGCTCTACCACAAGAAATTAGGACTATCCACAATTTGCCTGGTTTCAGGCGCTCCCTCAAAACACATTTGTTCAGAGTGGCCTATCACATTCAATAACCAAAGTCGTTCTATGTTTAAGTGTGTATGTGGAGCCCATTCACTACCTCCATCCTTTGCCTCACTCCCTCAAGATGGCTGGACCATCATTGGAAATGCACCATTATATATACACACCTGTACTTTGTATCTCCCCCACCTCATTGTAGATTGTAAGCTCTCACGAGCAGGGTCGGCTTATTTTGCTTTAATTATTGTATTGTTAACGTTGTTACCTATGACTTGTGTTTTGAAACTGTTAAAGTGTAAAGCGCTGCGGAATATGTTGGCGCTATATAAATAAAGATTATTATTATTATTATATCAGAGGGAGAAGAGGATGGGCCTTGACAAGGTGCCCGATTGCATCTTAAGTCTTATTGAATGTTGGAGCCAGTCCACCGTACAAAAGCAGCCATAGAGTGTCCGGGTACCTGCTTGGATTTCGATCAAAATGAAGACTACTTTGATGTACATGTACACCAATTCGAGAAAAATGACAAGGATGAGGCAGTAAGACACGCTCAGCAGAGTACAAGCAGCATTGCTTGAAGAAGTAACTTGAGCGTGATCAAAATTGAATAAATTAAAATCTCAGACTACAGTGAACACAACTCTTAGCTGTGAAAGGGCTTTTTGTGTCCTTCTACAGTGTTTTCAACCAATGTATTGGATACGGATGGAAGCACGTCACACTATAATTTCAATTGAATGGAGCAGCAAGAATTACACTAAGAAAAAAAAAAAAAAAAAAGAGTGTGAGAGTGACATGTGCAGATGCCTACATACAGCGTTGTATGCCGAGCAAACTGCAGCGCGTCACCTGCACTCACACACACACCTTGCAGAGCTGTGAAAAAAACACTGCAAGGCAAAAGGAAGATGTACACAGCGGTTGGTAAAGTAGCCTGCCTAAAGCACAGTACACAAAATCGCAATCTCTAACTGTCCCTCAGAGTCAGCAGAGCAGCGTTCTGTCCCAAACTGAATTAACAGCACAGTGACGCTAAAATGGCGGCTTTATCCGACAACAATACCTTCCTTGTGTCACGGTTAGGGTAGCGTGTGTCTATTATAGGGAGTGTCTGTAAAATGTAACGTTACGCAGACTTATTCTGCCCTTGGGACGCAAAAATAAGACAGCAGTAATCATTTACTGTATAAAACTCCACCTATGCGCAACAAAACAAGCACGTTCCCTCTTACGGTTCCTGCGCTGACATGTGAGTAGGGAGTTTGGAGACGTTCCTGAATTTATCCCAGGTATCCAAGCATATCAGGCCGATAGGAGAGCATTAAAACCACCCACGGTGGTGACTTAAATATGGTGAATCGAACCAGTGAAGAACTGTAGGTCGATGCGAATGAATGTGCGATCACATGACACACGTTTATAATAACCCTTGCTAGACACGAGTAACTTTGTAGACATTTGGACACACCTGAACCCAGATGGCAGTGAATATTCATTCTATTCGGCGCCACATGACTCTTGGTCCAGAATAGATTATATATTGCTAGCACAGGAGCTATTAAGGGGAGTGGAAGAGGCAGATGTGCACAGCGTAGCTATATATGACCACGCGCCCGTATCAGTGACCCTGCCAGATATGGTGCAGATGGGGCCAAACCAAACTTGGCGCTTCCCGACCTATTTGTTAATGGATGAGAAGTTTCGACATCATGTGAAGCAATGGGTTTTTAATATGTAAGGGATAATGGAGATACTAGGGATAGGCCGGAACTTTTATGGGCAGCAGGGAAGGGAGTAATGCGCGGGAAACTAATAGGTTATCAGACAACGCTAAAAAAGAAGATGGCGACAAACTACTCGCAGGCTAGCAGGATATTACGCGATAGGTACACGGCAAACAAGACAAGTTCATCAACACAGGTTAAAAATAGATGTAAGCAGGCTAAGGTTGACTTACACGTATGGGTATATCGACGAGAGAGAAGCAGTAATAACAATTATAGAGCCGATGTATATCGTTATGGTAGCAAATGAGGGAGACTATTAGCACGACTAGCGAAAGGAAATCACATTCGTCATCAACATATTACAGCGTTAACGAATAAACATGGGATCATGAACACAGACCCTCGAACCATAAACACCATTCTACAAGAATACTACTCAGACTTATATAAGGTGGAACATACGGATAGTGAGGAGGGTAACACCTTTGTAGATGGAATACGGTTACCATCCATCACAAACTATCAGCTTCTCCTTTTAAAAAAACAAATTGAGGTGACGGAAGTGACAGCGGCGATAAGTTACTTTAAATACGGGAAAGCTCCAGGATCTGACGGGTTTACAGCCAAATTATTAAAATTATTGAGTGAGGATATCCCGTCCACATTGGTACGCACCTTCAATCATATATTGGAGACAGGAGGGTTGCCCAGCCATTCAAACATGTCACACATGAAGTTGCTACTAAAACCAAACAAACCTTCACATCTGCCTGGATCCTATCGTACATTCTCACTCATTGACCATTATATCAAGATTTTGTCCAGGATCATGGCAGATCTTTTGAGTAGCATTGTTCCTATGCTGATAGGGCGATCACAAGTGGCCTTTGTTAGCTACTTTGTTGGCTACTATCAGTCTCACTATGCATAACACATGTGTGCAGTGGGCAGTATTACCTTTGCCTTCGGTGGAGTAGGAAAACCCCTCTCCTATCGAAGTGTTAGTTGGGGAGATGGAAGATTTGACACCGGGACCTGAATTGTAATACTTAAATGTGACAGGTGACAAATTTGTTAAGGCGCAACTACGCGGCCCCTACGTTGAGTCTAGCCCGTGAAAATTTACTGGTTGTCAATGGGGAACCCCAACACCCCGGGACAGCTACAGTATTTAAACAATTAGAGCTGAACCAAGATTTGCTGTATCAGGTTTATAAAATACATGTTGAAATTTTTTAGCAATTGCTGCTACCGCAGTCATATCGGAGGTTGGTAATGGACTTAGCGCATGCGCATGTACTAGGGTGACATTTGTGCCAAAAGAAAACCCTACACAGAATTATACAACGGTTTTACTGGCAGGGGGTCTATCAAGAAGTTAAACGGTATTGTAACTCTTGTCGCATGCGCCAGATACACAGTCCTCAGCCTCATTTAGTGAGTCCCTTGGTGCCATTAAAAATTTTAGAGGTCCAGTTTGAGAGAATACCCATGGATCTGGTGGAGCCGGTTAATAAATCAGCAAGGGGTCATCAACAGGGCAATAAAAGGGGCACTGTGTGGGTCACCAGTTTTGAGCACACCCGAGTTCAAAAGAGAATTCATTGTCCAGACTGATGCGTCAGAGGTAGGTCTGGGTGCCGTGTTGTCTCAGGACTGGAGCTTAACGGGGAGGAGCATCCCATTAGTTTCCTGAGTCGAAAACTTACTCCATCAAAAAACAGAGACAGCATTGTAGAGAGAGAGTGCCTGGCGATAAAGTGGGCACTGGAGTCGTTGCGCTACTATTTGTTGGGGATAACATTTTGTTTTGTAAATGATCATTCCCCTGTGACTGGCAGTGTTGTAGCCCAGGGAGTAGAGTTCAGGTGGTAGAAAGATGAACATAACAGGAGACTTGGAAAACGTTGGCAAACAGTTATTTAATCTGAAAACGGACAGGCAAATTCAGGTGAGATCCATGCCTTGTTCATTTTCAGAAAAATAAGCCGGTCTACATTGTCTGAGGATAGTCGCATGCGACGGTCTGTTAGTACACCACCTGCAGCACTAAAGACGCGCTCAGATAATACACTGGCAGCAGGGCAAGCCAGCACCTCCAAAGCATACCACACATCAAATACAAATATAACAGTAATAATAATATTATCAATAAAAAATGAAATTGCACACACAGTACACAGACACAGCTCATATGTGTGTATGAGAGAGTGTTTCTGTGTGTAGTTCATGCCTCTAGCCTAGAAGATCAGTCTTGCTAAAATCTTTAACACTGACCCCTGTTCTGTTCTTAAAATGGTGGATGCTGAACTGCTTCTCAGCCCCCTCATACACAATCATTATGTGGCACTGCTGGGCTCAGTCAGAGGCATCAGATTGAACTAGGCTGTCCTGAGTCATTCTCAATAGAACATTTTGTTCAGCAGTTCATCTAGTTCATTTAGTTCAGAGGTCACATGATGCATTTCCTATCAGCTCCTCACAGGATAGGGTGGAGAAAAACTGAACTAAATGAACTAATCTTTTGAACTAATCTTTTCAGTGAACTAGTTCATGGTGAACTAATCACCAAAATTAACTAGATTTCCCATCACTATGGTGTACACCTTGGTGGCGCTGTCACAAAACTTCGCCACATTTGTAACATACAGCTCTTGCCCTGTGCAGAGGCGCTGCTTGTGCTTCTCTTGTTGCAGAGGTGTCTACAATGCCTCGACGCACAGAGCTGCTTTGTAAAGCAGTAGCAGCAGCAGCGCTCTCGGCTGGAATGGAGAACATTATGGATTTCAACAGTGTGTCTTGGTCCTCCAACATTTTACGGTCCCGGTTCAACGGTGTGATGAGGCTGTAGTCGTAAGTTTGTACACCCAATAACGACAAGCGATGGGGTCGTTCAGGAGTGGCTGAATCACACCAATAATGCAACGTGTTGAGAATGTGTGCCAGAATTGCAAGCGTCGATTTCCTCGGGGTGAGGCCATTTGCAGTCAGTGAAATAAACAAACCAATGTGCTAGCAAGGACTTCCACAAGAAAATTGGGCCAACGAAATACGCTTGGTCCACTCCCTAGTACAGAAGCACGTTCACGCTTAAAGTATTATTTTTGTGAAATTTAAAAATATGAATTAAAAAGAATAACAGCAGCAATTTTTGAAAAATTACAAGGATGAGCCAGTGACAGACACTCAGCAGAGTACACGCTGCGGTGGTTGAAGTGGAGCGGGATCTACACTCCTACAAAAAAATGAAACCTCAGACTACAGTGAACACTGAAACACAACTGTTCACTTGCTGTGAAAGGCCTTTTTGTGGACTTCTATTAAGTTTGCAAGCAATGTATTGTATTTTGATGGAAGAGCGTCACACTAATATATTTTTGTAAATTTAAAATAGAATAAAGCAGCAGCAATTTTTGAAAAATTACAAGGATGAGCCAGTGACAGACACTCAGCAGAGTACACGCTGCGGTGGTTGAAGTGGAGCGGGATCTACACTCCTACAAAAAAATGAAACCTCAGACTACAGTGAACACTGAAACACAACTGTTCACTTGCTGTGAAAGGCCTTTTTGTGGACTTCTATTAAGTTTGCAAGCAATGTATTGTATTTTGATGGAAGAGCGTCACACTAATATATTTTTGTAAATTTAAAATAGAATAAAGCAGCAGCAATTTTTGAAAAATTACAAGGATGAGCCAGTGACAGACACTCAGCAGAGTACACGCAGCATTAGTTGAAGTAACTGGAGCGTGATCTGCACTCAAAAAAAAAAAAAAAAATCACAGACTGCAGTGAACACTGAAACACAACTGTTCACTTGCTGTGAAAGGCTCCATTGTGGACTTCTATAGTGTTTGCAACCAAGGTATTGTATACGGATGGAAGCGCGTCACACTATTATTTCAATTACATGGAGCAGCAAGAATTACACTGAAGAAAAAAAAAAAGAGTCTGTGAGTGACACGTGCAGATGCCTACAGACAGCGTTGCATACAGAGCAAACTGCAGCGTCACCTGCACTCACACACACCTTGCAGAGCTGTTAAAACAACACTGCAGGCAAAAGGAAGCTTTACACAGCGGTTGGTGCTAGCCTGCCTACAGCACAGTACACTAAATCGCAATCTCTAACTGTCCCTCAGAGTCAGCACAGCAGCGTTCTGTCCCTTACTGAATTCACAGCACAGTGACGCTAAAATGGCGGCGGCGCCTTTTATACACTGAAGAAAAAAAAAAAAGAGTCTGTGAGTGACACGTGCAGATGCCTACAGACAGCGTTGCATGCAGAGCAAACTGCAGCGTCACCTGCACTCACACACACCTTGCAGAGCTGTTAAAACAACACTGCAGGCAAAAGGAAGCTTTACACAGCCGGTGGTAAACTAGCCTGCCTAAAGCACAGTACACTAAATCGCAATCTCTAACTGTCCCTCAGAGTCAGCAGAGCAGCGTTCTTTCCCTAACTGAGTTCACAGCACAGTGACGCTAAAATGGCGCGGCGCCTTTTATAGTGCATTCTGACATCATTTCAGCATCCAATCACAGCCATGCCATTAGTTAACATGACCGCAGCAGTACAGGATGTGCCCACACTTCTTAGGATTCCTCATTGGCTGACTAAAATCACATTGTCTCTCAAAGAATTATGGGAACTTCCGATTCCGGTATACGATATATGGAAAATATCGGAACTAAGTATCGGAATTCCGATTCAGCGAATATCGGCCGATACCCGATACTTGCGGTATTGGAATGCTCAACACTAGTCATCAGCTCTTATGGATTTGTCAGACAGACAAGATACCAACTTGCTTAGTTCCTTGTAATAGTCCTGTGTAGGGTCCGACTCCAGTTTTCTGTAGTAGCGTGTGTCCGTAAGTTGTCTGTTTGCTTCCTTAATATAGTCTGATGTGTTCATCATGACTATTGCACCTCCCTTGTCAGCAGGTTTAATGATGATTTCTTTGTTGGTTTTCAGAGACTGTATGGCCTTTCTCTCCTGGGCACTGATGTTGGATGCTTGTCTCTTGCTGGTGGCTATGATGGTGGATTTTATCAAATGTCTGAATGAGTCTATATATATTTATCCAAATGAGGGTTACGTCCAGGTGGAGGTGTCCAGTCTGACCTCTTCTTGGTTGTTGGGATCCCTTTTCCTTCAGTCCGAGTGTTTTCTGGATCTTCTGTATCATTGAAGTATTCCCTCAGGCGCAGTCTCCTGAAAAAATGTTCCATATCACTGCAGAGTTCGGTTTTATCCAGGGCCTTAGTAGGACAAAATGAGAGTCCTCTAGAAAGCACAGCAAGCTCCACTTTGTTGGGTCCAACCATCAACTTAACACTCAACTACTCCAGCACTGAAATTAACTTTTTAGACACCACCATTAAGCTAAAGAACAATGAAATAGAGACATCCCTGTATCAGAAGCCAATCGACCGTCCAACATACCTTAAATGGGACAGTTTCCATCCAAAACACATAAAAAACTCTATTGTCTACAGCCAAGCCATCAGATACAACCGTATATGTTCCAACCCCATGGATAGAGATGAACACCTTGGTCACCTCAGAAAGACTTTTTTGAACCAGGGCTACCATCCAAGAACAATTGAAAACCAAATTATAAGAGCCACCAGAATATCAAGGAATCACCTGCTACATTACAAAACTAAAGAAGAAAATAACCGGGTGCCTCTAGTGGTCACCTACAATCCAAATCTGGAGATGCTAAGGGGAGCTGCACGGAAACTATAACCCTTACTACAAAAAGATGCCCGATTACATCTTTACATATTTCCAGACCCCCCACTACTATGTTTTAGGCAGCCCCCAAATCTAAGAAGCATCATTGTCAGAAGCTCCCTGTCCTCCCCAACAGCTGCAGGAACCTTTCCTTGCAACCAGAAGAAGTGTAAAACCTGTGCATCTATAATGACCACGGACAAGATAAAGATCCCCAACTCCCATCAGGACTACAAGATCCCAGGTACTTTCAGCTGCATCACATCTAATGTGGTGTACCTAATTATATGTACTAAATGTCCAACTGGGGGTCTGTATGTGGGGGAGACCGGGCAAAAACTGAGAACAAGGATGAATTCTCATCGCCACACAATAAGAGAAAAAAGAATGGATTTACCTGTGGCAAAACACTTTTGTATGCGTATCCATCATAGCATGATGGATATGGAATTACTGGTATTAAAATCTAACTTCAAATCTGAGAAAGATAGAAAGGTTTGGGAATACAAACTTATGATGACCTTTGACACTCTTAGTGCTGGAATGAATATATCACACGGATTCATGTCATTCTATATCAATTAAGGAATCTGCGTCTCTGACCTTCTAGGGGCATCAAAACACAACACCAGACCCCAATCAGAGGGCAATAAAACTTTCTCTCCTTATCTATGAACTGTTCCAATATTTATGTTCATCCCTCTGCCATAATGACAGTTCTGCTTCACGTCACCTGTCTTACCTATTGCACTATTCCTGTGTCCTTTTGTGTATATAAATATGTGATTCTTCAGTTTTTGTTTTAGTCTTAGCCTGATGAAGAGACCTGAGTAGTCTCGAAAGCTTGCAATTTGTTACCATCTTTTCAGTTAGCCATTAAAAGGTATCAACCACCGAGGACTCTCATGAATGAGTCTATATATTTATCCAAATGAGGGTTGCATCCAGGAGGAGGTGTCCAGTCTGACCTCTTCTTGGTTGTTGGGATCCCTTTTCCTTCAGTCCGAGTGTTTTCTGAATCTTCTGTATCATTGAAGTATTCCCTCAGGCGCAGTCTCCTGAAAAAATATTCCATATCACTGCAGAGTTCAGTTTTATCCAGGGCCTTAGTGGGACAAAATGAGAGTCCTCTAGAAAGCACGGCCAGTTCCACCTTGTTGGGTTTGTAATCCGAGAGATTGATGACACAGTTAGATGCTTTTGTGTCTGGAATGGAGTGGTTGTCCAGGTTGTCAGGTTTTGGCTTTGTTTTGGATCTGTTTGTATAGAGTCCTGAATTGAGGCGCAATCTGTGTAGTTTCTTTTCTTTGTTATGAATCAGAAAGGTCCGTAGTTTGTTGTAGTATTGTTGTAATTTTTGCTCTGTGCTTTCTGTAAGTGTTTTCCTTAGACTTTCAAATTGCCCTTGGACGTTACTCCTTATGCTGTAGCAGACATGCAAAAGATGGTTCCTAAGTCTCTCAGAAGTCCTGTGACAAAGGTTTTTTGCATAATGGGTATTGTAGGTGTGAAGAATTGGGTTTGTACTGAAAGGTGATTTCACATCTCAGAGACACAGAAGTGTTTGCAAAACAAATTGATGGTGACCTTTGACACTCTCAATGCTGGAATGAACCTATCACATGGATTTATGGCCTATTACATCAATTAAGGAATTTGCTTCAAAGACCCTGTGAGAACATCACAAAACATTACCAGACCCCAATCAGAGGGCAATAAAACTTTCACACTCCTTATCTATGAACTAGTCCAATATTTATTGCCACAACTGTTCATCCCTCTCCCATAATGACAGTTCTGCTTCACGTCACTTGTCTCAACTATTGCATTTTTTTCTGTGCTGTGTTGTGTATAAATGTGATTCTTCAGATTTTGTATTAGTCTTTGCCTGATGAAGAGACCTGAGTAGTCTCGAAAGCTTGCAATTTGTTATCATCTTTTCAGTTAGCCATTAAAAGGTATCAACCACCGAGGACTCTCAACTCTAAATATTTTTCTATCTACTGGCTAACACGGTACAAAGATATACATCTCTGCTTGTAAAAAGGAGTAATTTTGCAATTTGCCGCTTATTAAAAATCATGTCCATTCTCAAGAAAAGGATTTTTTAACCCTATAGTCTATAGCTTATTGTCTAGGTTACCGGCCACCTCAGAAGTGCACTCTTTTCTAGGTAAGGAGCGCTTGCACGTGCTGAAGATGGACAGATACACAGTGCTCCTTTGATGCCGCACAGGAAAGCTGTCATCCCAGAGGCCACAAGTTGGACCAGCAGCTCAGCCAGGCAGGAGGCACACGGATGCTGTGCTTCACATTAAGAAAAACTGATGAAACACTGATGGTAAAAACAGACCCACTGCCCAATCACTGATGAAAATCGACAAATTTGTTTTACTTTTATGAGAGGAAATTTGGTAGTGCTTCACTTTGATCAGCAGGTGGCGATGGATATCTTCAAATTTGTGTTGTTTTCCAGCTATCATTACCAGTGCAATCAGTGCTGTTCTTCACAATGTCCAGCAGATGGAGCTCTAATAGTAAAAAAATTTAAAACAAGTGTTTCTCCAGGCTACCAAGTCCAGAACCTCCTGCTTAGGCCTCATTCAGACAGCAGTTTAGAGAGAGAGAAAAATTGGACAGTGCTTGGATGCAACCGGGATGCCATCAGTGAGCCATCAATTTTTTTTTCACAGACCTGTAGAGTTCAATGTGAGATTTTGTTACGTGCCTTAGAATAGGACAGGTCTTTGTTTTTTTTTTTTTTTGCTGATACAAGGATATAAAACAGTTCTTTTGAATGTCACCATTGATTTTACCACTGTACGGGAAAATGGGGAAAAAAAAATCCAAGAGCAGTGAAATTGCAAACAGTGCAAATCCACAATTTATTTTTTTTTTTACCATGTTCACTAAATACTAAAACTGACCTGCCTTTACGATTCTCCAGGTCATTACGAGTTCATAGACACCAAACATGTCTAGGTTCTTTTTTTTATTTAAATGGTAAAAAATAAAATCCAAAGTTTGTAAAAAAAAAAAAAAAGCTTATTTTTTTGTGCCATGTTGACATTTTTAGGGATATCATTTTGGGGTAGATTCAATGTTTTTATTGCCCATTATTGGATATTATTGCAATGTTGATTTTTTTTCCTCGTTATGCCGTTTACCAATCAGATTAGTTTATTTTATGTTTTGATCGGGCGATCCTGAAAGTAGTGATACCAAATGTGCACTTTTGCTTTTTTTTTCCCTCTTTTGTTTTATTTTGAATGGAACAAAAGGGGGATGATTTGAATTTATATTTTTGAAAACACTTTATTTTTACTTTTTCACTTACTTCAATATTCTTCTAAGCAGACTTGAAGCAGAGATCTTCTGGTTGATTGTGCTACACAAGCCCTGCTACATGTAGCAGAAATCATCATCTATGAACACTGGTCACAGGCAATCAGCTACGACAAGCACAAGGGTCTTCTGCAGACCACCCAGTTGTCATGCCAACCCATCGGAACTCTGCAATCATGTGACTGGGCGCCCATGGGCGGGGGCTAGTGATGTGCTTCCAGCACGATATAGTGTTAAATGAGTGGCATTTAACAACTGCAGGTGGATCGCGTTTCCACCTGCGGCTGTAAGGTGCACGTCACCTAATCCAATCAACTGCCATGTGGCAGAAAAGATGCAGGCTCAGCGTCAGAGCCCGCATCAAAAGGGAGGGAGGTGACCCATGACATCATAGGTCTTGAAGGGGTTAATAGCGCAACATGCAGACACTTTATATACTCCCTACAAGCGTGGAGTGTACCCCCTAGTTTGTCAGTCTTATGAATAATCCAATTTTTATCCAAAGATTATTTTCACAAGCCAGTTGTGTTGGGAAATTCAGGAGCAGCCTATGAGACTTGAGTTCAGGTCAAGAAACCAACGACCGGTCTGGACATTGTGGTCCATATTTTGAATGTAATTATCGGCCATGTGAAACCAGCCACAGGGCAGGGCAAACAACAGTATTTTTTCAGTCCGAGTGTGATCTGACAAGACTGGATCGCACTTGGACAATGTTAGTCTAGGCCATGCACATGTCCAATGTTTTTCCTTGATTGAAAAGTACTGCCAAGTGCAATGTTTAGAGTATGTAGAAAACATCAAAATGCACTTGGACGACATCTGAGTGCAGCCCAATTTCCATGGACTGACGGAATGGAGAATCGGATCACACTACATGGGCGTACCCAGGATCAAAACTATGGGGGGGCAAGCCAATGTTGCATCTTATACAGGTTACATCATATACACTGTACATTATCCTGCATATTAGGTATGAAGCATTAGAACTGTTGTATATTGTATAATACAGCAGTGTATGCGACACTACGCTGTATATACCATATATTATACATGGCACACTAACCTCTATACAAAGAATAAGAGGCATTATAACCTGTATATGAAAAGTATAATACAGCAGTGTATATACACTCTATATACCGCACACAATGTGTATGACCTGTATACACCATATACTACACTCTATATACCGCACACGATGTGTATGACCCTGTATACACCATATACTACACTCTATATACCGCACACGATGTGTATGACCTGTATACACCATATACTACACTCTATATACCGCACACAATGTGTATGACCTGTATACACCATATACTACACTCTTATTTTGAAGTAAAAAACAAAACAGGAACAAACAATACTTAAAATAAAGAACAAGTAAAGTTAAAAATCAACAAACTTATTGGTATTTCAATGGGAACTATGGGCCTGCTTTTGGCTAATGAGATGGTCAATGTTCGGTTCCATATTTGTCACAAGTGAAGCAATTTTTCTCTTTCTTGATATCATTATTTCCTAGGGATTCCCAATTGCTATTAGTAAAATACCAATATATATACAGAACTACAAAAACAATATACCAGCAATAAAACTGCCCACACAGAGACATACAGCCTGCACTGCCCATCACTGCAGCCTTGCCAATCCATATAATTTCATCCTCATCAGTGCACATATTGGCGCAACTCCGCTTTTAGCTCAGGCTCAGACTGGTGTGCGAGAGTCCCTAATAGGCAGGTAAATGTCCCCAATAGGCAGCATTGGTCCCCAATAGCAGCAAGTCACATAGGGACAGTCCCAATACGCATCATATGTCCTCAATAGGCAGGTAAATGTCCCAATAGGCAGCATAGTCCCCAATAGCCAGCATAGGTCCCCAATAGGCAGGTAAATGTCCCAATAGGCAGCATAGGTCCCCAATACGCAGCATATGTCCTCAATCGGCAGGTAAATGTCCCAATAGGCAGCATAGTCCCCAATAGGCAGCATAGTAATTTCCCCCCGGGATCAATAAAGTGTATCGTATCGTAGTAGTCCCCAGTAGGCAGCATAGTAGTCCCCCATAGGCAGCATAATCCCCATAGGCAGCGTAGTAGTCCCCAATAGGCAGCATAATCTCCATAGGCAGCGTAGTAGTCCCCAATAGGCAGCATAATCCCCCATAGCCAGCATAATCTCCCATAAGCAGCATAGTCCCCAATAGGCAGCATAATCCCCCATAGCCAGCATAAACCCACGTAAGCAGCATAATCCCCCATAGCCAGCATAGTCCCCCATAGGCAGCATAATCCCCCATAAGCAGCATAGTCCCCAATAGGCAGCATAGTCCCCAATAGCCAGCATAATCCCCCATAGGCAGCATAATCCCCCATAGCCAGCATAGTCCCCAATAGGCAGCATAATCCCCCATAAGCAGCATAGTCCCCAATAGGCAGCATAATCCCCCATAGCCAGCAGAATCCCCCATAGCCAGCAGAATCCCCCATAGTCAGCAGAATCCCCCATAGCCAGCAGAATCCCCCATAGCCAGCAGAATCCACCATAGCCAGCATAGTCCCCCATAAATGTGTAGCCCTGGTGTTAGGCACACGCAGTACCCTGGAGAGTGTGTGGCGAGACAGCAGTTTAATGCTCAATACCCATTCACTCAACATATACTAGACACACCCTTAGGGTAGTGTGGTTACTTGTTAGGGAGTGGTCAGGGTGTATATTGGTTGAGTGATTTTAGAATAGTCAGTTTCCTGTCCTCGGACAGAGCAGACGTGTGGAGTCGAGCTGGAACTAGGAGGGAGGAAGCAGTCCAGCCTGGTTCTTCATCAGTTCAGAAAGTGGAGGCTAGTACAGGTGAGCTAGTTCACCTCAGCCTAGTCAGAGCTGTACCTCACTTGAAGACACTGACAAAGAAAGAAGAGCTTAGTGCAGAAATACTTCAGTCACCTGTCTCAAGGACAGTGAAAGGTTCAGAGACGTGCTCCTGCCTAGTGGATAACTGAGAATCTGGAACTAACTCTAAAGGAAGAGAAGAAGGGAGTGATTACATGACTTTTTGCAAGTGTGAGTGTTTATGCTACCAGCGAGGACAAGGCGAAAGGCACAGTGGAAAGATGATTGGAAAAGTGCTTTTGGATTGAAGAAGTCCTGCACATTGTAACCGGTCACTGGGGACCGAAGGATCACTATTAGCTTCAAGCATAGTGGTAAGAAAACCAGAGATTTACCGGACCTTAGGTCGCGGCAAACAGCCCCAAATAGTCAGTACGTAACTGGGGTCAGGGGGAGTGAAGACTTTGAGCCTGATCAGCAAGATAGGAATTCAGCTCTCTCACAGGAAGGCTCCTACCACAAAACTGACTGGGCAGTACAGCTATGGATTAGCTGGAGTTATTGAGGGAACTACGCTTCAGGCTGGTTGTACTCATCGTGTTGAAAGTAAAGGAGGCCCCTAACTTGTCCAGCTGCTGTCTCAAAATACACTCTCCTTGGATCAGCCTCCCTGGGACTGCCTGAACATCTTACAAGTAAAGGTATGGAAAGACGCTGACCGTGTGAGACTGTGTTATTTATTTGCACCCGACTTCACTAACTTCATAGACTTTGAGGGACCAGTCCCACCTGTAGGGGACCCGACATCTAGCTGCCTCACCATCCCCTCAGAGATCTACAGCAGCGCTGGTACAAATTACCAGAAGACTACAGGTGGCGTCACGAACTGTATATAAATCTATCCCCTGTAAATATATCCCCAACATACGCCAGACCGCCAGGGCCACAGACCGAGCCACAGCTACCTGTGACAAACCCCATAGACTTCCATGGGCTCGGCTCTGAGTACCCCATTGCCCTGGTAATCCACAATTGTGGTGGCGGGTCGACACAAAACTTTGGCGTCACGAACAGGATGCGAAACTCGCAGAATTGCGAGCCTTGTGTGCCTATGGAATTGTTTTTGTGAAAAGGACTGTTTGCACTTTTGGCGCCAAAAATCGCCATCTTTGTCGCCATATTCGCGCCCTCAGGCGCTGGAGAAGAAGGTGGGCGTACCTTCGTGGGCGTCTACCCCCCTGTGGCGCGAAGAAAATGCCTGCCCTCTCAAAGTGCTATTACAATATGCGATCCTGCCCTACAGCAAAGGAGGTCCGCCTCCTCTTCACCTTCCCTGCGAGGAGGAGGAGACGCAAACCCCGCCTCCACGGAAGAGACCGGATGTCTCTGGAGGAAGAAGAAAGAATCTTCTGGAACATCATGGAAGCAGGACGTGTGCAGCCGAGCAGGGAAGCGGAGGAAGGCAGGCCCCGTGCCCCAGCCGGGCTGCCACCAGCACCGGAGTTATCCGTGGTCCTGCACCTGCAGCAGGCGTTGCTAGAAATTCAGGAAGAAAATGCACGCCTGAAGAAGATGGTCCAGCACCAACCTGGATTTGAAGAGATCGAGAGACGCCGGCGTACCCTGGAGCAGCGGAGGCTGTGGGACGCGGTGACTCTCCCCTCAACGACCCCCCACGATTCGAGTTACCGAAGATTCTGCTGCCCAAGGCGAAGGAGCAACCGGAGGCTGTCCCCGAAAGTACCGATCCTGATCCCACCGGTGAAGCGGTGGAGGCGAAGGAGGTTGAGGAGGTACCACTAGTTCCGGAACGCCCGCCCGGCCAGGAGGCCGCAGCAGATGATCGATCCCCGACACCGGAGGGGTCCTGTCCGTCGTTACCAGACGTCGACTGGGACGAGATGGCGCGCCTGGATGACGTCGCCTACACCGCCCAGTGGGAATATGAGTGGCAGCGTCGTGAGGAGAAGCAGAAACGCCAGCAGGAGGAAGAGCGGGAAGCTCAGCGGAATCGTCAGCGGCAACATGCAGAGCTGATCGCGGACAAGGAGAGTGTCCGGAGAGAGAAAGGTACCCTGAGGGAACCGCGGCGGCAGGGGTGTGTGACTGAGTTCCAGCTCCGGAAGGGCTGGGGCTTCATCCGTGAACCGGGCCTCTACCCAGGGGTCTTTGTTAGTCGCAGGGACGTAGAATCCCACCTACCGCAAGGCCATCCCGGGAGGGACTTAGTTAATGGAGACATTGTCACGTATACACGGCACTGGGGAATGAAGGGATGGTATGCCCTTAACGTCACCATCGTCCGTGACCCCGTCCCCGACGCAGGTAACGTCATCACTACCGCAGCGTCCCCGTCTCCAGCTCAAGCAGTATCCGGCCGTGCCCCAGCATCGCCCCCTGCAGGTTCATCGCAAAGGAAAGCCACCTCTACATCGCAATATGCGACCCAGTCTCAATCGCAATCCATGACACGGTCCATATCGTTAACTGTGATTGAAACGCAATCGGTGTCTCGTGAGGAGAATGTACCCGTTGCGCCCCTAGAGGTTCGCACGAGAACTGTGGCGACCCAGACCCTAATAGCAGCGCATGACTTGTTAGTAATGGGATCTAGGGACCATCGCATTGTTCCAGCCCTCGGGGTGGAAAGTGTATTTGAAAATGAATAAATAGTAAAGAAGAATCGGTGAGATCCATATAGGGTCTACCATAAGTAAAGCTGTAAAAAGTTTCAGAATGTTTACAAATTTTTGCACAAGTTGAAGAGTATAACGTATATAACATATATATATATTTCTAACAATAGAATGCCCGGCTGGGTAAATAGAAAAAGTTTTGCACTTTAGTATTATTATAATGTGATATTATATCTGTGTCTTTGTTTTACAATGGACTTTGAGGTTGAGGACTGTGCCAGCCCAGAACTTATTTGTATATAGTTGCGCTTCGGTGCTTTATCTTGGTTTTACATAAAACCAGCACAACTACCTCTGAATACAAAACCCGTGTGGTGTGGCACTGAGTGAGGTCTGCATTCAGATGTCCTGCAGCCCACCCAGGACCTACGTTGAAGGTTTGGTGCGGGTCCTTCACAAGAATACTGTGTATTTATTGAATGTTTTGATGCCTTAATACTTTTGTATTTTTCTATATAATGTTTTTGTTTTGCAACGTTCAAGATATCCTCACCTCCCGGATGGGACGAATTAATGTTTAATGTTGATGTTTTCATGCATAAACAAAATGTCTCTTTGTATTTTACAGCCCGGGAGTGCTGTCTTTTACCATGGGGGAATGTGTAGCCCTGGTGTTAGGCACACGCAGTACCCTGGAGAGTGTGTGGCGAGACAGCAGTTTAATGCTCAATACCCATTCACTCAACATATACTAGACACACCCTTAGGGTAGTGTGGTTACTTGTTAGGGAGTGGTCAGGGTGTATATTGGTTGAGTGATTTTAGAATAGTCAGTTTCCTGTCCTCGGACAGAGCAGACGTGTGGAGTCTAGCTGGAACTAGGAGGGAGGAAGCAGTCCAGCCTGGTTCTTCATCAGTTCAGAAAGTGGAGGCTAGTACAGGTGAGCTAGTTCACCTCAGCCTAGTCAGAGCTGTACCTCACTTGAAGACACTGACAAAGAAAGAAGAGCTTAGTGCAGAAATACTTCAGTCACCTGTCTCAAGGACAGTGAAAGGTTCAGAGACGTGCTCCTGCCTAGTGGATAACTGAGAATCTGGAACTAACTCTAAAGGAAGAGAAGAAGGGAGTGATTACATGACTTTTTGCAAGTGTGAGTGTTTATGCTACCAGCGAGGACAAGGCGAAAGGCACAGTGGAAAGATGATTGGAAAAGTGCTTTTGGATTGAAGAAGTCCTGCACATTGTAACCGGTCACTGGGGACCGAAGGATCACTATTAGCTTCAAGCATAGTGGTAAGAAAACCAGAGATTTACCGGACCTTAGGTCGCGGCAAACAGCCCCAAATAGTCAGTACGTAACTGGGGTCAGGGGGAGTGAAGACTTTGAGCCTGATCAGCAAGATAGGAATTCAGCTCTCTCACAGGAAGGCTCCTACCACAAAACTGACTGGGCAGTACAGCTATGGATTAGCTGGAGTTATTGAGGGAACTACGCTTCAGGCTGGTTGTACTCATCGTGTTGAAAGTAAAGGAGGCCCCTAACTTGTCCAGCTGCTGTCTCAAAATACACTCTCCTTGGATCAGCCTCCCTGGGACCTGCCTGAACATCTTACAAGTAAAGGTATGGAAAGACGCTGACCGTGTGAGACTGTGTTATTTATTTGCACCCGACTTCACTAACTTCATAGACTTTGAGGGACCAGTCCCACCTGTAGGGGACCCGACATCTAGCTGCCTCACCATCCCCTCAGAGATCTACAGCAGCGCTGGTACAAATTACCAGAAGACTACAGGTGGCGTCACGAACTGTATATAAATCTATCCCCTGTAAATATATCCCCAACATACGCCAGACCGCCAGGGCCACAGACCGAGCCACAGCTACCTGTGACAAACCCCATAGACTTCCATGGGCTCGGCTCTGAGTACCCCATTGCCCTGGTAATCCACAATTGTGGTGGCGGGTCGACACATAAGCAGCATAATCCCCCATAAGCAGCATAATCCCCCATAAGCAGCAGAATCCCCCATAGCCAGCAGAATCCCCCATAGCCAGCATACTCCCCCATAAGCAGCATAGGCCCCAATAGGCAGCATAATCCCCCATAGCCAGCAGAATCCCCCATTGCCAGCACAGTCCCCCATAAGCAGCATAATCCCCCATAGCCAGCAGAATCCCCATAGCCAGCAGAATCCCCCATAGCCAGCAGAATCCCTCATAGCCAGCATAATCCCCCATAAGCAGCATAGGCCCCAATAGCCAGCATAATCCCCCATAGCCAGCAGAATCCCCCATAGCCAGCATAACCCCCCATAGCCAGCATAATCCCCCATAGCCAGCATAATCCCCCATAGCCAGCATAATCCCCCATAGCCAGCATAGTCCCCCATAACAGCAGCAGAATCCCCCATAGCCAGCATAATCCCCCATAGGCCGGGCCCGGCGTTAAAAAAAAAAAAAAAAATACCAGTACTCACCTATCTCCCCCGCTGCTCTGAAGAAGCACGCTCTGGACTCCGTCTTCTCCTGGCACAGGCGGCGTGACGTCATCAGGGCGCGCAGGCGGCGTGATGACGATCACGTCGTCTGTGCTGCATATGGAAGGCCGCAAGGCCTTCCTCACTCACCACATTCCGCCCGCGATTAAAGGGCCCGCCGGCACTGAACTGTCAGTTCAATGTCGGCGGGGCCGGTTCTTTCACTGTGCGCCCCTGCTTCTAGGGGGGGCAGCTGCCCCCCCCTGCCCCACGGTGGGTACGCCCATGTCACACTATGAGCAGCATAATCAGCCGATTCTCTAAGGGTATGGTTCCACGGTCCGGGTTTTCTGCGCTTTGGACGGAGCGGAAACCCCACTCCGCCTAGTACCCCGCCCCCTTCTGAACGAGCGGTGATTCCGGATGTGTTCATTGAACACATCCGGAATCGCACTGCTACATAGGACTGTGTTATAAGGCAAATAGACATGCTGTGATCTGAAAAGTCGCGCCGCATGTCCGGTTTTGTGGGTGTGTCACCCGCGTAATCAGACGCATAGTGGAGACGGGATTTCATAAAATCCCCTCCGCTATGCAGGAACATCTGGCCGCTGCGGATTAAACTCTGCGGTAGGACGCAACGTTCAATCCGCAGCTAATCTGGATGATTTCCTGACCGTGGAAACATACCCTTAGATGAGAGAATAGACACTCGTCTGCACCTGTCCTTAGGCTCAATTCAGTTGTCCATGTATCATGGTCCAAGTAATACTTATGCAGCTGTCAAGTTCGGGTCAGGAGACCCACGGCCAGTTTTTGCATCCCAGTATTTACTTGGACCGTGACACATGGAGGACTGAAATAGACAAAGGAGGAACAAAAAAAAAAATCTGGCAGAAATAATGCCCTTTAATAACTAGGATAAGCTTCGTAGAAAGTATAATTATCAGATGTGGTATAACAAAGTGTGTAAAAGGAAGATCTAGATTTTACATGCACACAATAGAAGGGAGGAATGTATAATGAACAGACAAGGGAAAAAAAAAATAAAAATGCTCGGAGAGTAAATCGTTAAGGAGGTCACAGATCAGCAGCGTGGAAGTTTTATTGTCTGCAAATTGATGTAAGCTCCGAGTATCCCAATATCTCAGGATCAGATCACTTCGATGTTGTACCATGAGAAATCTTTGGGAGATATATGGCCCGGTGTTAGGAGTGTAAAATACTGTGATAAATTTGTATTCCCAGACTGGTCTGATTTTTTGAGGAATTATAAAAATTGGCTTTTAATGTGAATTTCATATGGTTCATGCAGAGTCCCGAACACCACGACTGTCATGAGTAGAGATGAGCGAATTTGTTAGGATTTTAGCCGAAAATCTGATTTTGACATATTTAAACACTACTCGGGCCGAATGTATGTTTTATGTTCGGTTCCGAATACATTCGGAAATTTTCACTCCCATTGACTCCAATGACGTTCGGCTGTGTTCGACGAATATTCGAGTCTGATTGTATTCGGAACCAAATCTGAACAAATTTGCTCATCTCTAGTCATGAGGTGCTGAGACCACAGGGGTCTGAAACACAAAAAAAAAAAAGCCAGTATTAATCTGTGTGCTGGATCATTCATGTGTGGGGGGCTTCTTATCCATAAAGGGGATCACTCACAATTTTCCTACGAACACTGCCATGAGGAGGAATGGAATCTAACCATCCTCCAAGAGCTACTTCTCTGAACCAACCAGGAGCAATTTTGGTAACGATCAATGCTTTTTCCCCCACATGAGACCATGTCACAAGGCAAAAATAATATCCAAATGGCTCTGTCAGCAAAACATTAGAATTTTGGGTTCATGGACAGGAGACTCCCAAGAGCTAAATCCCATTGAGAGCCAAACAAAGCAGAAAAAAAAAAAAATTGATCTTCCCTAGCACCGATTAGGCAAAAAAATTGCATCCCATCTGTCAGGATTTGGCCCAGAAGCGGATATCCAGCTGCCAAGGTGATGGGCAGAAGTCTTGAAAAAAAATAAGGGTCAACACTAGTGTTGAGCATTCCGATACTGCAAATATCGGGTATCGGCCGATATTAGCTGTATCGGAATTCCGATTCCGAGTTCCGATATTTTCGTCTTATCGGATACCGGAATCGGGATTGTCACTGTCACTGTCAGTGTCCGTCGGTCGGGTCTGTCAGGAGTCAGCGGCACTTACCCGGCAGAAGATCTCCGGCGGTCACGGGCTGGACTGCTTCATGGCCGCAATCTTCTTTCCCCGGCGGTCACATGCAGTTTCTCGCGATAACTGCAGTGACTGCTGGGTAATCCCGGCCGTAAAGCAGTCAGTCCGATGACGTCACCGCCGGAGAAGCAGGTAATCAGCTGTGCTGCGCCGGGATGTCAGGCTCTGCCTGTCATTGCGATGTAGCAGAGCTGGATCGTCGTGGGACTGTCGTTACTATGGACTGCGTCGGACAGGTGGTATACTGTTGGTTTGTTTTTTTTCTTTTTTTACAGGAGATCGATGGCGTCGCAGGAATGAGAGAGTAATAAAAGAAATGAAAACTGTGTTGTCTCTTTTATTTCATTAAAAGACTTTTTTCTTGCTGTGTCTTTTTTTTATACATTTAATAACTTTGGGATTAATAATGGATCGGTGTCTTATTGACGCCTCTCCATTATTAACCGGGCTTATTGTCACCGTGCAATCAACGGTGACATTAACCCCTTATTACCCCGCTTGCCACCGCTACAGGGCAGTGGGAAGAGCCGGGTAAAGTGCCACAATTGGCACATCTTTTGATGCGCCAAATGTGGGGCTGCTGTAGCCTGGTATTATCAGGCTGTTGAGGGCCAAAATCCATGGGCCTTGACAGTCTTTTAATACCAGGCCGCAGCAGTCTGCATTTTACTTGGCTGGTTAACAAAAATAGGGGGGATCCCCACGCCGTTTTTTTTTCGAGGGGATCCCCTATTTTTGTTAACCAGCCAAGCTAAGCAGACTGCTGTGGCCTGGTATTATCAGGCTTGCAAGGTCCATGGATATTGGATCCTTACCAGCCTGAAAAACCAGGCCTCAGCGGTCTGCTTCATCTGGCTGGTTAACAAAAATAGGGGGGACCCCACGCCAATTTTTTTCGAGGGGATCCCCTATTTTTGTTAATCAGCCAAGATATGCAGACTGCTGTGGCCTGGTATTATCAGGCTGGCAAGGTCCAAGGATCTTGGCTCCTTAACAGCCTGAAAATCCAGGCCTCAGCGGTCTGCTTCATCTGGCTGGTCAACAAAAATAGGGGGGACCCCACGCCAATTTTTTTCGAGGGGATCCCCTATTTTTGTTAATCAGCCAAGATATGCAGACTGCTGTGGCCTGGTATTATCAGGCTGGCAAGGTCCATGGATCTTGGCTCCTTAACAGCCTGAAAATCCAGGCCTCAGCGGTTTTCTTCATCTGGCTGGTTAACAAAAATAGGGGGGACCCCACGCCAATTTTTTTCGAGGGGATCCCCTATTTTTGTTAATCAGCCAAGATATACAGACTGCTGTGGCCTGGTATTATCAGGCTGGCAAGGTCCATGGATCTTGGCTCCTTAACAGCCTGAAAATCCAGGCCTCAGCGGTTTTCTTCATCTGGCTGGTTAACAAAAATAGGGGGGACCCCACGCCATTTTTTTTTCGAAGGGAACCCCTATTTTTGTTAATCAGTTCCCTCTGACGTCACTGATTGTGTCCCTGGCTGACCTGAAGTGAAAGTGGAAAGCAATCAATTAAGCTTTCCACTTAAGGGCCCGTCTCACATAGCGATATCGCTACCGAGATCGCTGCTGAGTCACTAGTTTTGTGACGCAGCAGCGAGCTCACCAGCGATATCGCTGTGTGTGACATTCAGCGACGATCAGCCCCCCTGCCGGGTATCGCTGATCGTCGCTGAAATGTCAGGACCTTTGATCGCTGGTTTCCCGCTGACAGGCACGCATCGCTGCGTGTGACAGGCGGGAGACCAGCGATCCGCTGGTAACCAAGGTACACAGCGGGTTTCCAGGCGCGGGGCTGTGCCTAGAAACCCGCTGTGTACCTTGGATACCAGCGCCCTGATGCAGGGAGCTGGTATCCAAGGTACACAGCGGGTTTCCAAGCGCTGCGCGGTGCCTGGAAACCCGCTGTGTACCTTGGTTACCAGCGGATCGCTGGTCTCCCGCCTGTCACACGCAGCGATGCATGCCTGTCAGAGGGAAACCAGCGATCAAAAAAAGGTCCTGACATTTCTGCGACGATCAGCGATACCCGGCAGGGGGGCTGATCGTCGCTGAATGTCACACACAGCGATATCGCTGGTGAGCTCGCTGCTGCGTCACAAAACTAGTGACTCAGCAGCGATCTCGGTAGCGATATCGCTATGTGAGACGGGCCCTTAAGCGATGTTACCCGCAGTGTCGCTGTCCCAGATCGCTGCCTGAGCTGCCTGTTTGGCAGCTCAGCAGCGATCATGTAGCGATACACCAGCGATCCTGACAAGTGCATATCGTTGTCGGGATCGCTGGTGTATCGTTATGTGACACCCAGCCTTTACTCTCCTGTCAGGCAGGAGAGGAACTCATTCATTTGGGGTTTACTGTGAGGCTGCAGCATTAGCTGCGGTCCCTGCAGTAAACATTAACCCTTTCTGAAGGATTACACCGTGGGACCTGACTGTGCATGGGATAGGTAAGAATAATTTTGCTTTTTTATTTTATTTTTATTACAGGAAATGGTTTTTGCAGTAAAATAAAAGATGGTCAAAAACATGTGTCTTTATTTCATTAAAATGATTTTTAATTAAAGTGTGTGTGTTTTATTTTTATTTCATGCAATAGGATTAATAATTGATAGTTGTCTAATTGACAGCTCTCAATTATTAACCTGGCTTAAGGTCACCTTTCAATAGCAAGGTGGCTTTAACCCCATATTAACCCATTCGCCACCGCTACAGGGCAATGGGAATAGACGGGCAAAGTGCCAGAAAGGGCGAATCTAATTATAGATTTGTCTTTCCTGGGGTGTCTGGGGGCAGATGTTAGTAGCCGGGGGGGGCAAAAATAATGGTCCCTCTCTGGGCTATTATTATCTGCCCCCACTCACTGGCTTTGTCTGTCTGGTTGCGAAAATAGGGCGGGAGCCCATGCATTTTTTTTCAGCAATTTTACACCTCATATATATATATATACATGTCATTGAATTTGTGACACATATATATATACATATTTATATTTGTAGTTCATACACTTTACATAGTATAATAGCCGCTAATTCAATTGCCGGCTTTTGTGAAAATGCAGAACCCGACATGAAATGACACTTGGTGTACATAGGGTTAACCATGTCTTTTCATGTCCTTTGCTATCTAATTTGCACAAACAATTAAATCAGACTATGTGTGCAAAATTTCACACCTGTAGGGGTTAATTAAAGGTGTAAATTCGTAGCAAAAAAGTCCGTTTTTTTTACAACGAATTTACACCTTTAATTAACCCCTACAGGTGTGAAATTTTGCACACATAGTCTGATTTAATTGTTTGTGCAAATCAGATAGCAAACGACATGAAAAGACATGGTTAACCCTATGTACACCAAGTGTCATTTCATGTCGGGTGCTTCTGTCTTTTCACTGAAGCCGGCTTTACCCGGCAATTGAATCAAAGGATATTTTACTATGTAGAAGTGTATAAACTATACATATATGTATATATATATGTCACAATGATAACATGTATAAAATATATATATGTATTCTATGTGTGTATATTTAGTGTTTACAAGGAAAGAATGGGGTTTTTTTAGTTGCGATATTTTGTTCCCATAGACTTACATGGGACTTCCGGTATCGGTATCGGGTATCGCCGATATTTTAGTGATATCGGCGATACCATTCCGATTCCGATACTTTAGGATATCGGAAAGTATCGCTCAACTCTAGTCAACACTGTAAATATTCAGTCTTTGCATAAACTTTGTGTATTTGTCAACGAAGGGTTAAAAAAACAAAAAAACTATGAAATGCTGATAATTGTGCTGCAGCAACTATAGAAACATACGACTAAAGAGATAAGCTACAAGCAGAAAACTTCCAAAAAAATAAATATGTGCCAGTCTCAGAACTTTTGACTTTGGGGGTAGAGGGAGGATGTGGGGTGGTGACCTATAATCCTGTGGATATATGTGCGACCAATGTTCTCCACCTCACTGGTGGAGTATAACAGGCGGTGATGGGGGCAGGTGCACTGTATGCGTCGTGTGAGGTACATACAGAAGACAGACACCAGAGATCATGAGGTAAAATTTATTGCAGCTGTTAAAATATAAATCAGTTTTTTCTTTTCATACAAACATCTGATCTCAGCCTCAATTTGTCAGGGGTGGAATTGAGTAAAAAATAAAAAAAAAGTTCAGAAAAAAAAAAAAAAAACTTTCCTACATCAACCCTTAAAACTGAGAGCCAGTAGCAGCAGGGAACAAAGGGTGAGTATCCGGCTATGGGTCACAAGCCACAACAAGACATAACTTTGACTTCTCCTTTGTACTATCCTATGGAGACCACTTTCTGGAGCCCTTTGATTTCTCCCTGCTCCATTGCGACCACTTTCTGGAGCCCTCTGATCTCTCCCTGCTCCCTTGTGTCATTTTTTCTAAACAGTTACGTTTGTCCCTTGTTCGCCCTTATGACTTTATCTGCTGTATCTTCACCTTGCCTTCAAGGCAGTCTATCTTCATCACTAGACGAGACCAACATCCATGGTTTACCATCCATCGCCCTCCCCCTTTTCCTGAGCTTATCCCAATGCGACATCTTGCCCACCCCCCAACCCTCTTTCCCCGTCATTGTGATGTCATGACAAGCCAGGACAAGTGTGCCGAAGCCCCAGGCAGACCCCAGGCTGCGTCACCTCAGCTCTGTACATTTGCAAGGTTTGACTGAACCAAGCACAACGTTCTGCAGAGGTCAGGTGCAATGTTCTGCCGGTCATACGACCCATCCGCATGATATTTATTCACATTTTAGGAAAGCGGTTGATCAAGCGATCTCAATGTAGGCCGCGAGGAGGTGAAGTCAACAAGACATCTGCCCGGTAATTGGAGTCAGACTCTTGCCAGGATGATAGCAGCTTTGAGGCTCCTACAGAACGACCACTAGGAGGTGTCCAACCCCACGTCACACATCTGCAGAGTGGGATACCGGAACGTGGATTCCCTTCTGTCCACTGGCTGGAGAGAATTTAAAAAAAAAAAAAAAAAAAAAAGTGAGAAACATTTGAGACTTGTAACTAAAATGAAAAAAAAAAAAAAAAAAATTAAATAGAATATATTCTAACATTCCTTATGCAACAAAGTTTAATTGGGAAACAGGACACCATTGCACCAGAGCCTTTTAAAAGGTTAGTTTTGTCTAGGCGTTTGTGTCTGCTACATAAAATATTTACATGATTAAAATTTAGGAAATTCAACAGATTTTATTTTTTATTTATTTTTTTTTTTTTAAACACGTTCATTTGTCACAAAAGCATTAGCCCCCTTTGCCACTAGGTGGCGCAAGGAACAACGAACGCAACATCTTTAAAAAATATGTAAAGCGCCATGGAATAAATGGCGCTATAATAAATAAGTACTAAGGTTACATAAGGTGTTCAGGACTTAGGCCATGTTCACACACAATAAATTTTTAATTTTTTTTGCAGCCAAAGAGACGCTGCACTTAAAAACGCCAATGTGTTCATCTTTATCGGGTGCTGTAGAGGTTTAATTAATTTAGCTTTGCTAATGAAAAATGCAGTCAAGCATGCATAACATCTGAAACCTCAGTTTTTGCCTGTACTGTAAAAAAAGAACCTCATTTATATAAAGCTGCAAAACAGAAAAAAAAAAAAAAAG
The DNA here is from genome assembly GCA_033576555.1 of Oophaga sylvatica. NCBI lineage: Eukaryota > Metazoa > Chordata > Amphibia > Anura > Dendrobatidae > Oophaga > Oophaga sylvatica. Next base: position 34,045,569 of record JARQOD010000008.1, read on the forward strand.
ACCCACTGCATATTAACGTGGCCTTAGATGGATGAAATATCCACAGATTAGGTCAGAAACAGCAAAGATTGGTGCCATTGAGGTGAATGGAGGCTGAATTGCAGCACCTAAAAAATAGCCAGTCAGGACATTAAGGGCTCATGCTCACTGGAGAGAAAAAAATGGACAAGTGCAATGCGCAAAAAAAAAAAAAAAGCACGGAATTCGCATTACATTCATCCGTTTTTTTCGGTCCTGAAATCGGACCGTTATTCTCGCAAATGGGTATGAGCCCTAAGACAGAACTGGACTGCAGTTCCCTCTGGTTGTAAGTACACAATCAGCTGATCAATGGAGGTGCGAGAGTCAGGCCACCACAATCTGACACGGATAGGTCATCAATATGCAAAGTCCTGGACAACCCCTTTAAAGACGAGAATTTTATAAGAGTCCAGCTAGAATGGTGGCTCATCAATCCTAGTATATTCAGGCCGACCCAGCCTATCAGGCTAGCTTCACATTTGCGTATATGTCCGCAGCGTATTATCTGCATGCGCAAACGCATGTTTCTGCATCATCTTACATGACGCCAAAAAAAAATGCCGCGTTTGTGTTGTTTATGCGCATGCGTTCGATATTTCCAGGTGCTGTAATCAGTTCCTGGACATACGCAGTCTGAAGTCCGCATGCGCATGTACTTGCGTATCAATGCATTCCCTTGGACAGTAATGCGTATTTTTTACGCACTCATCCACATGCGCATGACTGTGCATATTTGACGGATTTTTGACACAAAAAAAAAAAAAGCAACATGTTGCGTTCGCCGGACCTCCCCGCACACCGAGAAATGGCGCATGCGAACTGATGCAAATGCATGTCCCTGCGTACACCATGTTAAAGATAGGTACATAAGATGCATGCGGATCAAATGCTGCTCGTACAGAACCAAATGTAAATCCAGCCATAGTTGCAGCTTGTACTGAGCAGTGTGAGATCTAAGCAGCAGCAGAGAGGATAGATACCAAGGAGTTGTTAATCAGGCTGTGTGGGCTCAGTTGCCGAAAGGACAGGCACTGAAAGCCATGTTAGAATGAGTTATATATTTTTAAAGGATTATACAACCAATCTACACTCCTCTAGGCTTCCTGACATCCCCTCAAAGTAAACACAAAAGCTTCATCAGGTCTAAAATTTCCAGTTACCTGAAGAGTGCCCTCCAGTGGTGATAAAACAGTAGCGGTATCCTTCAAAGGAAATCCACCAGCAGGTTTTTGCTACTTTAACCCTACATCATGCTGTTCTCAAATAAAGCCCCCGGGGTGTCACTTACTGGGCTGCTTGCTGTAGTTTTTTGTTTTTTTTTTAAATCAAAACACAACATTTACATCTGCGGTAGATGGACCAGTTCTCTGAATGCTAAGCTCTGTATAATACTGTCCACAGCACTGATTGGCAGCTGTGTGCACTGCGCATAGGCAGAAAGCTGCCAATGAGTGGTGGATGAGAGGTTCTACGGAACTCAAATGTGGAGGACTACATGGCAGGTGATTTACTAATCCTCTAGTGATCATATGGATTTTATAAAATCTACAGCAAACAGCCCAGTAAGTAACAGCACTAGAATCAGTGTCTCTGCTCCTACATCATGCTGCTCTCAGATTAGGTGGCAAAAGCAGTGTTAAGGAACATGGTGGGGATTTTTAAGGATTACAACAGTCCCAAGAGGCATCTTGGATTATCTTAAAGGGAACTTGTCACCCCCCCCGGCCATTTTGAAGTAAAAGAGCCACCTTCAGCAGCACTAATGCAGCAGTCTGAAGGTGTCTTTTACTTCTGTGCCCCTGCAATGCTGAAATATTCAGTTTTATGGGAATAAGGCAATGGGAATAGACGGGCTAAGTGCCAGAAAATGCACACCTAATCATAGATGTGCCTTTTCTGGGGTGGCTGGGGCAGATGTTAGTAGCCAGGGAGATTGGTGGGGGGGGGGCACAAAAAATGCACCCTCCCTCGGCTATTATCACTCACTGACTTTACCTGTCTGCTGGAGAAAAGATCACGGGAGCCCATGCATTTTTTTTTCAACAAATTTACACATTAATTAACCCCTACATGTATGAAATTTTGCACACAAACACTCATGTAGTTGTTAGTGAAAACAATATATCAAACTACATGAAATGACATGGTTAACTGTATGTAAACCATGTGTCATTTCATGTCGGGTTCTGTAATATTTTACAGAAACCGGCAATTGAATTAGCGGCTATTATACTATGTAGAAGTGTACGAACTATAAATTTTTATATACATATACATATATATATATATATATATATATATATATATATATATATATATATATATATATATATATATATATATATATATATATATATATATATATATACATACTTTTTTTTTTTATGTGTGTATATCTATTCTTTCCATTCTTTATTAAACCTGTCAGTGTGATTTTACAGTATAGCCGGGGATGAATTGCCGGCTTTTGTAAAGGACACCGGTGCGAACGTGTGCTCCGTTTGTAATCAGATTTTTCATCGCACCCATAGACTTGCATTGGCGATTCTCACCCAATAATCGGTGACAATCGCAGCATGCTGCGATTTTCTCGGCCCAAGGAAAAAAAAAAAAGTAAAAAAAAATTAAAAAAAAAAAAAAAAAAAAAATCGGATGCTGGGAGCTGCTCCATAGCAGTGGCGTAGCGTGGGGGGGCGGTCCGCCCCAGGCGGCACCTGTGTGTGGGGGCGGCACCTGTGTGTGGGGGCGGCACCTGTGTGTGGGGGCGGCACCTGTGTGTGGGGGCGGCACCTGTGTGTGGGGGCGTCGCACCCTTCCTTGGCCTCCCAACTTCGCACAGCCAGCATTTACCATTGCTGTGCTGTGCTTTGTAAAGATGCTAGCAGGACCTGTGATGAGGTCACAGGAGGGGAGGAGTTAGGTGTCACATGATCAGGCCCCTGTGTGCAGGAAGCTGCTGCTGTACTGGTCGTCATCATCGTCATGGTGCTGGATGATGGTAAGTTTATATGTGGGATCATAAGGGGTTTACAGTGTGGCTGTAGCTGAGCTGTGTGTGCATGAGGTGTACGGAGCGGAGCCGTGTGTACGAGGTGTACGGAGCGGAGCCGTGTGTACGAGGTGTACGGAGCGGAGCCGTGTGTACGAGGTGTACGGAGCGGAGCAGTGTGTGTACGAGGTGTACGGAGCGGAGCAGTGTGTGTACGAGGTGTACGGAGCGAAGCCGTGTGTGTACGAGGTGTACGGAGCGAAGCCGTGTGTGTACGAGGTGTACGGAGCGAAGCCTGTGTGTACGAGGTGTACGGAGCGAAGCCGTGTGTGTACGAGGTGTACGGAGCGAAGCGTGTGTGTACGAGGTGTACGGAGCGAAGCCGTGTGTGTACGAGGTGTACGGAGCGGAGCCGTGTGTGTACGAGGTGTACGGAGCGGAGCCGTGTGTACGAGGTGTACGGAGCGGAGTCGTGTGTACGAGGTGTACGGACCGAAGCCGTGTGCGTGTGAGGTGTACGGAGCGGAGCCGTGTGTGTACAGGGCCACAAAGAGCGGAGCCGCGCATGTACAAGGGTCCTGTTACTTGCGGGATCTGTGTGCTTGGGGGCTGCAGGGGGGAAGGAGGGGTGCCATTATGTGCATGGGTCTGCGTGGGGACGGAGCGAATGCTGTTATCTGTGTAGGGCTGGGTCCCTGTCCCGCTGTCCTGGCCGGGAGGTTTACTTTCCCGCATTAGAATCGTACATGCGGAAACCCGGGGACCTCCCACACGTTCTGGCAGCCACATGTCACGTTCCACCGGAGGTGACGTGCTGTAAGTCAGCTGAACGCTGGAAATGACTGCTGACCTCATTTCCGGTGGTCAGCTTACAGCAGCAGGTACTGTAACTCGTTCTCGGGAGAGTCTTCAGAACGGCGACGCATCGAGCCGCTGGATCTGTTGGAGTGAGAGCCGGGTATTGTACGGACCGCTGCATACAATACCCGACTCTCACTGAGCGAGACAAGCAGGATGTGGGGATCTCAACATGGGATCTGTTCAACAGATGAAGAGATCCCCAGATCCTGCCTGTCTCGCTCAGTGAGAGCCGGGTATTGAATGGAGCGCCTCATAGCTGGTGAGATCCCCACATCCTGGGGAAATGAGGTCAGCGATGGAACGTGACTTGTGGCTGCCAGAATGTGTGGGAGGTCCCCGGGGTTTCCGTATGTACGATTCTAATTTGGAAAGTAAACCGCCTGGCCAGGACAGCGGACAGGGTCCCGAAATCAGGACTGTCCCGCTGAAACCGGGACGGTTGAGAGGTATGTGTTTATAATTATTGTTTATGAAACAGTGTGATCAGCAGTGCTAAGTGGGTGTGGTCAGGGCGTGGATATGGGTGTGACCAGTGAAATGGGTGTGGCTAGGGGTGTGGCCTAAAATTTGCCGCCCCGGGCGCCACAAACAGTTGCTACGCCACTGCTCCATAGATTAAAATTGGTCCGAGTGCAATGCGATATTTAATCACATTCCACTCGTCTGTTTCTGTCACCAGTGTGACTCCAGTCTTTTACTTCAAAACGGCCGGGGGGGGGTGACAAGTTCCCTTTAAGTCCAGGAGGCAGATTTTACCCATAAGGCCGGGGTCAGGCACAACTACAAAAAAATCGGACCGTTTTAGTCGGTCGATTATCGGAACAAAATGAAAACATCACACATCCGCCTGGCATCCGATTTTCCTTCAAAGATGCGATTTAGTCGCATGTGTGTGTACCTTGTAACATCCGATTTTCATCCGACTTGCGAGAATTTCTCGCAGGCTTGCAGAACTGACATATAATGGATCCAAAAGAATAGTATTTAAATCACAAAAGAAAGAATAGATATATACACATAGAATACATATATATATATATATATATATATATATATGTACATGTCATTGTGACACATACATATACATATATATATATATATATATATATATATATATATATATTTATAGTTCTTACACTTCTACATACTGTAATAGCCGCTAATTCAATTGCCGGCTTTTGTGAAATCACAGAAGCCGACATGAAATGATACATTGTTTAGACACAGTTAACCATGTAATTTCCTGTATTTTGATATATGGTTTGAACTTACAATTACATAAGTATATGTGTGCCAAATTTCAGACATGTAGGGGTTAATTAAAGGTGTAAATTCGTTGAAAAAAAATGCGTGGGCTCCCGCTGTATTTTCTCCACCAGACAGACAAAGCAAGCGAGTGGGGGCAGATAATAATAGCCTAGGGAGGGTACATTTTTTTGGTGCCCCCCCTGGCTACTAACATCTGCCCCAGACACCCCAGAAAGGGCAAATCTATAATTAGATTTGCCCTTTCTGGCACTTTGCCCGTCTATTCCCATTGCCCTGTAGCGGTGGCGAATGGGTTAATAAGGGGTTACAGCCACCTTGCAATTGAAAGGTGACTGTAAGCCAGGTTAATAATTGAGAGCTGTCAATTAGACAACTATCAATTATTAATCCTATTGTATGAAAGAGAAAAAACACACACACTTTAATAAAAAAGAAGTTTAATGAAATAATCACACAGTTTTTGACCATATTTTATTTTCCTGCTAAAACCATTTCCTGTAATAAAAATAAAATAAAAAAGCAAAATTATTCTTACCAATCCGATGTACAGTCAGGTCCCATGGTGTAATCCATCAGAAAGGGTTAACAGGTTACAGCTCGCAGAGAGCTATAATGCTGTCTCCGAGCTATAACCTCCTGAATGAATAACTTACTCTCCCAGCGAAAGGAGAGGAAGAGATGAATGAATGGAGCTTAATTGATTTATTGCCACTTTCACTTCAGTAACCTGACCTAAGGTGAAAGTGGGATACAATCAATTAAACTTCATTCATTAATCACATCCTCTCCTGTCGGCAGGAGATAAGCTCATTCATTCAGGAGCTATCAGCTGAGCACGCAGCATTATTTGCGCTGCTTAGCTGATTGCTAGTTAACCCTTTGTGAAGGATTACATCGTGGGACGTGACAGATCGCCAGATAGGTAAGAATAATGTTGTTTTATTATTTTATATTATTTTAGGAGATCAAGGGCTTTGCACGGATTAAGAGTAAAATAAAAGATGGTCAAAAAAATGTGTTTTTATTTCATTAAAATTATTTATTCTTAAAGTGTGTGTGTTTTTTTATTTACTTCAATAGGATTAATAACTGATAGTTGTCTAATTGACAGCTCTCAATTATTAACCTGGCTTACAGTCACCTTGCAATTGCAAGGTGGCTGTAACCCCTTATTAACCCATTCGCCACCGCTACAGGGCAATGGGAATAGATGGGCAAAGTGCCAGAAAGGGCAAATCTAATTATAGATTTGCCCTTTCTGGGGTGTCTGGGGGCAGATGTTAGTAGCCAGGGGGAGCTGTTATGATTTGGTAGCTGAGGAGAGCAGGCAAAAAAGGAAATACACCAGAGCAGTTGGAAACTATGAGATTGCAGTACCCTGACTAACCACCACAACTAGAGGCAGCCGTGGAGCATTCCTACGTTGGTCCTAGACGCCTCGTCACAGCTTGAGAAACTAACTACACCTAAAGATAGAAAGAGGAAAGCTATCTGCCCCGGAGCAGATCCCCAAAGAACATAGAAAGCCCCCAAACATGTAATGGTGGTTAGACAAGAAGAAATACTGACACAGACAGAAAATAGTATGAGCAAACTTTGGGGCCCAAACTTACTAAATAGAAAAGGATAGGAAGGGCACTTACTGCAATCCCAAAAAACCCTGAAAAGCACCAACTCTACTAATTTCAAAAACACCTGAGATCACACGACCTTTACCACCTAAATTAGTTCTCTGGTGTAACCAAAAACAAAACAGCAGCCACTGAAAAAACTGGAAAAAGCAAATGTACAAAACAGTGGCTGAACTGAACTGAGAGGCAAAAGCCCCCAGAGGGGACCCTGAAGGCCCCCACAGAAGTGCAGGACAAAATGCAAAAATCAAGCACAAAAACAAAAAGAAGAAAATGTCTTATCTGTTAGCAGGAGATTCAGACACGACACAGCAGGCTTCCAAGGAAACAGAAATCAAGGATTGAGACCAGAACAATTGATCACCGGCAACCCTGATGGGAAGGTGACTCCCTTATATAAGACCAGTCAGTAACACCTGATTCCCAATCCTCACAATCTTCACTGAACAGTCCAGTACCGTTTGTAACCACCAGAGGGAGCTTCTGCTCAGAACTCATTTCCAGCCTATTCACAACAGGGAGCACAAAAAAAATGTACCCTCCCTAGGCTATTATTATCTGCCCCCACTCGCTTGCTTTGTCTGTCTGGTGGAGAAAATACAGCGGGAGCCCACGCATTTTTTTTCAACGAATTTACACCTTTAATTAACCCCTACATGTCTGAAATTTGGCACACATACACTTATGTAATTGTAAGTTCAAACCATATATCAAAATACAAGAAATGACATGGTTAACTGTGTCTAAACAATGTATCATTTCATGTCGGCTTCTGTGATTTCACAAAAGCCGGCAATTGAATTAGTGGCTATTACAGTATGTAGAAGTGTAAGAACTATAAATATATGTATATATATATATATATATATATGTCACAATGAGAATACATATATATATGTATTCTATGTGTGTATATCTATTCTTTCTATTCTTTATTAAAGCTGTCAGTGTGATTTTACAGTATAGCCGGGATGAATTGCCGGCTTTTCTAAAGGACACCGATGCGATTTAATCGCAAGTCACACGTGCGGTCCGTTTGTAATCCGATTTTTCATCGCTCCCATAGACTTGCATTGGCGATAGTCGACCCACAATCGGTGACAATCGCAGCATGCTGCGATTGCACTCGGACGTTTAAAACGGACCACAAAAAATCTGATACTGGGAGCTGCTCCATAGATTAACATAGGGCAGACTGCAATGCGATATTTCATCGTATTGCAGTCGTCCGATTCTGTCGCCAGTGTGACCCCGGCCTTACTCAAACTCCAGATTTTTAAAACGCACCAAGTACGCTATACTTTACAACTAACATTCCAAGCAGTGTCAGTAACACGCGCCCTTCCTCCCATCTGTACATTCATACCAGCTGTAAGCAGGGTTTGTCTTATGCAGCTGTTTATTTCCATGCGCTCAGTTTTGCCGTCATGTGTCAAGAGGCCAAGACCAAGAATAGGCTGCATTCACCCATCATTATCCAACCTACAATGAATTACATAATACTGTCTATAAATTAGCAAGAAGTGGGGCCCCAATGATAAGATTAGACACAAAACCAGCCATGTGTTAGGCTACTTTCACACTTCAGGCTTTTTGTATCAGGCGTGATCCGGCGTGTTTTTTTAGCATTGACTTACATTAGCGCCGGATCGCACCTGATGTCACAGCGTTGCATCCGTTTTTGGCCGGATCCGTCGGAAATGTACATTCCGGCGGCCGGACAAGACGCTTGCTGCAAGGTTTTTTTTTTTTTTTTTTTTCTGGAGCCGCCTGTTAGTCTCTCTCTCTCCCTCTCTCCTTTTTCAACATGGAAAATTTTATCTTTCCGGGTTGAAAAGGTCAGGACGGATCCGGCAAAAAACCTGATCAGTTGCATCAGTTTTTTTTACAATCAGCGCCGGATCCGTCCTGTCAGGCATAGGACGGATTATGCCTGACTCAAAAAACCTGAAGTGTGAAAGTAGCCTTATCATTAAGAAGATCCAACATCTCCCCTTGCAGACATTGCCAAGGTGACATAAGGAGACTTAAAGGCCATGCAAAGCACATACACTATGTAGACAAAAGTATTGTTTCCCCTACAGGTTTTATAACATCCAGTTCTAGAATCACGAGATATTAGTAAGGAGTGGACCACTTTACAGAAAACAGCTACAACCCATCTGGGTAGGATCTCTACAAGATTTTGAACGCGTCTGTGGGAATTTTTGCCTCTTCATCCAGAAGAGCATCTGTGAGGTCAGATAGTGGGATGTCCAAAAACATGTTTGCCCAGTAAACAAGTTCCATAAAAAAAAAAAAAAAACAAACTCACAACAACCCACAGTCATGAAGGGGAGGGGGTTGAAAGGGTCTTCCCCAAACTTCCCACAAAAGTTGGAAACTACAGGTGTCCAAAGTGTCCTGTACTGAAGCATTAAGATCTTCCTTTACTGCAAGCAAGGGGCCGAGGCCGACCCTGGAAAAACAAGCCCATAGCACTATCCCTCTTCCAAACTGTAGAGAGGGTACAACACGGTCAGAAGGGGGGGGGGCAATGGGGCCAGATGTTCTACACCGAGGGGTAATGGGACTGAATGAAAAAGTTTAGTAATTATGAAAAATTGTCCTGATAGTTATGTCCATATATTGTAGTTCTCCATAGGATTAACGTTTGTTATTTTTTGTGTTTAGGCTGATTTTTTTTGTTTGTTTGTTTTTTTTTTGTTTTTTGTTTTTTTTAAATAAGAGTGCCACCACCACCCATGGGTTGCAGCACCACATGTAACGTGGATAAATATGGCACTGTTTTTGTGTGCAGGTCATGTCTTTCTACTTCTGGGCAATCCCTTTAGTAATACATGTAGAGAAACTCCAGCCAAAAATAAAATGGCAAATATTCTAAATCAAAAGTATTATCATTATCCACAGAATAGGTAGCAATTGCAGGATCAACCACGATCGTGATTCGGAGGTGGGGAAAGGGAGGGTGATGGTGCAGTCATCCACCAAATAGTTATTGAGGACATACCCGTTTAAGTGTCTTTACGCACACATCCAATATTCTAGAACAATTAATGATCGGGCATCTACTACAAGATTAATACATGTACTGTCTACAGTCACATCCCTCAGCCACTCACCTAGTCTGTATTTGTCTTTGGCCTCCGACCGTTCCTTTGCATCAAAATACCAGACAGTGATTGCAAACCTGCAAATGGAAAGATCAGCAAAAGTAACGCTGTATTGTATGAGCACTTGTAGGATCCTGACCCTGGAAGCCGACTATATGGACATAGGGTCACTTACCGCATGGCGTAGGCAGGCTTCACTTCATGAGGATTGCGGCGATCAGACCAGAATATCAATAACCGGTCAAATAATGGCTCAATGTTGGCTACAACGGAACGTCCTTCCGGAAGATTTGTAGGAGACCCCCGTGGACCTGAGTATAGAGATTGAGGAATAGATCAGAGGATCATCATTGATCATATACGTCCAATTGGCATGTATGGAGGGGTACTGTGGTGATTTTATAGTATTACAACACATCACAGAATTTTTTCCAGCAAGGTCTCTACAGGAGTTGGTTTCACAGGTCTCCGTCTCACGTCCGAGAATGGACCACAACATCCGGATCGGCCATAAGTCTCCTGACTCAAACTCAGCAGTCTCATAGCCATATAGGAGGCAGATAAGTTTACAGATACCCAGCCATTACTCGGACAGACGTGTGAAACCCACCTGAAAGGACGCAATGGCACATTCGGTGATCGGAGCCTCACGGCGAGCTATGCGGTGTTCCATATTCACTGCTCATTTCCCCCCCCCATGGTAGAAGTTAGTTAGGAATTGGTGCAAGTGAAGGAACTTCTTACAAATCACTACTTTTGCAACATTTTGGGATCTCTCAAAAAAAATTTCTATGTGATATACTGTAATATTAAGAGTGGCTTGAGTTTTATGTTCTCCATCTGCACTTTTACGATACGAGCCAACTCCCCCAAAAGGTCTAGGCGGTTTACTGAGGCAAGCATGGTGCAGAGCAAATTCAGCAACTTCCCCAAGTTACAGATGAAAAAGCCCAAATGTTCCCATAGTCTAGTAATTCTGGAAGGGGTTTCTTGTAACTCAGCATCTAGTGGTGGTAGGGCTTGAAGCACGGATGGGGTGGAGAGGAGTCCCTTCAGAAGGGACATCACAAAGGATGAACAATTTCTGTGGCGAGCTTTGATCCCCTCATCTCCACATACCAGTGACCAAAAATTGGCAAGTATAGTATGACGGTCAGACATTGCAGTAGGTTTGTCACATTAGGTAGAGACGCAACAAGAACGCAATGTGTGAACAGATCTTACTATAAATGTGTGAACCTTAGGACTGGTTTTGCATTTTGTGAAATGACCATTGCTAAAATACCATTTCTTTAGCCTGGTATTTATGACATCAAACTGAACCTGAAGCGCCATTGGTGAACTAGACCTAGAGAATTCTAGATGATTGCACCCCTTTCCATACACGTGGATATCCCTGAAAACTGATGTTGATGCCACCTATAAGCAGGCACAGATTTATGATGGTTTTAGATGTGTATTGGTAAGTCTATTGGAAACCCTCTACCCCAACCACTTTTCTCGTCAATTTTGAAAAAGCAGAAAAAATAAAAAAAAGTTACAAGTCACACCAGATATACAGCGTGCACCATAATCCGTGACTCCCATAAATGTAGTGTAAAGCCTTAAGTTCCTCCTTATGTTTTCCCCTCTTTACCGGTGACGTCAGGCATAAGGAGAGGATTTGTAAACTGGCCAGGGTTGCAGCAGGTTACACCTTTGGTATTTTGGAAGTAATTGATGACTTTCCAGTCCGTGCCCAGAGCCTCATAAATAAACTGCAGTGATTAGATGCAGGAAATGGTGGGGTAGACCGCATGATTGACTCACACCACCACCCGCACAAATTTAAAAGGACATCTTGGGTCAAAAATAAAAATTCTATGTTCAGTATTGTTTTCCATAAAGGATAGCATTATTTTATGTGACCAGGAGGAGAGACACTGGCACTCCACAGAGAATTACACCTGTATGAGGCAAGCATGACGCAGTGGTGTCATAGATTAAAGACGGGCGGGAGAGGAAGGTACACAATTTTTTTTTTTTTTTTTTTTTTTTTAATATTTGATATTGCCACATGCATAGTTGTCCTAACTACTAAATTATGACCATCAGTAAACGCCAAGCTAAATATAGCAGGTTTATATTTTTTTTTTTTTGCTTACATCACCCCAAAAACAATATATAGAAGTATGAACAGTAGGGTTGAGCATTCCGATACCGAAACCCGGTTCCGATACCTGAAATCCAATGTAAGTCTATGGGAACAAAATATCGGAATATTTTTAATTCCGATATTTTGTTCCCATAGACTTACATTGGATTTCAGGTATCGGAACCGGGTTTCGGTATCGGAATGCTCAACCCTAAAACAGATGTGTTCACAATAAAAAAAAAAAGAAGTTATCACTTTTAAACTTCAGAGCTAGTCTGTCCCCCTTGTCAGTGGGGTCTCTCTCTAAATGACGCTAATCGGTACAGATGGAGTCTCCCTTTGAAGGGTTATTATACCTTAGTGATATACAATGGTGACACCTAGTTTACCTAAACATTTCCAGAATGAATAAATGAGAAACCAAGAGGACAGATTCTCCAGAGCAGCTTCAGTAGTAGAGATCCAACATGCCATAAGCAGATCATGCACATTCTCTAAAGTATTTTCTGTCCCCAGCCATCATGTACGTCTATGAGCCCGTATCAAAGTCACGATGATGCCAGTCACACAGCTGTACAGTCCGTGACCTGCACAGATTACTACAGAGCAGAGTCACGGACAGCATATCAGAGGATTGTGCCCCATGACGTCTGCACATTCCGCACCTCTTCAAACCTTGACTTCAGGCTGGAGGCCATGGGGCACACATCGCAGAGAGGACTCACCTTTGTATCCCAGTTTTGATTTAGGTAGTAAATGCAAGTTAAGCAGCGACCATCCCGGTTTGGATTATCCACATGTCGTACGTATCCCATCCCATTGCCCGGATAACAAGCGACCATTGCCTGGAAGATACGAAAAGGGAGAGTATTTTCTGATGTTGTGTATACGTATGAGAACACAGCATTGGGGTAACCTGCCTACCATAGCAGTCAATGATATTTATGGCTTACATCTTTTTGACAGTATGCAGAGTTTTCTGACAATGTTATAAAGCATGCTCTTCATATTGGATAAAAAGTCATATGATCCTGCCGAAAGACAGGCTTGGCTGACCTCAGTGTATGGGGGTCTGGCAAGTGTTGGTGGGAGAGAAGCAGAGACTGCTTTGAGCAGCAAAGTTGTAGTGGACCTCTTTTCGCTTTGATTTTTCCTCCTTGCTTTTACAATGTGGGAAAAGGAGGGGGATTTGAAAGTGCGATCACTTGTTTAGTAGCAAGCCAAAAGGTTTAAAACACAGGTGGGCCATGTAGGGGAGTCAGGAGGGATAATTGTTTGGCTGGGGAGGGGGTGCAAGAATAAATTTAGGGGCTAAACTGCTACAAATTAGACCTAGCTGACATCTGTGCTATGCAGCGGGCTCAGTGCCTGAGCCTGCACCATATATAAAGTGCACTCAAGGTAGAGTGGGACCTCTGTAAAACAGCAGCTCTGGGTATAAGGATCTGGTGCTTTTACAGCTTACCCATAAGCAGCGCTGATCAACTATATAGAAAGTAGAGAGATTCTTACGTAAAAGCCCTTTAACATGGAACGATCCAAACTGTACAGTGCCAATGATGGCTACCAAGTTAAGATGACCCTTGTCACTGCAGTGCTTACGTGAGCCAACGACTGGCTTATTGCCCTATGTAAATGAGGACACATGAGCAAAGGTGCATCAATAGATGAAATACTACAATTCTGACTTCTTCAGTACCAATCATATGGAGATCTATTCCAAAAAAGGTACATTTGCTGTAGAAGACATTTTGCTTTATACAATCATGTGGCCCTACACCAAGTCCAATATTCAGTCTTACATGCAGGAATATACACTGCAAGAAAATAAAATACAAATATATATATATATATATATATATATATATATATATATATATATATATATATAATATAAATAAATAAATGGGAGCACTCAAATAACACATCCTAGATCTGAATGAATGAAGTATTATCATTGAATAATTTGTTCTGTACAAAGTTCAATGTGCTGACAACAAAAATCCAAAAATCATCAGTGGAAATCAAATTTATTAACCAATGGAGGCCTGAATTTGGAGTCACCCATAAAATTAAAGTGGAACGTACTGTCCTTAAAACAAGTCAAAACGATGGTCGTCAGTGTGTGTGGCCTCCACGTGCCTGTAAGATCTCCCTACAATGCCTGGGCATACTCCTGATGAGGCGGCGGATGTGTCCTGAGGGATCTCCTCCCAGACCTGGACTAAAATGATGCGCACGTTCCAGGGCTTTGGGGTACTCGGCACCGAGCCCGTTGATGTCTATGGGGGATGTCACGGGTAGCACAGCTCGGTCCGTGCCCTGGGCGCTCACCGTAATGTGGGATATTTACAGGGATGATGGAGTGTTCATATAGTTTGTCGTGTCGCCACTTGTAGTATCTGGTCAGGGGAACCAGCGCTGCTATGCACATACTCTGGAAGGGATGGTGTTGGGCAGCTAGATGGTAGGTCTTCTACAAGTAAGACAGTGTCCTTCCAGGGCAGATGGAAATATGAGGATGCAGGACAGATGGGGGTCCCTCCGTCAGAGACAATAAGGGAAACACACACAAAAGTCAGTTTGGTACCTTTACTGTAGAAATGGCAGGTACTCCCCGGAGCTCGGCAGGGCGAAGGATGCACATCCGGATTCCTCCACTGGTAGGTGTATGGCCTCCTGTCCTCTGTCGTTATATCATAAAGTCCTGACCTGCTTGTAGCTAGGTCTAACTTGGTCTCCGTTCTGTACCTGGCTGACTTGGTGGTGGACCTTCTATCTGGCAGAACAGGGTCTTTTATGGCTGATCAGGCCGACTTCGTTCTCCTGATCCTGCTACGTGTCAACTCTGTGGTACTCCTGGGACTTGTAGTCCTCCAGGAACTCCGGTGTTCTCCTAATAGGTCGTGGAGATCCTTATAGGCTCGGGACCCGGCGTCCGGTATTCGTTGCTGAGGGGAGCTATTAATGCTCCTTGATCCCTCCACTTCCACTTGCCTTCGGCCTACCTAGGTCCTATTAAAATCACACACGCTGGCAGTTGGTGTGCTGCCTCTTCGCCGCTCTCTAAGCGTCGGCACGCTTCCTCATGAGCTATGCTTCAGATTCAGCTCTGACTAGGCTAGAGTGATTTCCCTTTTCACTCGTACTAGCCTCCACTTAAGCTCAAGTTGAACTGACTGAACAGCTCTGCACAGAGTGGAGCTCTGCACTTCACTAATCACTCTTCTCCTTCTCTTCTTCTTCTTCTGTTCTGAGGCAAACTGAAACTAAACTTGTTTTTATATGCCTAACACACAGTTCCCTCTAATGGTCTTTTAGGTAAGCTGAAATGTGTGTGTGTGTCATGACCTCTAGTGGGATCTTCCTTTAGTGCATCCTTCTGGAAGATATGGATCCAGTCACAGCTGGGCTCCACATTCCCCCCTAGTAGAACTCAGCACTCCGGGCTGAAATACAAAAACAGGTAACAGATCAATAACATATCAAAACAATTCTTCCTTTACAGGAGGTAAGGTACTCTTGAACTGTTGTATAAACGGTAACTGAACAATTATGTACAATGAGGGATTGAAGACTTTGAGCAACCATAAAAGTCCCAGTCTCTTTTGGAAAGGATGCTCAAATAGGGGTGGAGGAAACAAGTAGAAATAATGTCCATTCCTCTTGTTCCAAGATTATAAGGGAAAACAGGTTAATAAATAATGGTATGATACAACATATTAGCAAAAATATATACATTATACATTTATGTACAGTGGTCATAGATAGTTATTTACATGAGTTAGGTTCTACTCTCTATACCTAACAGGTAATTGCCCCTTTGTCATACGTACTGACCTACGTGGTGTAGTGGTAGGTGAGGTGTCAGTTACCCTGTCTGTCCTACGTACTGGCAAACTATAAATCTGCCTCCACCTCTCTAGGGATCTGGCAAGCATGTCAGCGACTGGGCGATGCGGTTCCATTTCGCCAGGGGACTCTTCTTCCTGAGATTCAATTCCTTGGGATTCCGCTTCTTGTGGTGCTGCTTCTTGGGGTTCCACTGGTTGAGGTTCTGCTGGAACAGGTCCTTCTGGAACTGGCTCTACTGCAACAATTGGTGCAACTGGATATAGAGATTCTTCTTGCGGTTGATAAAATTGAAGCACAGGAATGATTACAGCTTCTCCAATCCTGGGCCAATCTGCGGGTAAATCTCCCAAATCTGTATGTATAACTGCTTCATCACTCTCTTCCTGATTGACAACAGGTTCTTCCTCACGAAGCTTTAATGGGTCCGGACACAACTTTAGGTGGTCTCTGGACACGGTTGCAGTCGTTTTTCCTCCATCCTTGCTTATGATGCACGTTTTCTTGTTATCAAACCTTGAACTCTGTATGATGTAGGGCGCTCTTTCCCACTGATCATCGAGTTTGTGTAACCTTCTCTTTCTTTTTAGTACGATTTCACCAGGTGCGAAAGGTTCAGCTGGCGCACTTTTATTGTAACGATCTTCTTGCTTATCCCTTACTCGATTGAGACTTTCCTCAACACAGGTCTGTACTTTTCTGTACTGTTCCTGTCTGTTTGTGTCCCAGTCTCCAGTAGTTACATCCGCTTCCGGTTCTACAACTCCAAGCTCTAGATCCATGGGCAGCTTTCCTGGTCTTGCCCGCATGAGATAGGCTGGGGTGCAGTTGGTGGAACTCACCGGTATGTGGTTGTACAGGTCTACCAGGTCAGGTAGCAAGTCTGGCCACCGATTTCTTTCCTCCAGTGGTACAGTTTTCAGTAAGTCAATAACGATGTGATTCATCTTTTCACAAAGTCCATTGGTTTGGGGGTGGTACGGTGTAGTTCTTATCTTTTTACACCCTTACAAGTGACAGAACTCTTTGAATAATTCGGCCTCAAAGGCTGGGCCTTGGTCAGTTAGCACCTGCTCCGGATATCCGTGTGGTCTACAGAAATGAGTCTGGAACGTCTTCGCTGCTGTCTCTGCCGTCAGATCTTTGACAGGGGCGACCACCAAGAATCTGGAGTAGTGATCCACCATAGTCAGGGCATAGGAATATCCTGACCGGCTGGGTGACAACTTCACATGGTCCAGGGCCACGATTTCCAAAGGGCGAGTCGTCTGGATGGGCTGCAGGGGTGCCTTCTGACTGCTGTAGTCTTTTCGTCTGAGGCCACAGGGTCCACAGTTCCGGCACCACTTCTCGATGGAGCTGCGCATCCCTACCCAGTAGAACCAACACTTCAACAGGGTCTCCAGCTTTTTCCAGCCAAAGTGTCCCGCTTGATCGTGGTAGGCTTCTAACACCATCTGGATGTCTGCTTTGGGAACTACTATCTGCCAGACCATTTCATGGGTCCTCGGGTTGACGTATCTCCTGCACAGTTTCTCATGGTAGATGAACAACCGGCTTCTCTCATTCCACAGCTGCCTTGCTGGTAGAGGTGCGTCCTTCTCCAAGAAGGAACCTTCCTGTGTTATCAGCTCCTTGATACGGCTGACCACTGGGTCGCTGTCCTGAGTCTCTTTCCAGCTGTGGTGAGGTAAAGGATTCAACGTCTTACCACGCGATCTCCTGCTGGCTTGTTGCTCGTAGATCACCCCATTCCGGTGAAAGGCAGGTAGTTCAATCTCTTCCAGATCATCCACTTCCTCTTCAGTGTCTGATTCATGAGGCATCCTGGACAGGGCATCAGCATTGGCATTCTTGCGGCCCGCCCGGTACTTAATTTTGAATTGATAATTTGACAGTCGAGCCATCCATCGCTGTTCCATGGCTCCCAGCTTGGCTGTTTCAAGATGCGTTAAGGGGTTGTTGTCAGTGTAGGCAGTGAACTTGCTGGAGGCCAAGTAGTGTTTAAACCTCTCCGTGATGGCCCAGACCAGTGCCAGGAACTCCAACTTGAAGCTGCTATAGTTCTCTGGGTTCCTCTCGGTCGGGCGGAGCTTCCTGCTAGCATAGGCGATGACTTTCTCCAGGCCATTTTGCTTCTGACTGAGGACTGCTCCCAATCCTTCGTTGCTGGCATCAGTATACAGCAGGAATGGCTGGCTGTAGTCAGGGTAAGCTAGGATCTCATCACCTGTCAGGATCTCCTTCATTTCCTTGAATACTTCTGCCTGTTCTTTACCCCAATGGAATTGAGAATTTCTGCTTTTAAGGGACTGTCCCACCAGGAGGTCTTGCAGAGGGGCTGCTTTCTTAGTGTAATCTTTTACAAACCTCCAGTAGTATCCTGGCAGTCCTAGGAACTGTCGCACCTCCTTGAGATTTTTCGGCTCCGGCCATTTCTGGATGGCGGTGATCTTCTCAGGGTCTGGCGCTACTCCTTCAGAGCTGACGATATGTCCCAGATACTGTACCTTCTGTTTGAGCAGATGGCACTTTGAAGGTTTCAGTTTCATCCCGTACTTGGACAGTGACTCAAATACCTCCGCCAAATGCTTCAAGTGATCTTCATACGTTTTGGAGTACACTATGACGTTGTCCAGGTACAGCAACACAGTTTCAAAGTTGAGATGCCCCAGACATCTCTCCATCACTCTCTGGAACGTTCCAGGGCACTACTGAGTCCAAACGGCATTCTGTCAAACTCACAGAGTCCCATTGGGGTGGTGAAAGCCGTCTTCTCCCGATCCTCCTCAGCCACAGCTACTTGCCAGTACCCACTAGTGAGGTCAAGGGTGGAGAAGTAGTTAGCAGTTTTTAGTGCAGCTAAGGATTCCTCAATGCGTGGTAAAGGGTATGCATCTTTATGTGTAATGCGATTTATTTGTCGGTAATCTACACACATTCGCATGCTTCCATCCTTTTTCCTGACTAAGACTAGAGGTGCTGCCCAGGGACTGCAACTATCCCTTATCACCCCTGCTTCCTTCATATCACGCAACATCTCCTTGGCTTTCTGGTAGTGTGCTGGTGGTATAGGCCTGTACCGTTCTTTGATGGGAGGATGATTGCCTGTGGGGATGTGATGTTGAACCCCTTTAATTGTCCCAAAGTCGAGTGGGTGTTTGCTGAACACCTGTGCATACTCCTGAACTACTCGGTATACTCCTTGTTTCTGGTGGGCTGGAGTGGTGTCTGTCCCAACATGGAGCTGCTGACACCAATCCTCCACCTGGGTGGTCGGACCGTTATCCTCCACTGGTTGTGGGGAGGTTAAGGGCTCCGCCGGGTGAATGGAGTTATTATCCACAGCATGTAACTTTGCAACAGTGGCATAACGTGGTAATTTGACTTCATCCTCTCCCCAGTTGAGAAGACGCACTGGCACCCTCCCATTATGTACCTCCACTACCCCTCTGGCAGTCAAGAGTGTAGGTCTGTGTTCTGAACAATGGGGCTCTACTACTGCTTGGTAGTTCTGTCCTCTCAGACCTATTGCTGCTCTACACCAAATAAGCATTTCACTCATCGGGGGTATCACAATGGGATTCGGGTCTGTTACCCGTACATTACCAATCTCACCACCGGTCAGTTTCACTTGCTGCTGGCACATCAGGGTTCGGATCTCCCTCCGGATCTCTCCCTTTTGCCTTGGTCTGGCGATTTCGGCAAGCTGTTGGAGTAAAAACACAACCTCCTCCAAACAGTTACTAATAATGTTAGTGCCTAAGACCACATTCAACCCATTTTCTTCATTAACAGTCTTTACTACAAGAAGTCCCTGATTCTTTAGCTCCACTCTCCCCACTTTCACGTCTACGTCTTTAGCCCCCCGTAGTTCAAGAGGGAGACCATTAGAGGCGTATACGGCAAAGTCAGGGTTTGGGGGTTGGAGACTGTCACTGGACCAGTACTTATTGTAGAGAACATCAGGTATAATGGTTACCTGAGATCCAGTGTCCAGCAGGGCAGGGATTGCGATCCCGTCCAGTATGATGGACAGGTATGGTCTTCCTCCCACAAACCTGCGGTTCCAGTCTGAGGGGCCTGAGGAGTCTATTCCTGGGTGTTGGCCCTCGGACCCAGGATTTGCTCGTTTAAAGGACACAGACGTGCTGGGTGACCTTCCCTATGGCAGCGGTAGCAGATGATCTCTCGGCGAGGATGATGCTGGTCGCGGGTCCTTCCTGGGGGTGGCGTTGTCCTCCTCCGGTGGGGCAACGTCCTCCCTCTCCTCCGGCGCATCCAAGGGACATCCTCCGGGCAATCAGCCAGCAGGATCTTTCCTTCTTCTTTCGTCGGCAATTGCAGGGCACTCATTACAGTGGCCAGGTTTTTGGTCAGCTGGCGCACTTCTGAGCGCAGACAGTCCAGCTCAGTAGGGGGCACCACCTGCGTTTTGGCTTCCGCAACCAGCGGGGAAAAGGTGGATGCTGCTGGCTTTAGGGTGGTTTCACTCGGGTGACACTGGTTTGCCATCTCGGGTGTTTCCAGAGGTCGCAGTCCTTTTATAGCCATATCCTTAAGGGCATCAAAGGTAGCATCAGGATGATCCAAGGACCACCAGTGCACAGTCCTGCCTTCCGCTTGGGACCTCAGTCCCCGTACAAATTGTTCCTTTAACATTTTATTTTCGTCGGTGACACTTATAGGGTTAACTTGTTTAAGAGCTCGCAGGGCCCCTTGTAGCCGGCAAGCATAGTCCCTAATGCTGTCATCTGATTTCTGGGAACATTGATAAAACATCATCCGGAGATCTGTTTCAGTACGGTCTTCAAAGATAGACTGTAGCTTTAAGAAAATTGCATGCACTGACTCCTGGTCTGCAGCTGTCCAAGTCTCTACCTCTCTCTCAGCAGCACCAGTTAATTGCCCTATTACCACTGCAGCTCTTTGCTTTTCTGTCATAGGGTACATGTCCATTATGCTGCATATTTTTCGCTTGAACCCGGGCAGCGTGTCTGGCTTGCCGCTGTATTGAGGGAGCCACTTTGCTCCAGGCATGTATGGCAGCGTTAGCGGTACTATAGGACCAGGTGAGGGGCCTGGATTTCTATCCTGCGCTGCAGCGCCAAGTGGTAAGTCATTGGGGCCGTCGGCCGGGGCCGCGCTGTCGGCTTGCTGCTGCGACATGTCTGCGCCCCCCTAGTTAATCGTGGCCTACCTTCTCTGAAGGCTGCAGCTCTGCAGGCACAGCGGTGGAGAAAGGACCTGTGTCGCTGGCGCTCTGACGTCAGAGCGTTCACTGAAGCTCTCCACAGGACCTGCCGCCGCGTCAGCGTTGGGGGCGTGTTCAGGACTCAGCGCGCTTTTTCAGGTACGCCCACTAGTTTTCGCGGCGCTGTAAATGGCGGCAAATCTTCACCACTATACACAACAGTCTCTTTGCAAGGCACACAGTACCCGGTGGCAACGGGCACAAATTACTCCGTTGCTGCGGGCACGAAATCCTGTTCGTGACGCCAAGATAAGATGACGCGCACGTTCCAGGGCTTTGGGTTACTCGGCACCGAGCCCGTTGATGTCTATGGGGGATGTCACGGGTAGCACAGCTCGGTCCGTGCCCTGGGCACTCACCGTAATGTGGGATATTTGCAGAGGATGATGGAGTGTTCATATAGTTTGTCGTGACGCTACCTGTAGTACCTGGTCAGGGGGAACCAGCGCTGCTATGCACATACTCTGGAAGGGATGGTGTTGGGCAGCTAGATGGTAGGTCTTCTACAAGTAAGACAGTGTCCTTCCAGGGCAGATGGAAATATGAGGATGCAGGACAGATGGGGGTCCCTCCGTCAGAGACAATAAGGGAAACACACACAAAAGTCAGTTTGGTACCTTTACTGTAGAAATGGCAGGTACTCCCCGGAGCACGGCAGGGCGAAGGATGCACATCCGGATTCCTCCACTGGTATGTGTATGGCCTCCTGTCCTCTGTCGTTATATCATAAAGTCCTGACCTGCTTGTAGCTAGGTCTAACTTGGTCTCCGTTCTGTACCTGGCTGACTTGGTGGTGGACCTTCTATCTGGCAGAACAGGGTCTTTTATGGCTGATCAGGCCGACTCCGTTCTCCTGATCCTGCTACGTGTCAACTCTGTGGTACTCCTGGGACTTGTAGTCCTCCAGGAACTCCGGTGTTCTCCTAATAGGTCGTGGAGATCCTTATAGGCTCGGGACCCGGCGTCCGGTATTCGTTGCTGAGGGGAGCTATTAATGCTCCTTGATCCCTCCACTTCCACTTGCCTTCGGCCTACCTGGGTCCTATTAAAATCACACACGCTGGCAGTTGGTGTGCTGCCTCTTCGCCGCTCTCTAAGCGTCGGCACACTTCCTCATGAGCTACGCTTCAGATTCAGCTCTGACTAGGCTAGAGTGATTTCCCTTTTCACTCGTACTAGCCTCCACTTAAGCTCAAGTTGAACTGACTGAACAGCTCTGCACAGAGTGGAGCTCTGCACTTCACTAATCACTCTTCTCCTTCTCTTCTTCTGTGATTAGGCAAACTGAAACTAAACTTGTTTTTATATGCCTAACACACAGCTCCCTCTAATGGTCTTTTAGGTAAGCTGAAATGTGTGTATGTCATGTCCTCTAGTGGGATCTTCCTTTAGTGCATCCTTCTGGAAGATATGGATCCAGTCACAGCTGGGCTCCACAAAAGCATCCGCCAATTCCTGGACAGTGTGGTGCAACGTGACGTTTGTGGATAGAGCGAGACATGATGTCCCAGATGTGCTCAATCGGATGCAGGTCTGGGGTACGGGTGGGCCAGTCCATAGCTTCAATGCCTTCATCTTGCAGGAACTGCTGACACACTCGAGCCACATGAGGTCTGGCATTGTCCTGCATTAGGAGGAACCCAGGTCCAACCGCACCAGCATATGGTCTCACAAGGGGTCTGAGGATCTCATCTTGGTACCTAATGTCAGTCAGGCTACCTCTGACGAGCACATGGAGGGCTGTGCGGCCCTCCAAAGAAATGCCACCCCACACCATTACTGACCCACTGCCAAACCGGTCATGCTGAAGGATGTTACAGGCAGCAGATCGCTCTCCACGGCATCTCCAGACTCTGTCACATGTGCTCAGTGTGAACCTGCTTTCATCTGTGAAGAGCACAGGGCACCAGTGGCGAATTTGTCAATCCTGGTGTTCTGTGGCAAATGCCAAGCATCCTGCACGGTGTTGGATTGTGAACACAAACCACATCTGTGGACGTCTGGCACTCAGACCATCCTCATGGAGTCAGTTTCTAGCCATTTGTGCAGACACATGCACATTTGTGGCCTGCTGGAGGTAATTTTGCAGGGCTCTGGCAGTGCTCCTCCTTGCACAAAAGCAGAGGTAGCGGTCCTGCTGTTTGGTTGTTACCCTCCTACGGCCCCCTCCACATCTCCTAGTAGCGCCTCCAGCCTCTGGACACTACACTGACAGACACAGCAAACCTTCTTGCCACAGCTCGCATTGATGTGCCATCCTGGATGAGCTGCACTACCTGAGCCACTTGTGTGGGTTGTAGAGTCCGTCTCTTGCTACCACAAGTGTGAAAGCACAGCCAACATTCAAAAAGTGACCAAAACATCAGCCAGAAAGCATTGGTTTTGAGATGTGGTCTGTGGTCCCCACCTGCAGAACCACTCCTTTGAGTGTGTCTTGATAATTGCCAATAATTTCCATCTGTTGTCTATTCCATTTGCACAACAGAATGTGAAATTGATGGTCAATCAGTGTTGCTTCCTAAGTGGACAGTTTGATTTCACAGAAGTTTGATTTACTTGTAGTTATATTCTGTTTAAGGCCGGCGTCACACTATCGAGTTTGATGCGAGTTAGTCGCACGACTTACTCGCATCAACACCCGGCACGGCCGCCCGCTCTCGGACCAGAGTGCGCGGCTGCATGAATTTCTATGCCGCCGCGCACTCTGGTCCGAAAGCGGGCGGCCGTGCCGGATGTTGATGCAAGTAAGTCGTGCGACTAACTCGCATCAAACTCGCTAGTGTGACGCCGGCCTAAGTGTTACATTTTTTTTTTTGAGCGGTGTATTTCCCACAGATCCTATAATTTAATCATAAAAGTGAACTTTTCTTTGGAAGCATCTCATGACTACAGATCTCATCGGAGCAGATAATCTAGGTTTCCAGTTCGGACATTTGGAAAATACCAGGACCCTGTGCTCATTCTTGCGTATCCGAATCTACATGCTCAGCAATACTACACAATAAATTTTTGCCCTAAACTTTCCCCAACACTGGGCCCCACCTGCGTCACCACTGTAGGAACCCTCACAATATCCTGAAGATAAATCGCCTTGTATCAGGGGGCCACCGCATTCCTCTAGGCTACTCTTAAAGGGGCAACACCACAGTTTATACAGTGTAGAAGTAGTAATTGTGCTGTCACAGAGGAGAATGTCAAGTTCCTAAACCAGAGGGGATTTTTAATAACATACAGGGTACAAAAGGGGCTAAAAGACCATTTGCCACCAGCACATCTCCCAACTCTGAAGAGTCGGAAAGAGCGACATATTGTGGCAAGCAAAGCCCCTTAAGCCTATCCGCAGTTTGGCCCTCCACGTAGCTTGATGTGCCATAGTTGCTGACCATACACGGCACTAGCATCGTGCTTCTCCACTGGCAAAAATAAAATAAAAATAAAAACAGCCTAGCCCCAGTCTTACAGTGAGTGGTGTATATCTCCACTCTGGCCTCAAGTAAATGGTGGAGCGAGGAGTTGACTGCTCCCTGCACCACCAATATATTGAACTGTATCCACACCCTAAAGAAGCAGATTCACTCAAACTGTATGTCCTGCTTTAACCTACAAAAACAGCAACATCAATCCGGGACCAACTCATTGGATGTCGGAAGATCTGAAGCCATGGCTACAGACTACACCCCTAAACATACATGCAATACCAAGGATCGGTTTGTGTAAGATAACTTGTTTACAAGCAGGATCGGTTTGTTACATAGTCGATTGGCTTCGGTTAAATAGACCAGGTTTTCAAACTATTACTACTATAACTGGTTTAATTAGAACGGTCCAGAGAAGATGAGGACTTTCGACACAAGAGGTCCAACTATTTCATGGCTCAAGTGACGGTGCTTGGTTTGGACCAAAGTACACAACAGTTCATAAAGTGTGCAAAGCCAGTGGTTTGAGGGCAATTACACAATTTTAATGGAATCAGATTGTACTCTAACCAGTTCTTTAAAAAAAAAAAAAAAAAATCACTGGACTCCCCCTTTAAGAAGGATTGTGTATTAGGAGATGTCAACATAATGCAAACCAGAGCCACATAAAAATAGCTAACAGAGCTGCCAGCCGTGAGAACAAGCATACCAAGGGTTAATCGAGAACAGCACAGACCACACATTATGTACGGCCTGTATATAAAGGTTTCCTCTCACTACAGGACCTACCCAGCTAAAGATAACGCTGACATCAGAGACCAGAAAGTAGATGTCTATACTATGGTGATAAGCCACTCATGGGATGTGCCGTACATGATTATATTATAGTCGATCACTCTAGTCTGTGCATACCTCATTAGGTCTGTACTGGGCATACAGGTAATATGGTGTTTCAGGAGCCCAATTATATAGCCTTATCATTACATTATCCGAGGTAAGGCTACATACTTTGGTATTTTCAAGATTGAAAGTTATACTTTCACACATTCTCCAAACATATAATATTTGGTGGTAAGATATATATATTATATATAGTACATTCAGAAAAGCCAATTTTTCCCCATTACCAAACATCAAGCAATACACACAAAGATGGTCAGCCTGTGTAAACAGGTCAGTAAACGAGCGCCATAGACTAATGGAAGAGAATAATCGTTGTAGCATGAAACAGCCATCTTGTCGGCAGCACAGCCTCTCTAAATGGAGTGGTGCGCTACCGAAGAGGTTTTTATGCAGATGTGATCAGTCGGGAAAGAATGGTCAGATGCTCGTTCAACAGTTGTTTGCCCCTATAAATACACGTTTCCACATACACAGCAGTTTTCCTGTGTATAAATGGTGCAGCATTATTATAGTACCAGCAAAGTGAGTGAGGAGTTGGAAGAGCGAGAGAGCATATATAATTAAAAATAATAAAAAAAATAATGAATAAGAATAGATCAGAAAGTCAAATGATCCCCAAAAACGATAAGAACTACTGCTGGTACTGCAAAGGGAGTTTTGATCTTAGGATCAAAGAAAAAGGAAAGATCTAAAGCGAAGATGAGGCCCTATGAGGACATCACCAATGGACCCACAAAAACCTGGAGTCAGCCCTGGGACCAAATACAAAAACCTGACTAGCACATCCTGTGCTAGTCAGGTTTTTGTATTTTGAATGTTAGCTTACTGACCGAGCACTCCGCCCCCACCAGGTGGTGATTTTAATTACACCAGGTCCCTACTTTACCCATAAATGCAGGTATTACTGACAGAGGTGCATATTCACCCAGAAATTCAGATATCAGCCTAATAGAGGTATGTTCACATTAGGTCAGGGACTCACCAGAATTGAGACCACCTTGACGATGGTTGGTGGCTTTAAAATGTTTGGCCAAATGTTTATACTAAGCGTCTCAAATTTTTCCTTATACTCCAAAGCCATATTGCTATTCAAATTTTCATGTATTCTATTTTGTCATGCTTCAGTATGCTTGAGTGCAGCCTTTTTTCGTATATGTTTTACATGGGGGTAGCTCCCCTTGGTTTGCACCTAGTTCACATTAGTCTGGATGTGCCAGTCAGGTTTTTTTGTCTTGTTACAGGAGAACAGGTGGACATCTCTTTGACCATGGAAAATGTGAGACATTTCACAGGATATTGAAGAATTCATCCACACATCTAGATCAGTTAGAGTTTCAACCTTCGAAGAAATCAGACTTTACCTGGACAACACCAACCTCAAAAGAAGCCTGTTGCCAGACGCTCTAATTTGGATAAAGTTGATGTATTTGACTGCCACTAGGCTGAAATCATTGTGACAAGCTACTCTTGTTTTAGGGAGGTTCCCGAGAAAGCACTAAGGAACCCCCGGTTTAAAATAAAAAAAATAAATAAATATAGGTTTTGTTTCCAGATACTAAGAAAGTATGAATAAAGGGTAGTCAATCAGTACTTTCCATTTATGCAAAAACATGTTTCAGATATGAGTTTTCCTGTTCGCTACAACTAGCAGTGAATGGGTTACTAGTAACCCTACTGTTGTGACGGGTTGGAGAACAGACCGGCATTTTACTCATTTTTGGAATTGTTTTCCGGCAGCTTCTGTAGATCTGTTTGGGATTCCGGAGCTGAACTCCTTGCGCACATAGGGGGGGCTGACAACCAATGAGACACAAGGCTTTTGCTGTCAATGGTCCAAGGAATTATTTTTCTAGACCGTCGCCAGGGTAGTCACTGGGTACACTCCCTGTCAAGCAATATACATAGGTAACTGCGTAACCAAGAGCACCCATACATAGTATATATTAATATTCACATTTTCCATATTGTGGTGGAGAGATGAAGTGACTGCAGTAGACCGTCACAGAGCCAAAAGGATCAGAAATATAGACTGGGTGACTTGTACGTATTTCACCTCCACTCAGATGCGCCTCCCAAGAGGTTGGAGTCCCAACCAGAAGTCAGGAGTTATTGGATTCAGCTGAAGAGTAGTGTGGTGCAGAGACCCACGGCTCCTTGCGCTGCAATACATGCTGCAAGCCAGTCAGAAGCTGACGAGATGTCAACTTGCCGGCTAGAGGAGGATGGCGGGGGGGGCGGCATATTACCCGGAAGGGGAACATTGTTATAGGACAGGGCACAATACTGGAAGTGGCTTAGGATGGTGGACATTATACCAGGAAGTGGCATCATTACAGGAACCTACCAGTATGGTAAAAAAAAAAAAAAAAATATTATATATATATATATATATATATATATATATATATATATATATATATATATATACACACACATGTTTCTATTATTCTTTTGCTCCGGTTGTTCCACTCCTAGTTTTTGCTTACAAATACAAAATACTGAATGTGTGCACATGGCCTAATGTTTTTTTTTCCCCAGACCCGTGTCAAAACCTCAAATGCCCAAAATATTCATAAGTAGATGAACTTTGATAACAAGATAGAAGAATTCAGCCTGTTGGATTCCCAAAAGTAAATTTTTTCTTTAGCTCCAAGACATGCCAGTGGAGTCTGAAATAAGGCTGCTGTCACATCAGTTTTTTGCCGTCAATCACAATCCGTTGGCTCAATGAATACGTCACAGGTTGTGAAAAACTGATGCGACGGATCATTTTTTTCATCCGTTTTGACAGATAGCAAGGTGAAATTAACCCCTTATTAACCCATGAGCCACCGCTAAAGGCAATGGGAATGAATAGAGAGGCTAAGTGCCAGACGCTTGTAGCCAGGGGGGGGGGGGGAGGGAAAAACAATGGTCCCTCTAGGTTATTAATATCTGTCCTCAGTCACTGGCTTTCCCGCTCTGGCAAAGTTGCACAGGAGCCCCCACAATTTTTTTTCTGCGATTATAGCCTTAAATTTAACCCCTAGAATTCCAAATTTTTCCAAACACAAACTACTAAATTGATCAAACAGTGACATATATAAATAGTTTTGATATGACATGGTTTACTATAAGTAAACCATGAGTCATATCATGTCGGGTTCGGCAAGGATTTTACTGAAGCCGGCAATTGATTTAGCGGCTATTATGCCATGTAGAACATACAGATATTTCATTTATTCGTGTTTTAACCTGTCAGGAGCATGCTCAGCAAAAAAAAAAAAAAAAAAAAAACACGAATCATGCGCATCAGTAGCCAGATCTGTTTTTTTTCAAAATCAACGGATTGTGACTGATGACAAAAAACTGATATGTGAAACCAGACCAAGACCGGAGCTTGCAGTGGTTCCCTCAGAGAACACAAGAACATTGGCCAAGTTGAATGTTCCAGTGTATGGAACACGAGGTGGGTAGATTGGGTGTTTGCTGGCACATTAATCAATAATGCATATGGGGCTCCCCCAAGTTCTCATTTGACTTTTTCATGCACATGTGCTGGAGCAGTGGTGCGAGCCTGGCTCCACCTCATCCAGCAACAATGTCCAGGCTCTGGTCTTGTCTGGTGGCCTACTTGGGACGGTGCATCATGGAGTCGACACAGCATATCACTCGTGTCAGTTGAAACCTGTATTCTTAAGTGCGAGAGGAGCGATATGGTGAGTTTACATGATTCCTGATTATTATCTTGGCTCATCAGTAGGCTCATGTATAGCATTGGGGGTAGGGGGAAATTGCGCCAATGCAACTTCATCTACTGAGTGCAGGAGAGATATGAGGGATCATGCATGCACCCTAGATCTCCAGTGCTGTCCGTATACTGACCTAACTCCCGACATTATGTCTACTGGGCAGTGTAGCTGGGGGGATGTATATGGACAGTCACCAGACTGACAACATAGCCCACAGGATAGACTTTTTTTTTTTAAATGAAGTTATATTCTAAATCTGTTATCATTGCTGAAGGAAAGCTCAAGGGCAAATTGAAAAAAAAAAAATAAAATAAATATAACTTGGAAAACCCTTGAAGGTTGGAGTTTGTGCAGGCCAGGCATAGACTGAACGTTATCATGCATCAGTTTGGGTTAATGCTGTACTCTGGAGTCATGGTGACTCAGTATCTGGTGCTGACTAGTAATCATTAACCAGTCCAGAGCTTAACTCAGGCCACAGGTCAACAAATACAGGCTGACTGAATAATATGTTTTTCCTCAAGAAACACATTCATTGTACAAACAGAACATCCCTGAAGAGGAGATATTACGTTTATCAGCTTCAGGAGTCGGACCCTATAGAAGATAGATATTTATGTCCGACAACCATCTTGGCCGACTTCCCCCATACACAGTAGTGCACGGCCAGGTGTTCCTCAAGAACCAAAATGATCAACGATTGGAAAGCCAACAGTCCAAATCCTTCTCGGACATTAGTTGGGAGGACCACACAAATTAAGACCCCTCCCCAACTTTAGTTTAACATGTATGGGGAGGGGAGAGGTTTTTTTTTCCGAAATCTGCTTCAGTTACATAACTTAAAAGGTGTGTGCTTTGCAGTAATAAACGAGTTCCCTGAGATTGAAAAAAAAAAAAAAGTTTACAGTATCAGCAAAATAAATTACATTTTTTTTTATTTATTTTTTTAAACTCCCATTACTTTTCCCATACAGATTTAAACCAGAATTTGTTTGTTTGTAATTAAGAAAAATTGATATCTAAGGGGTTCGCACTGGATTCCCATCGTTTGTGGCTAGCCAAGAAAGTGCCATGCCAAGTCATTCCATGTGAGTTCAGTCAAGCAGGAACCAAAGTTGCGGTACACTTTTCTGGCATTCATGACGACATTTTGTTCCAGCCAGGTTTTATGCCACACGATTTGCTAAGAAGACAGTCCCTTTTCAGAACATCGAAATAAGAAAATCTGGGTGGGGGGAAAAAAAAATCCGCTATTAGCCCCCCATATACTTTACGCCTTCATTGGGCCACTATTCTCAATTTCATTTCTAAATATATTCTGAATTTTGAGATCACCATACACAAAGATTCAGTCTAAAGGGATGGGGGTGAGGGGGTTCACCACTAGATAGTGAAGATCCTGAAAATCCAGTTACACCAGACAAGAAAATTACGTGTCCTTTGGAATGTCTGTACCTGTAAGGTTAAAGAGCCATTTCCCAAAAAGAAAAATCACCATAAAAAAAAGGTTTCCATTTATACAAGCTCTCCAGTTTCAGTCTCATCGATTACCTCCCACCTTAATATCTTAGGTGGTGAAGTAATTCACCCTGCCTCCACATTCCCCCCCCCCCCCAAAACCAAATGTTTATTTATTTTTTTTTAAATTCAGGGAGATCAAACACCATGTACTGTTCAGTATTTTGTACCCTGGAGTATTGAATGTCATATTTAGCCCTATTCAGACATCAGATTTCCATATACACCTGTTCTGTGACTTTCCACAAATAGACCACCTACCCTTTATGGTCCATGTTGCTGTTCACATGTGCAGATTTGAGGACCGAGTGTTAGGAATTTTTTTTAATCTTAAACAGATGTCATCTGTCTGCCATCCCATTTTTCTTTTTTTTTTTTTTTTTTTTTTTTTTTTTTACACATTGCTTTGGAATGAGTGTGAAGTTTTGCAATTTTCTCTTTTTTTTGGCATAAAAGAACATGAGGCACAAAAAAATACAAAAAAAAAAAAAGCCATTGGGTCCTGTTTTTACTTAGTGGAGAAGAAACACCAACGTCTGAATGAGTCCTGTATCGGCATCAAACTTGTGCTCCTTAGCCAAGGTAAAAGCAACAGGTGACCTCAAGACCAGCAGTGACCAGGGCATGGTGGGACTTCCAGATCTCCAATAGACAGACCTGTTCTTTTCTATGAACATTAGAAGGATTTTTAATCATTTTTCACTTCCAAGGATTTCCACAACTATGAATTATGTGAATACTTTA
Source organism: Oophaga sylvatica (assembly GCA_033576555.1). Taxonomy (NCBI): domain Eukaryota; kingdom Metazoa; phylum Chordata; class Amphibia; order Anura; family Dendrobatidae; genus Oophaga; species Oophaga sylvatica. The sequence goes on from JARQOD010000008.1 coordinate 34,077,005, forward strand.
TGCCAAATTACACGTTGGCATAATGTAGGGATCTTCGAGGAAATCCTTGGGCAAACATTACCTTCAGAAGTTACCGTTAGCTGTTGGTGAAGAATTTTTGGCAGGGGATCTCAGCCGTAGCATGAAGGGGGTTGGACAAGGAAATATGTCCAGAGAGAGAACCACTGTATATGGAGACAGAGGAAATGGCTAAAATATAAGGTCCTCCGACTTCTCCACCGTGTAGTTACTGAAATGCTGTCTACTCTGATACAAGACACTTCAGCCTGTAAGCTTTGCTCTACTGTTCATAGTGACACTGCTCAAATGGTCCTATGGCCTAGTGGGCACCACACTGACCATAGATGAACAAACAACCTCCTGGTTCAGTCCCTGCCCTGCATGACACAGCAGACAACTATGAGACCCACCCCTCTCCTCATTGAAAACTCTTCAGAAATCAACAGGACAAAAGATTAAAGGTTAGCAAATTAATACAATTTGGGTGGATCCGGTATTTTACATATTGCATATTAAGGTCTCACTCACCTTAGTTCTGCCATTGATGATATAGCTGCCAAGTTTCCCACTGCAGTGCATGATGACCTCGTCTATCCTGGACATAAGGGTCCCTATGTTCTCACAGCCGGGCTCCTTTCCTTCAACCCAAGCAATCTGATCCCCCGAATATTTTTGGAGGGTATGGTTCTCTGGCTAACAAGTTGTCCATCTCTAAACTTTCCACTCCGATTCAATAATTCCACCTCATCCAGGACACGGGAACCTAAAGATTCTCCTAAAAAGTGGTCCTTGACACAAATGCCATAGTACATCATACAAGGGACGATATAGTCTAAAGCCATTTTTTGGGCAGATACCACCATACTGTTATTCCATGGAGGATTTGTACTAACGTGGTCCTCTCTTCTGCAGTTATGATCTTGCTGAGCTTGGGTACCTGGATGTACCTCAGATTTCCACCTCTTGCCCTCCATAGGAGGGAATACAGACGGTCCACACTCTGCCACCACAACTGCATTCTCTACCATCCCATTCCATTTTCTTTTAATAGACAGTCCATTGATGGTCATCAAGCCATCTTGGCAAGAGCTGCCACCGTCAACTTCCCGAGAGAAGGAACTATCCATCTCCCTGCTCATTACCGCACTAGTCATTAGCAATGGCATCTCACCTTGTGTTAAGACACATGGTCTAACAGGTACGACAGAGCAGGTCAACAAGGGGTCTGGTTCTGCTTCAGAAGTCAAATCCTCTCCATTGGAAGTCTCCTGAGGTGGTCGATAATGGCACCTATTACCTGTATTTAAAGAGTTGACAGCAGAGTGGACATCTGGCGGAGGGTGGGAAGCGTTCACTGGGAGTTGCGGAAATCCTTGTACCCCCATCCTGACACCCTGCAAGGCAGGTACGATTCTGATTTGGCCCGGTTCTTGGCTAGATGGATTCGCTTCACTCTTTATGGACTTCCCCAGCTGATGCACTCTATCCATGTCAGTGTCAGCATGTCCCTTGCACGTAGCACACGTCCTAGCTCCATCATCATTCAGCTCCTACTGTAGGTCACAGCACCAGTCAGCAGAGGTAGGGCACTCATCCTACAGTGTAGAGCTTCACCCACTGACTCTCCCCTTTGCACTCTTGACAGCAGTGACAGAGCAGGCTGGGTACAAGAGACACACAACTTTGTCCTGAAGAAGAGAGAAGAGTTATGAGTAAGCACCGACTCCCCACCCTCGCTACAGACTGCAAAACACATGAGACCATAAATGCAGCATCAGCCCCAAGGAGACCTAAAGAAAAAAAAGCCTCCAACATACACCTCCTCTAGTGTATTTAACCCAAAAAATAAGACACTTACCCAAACAGGATCCCAGAGATAACCTCAATACAGCCAGCCCACCAGCCCAGACCCTGCAGTGCAGTCTGGAAGGCTTGTGTCTGAGCTGGAGGAGACCACCAGACAGGGTGAAGGTTCTCAAGTAGGCATATCTTGGAGGCTCTGTGCCTGTCTGAGGCACCCTCAAGGCAAGACAGATGAATGGTGCCAAAACTCACAGGTCTGTCCCCTGCTCCTGTGGCCCACCAGACTGCAATATCAGTAGACCCCCACACAATGGAGGGCTGTGCAATGCTGCAAGATTTTTAAGGATAATCCCTTGCTCTTGTCCTGAGGATATTCAGAGGAGCAGACATCCCCTGCTGGAGAAGCCTGGGAGACAGGTAGCTGCTGCTTGTCTAACAGTACTGAGCTGCCCCCTCCTTCTGGACCAAGTCTCCCCCTCCATAAGGCTTTGTGTCATATACACGTGCACCATGATCATGTGACAGGGGGACAGCTGCAATGTCTACTAGTGGCCACAAGAGGGAGGAGGCTGTAGTATATACATTGTTGCTTCTGCTGTTGCATTAACACTTATTTATTCTGTTATTGTTGCTGCATTATTAACCCCTTCATAGCATGCATATCTTGTTTATACTAGATGGGTTTTTTTGTTTGTTTTTTGTCCCTTTTTTTGTCTTTTGGCATTCACTGGAGGTCTCTTTGTATCAAACTCATCAAAATGGTGCACATGAAAGAGGGACAGATGTGATAATGAATTGGACCCATAGTATTCAGGGTAGAGGGGGTTTATTATCCAAATTTAAAAAGGTTTATTTTAACAACAACAAAAAAAGGTTTTAGTTATTATATTGGTTTGTGACCGACTATGGCCCTGTCACAGAGGGGATGTGACCTCATTTACCCTTTATGTTCTGTATTTTGTTTATAAGAACTGAAAAGCATTCTTTAATTTTTAGTTACTTTTTTATATTTTTGGCAGGAGTATTTACATTAGGTTTGTAACTTGCTCTATTTGATCACTTTTCAAATTCTACAGAAAAGCACAAAAATAACTATATATATATATATTATATATATATATATATATATATATATATATATATATATATATATATATATATATATATTATTTTTTTTTTTTCTCTGACTGGGGGAAAAAGTGAAACTAGTCATAGGTTATGTGCACATGAGGAGTCTGTTTTTTGTTTATTTTGAGTGGAAACAGCAAGTTTTGAGATTTGGATTAAGGTTTGTCGAGTTTCTACTCCAAAAACTCAGCATATAAAATGTTCCAAAGGGTATGTTTAACGTTTTTTTGGGGCACAGATTTTATTCTAGTATCAGAGCCGCTTACAGCAAGCTGCCCATTAATTTGGAAGAGAAAATTATACTATAGTGCACTTTTTTTTCTTTTCTTTTTTAAACCTGTTAAATGCAAAAAGTCAGTTCTTTGGGGTACTTTTGAGTTTTTTAACAAGGTTTTTGCAATGAAAAATTAAAATCAGCCAGTAAATAAAAGAGGGATAAGAAAGCCCCATGCACAGTGACGCTGATCTTTGAAACCGTTAGGCTTTGTTCACATGTGTTTTTGCAGCAATTTTTTTTTTTTTTGCAAGTTTTAAGCTGCGTTTTACAGTACCAGCAAAATCTATGAGAATCCAGGAATCTCATGCACACGCACTGGTTTTATTTTTCTGACTGATTTGGAAAACTGCTGCGGTTTTGAAAATAGCAGCAGATCACTTCTTTCAGCGTTTTTTCACTTATAGGAAACAATGGGCAAGTGTAAAAAAGCAGCTAGCAGTTTTTGCTGTGTTTTTGGGTGCAAAAACCTTAAAGATGTTGCATCATGATTTTTGTTTTTGTACCACAAAACTTTATCAGCATGCACAAGAGACAACAAAAGCTGCTTTTTTTTTATAGCAGCTGTGAAAAGGTTTTGCTTGCAGGAAAAAAAAAAAAACATGTGAACATAGCCTTAGAAAGTTTTCATTGCCTCAGTAAAGAATGGCCGACCAGTGTGTGAAATTGAACAATGCCTTACCAAGGTGTCCATTAATGAGGGAAAGCAGTAGCGTAGCTACCGGGGGGGGGGCAGAGGGGCCGGTGGCCCCGGGCCCCGTGCTCTGAGGGGGTCCACCTGGAGCTACGCTACTGTAACTGTATCGGCATGCACAGCGCGCCGACAGTTACTTTCTGCGGCAGAGCAGGGAGAATCAATGCATATGGGGTACATTATAAGTAAGGCTGCATATGGGGGTGCATTATAAGTACGGCTGCATATGGGGGTGCATTATAAGTAAGGCAGCATATGGGGTGCATTATAAATAAGACTGCCTATGGGGTGCATTATAAATAAGACTGCCTATGGGGTGCATTATAAATAAGACTTCATATGGGGTGCATTATAAATAAGACTGCCTATGGGGAATGCATTACAATATAGATGCTGTCTGTGGGGGTGCATTATAATACAGAGGCTGCCTATGGGGGGTGCATTATACTATAGAGGCCCTATGGGGGTGCATTACAATACATAGGCTGTCTATGGGGGTGCATTATACTATATTGAGGATTATCTGGTGTATTATGCTATATGGATGCTATCTAGGGGGCCACCATCCAGTGTGGGGATTATAGTGGCGGGGCCATCATACAGTGTTGGAGCCATTAAATAGTTTGGGGATATTAAGGGGTCAGTATATATCCAGTGAGGGGGCATTATTCTGTGTATAGGGGAGCTGTACAGGGGGAGACTCGGGACATTATTAAGTGCAAAGTGGGTACTTATTGTTATAGGGGAACTCTGGTTACTGTGACTGTCAAAGGGGCACACAGGGCAATATTACATTCTAGGGGACAACATGTGGGCACTGTTTTCTAGGGCCCATGCACCTGGCATTACTATATTATAGAGGGGTGCTTTAGAATTGAGGTCACACAGAACCACACAGTAGGTGCAGTAATAGGGACACATATGGCAGCAGTGGCTCAGTATTGGGGTATGAGGTGCAGTAATAGGGGCACATACGGCAGCAGCGGCTCAGTATTGGGGTATCAGGTGTAGTAATAGGGACACATATGGCAGCAGCGGCTCAGTATTGGGGTATCAGGTGCAGTAATAGGGACACATACGGCAGCAGCGGCTCAGTATTGGGGTATCAGGTGCAGTAATAGGGACACATATGGCAGCAGCGGCTCAGTATTGGGGTATCAGGTGCAGTAATAGGGACACATATGGCAGCAGCGGCTCAGTATTGGGGTATCAGGTGCAGTAATAGGGACACATATGGCAGCAGCGGCTCAGTATTGGGGTATCAGGTGTAGTAATAGGGAAACATACGACAGCAGCGGCTCAGTATTGGGGCATCAGGTGCAGTAATAGGGACATATACGGCAGCAGGGCTCAGTATTGGGGTATCAGGTGTAGTAATAGGGACACATACAGCAGCAGCGGCTCAGTATTGGGGTATCAGGTGTAGTAATATGGACACATACGGCAGCAGTGGCTCAGTATTGGGGTATCAGGTGCAGTAATAGGGACACATACGGCAGCAGGGCTCAGTATTGGGGTATCAGGTGTAGTAATAGGGACACATACAGCAGCAGCGGCTCAGTATTAGGGTATCAGGTGTAGTAATAAGGACACATACAGCAGCAGCGGCTCAGTATTGGGGTATGAGGTGCAGTAATAGGGACACATACAGCAGCAGCGGCTCAGTATTGGGGTATCAGGTGCAGTAATAGGACACATACGGCAGCAGAGGCTCAGTATTGGGGCATCAGGAGCAGTAATAGGGTCACATACGGCAGCAGTGGCTCAGTATTGGGGTATAGGTGCAGTAATAGGGACACATACAGCAGCAGCGGCTCAGTATTGGGTATCAGGTGCAGTAATAGGACACATACGGCAGCAGAGGCTCAGTATTGGGGCATCAGGAGCAGTAATAGGGACACATATGCAGCAGCGGCTCAGTATTGGGGTATCAGGTGTAGTAATAGGGGCACATACGGCAGCAGCAGCTCAGTATTGGGGCATCAGGAGCAGTAATAGGGACACATATGGCAGCAGCGGCTCAGTATTAGGGTATCAGGTGCAGTAATAGGGACACATATGCAGCAGCGGCTCAGTATTAGGGTATCAGGTGCAGTAATAGGGACACATACGGCAGCAGAGGCTCAGTATTGGGGCATCAGGGCAGTAATAGGGACACATATGGCAGCAGCGGCTCAGTATTGGGGTATCAGGTGTAGTAATAGGGGCACATACGGCAGCAGCGGCTCAGTATTGGGGCATCAGGAGCAGTAATAGGGACACATATGGCAGCAGCGGCTCAGTATTAGGGTATCAGGTGCAGTAATAGGGACACATACGGCAGCAGAGGCTCAGTATTGGGGCATCAGGAGCAGTAATAGGGACACATATGGCAGCAGTGGCTCAGTATTAGGGTATCAGCAGGATGATGAGTTTGTGCAGGTTGAGAATAGTCCAATTGGTGACCGTGACAGTGCTGAAAATATAAGAAGTGAAACGTGTCTTCGTTGTATTCTCTGTGGTCGAGTCCTGGCTGGAGGAGTCATTATGTCGGTCTGGGCCAGATGGAAAAGACATGAAAAGAGAACGATTCCATCAGAAAGAACGTCGGCGGTAAGTCATTATCTGTAACTCTGCTGTAATCTATTATATGTTCTGTAGGACTGGTATTATTTACCACTGACCATATGGCGGTGATATCAATATTGGTCTTTTTATATATAGATTAATTTTGGCAACAGCGCGGTCATTTGCTGAGGTTCTCTGGTTAGGGGCGCACTCAGATGTTTTGCCCCCCTAAACCGAAACCCTAGCTACGCCTCTGAGGGAGAGTGAACTACAGTATGTCAGGTCTCTGGAGTTCACTCTGAACAAATACCATGGCACGGCACTTCAGCCTTTAATTGGGTCATTGAACTCTGACCTCCAAGTCTGGAACCATCAGGGTAACTTCCATCAACTCCAGGACAGTGACCCTTCCATTTCCTCTTGACACAGACAGCACAGAACATTCACCTTGCTAATATACAGATATCAGCGCATGATGTCCCATTTTTCCACTGTCTATTCACTTGATAGAAGGACACTTTAAATCCCTAATTAGGACTAAGTAGAGCATGGCCAAGTTTCATGTCCCTCCCTGAGATCTCATAGCAGTTGCCGGTACTGTAAAATATTGAATGCAACGTTTTTACAGACAAGAGAGCAGGTATTAGCTGCAGGGGAAAACAAAAAAACTAACACACCACAACAATGCCAGACCAGCAGCATAACCTACAGTATAAAAGGTCCACATGGGAATTACTGGGTAAAATCTGCTCTTCTGCCATTGACATAGTTTGGATTTAGAAAAAGACAAGAAGAGCAAATTTCAGCGCAGATCCCACATAGGAAAGCACAGCACATGGATGAGACTGAGTTATAACTCATCCGCTTAGATGGATCTGTAAAACATTTGAGGACATCAAATCCAACATGGTCAGAGTGCAGCCAAACTTACCAGTCCCTGGTCACACTGCAGGACGCAGCCGGGCCTTAATGATGTAAGGTGCAGGCAGCACAGGTGGAACATAGTGATGAACAACCACGCACACCTGTCATTCATGGGGGCGGCTGTCTAGTATTAGGTTATGTGCCCACGTTCAGTATTCTTAGCAGAAATTTCCTGAGAAAAAAACGGACTTTTTCCCAGGAAATCCGGACGCGGTATTATTGCGGTTTTTGCACATTTTTTTTCGTGGATTTTTCGCGTTTTTTTCCTGAACATCCTAGGTCAATAATATAGCGGGAAATTCGCAGATTTAACGTGAAATTAATGAACATGCTGCATTTTTTACCGCGATGCGTTTTTTTCGAGGAAAAAAAAACGCATCATGTGCACGAGTATTGCAGAATGCATTCTAATAATAGGATGGTTAATGCATGCGTTTTTTAAGCGCAAAAAATCCTGAACGTGTGCACACAGCCTTATAGATGCACGTAGATAAAGCTTCTATAGGGCACCGATCACACTGATACGTGTAGTGCACCGTGCCGGCTTGCACCCATACTATTATATAAGACAGGATACCCAGCACTATATCAGACAGACACCCCAATTACCCCAACAAACACTACAGGGCCCAGTTGCAACCTGCAAAAGTGAAAAATACAGGAGGTATTAGCTAATATTATGGCTCAAAACGCAAGCTTGCAACCCGCGTCATGGGTCCTCATTGTCTTATTAGTCCCTGCACTAGAAGTAAAAAACATTCACTGAAAAGAACATGAATTGTAAAAAAAATCACAAAAAAGAGGCCCCCAACAACCAATACCTGGCCACAATACCAATGTACTGCAGGGAGCAGACGGGCCCCTGTGATATAAGGACTCATTCAGGCGTCTGGTTTTCACGTATAGAGCACGGACCCACGATAGACCAAGGGGCTTTTCCGAGGCCGCTACGCCAGTCTTTGCGTTTGCAAAAAAAATCTCGGAGACTTTAGTTTTTGATCCGTGTCGCAAATCAAAATAAGGGCAGGTGCAGACGACCGTGGTTTTGGTCCACGTGCGATCCGCCAAAACATCGGATCACACCTGGACCAATGTTATTCAATGAAGCAGTGGTCTGAGAGAAGAAAAGGGGCAGCTGGCACAATTTGCCTCCGATCAGATGGCACTCGCCCATTCATGTCTATGGGTCCGTAGAAAACATTGGACAGCACTCAGATGAGATCTCACTGAATGGAGAAGGTAGAGAAACTTTTTTTTTTGCATTTCTCCACATCTTAGAAAAACGGATCCCACTCTCATCAAACTCTGATCAGAGTGTGATTTCGGCCTGATTTTCTCAGATGGAGAACATACGGTCGTTTGCACCTGCCCTTACGCATATAAGTCTCTGAGTCCGTGGAAATAATGGGCAGCACACGGATGCCATCAGAGTGCTATTTTCTTTAAACATTTTTTTACACATTGTGTGAACCCGGATGTTCTTGTGAACAGATATCACACAAAGGTGCTCTAAGCAGTTGCCGCTGTCTACTATGGTTTTGACTTTTCTGATGTCGGAGTCAATTTTTGCGATAAGATGGATGAGTGGCAAACAGGTGCAAACTGGTGCAGCGGTTGAAATTGCACCCAGTCCCTGGAGCCTAGGGGAGGCCAAAATGTTGCTTTGGCCCTTATGAGAACACCAATAGCTATAGTTGGGTGCCTTGTTGGAGATTTTACTTTGGAGCCTAAACACATGCCACTGGTGACAAGTGTCCGCACTCCGCACAGGATGTCAGGGACCACAAAGAATTTTTATTTTGCAACCCTGCAAAATATTTCAGACTCCCCATACACACTGCAGTAATAGAGAGCGAGACTTCATGGAAAGTCATCTTTATCTTAGTGTACGGAGACATAACCAGATAGTAATAATAAGATAGACTGGAGCGATTTTTACAACATGTATCTCCCGTGATGAATCCTCAGCCCAACCTAAATAGTTCCTGAGCCAGCGAGGCATACAGACAGGACATGATGTTGGTATATTTGGGTGTATAGACAGTAGAGAAGGGACAAGTTCCCTCTTTTCCTCCCCCACCTCCCCGCTGGGTCCTCTCTCCCAATCCCCCTCCCTCCCTCCTCATTACTTCTAGTGAGACGTGCAAGACGGCACACACATACATTTTGCAAAGAACTCTGGGAAAGGGATAGCCCTCAGCATATGGGACTGACCTTGGCTCCCAGTACCGGATACATATAGGTGGGGGTGGAGAAGTTATGCACATATACAATAAGTACAGTAATACCGTACATTATACACGCTGCTCCATCCGATTGCACTGAATCGTCGGTAGAATTGTTGTAATTTTTTTTTTTCGTATCCTACAGAAATTTTTACTTTTGGGTCATTTCATGGACTATGTCAGTGGCTGGGACCACTTCAGACATATAGTATATAACCATAGGGGTCCAGCAAACGCTTATTTATTGTGATTAGAAGAAAATCAATGGATTGGGTTTTTGTTTTGTTTCTGCTTTTTTTTTCGGAAACAGCTCCACACTTGTATGTAGGTTGTGTCCAGTATTGCAGGTCAGTTCTACGGAATGGGGTTGAGTTGCAATATTGGAAATAATGCAAAGAAGACAGTGGCAATATTTCTGGAGCTACACATATCCATTTTAATAATTATTATTGTGCTTTGGAAAAAGCACTATATTGTTATTCACATTATTCTTTTTCCGTGTTCTTCTTCTTCTCCAGATTTGCGCAATTAATACAGCCCGAACCGCTCGGTGTACAGACTCCGTTCAAACAAGGTTTTGAAGCTAGCTGCCGTGACAGGTGTGCTAAGTATTTTTGGAGTCGATCGGATTTTTTGCTTTTTAACCCTTTACGTTTGAAAAAAAAAATCTTCCCATTGGAATGCATTGATTTTGAACTTAAATGTACGTCTCGGGCTTGGAATTTTTTAAAATCGAAAAATGATATTTTTCCTCCGACTGTTAACCCCCTGAGGACATTTTTGTAGAAAAAAAATTTTGCCACCTCAAAACGTGCGTAAAAAAATGGCGTAAAAATAAATTGCCATAGGAATTAATGGCCCCATTGTAATCAATGGGCTCCCATATAAATCAATAATATAGCTGTGAGGCGTTTGTAAGGACCAACTACCACACCAGCTATAAATAACCCGGTTGCTAGGTGACAACCCATGTACTATAGTGACCCCGGGTAGTAGGTGGCACAGCCATGAATTTTAATGACCTGAACTGGAAACACAAACTCCCATAGGAATTTAAATAGCCATAGATTATTGCGGAGGCTGCCATGTATGCAAATCTAGCATCATCACATGACCTTATTGGCCAATAGAATCTTGTAGGTACTTCATTCACGGCCTAACTGGGATACACAAGGTCACATGACAACTACTGGCCAATGGAAGCTCCCAGGTTCTAATGTTGTTGCCTCACTGAACTGACAGTCAAATATTTCTTCTCCAGAACGTCACGGGGCCCTGCAATTTTGGCCCCCAAACGTCACAGGGCCCCGCAATGTTGGCCCCCAAACGTCACAGGGCCCCGCAATGTTGGCCCCCAAACATAACGGGGCCCCCGCAATGTTGGCCCCCAAACGTCATGGGGCTCCGCAATGTTGGCCCCCAAACGTCACGGGGCCCCGCAATGTTGGCCCCCAAACATCACGGGCACCGCAATGTTGGCCCCTAAACGTTACAGGGCCCTGCAATGTTGGCCCCAAACGTCACAGGGCCCCGCAATGTTGGCCCCCAAACATCACGGGGTCCCGCAATGTTGGCCCCCAAACATAACGGGGCCCCGCAATATTGGCCCCCAAACGTCATGGGGCTCCGCAATGTTGGCCCCCAAACGTCACAGGGCCCCGCAATGTTGGCCCCCAAACGTCACGGGGCCCCGCAATGTTGGCCCCCAAACATCACGGGCCCCACAATGTTGACCCCCAAACGTCACGATGCTCAAGGGTTAACGGAGCATGTCCGAGCATGTTCGCTCAACACTACCGGGCAAAGCACAATCTGTAGTTCCTTCAGGAAATACACATCTAGTTCACATTATTCTTTTTCCGTGTTCTTCTTCTTCTCCAGATTTGCGCAATTAATACAGCCCGAACCGCTCGGTGTACAGACTCCGTTCAAACAAGGTTTTGAAGCTAGCTGCCGTGACAGGTGTGCTAAGTATTTTTAGAGTCGATTGGATTTTTTGCTTTTTAACCCTTTACGTTTGAAAAAAAAAATCTTCCATTGGAATGCATTGATTTTGAACTTAAATGTACGTCTCGGGCTTGGAATTTTTTAAAATCGAAAAATGATATTTTTCCTCCGACTGTTAACCCCCTGAGGACATTTTTGTAGAAAAAAAATTTTGCCACCTCAAAACGTGCGTAAAAAAATGGCGTAAAAATAAATTGCCATAGGAATTAATGGCCCCATTGTAATCAATGGGCTCCCATATAAATCAATAATATAGCTGTGAGGCGTTTGTAAGGACCAACTACCACACCAGCTATAAATAACCCGGTTGCTAGGTGACAACCCATGAACTATAGTGACCCCGGGTAGTAGGTGGCACAGCCATGAATTTTAATGACCTGAACACAAACTCCCATAGGAATTTAAATTCGCTCAACACTACCGGGCACCAATTCAAAGCACAATCTGTAGTTCCTTCAGGAAATACACATCTAGTATACATACTTATTGCCCCCGTACACATTAGACAACTGTTGGCCATAGAATCGTTCGTCCAGCAGCTTTATCCACCATACACAGGAACGCTCTATGAGAGCTGCTGTCAGACTCCTCTGTCGTCATCCTTCAGACTAATCTGGTGGTAACTTATCTCTTGGATGACAAAAGTATCGGTCAATCCTTCTCTCACCCGACAGATGATGTCGAGATGGAGAGTTGGGAGGCCAACATATCTATCACTATAAATGTAAGGGTTAATTACAGGTTACTGTATTGTTGGAGATTTCTGATGTAGTATAATATATGATCTGACCAGTAGAGGGCAGCGGCGAGAGGTCGGAGTTGGAGGGCGGGGGTTTTGGCAGTTGGTGGGCAGTTGGCAGAAGTCGAAGGACAGTCCGGGAGGGAGTCGAAGCTGCAGATCCTAGGAGAATGTCTGAATAGGGCGGTGTGACTCTGGATCTGTTGTTGGTGACTCTGGGACGCATTGTTTGGCTTGACTTGAGTCTACTGGGTGAGGACAACCTAGTACACAGCATCTTGGGCAAGGCCACGTGAGGTCTTATCTCTAATGACTTAGGAAGCCCTGTGTTGAAGAAATTGGCATTCCCTAAAAGCATTAAGGCAGCGTTTCTATCGCTAAGGACTTAGGGATTTCTTGCGTTGGAGAGATCAGCATTCCCTAAGAGCTTCAAGATGGCTTTTTGATTATTTGTGACTCAGCCCAGCAAGAACTGTTCTACTTCAGTTTCAGTTTGATCTGTCCTTCCTTACAGTGCACGATTGTGGTTCCACTACATTGGATCAGACCTTGCCAGAAGATTCCCATTCAGGTATACAATGGCAATCTCCTCAATGTTACAGTTCATCGATGGACAATTTTCTTATCTCCACCAACAGTATTTCCCTGTCAATTCATAACTCTAGATTCAGGGCAACAACTAATAGGAGTTTACTGCCCAGATTCTCAATATCGCTGAGGAGATGTATCCCACTGACAACCAAGGGTCCCTCAATCAATCTCTTGGTAAATAAAAAAAACTCTCTAACAAAATCATGGCTTTTTTTCCCCATTCTGAATACCCAAAATCCCAATTGCTCATTAAAAAGAAAACCCGGTACAGGGGATGCAGATGGGGAATTAAAAGCAAACTTTCATTTTCTATGATATGTTGGTGCTGATATATTGTCCTAGATGTTCTTTTGTTATTATTTAACCTTTCAATAAAGATTGAATTTTGAAAACAAACTTTCTTCTTGAAAAAGATTAACTCAAGATTCAACACAAAAAGAGCAAGAAATAAGAATATTTAATTTATCTGACCACAGTCTAAGTTCCGATGAAGTCAGATTACTCAACAAAGGACTTTCCTTTTGTCCTATAGCTAAAGCTAACCTGTCACGAGGTTATAGCAACAGAGAGGAGCCAGAAGTCCGCAGCGTCTGATTGCTCCTTCTCCTGGGCTGAAAAGAAGCACTTTACCTTCTTTTAAAATGGTGTTCTTTTGGCAGACCAGGGGTTAATTGGCCATGTTGGGAGATCTGGGAGTCTGAGCTCTCAGCTGAGCTCAGTTAGCCACTCCTATCCCCTATGTAATCTGGGTCCTGATTGAAACACATCATCAGAGCTAGCTTATGCTGCATGGCTGGGAGGAGAGGTGTTTTGCTGGTTATATGAGGAGTTTGGAGGAGTTATCTGTGACTGTTGTGTGGGTTTATGTGATAATTCCCTTCCCTCTTTTTACTTTGGTTTAAACCCATCCTCCACTCCCCAGTGCATTCCTCTGTTATATGTGAGTGAATATTTGTATGCCTGGTATTTTCAGTTACCTTTGTTCGTGTTGCCTTGCTTGTCGGGTTAGTGTTATGAGGTGCACGGCAGCCCCCTCTTCACTTAGTGGGAGAAGAAAACAGACAGAGGGCTGAGTTAGGAGATAAGGCAAGGGTGGAGGACCTGACATCTTCACCTTCAAAAGTATCCCGGGGAATTGGGCGAGCTAGAGCACCCCCTAGTGTTAGGAACAGGGAAGAAGCCTCTGGTCCCGGGTCACCAAAGCTGGGTCATGACATAACCCCTTTGATTTATTTCTGGATGTCAACACCTTTGTCAGAAAACTGTCTTTAAATAGAAATTTTCTGATTAAGGAAAAACAGTTTGCAATGTCAAGTCAACCACACTCCTCTGTCAAGTAACCTGAAATGGACAACGGTACCAGGCATGTAGAGGTTAGACGGAAAACCAAGTTCTATCCATTGCACAAAGAGGGGAATAAGATAAAAACTTTCCTCCACTTGGTACTCAAAGAATTTAGATCTATGCCCAATAGAACAGGGAAGGACAATTTAACAAAAGGTGAACGCATAGCCATGGAATCCCTAAAAAATAACTCCCGATCAATCATCAGAGGAGCAGATAAGGGGTTGTGATCATAAGTAAGGACGCATATGACAACGACGTCTTAATGATTTTAGGTTCTGGCCTCTATTACTTAAAATTAATGGAAGAGCCCTCACCCCAATATCATCAAGAGTATCTATCGCTAGTTACAGGAGCAGATAACCACAATATCTTAAATAAAAGGGAGAATTTTTAAATGACAAACAATTTCAGATACCGTTTCTTTTTATTTTTTTTCTCAAAGTGCACAAATGTATAAAGAACCTCCCCCTCCCCCCATAATTTCAGAGATAAATTCTCTTACCGCCATTTTGTTGATCTATTCCTACAACCCTACGCTCTTTGACTACCCTTTCATTTAAGAGATTCGACTCAACATATCACAGTTTTAAAGATATTAAAACCCCCCAAGCAATATTCATGACTTTGGATGTTCAGACCCTTTACTCTAATATCCATCATGAACTTTGCTTAAGAGCCATTCAGCATTATTTGGATCGAGATTACTCTATGTCCAATACTCCTTTCTGCTTGACAGCATCAAGTTTGTCCTAGAACATAATGTATTTTCCAATGAGGGTGTGACCTACCGGCATCGGAGAGGGTGTGCTATGGGTACACGGTTCGCACCCAGTTATACCAGCATTTTTATGGGGCATTTCGAGTCCCACCATATAGCCCAGCCCCTCCTGCCGATGGGTAACATCCATTATTACAAAAGGTAAAAACGCAAGAAGTACATAACCAGATGAACGGACATAGGCATAATAACAGGAAGGGTAATTTATGCCATAGTTTATCCAGATATTATTTACTGGAGCACAATCGCGATCCTAAAGACCTGGAACGCACGATCATTGAACAGATATCTGAAAATATTCCAAATAGAATGCAAAGACTCATCAATAAGGAATTCTGTTTGATTTTTAAATTAGCGTCACTTAAAGCGGAGGGTTTCAACAAATGTATTGATAGTACGTTTTAATTTAATTTTAGCCGGTCCTGTGACTTTCAAAATGCTTTTGGGCTACAGGGGGTGTGTGTGTGTGGGGGGAGTTCTCGCATTGCATTTGTGCGCTTGAACTAAATAAGGTTTGATTATGTTTTTTAGACATGTTTTCTTAGATATATGTTTTAAGACCAAACCCTGAAGATGATGCATACAGCATTCTTTGTTGAGCAACATCATTTGGGAGGAAGTTTATTACTTAAAGTTTTGTTCCTTTGTGGATCAAATGAGACACAACTGTGGGTTAATGAACCTTGGTGAATGCTTCACCCAATAGATAATGTTATTTTGCAGGGGTATTTAATTGTTAAATTCATTGTATGCTTTTACTTGCCTGATGAAGGAGCCAGATAGGGCTCTGAAATGTGTAGCAAACTAAAAATAGTTTTCTACGGACTCAACCTCATTCTTTGAATCCTTCCTGCATTGTCCAGTAGCGCTCGTTTTCACACCGGTAATTTCTTCTCACCATAATTCCATCTGGATCACTGTGAATCCGGCAGGTGGAGCAGCAGCTGACATGAGATTCCATTTTCATGTGCATCAGTGTTGTGCCTGGATTGCACAAAACTTTCAGTTGAGTACCCTTGCCGCAGTGGTTCAGTCTGACTTGGTTGATCTGCTCAAGGTGCGCTCCCCTCTATTTTCTTTCTTACCAAGAGCTTTAAAACTGCGTTTTTATCGCTAAGGATTTAGGGAATACCTGCGTTGGAGAGATCGGCATTCCCTAAGAGCTTCAAGTCAGCGTTTTTGATTATTCGGGACTCAGCCCAGCAAGTTCCTTTTCAGTGGTGTGCCTCAGTGGTGCCTCTCAGTGATAATCCTCAGTGTGTTCCCTTTAATGGTTCACCTGAATGATCAAACTCAGTAATGCCCTCCAATAGTGCCCCTCATTGGTTTCTTTCAGTGGTGTGCCTCTGTGATGCCTCAGTCAGGGGCGGATTACCAGAGGGTTAATCTGGGCTACCGCCCAGGGCCCAGTGGTGTGGGGGGGCCCACCACAGGGCCGCCATCAGGGCATTACTGCCCTGACGGCGGCGCGCTGTGGCAGTTTAACGCTATTGACGTGCGGGCGCCTGCACATCAATAGTTAACAGCCACCAGCCAATCGGAGGCTGGCAGCTGACGTCGGCCGCAGGGCACACGTCGCCGGCGTCTGACGTCATTGTCAGTCGCCGGTGAGTGCACGCTTGTGGAGGGAACTTCGGCGCTGGAACATGGAAAGGTAAGAAGAGAACGTGTGTTTTTTTTTTTTATTGAGCGGCGGCCCGGGGCAGCCTGTGAGACTCGGGGCCGGAGGACAGACTCACTGGACACAAGGGGGAAGAATGCTGCCTGGCATGATGGGGACATGAATGCTGGACATGGGGGCAGAGGCAGACTGTGAGGAATGGGGCAGAATGCTGGACATGATGGGGGCACACTGTAAGACATGGGGGCAGAATGCTGGACATGGGGGCAGAATGCAGGACATGGGGGCAGAATGCTGGACATGGGGGCAGAATGCTGGACATGGGGGCAGACTGTGAGGCATGGGGCAGAATGCTGGAAATGGAGGCAGAGGCAGACTGTGAGGAATGGGGCAGAATGCAGGACATGGGGGCACACTGTGAGACATGGGGGCAGAATGCAGGACATGGGGGCACACTGTGAGACATGGGGCAGAATGCTGGACATGGGGGCAGAATGTTGGACATGGGGCAGAATGCTGGACATGGGGGCAGACTGTGAGGCATGGGGCAGAATGCTGGACATGGGCTGAATGCTGGACATGGGGGCAGAATGTGAGGCATGGGGCAGAATGCTGGACATGGGGGCAGACTGTGAGGCATGGGGCAGAATGCTGGACATGGGGCAGAATGCTGGACATGGGGGCAGACTGTGAGACATGGGGCAGAATGCTGGACATGGGGCAGACTGTGAGACAAGGGGCAGAATGCTGGACATGGGGGCAGACTGTGAGACATGGGGCAGAATTCTGGACATGGGGCACACTGAGACATGGGGTAGAATGCTGGACATTGGGCAGAATGCTGGACATGGGGCAGACTGTGAGACATGGGGGCAGAATGCTGGACATGGGGGCACACTGAGACATGGGGCAGAATGCTGGACACGGGGGGCAGAATGGAGATACACGGCATGATTGTAGACACAGGGGTCAGAATGAGACACTGGGGGCATGACTGGAGACAGATGGGGCAGAATAGAGACACAGGGGGCATGATTGGAGACAGATTGTGCAGGATCATGGGGCAGGATGGATACTATGGAGACAGATGAGGCAGGATGGGGAGATCATATGGGGGCGGGATGGGAGAACATATGGCTGAAGCCAGGAATGAGACACACGGGGGCTAGGATGGGGAATTGTATTACCATAGGGGCTAATTAAGGGATATTATTACTGCAGTCATGTATTTATTTTATTTTTTGAGGATACTGTTTTAAATGGGGGGGCGGTCCTGTTACTGTGCAGAGAGACACTATGTCGCCTTTTTTTCTTCATGTGGTGTAATGTAGAAGTTGGGAAAAATTAAGTAATGTGTTCTGCAAGCGGAAAGCTAGATAACTGTGTTATTTCCTGCAGAGACGAGCCCTGGCTGGAAGAAGTGATGGCGGTCTGTGCTGGATGAAAGATGAAAAACAAAGATGAAGGACTTCACCTAGAGACGTCACTGGTGAGTCAGTGTGTTACCTATACACTGACACTATACACTGTATACTATATACAGAAGTCCTGTGTATAATGTCACCAGTGATCACTGTATTACCTGTACACAGACACTGCATACTAAGTACAGATCTCCTGCGTATAATGGCACTTATGGTGATAGTATTGTGTTGTTTTTTTTTATTACTGATCAGTATTGTAGTATTCAGTCACTATGTGGTGGTAATATGTGGTTTGGACATGGTGTTGCGGTATTTGACCCTTGTATGTACTATTTGGTCACTTTGTGGTGGTAATATGTGCTCTGGTCATGGTGTTGTGGTATTTGTTCCTTATATGTGATATTATTCGATCACTGTGGTGGTAATATGTGGTCTGGTGGTATTTGTCCCTTGTATGTGGTGTTATTGGTCATTTTAAAAATTGAAAAATAAATTAAAATAAACCTAAATTGTATTGCATATTTTAACAAATATTTAATAGGTTACAGTAGAGTAGGGCCCGGCCAAAAGTGTCTACTGTGTTATGGAGGCGGCTTAAAAAATGTAAAATATGTGTGATCTGGTGATGGGAACTGTTAATGTATGATAGGTGAGAAGTGGAGTTTTTCCAAGAGAGAGCGGTGGGACATTGGACAGTTCGAGTGGTGGAGGCGCCTGGAATAATCTGTTTCAGGTATATGATGACCCCGTCGCATGACCCTGTCACATGACCGGGGGGCCCACAGAGTCTGAACAGCCCGGGGCCCTGGCTACCCTTAATCAACCCTGCTCACAGTGGTGGCTGGTGCTCTTCAATGGTCCCCTTCAGTGATGTGCCTAAGTAGTACCACTCAGTGTCTGCCCCTGAGTGGTGCCCCTCAATGGTGCACTTCAGTGATCAACCTCAGTGGTACCCTTCAATGGTGTGCCTCAGTGATGCCTATCACTGGTGGCTGGTGCCCTTCAGTGAAGTCCCTCAGTGGTATCTCTAAGTGTACACCTCTCATTGGGCAAAGCAACAATTTATTTACCACTCGTACACATCAGGCACTCATAACAGAATGAACAATCAGCTGCTATTTATGCTGCTCTGGACAGGAAACGATTACTAAAATAGAGAAGACAGGAAATTCCCTTTCTTTGGGTGATTTATCTCATGAAATTTTATTGCGGAGGTTACGATATCACCCGTCAGGTCGTAAGATGACAGCAGCGCTCTAAGATTATTATTTTTTTAAATGACGTTTTAATAATGAGCATTTCACGGTTTGGTCTAAGCAAAAGGTTTCATAACTTTGCAGACGCAGATTTAGGCTTCGGCTACACTTCGACTTCTTGTTGCACTACTGATTGATCGTAACTACAGTCATGGCCAAAAGTTTTGAGAATGACACAAATATTATATTTTCACATGATCTGCTGCCCTCTGGTTTTTATGTGTGTTTGACAGATGTTTTTATCACAGACAGAAATATAATAATTGCAAACATATGAGTAACAAAAGCTTATATTGACAGTTAGAATGAGTTAATGCAGCAAGTCAATATTTGCAGTGTTGACCCTTCTTCTTCAGGACCTCTGCAATTCTCCCTGGCATGCTCTCAATCAACTTCTGGACCAAATCCTGACTGATAGCAGTCCATTCTTGCACAATCAATGCTTTCATTTTGTCAGAATTTTTAGGTTTTTGTTTGTCCACCCGTCTCTTGATGATTGACCACAAGTTCTCAATGGGATTAAGATCTGGGGAGTTTCCAGGCCATGGACCCAAAATCTCTATGTTTTGTTCCCTGAGCCATTTAGTTATCACCTTTGCTTTATGGCAAGGTGCTCCATCATGCTGGAAAAGGCATTGTTGATCGCCAAACTGCTCTTGGAGGGTTGGGAGAAGTTGCTCTTGGAGGACATTCTGGTACCATTCTTTATTCATGGCTGTGTTTTTAGGCAAGACTGTGAGAGAGCCGATTCCCTTGGCTGAGAAGCAACCCCACACATGAATGGTTTCAGGATGCTTAACAGTTGGCATGAGACAAGACTGGTGGTAGCGCTCACCTTGTCTTCTCCGAATGAGGCGTTTTCCTGATGTCCCAAACAATCGAAAAGGGGATTCATCAGAGAAAATAACTTTACCCCAGTCCTCAGCAGTCCACTGCCCGTACCTTTTGCAGAATATCAGTCTGTCCATGATGTTTTTTCTGGAGAGAAGTGGCTTCTTTGCTGCCCTTCTTGAGACCAGGCCTTGCTCCAAGAGTCTCCGCCTCACAGTGCGTGCAGATGCACTCACACCTGCCTGTTGCCATTCCTGAGCAAGCTCTGCACTGCTGGTAGCCCGATCCCGCAGCTGAAACACTTTTAAGAGACGGTCCTGGCGCTTGCTGGTCTTTCTTGGGCGCCCTGGAGCCTTTTTGGCAACAATGGAACCTCTCTCCTTGAAGTTCTTGATGATGCGATAGATTGTTGACTGAGGTGCAATCTTTCTAGCTGCGATACTCTTCCCTGTTAGGCCATTTATGTGCATTGCAATGATGACCGCACGTGTTTCTTTAGAGATAACCATGGTTAACAGAAGAGAAACAATGATGCCAAGCACCAGCCTCCTTTTAAAGTGTCCAGTGGTCTCATTCTTACTTAATCATGACAGATTGATCTCCTGCCATGTCCTCATCAACACCCACACCTGTGTTAATGGAGAAATCACTGAAAAGAGGTTAGCTGGTCCTTTTAAGGCAGGGCTGCAATGATGTTGAAATGTGTTTTGGGGGATAAAGTTCACTTTCTAGCCAAATATTGACTTTGCAAGTAATTGCTGTTAAGCTGATCACTCTTTATAACATTCTGGAGTATATGCAAATTGCCATTAGAAAAAGTGAAGCAGTAGACTTTGTAAAAATTAATATTTGTGTCATTCTCAAAACTTTTGGCCATGACTGTACTTAGTGACATCTGTCGTCCACCCAATTTCATACAACTCACTGTAATGCTTTAGCTGCAGCTGTAGCTTAAATAGTTAAATATCACTCAGCAGTGCTACAAAAAAGTTGCAGTGTAGTCCAGGACTTATTGTCTTTTATATTGATTTCATTCACCAGAACCGGAACCCTTTCTGCAATCTGTGATGGACCCTAGTGATAGGCGCCCCATTCCCTTATTGCACCAAAGCAGGTGAGATAAAGCATCACACATTGAAATCAATGGCTCTTCATGTTTCATTTTCATGGACTTCCAGAGAGCGACTCTCTGCAGCCACCTCCCTACTAGTCAAAAGATGAGGCTACAGATTAATGGAGCTCAGTATTAACTCAAGGAACCTGACAATGATTGTAATGTTAAGAAGTGGCACCTAAAATGTACGCTTTAGTGACCATAATTAGTTTTAAAAAAATGAAGATCTCCCATTTCTTCAGGGCTGTCTCCAGATTTTCATGAGCCCTGGGCGAAAGACTCTCAGTGGGCCCCTTTAACACATACCATGATTCATGATGCACCGATACGGCAGAGAAATATAGGGATAGCACAATGCCAAAGATTTCACTTACTTCTTACATTACATGAGTGATATCAATAGCTCAAAAACCAGACAGTATAGTCCTCCATACAGAATTATGGGCACCGCATAGTGCTCCATACAGAATAATGAGCCCCATATAATGTTCCATACAGAATAATGAGCCTCATATATTGCTCCATACAGAATAATGAGCCTCATATATTGCTCCATACAGTATTATGGGCACCACATAGTGCTCCATACAGAATAATGAGCCTCATATATTGCTCCATACAGAATAATGAGCCCCATATATTGCTTCATACAGTATGAGCCTCATGTATTGCTCCTTACAGAATGAGACCCATATATTGCACCATACAGAATAATGAGCCTCATGTATTGCTCCATATAGAATAATGAGCCCCATATATTGCTTCATACAGTATGAGCCTCACGTATTGCTCCATACAGAATAATGATCCCCATATATTGCTCCATACAGTATAATGAGCCTCATGTATTGCACCATACAGAATAATGAACCCCATATATTGCTCCATACAGAATAATGAACCTCATAGATTGCTCCATACAGTATTATGGGCACCACAAAGTGCTCCATACAGAATAATGAGCCTCATATATTGCTCCATACAGAATAATGAGCCCCATATATTGTTCCATACAATATAATGAGCCTCATGTATTGCTTCATACAGAATAATGAGCCCTATACATTGCTCCATACAGTATAATGAGCCTCATGTATTGCTCCATACAGAATAATGAGCCCCATATAATGTTCCATATAGAATAATGAGCATCATATATTGCTCCATATGAAATAATGAGCTCCATATATTACTC
Source organism: Oophaga sylvatica (assembly GCA_033576555.1). Lineage (NCBI taxonomy): Eukaryota > Metazoa > Chordata > Amphibia > Anura > Dendrobatidae > Oophaga > Oophaga sylvatica. The sequence goes on from JARQOD010000008.1 coordinate 34,099,503, forward strand.
CATACAGAAAAATGAGCCCCATATATTGTTCCATACAGTATAATTAGCCCCATATATTGCTCAATAAAGAATGAGCCCCAAATATTTCTCCATACATAATGGGTCCCATATAATGTCCCATACAGTATATGATAGGCTCCATGTAATGCTACAGTATATGATGGGTCCCATATATTACTCCATTGTTATGATTCGGTAGCTGAGGAGTGCAGGCAAAAAGGCAATACACCAGAGCAGTTGGAATCTATGAGATTGCAGTACCCTGACTAACCACCACAACTAGAGGCAGCCGTGGAGCGTTCCTACGTTGGTCCTAGATGCCTCGTCACAGCCTGAGAAACTAACTACACCTAAAGATAGAAATAGGAAAGCTATCTGCCCCGGAGCAGAACCCCAAAGATAATAGCAAGCCCCAAACATGTAATGGCGGTTAGACAAGACGAAATACTGACACAGACAGAAAATAGTATGAGAAAACGTTGGGGTCAAAACTAACTAAATAGAAAAGGATAGGAAGGGCACTTACTGCAATCCCAAAAAAAACCCTGAAAGCACCAACTCTACTAATTTCAAAAACACCTGAGATCACACGACCTCTACCACCTAAATTAGTTCTCTGGTGTAACAAAATCAAAACAGCAGCCACTGAAAAAACTGGAAAAAGCAAAAGTACATACATCAGTGGCTGAACTAAACTGAGAGGGCAAAAGCCCCCTGAGGGGACCCAGAAGGCCCCCACAGAAGTGCAGGACAAAATGCAAAAATTAAGCACAGAAACAAAAAGAAGAAAATGTCTTATCTGTTAGCAGGAGATGCAGACACGACACAGCAGGCTACAAGGGAAACAGGAATCAAGGATTGAGACCCGAACAATTGATCACCGGCAACCCTGATGGGAAGGTGACTCCCTTATATAAGACCAGTCAGTAACACCTGATTCCCAGTCCTCACAATCTTCACTGAACAGACCAGTACCGCTTGTAACCACCAGAGGGAGCCTCTGCTCAGAACTCATCTCAAGGCCATTCACAACAGTACCCCCCCCCTTGAGGAGGGGTCACCGAACCCTCATTTGAGCAACCAGGTCGGTCAGGATGAGTTCTATGATACGCACGGATGAGTCTCCTAGCATGGATGTCCGAAGCAAACACCCAAGAATTGTCTTCCTGACCATAACCTCTCCACTTAACCAAATACTGGAGTTTCTGTCTAGAAAAACGAGAATCTAATATTTTCTCAACCACATACTCCAGATTGCCCTCAACCAAAACAGGGTCAGGAGGCACAGCCATAGGAACCACTGGCTCAACAAACCTCTTCAACAAGGACTTGTGGAACACGTTATGGATCTTAAATGTCCCTGGAAGAAGCAAACGAAAAGAAACAGGATTAAGAATCTCCATGATCTTATAAGGTCCAATGAACCTAGGCTTAAATTTAGGAGATGCTACTCTCATAGGAATATTTTTTGAGGACAACCAGACCAAGTCCCCTACTTTAAACCGAGGACCATCAGTCCTATGCCGGTTAGCAAACCGCTGGGCCCTCTCCTGAGAGAGGGACAACCTCTCCACTACCTGGTCCCAAATCTGTTGCATACGCTCCACAACAGAGTCAACACCTGGACAGACAGAAGCCTCCGTCTGTCCTGAAGAAAATCGAGGGTGAAACCCAGAATTACAGAAAAATGGAGACATCAAAGTGGCAGAGCTAGCCCTATTATTAAGAGCAAACTCAGCCAAAGGCAAAAAAGAGACCCAGTCATCCTGATCAGCAGACACAAAGCATCTTAGATAAGTCTCCAATGTCTGGTTTGTTCTCTCAGTTTGACCATTGGTCTGAGGATGAAATGCCGAGGAGAAAGACAATTGAACACCCAGTTTAGAACAAAAAGTCCTCCAAAATCTGGAAACAAACTGGACTCCTCTGTCAGACACAATGTTCTCAGGAATGCCGTGTAAACGAACCACGTGCTGAAGGAACAACGGCACCAATTCAGAGGAGGAAGGCAACTTAGGCAATGGCACAAGATGTATCATCTTGGAAAACCTATCACAAATCACCCAGATGGCGGTCATTCTCTGAGAAACAGGAAGGTTGGAAATGAAATCCATAGAGATATGGGTCCATGGTCTCTTGGGCACAGGCAATGGCATCAACAAACCACTAGAGCGAGAGCAAGGCTTGGAGCGAGAGCAAGTCCCGCAGGACTGCACAAATTCCCTGACATCACGAGACAAGGTAGGCCACCAAAAGGACCGACTAACCAAGTCTCTGGTACCAAAATTCCGGGATGCCCAGCCAACGCGGAACAATGAATCTCAGACATCACACTCTTTTTCCACTGGTCCGGGACAAACAATTTTCCAACAGGGCAGCGCTCGGGCCTATCCTCCTGACACCCCTCCAGAGCAAGTCTCAAATTGGGTGAGATGGCGGAAAGAACTACACCCTCTTTCAAAATAACAGAAGGATCAGATAACTCAGGAGAGTCCGCAAGGAAACTCCTCGAGAGGGCATCCGCCTTAACATTCTTAGTGCCAGGAAGAAAGGAAACCACAAAATTAAAACGTGTGAAAAACAAGGCCCACCTGGCCTGTCTAGGATTGAGTCGCTTGGCAGATTCCAGATAAACCAGATTCTTATGGTCCGTAAGGACCACCACCCGATGTTTGGCTCCCTCCAGCCAATGTCTCCACTCTTCAAAAGCCCACTTCATGGCCAATAACTCCCGATTACCCACGTCATAATTACGTTCAGTAGGAGAAAATTTTTGAGAGAAAAAGGCACAAGGGTTACTTTTAGAGGTCTCTGGATCTTTTTGGGACAAAACGGCACCTGCCCCAATTTCAGAGGCATCAACCTCCACCTGAAATGGCAGAGAAACATCAGGCTGCCGTAGAACAGGAGCAGAAGTGAATCTCTGCTTAAGTTCCTGAAATGCAGAGACTGCCTCAGGAGGCCAATTCACCACATCAGAACCCTTTTTGGTCAAATCAGTTAATGGTTTAACAATAACCGAGAAATTACCAATAAATTTACGATAAAAATTGGCAAAACCCAAAAATCTTTGAAGAGCCTTTAATGAAGTAGGTTGGACCCAATCACAGATGGCCTGAACCTTGACCGGGTCCATTTCAATAATAGATGGGGACAAAATGAATCCCAGAAATGAGATCCTCTGTACGCCAAAAAGACACTTTGATCCCTTCACAAACAGAGCATTCTCTCTCAAAATCTGGAACACAGTTCGAACATGTTTCACATGAGAGTCCCAGTCATTAGAAAAAATCAAGATATCATCCAAATAAACAATCAGAAATTTATCCACAAAATCCCTGAAAATGTCATTCATGAAGGACTGGAAGACAGAAGGAGCATTAGTGAGCCCAAAGGGCATCACAAGGTACTCAAAATGCCCCTCCGGGGTATTGAATGCCGTCTTCCATTCATCCCCGTGCTTAATGCGAATAAGGTTATATGCCCCCTGAGGTCAAGCTTGGTAAACCAAGTAGCCTTTTTCACCCTGGAAAACAGGTCAGAAATCAAGGGTAACGGGTATTGATATTTCACAGTAATATTGTTCAAAAGACGATAATCAATACACGGCCTTAATGAACCATCCTTTTTGGCCACAAAGAAAAAACCGGCACCTAAGGGTGAAGAGGATGGTCTGATATGACCCTTCTCCAATGACTCCCTGATATAAGACCGCATAGCGTCATGTTCAGGTACAGACAAGTTAAAAAGGCGACCTTTAGGGAATTTACTACCAGGCACTAAATCAATAGCGCAGTCATAGCTCCTATGGGGAGGCAAGGATGCAGATTTACTTTGCGTAAACACATCAGAAAAATCAATCAAAAAGTCAGGAACATCCTGAGCCTGGGGGGAGGCAGAAAAAACAGGAGTGTTGGTATTAACACATTGGCAGCCCCAACTGGTTACAGACACAGATTTCCAATCCAAAACAGGATTATGAGACTGTAACCAAGGGAAACCCAGTACGATAATATCATGCAGATTATACAGAACCAAAAATTTGCAGCACTCTTGATGATCAGGTTCAACCCTCATTATCACCTGAGTAGAGAACTGAGGTTTATTCTCAGCCAAAGGGGTAGAATCGATCCCCAGAAGGGGAATAGACTTCTGTAGGGGTATCAAGGGAAACCCACAACGTTTAGCAAAATCATAATCCATCAGGTTAATAGCTGCTCCAGAATCAACGAAAGCCTGAGCAGAAAATGAGGACAGAGAGCATATCAGAGTGACAGTTAGTAAAAACTTAGTCTGAACACTACCCAAGACAACTGAGCGTGCAAAACGTCTTCCCCGCTTAGGGCAGACTGAAATAGCATGAGAGGCATCACCACAGTAGAAACATAACCCATTGCGCTTTCGAAACTCATGACGCTGTGCCCCAGACACCACTCTATCACACTGCATGGGTTCAGAAGCAGGTTCACAAGGCAACACTATTCCACGCATACTTCTCCGCTCACGCAAACGTCTGTCAATTTGAATCGCTAATGACATAGAATCATTGAGACCAGAGGGGACAGGGAATCCCACCATAACATCCTTTACATTATCTGACAGACCCTTCCGGAAAAGGGCCGCCAAAGCGTCGTCATTCCACTTGGTCAGGACTGCCCACCCATCTCTGACAGTATAACTCAGCGTCATCAAGCCCCTGATTTAATGCCAACAAGGCTTTTTCAGCTTGATCAGTGACATTAGGCTCATCGTACAATAACCCCAAAGCCCGAAAAAATGCATCAACATCACTCAAAACAGGATCCCCAGGTGTCAGGGAAAAAGCCCAATCCTGAGGATCGCCGCGCAGGAGAGAGATGATAATTTGAACCTGCTGCGCTGCGTTCCCTGAGGACTTAGATTTTAAGGCAAAAAACAATTTACAATTATTTTTGAAATTCTGAAACTTAGCTCGATCCCCTAAAAACAAATCTGGCATGGGGATCCTAGGTTCCACAACAGGCAACCTAGCAAGATATGCAGCAATACTCCGAACCTCAGTGGCAAGCTGATCCACACGGCCAGACAACTGTGCAAACTCCATTGAGAGAAAAGATCCTCCCCAGCACCCAGAGATACAGAGGGAAGAAAAAAAAAATGCAACAAACAGAAAAATATCTCTGACAACTCTGACAACCGTTTTTTCTTTCACAATATTTTTCCCTTCTGTGAGTACCATACAATTTTAAATTTAGGCCGGTGATACTGTTATGATTCGGTAGCTGAGGAGTGCAGGCAAAAAGGCAATACACCAGAGCAGTTGGAATCTATGAGATTGCAGTACCCTGACTAACCACCACAACTAGAGGCAGCCGTGGAGCGTTCCTACGTTGGTCCTAGACGCCTCGTCACAGCCTGAGAAACTAACTACACCTAAAGATAGAAATAGGAAAGCTATCTGCCCCGGAGCAGAACCCCAAAGATAATAGCAAGCCCCCAAACATGTAATGGCGGTTAGACAAGACGAAATACTGACACAGACAGAAAATAGTATGAGCAAACGTTGGGGCCAAAACTAACTAAATAGAAAAGGATCGCATACCAGTGCAAGTCCTGTTTGCTGTACTCAAGTGCAAATCCTTCCAGCTGCACTCTGATGCAAATCCTGCCAGCTGCACTCTGATGCAAATGCTGTCTGCTGCACTCGGACACAAACTCTGCTGCACTCTGACACAAACTCTGTCTGCTACACTCGGAAACGAACTTGGTCAGCTGCACTCTGATGCAAGCTCTGACTGCTGCTCCATCCAGTCTGTCCTTCTGGGTCCAGCTGCTGCGTGACCATTGGTCTGTCGTGGAGTAGCACCTGGCGTTCATCGGGAGCCAAGTCTAACCTCACCATCAGAGGCGCTAGTGAACAGTCAGGTGATCACTTAGTCACGCCCCTCCAGGCTCTCCGCAGTCCGTGGCACAGTGGTTCCACAAACCACGTCCGTGACAGATTGCCACCATGTTTCCATGGTCTGCTCATTGGAAACAAGTGTTCTTACGAATGCACGTTCACGACCTGTAGAAATTTACCTTTAGGGCTTATTCAGATGAGCATATAAATCAGACGTTTGCTGTGCGATTCTTGATCGGACAGCACACTGACCCTTGTTATTCAATAGGGCCGTTCAGAGTAATGATTTTTCTGTTGGTCTGATTGTCCATTAGAATAAAAAAAATCGCAGCATGACTACTTTCTTGTGTATAAATAACAAAAAACTGACACTTCCAAATCAGAAAACTGGTGTATACAGGTACAAACTAGGAGTAGCCATCTCTATATATAACAAACAAATAAAGTGGCAAGTTGTAGTGTTAAAACATGTAAATATGATATATGTGAAATATAAACAGCATTACTGCTCTAGATAATAAGAAAAAAATGGAGATACTTAGCACATAATTTGGCCAATTCATGCATTTGATAATCTTCAGATTTTCATGATGCCTTGCACCCAGTGCCACAGACAGCCAAACAACCCCAAAATATCTTTGAACCTCCACCATATTTGACTGTAGGTATGGTGTTCTTTTCTTTTGTAGGCCTCATTCTATTTTCAGTAAACAATAGAATGAAGTACTTTACCAAAAAGATCTATCTTAGTCTCATCTGTCCAGAAGACACTTTCACAGAAGGATTTTGGCTTACTCACGTACATTTTGGCAAACTGCAGTCTAGCTTTTTTATGTCACTGTGTCAGCAGTGGGGTCTCCTGTCATAGCGTTTCATTTCATTCATACTGAGTCTGCAGGACAGCTTGAGTTTTTTTGGAACTTGATTGGGGCTGCTTATACACCATCCGGACTATCCTAATTTGTAACCTTTCATCAATTTTTCTCTGCCATCCATCCAGGAGATTAGCTATAGTGTCATGGGTTGTAAACTTCATCATTATTATGTGCACCAACGACAAAGGAACATTAAGATTTCTGGAGATGGACTTGTAACCTTGAGATTGTTGATATTGTTCAACAATTTTGGTTCTCAAGTCCTCAGACAGTTCTATTCTTCTCCTTCTGTTCTCCATAAGTAGTGTTGCACACACAGATATAGAATGCAAAGATTGAGTCAACTTCTTCCCTTTTCATCTGGCTTCAGGTGTGATTTTCATAATACCCACACCTGTTACTTGCCACATGTGACCTGCGTACCCTATCTTTAGCATTAGGTACGCAGGCTGTGCGCAGGTATGCGTTTGCCGGTGCATGCGTCCTTTTGACGGTGCGCCGAGCGCACCAAAATGCAACACGGTGCATTGGGCGCAGGTCGGTGCACCGTCAAAAGGACGCATACCTGCGCACGGCTTGCGTACCCAATGCAAATATAGGATACGCAGGTCGCATGCAGCAGCATGCGCCCATTTGCGGAGCGGCCGAGAGGCGCGGCCGGGGGCGTGACTTAGCAGCAGCCGTGCGCAGACCGACGAAACACTAGTGTGAAACTAGCCTAAGAAACAGGTGAACAGAGTTTTGACAGCTTGACAGAAGAGGAAAACTCAAAAGATCGAATTCTTTCTTGCATTTGCGCAAATTTTTTGTCTAGAATTTTGTCTAGATTATAGTTATCTTGACGTCAGCAAAGCATTTGACAAAGTATCTTATACAATCCTCATTGAAAAAATGACCAAGTATAGGATTGAGAAGGCTACTGTTAGTGATGGGACCTAAAGAGTGGTCGTAAATGGCTGCACATCCAGTTGGAAGAATGTCTCAAGTGGGGTACCACAGGGCTTTGTCTTGGGCCCTGTATTGTTCAACATCTTTATCAATGATTTAGATGAAGGAATTGAGGGTAAACTGATTAAATTTGCTGATGACACAAAGCTAGGAGGGGTAGCTAATACTAGAGAAGAGAGAGAGAGGATTCAAAAAAATCTAAAGAACTGCAACTGTGGGCAGCAACTAACAGAATGGTTTTTAACAAGGAGAAATGCAAAGTACTACATCTGGGCAAGAAAAATGAAAAAAGCGTATACAGAATGGGAGGAATAGGGCTAAGTAACAGCACATGTGAAAAAGACTTGGGTATACGAATAGATAACAGACTGTACAAGAGTCAACAGTGTGATGCAGCAGCAGAAAAGGCAAATACAATTCTGGAATGTATTAACAGAAGCATACTGGGATGATTTAATGAATCCTGCATTGAGCAGGGGGTTGGACCACAGGATCCAGTAGGTCCCTTCCAACTCTACCAGTCTATGATTCTATACAGTCTAGATCACGTGAGGTCATTATTGCCCTCTACTCCTCTTTGGTCAGACATCTTCTGGAATACTGTGTCCAGTTTTGGGCACCACATTTTAAAAAAGACATCAACAAACTGGAGCAAGTTCAGAAAAGAGCAACAAGAATGGTGACCGGTCTGTAAACCATGTCCTATGAGGAACGGTTAGAGGAATTGGAAATGTTTATCTTGCAAAAGAGAAGACTGAGGAGGCTTAATAGCTGTCTACAAATATCTCAAGGGCTGTCACACTGTAGATGGATCATATTTATTCTAATTTGCACATGGGAACACGAGAAGCAATGGGATGAAACTGAAAGGGAGAAGATACAGATTAGTTATTAGAAAAATTTTTTTGACAGAGTGATCAATGAGTGGAACAGGCTGCCACGAGAGGTGGTGAGTTCTCCTTCAATGGAAGCCTTCAATCAGAGGCTGGACAGACATCAGTCTGAGGTGGTTTAGTGAATCCTTTATTGAGCAGTGGGTTGGACATGATGACCCTGGAGGTCCCCTTCCAACTGTGATTTTCCAGGATTCTATGATTTTTCGCTGGATTTTCATTTGCTCCTTTTTCTTCTTTTAATTTGTGCCTTTCATAAAGTCTATTTTAGAAGTGTTTTCTTATTTTTTTATCTTCATCCTTGTGGGCGGTGTTTGGGGTTTTCAGATGTTTTTTGGTTGAGTCATCAATTTCGACTCTTTATGTTACAAAATCTTTATGCAAATGTACTCTAGAGACTTTATCTACATTTGACATTTTTGCTTATAGAAAGATTAAAGACAAAAAAAACAGCATTTTTAATTTTGCACAAAATTCATGAACCATGTACACCATTTTGAAGAATTTGGAGCAACTAATGTCACCAAGAACATAAAATAGAAAAGTGACTTAATTAACCCATTCATGACATTGGACCTATCTATACATTATGGAAGGGAAGGAGATAAGTCATGGCGATTGTGAAGGCACAGGAGCTGTGCATACAATTGCCGCTGGGTATTCAACTAACATGATAGCTGACACCCGGCTCTCACTGCCAGGAGCCGTGCCCGCACCTCCCAAGGCAGCTTGGCACCCTAAATGCTGTGATCGATATCGATTGCAGCATTTAGAAGGCAGGAAGTGGGAGGGAGCTCCCTCTCCCCTCCGAGCGGCGCCCCCGCGACTTCATCGCAAGGGCCCGATCGTTGCCATGGTGACCGAGGTCGTCATGACGACATCCGGGTCACCAGGCTACAGAAAGCCTCCTAGACCATGATCAGAGAATGATCTAATGAGCGTTTGTCAGAGCAGCACTGACAGTAAAAAAGCATTGCAATGCTTACCAGCGCTCAAACAGCTAAAAGTGAAAGTACTGTGGAGGGACTAAGTAAACAAGTTCAAAAAATGTTTTAAAAATTTGTAAAAATATATATTATACACATAAATGCGTATTTTTATGTAAAAAAACAACAACAAAAAAGATACACATTTGGTTTCGCCATGTTGACTCATAAAAACTGTCACACTAGTTTACCCCATCAGTGAACACCGTAAAAAAAGGCAAAAAAATGATGCTTTTTCATCATACTGCTGAACAAAAAGTGGAATAAAACATGATAATAAAGACAAATGTAAAAAAAAAGCATAGCTGAAAATGTTGCCTTGTCCCGCAAAAAAAAAATCCACCATACAGCTACATCAGTGGAAAAATAAAAAAGTTATAGCTCTCAGAATAAAGCGATGCAAAGCAATTATTTTTTCTATAAAAGTTTTTATTTTGTAAAAGTGCCAAAACATTTCTTGAATTGCCAGTTTTTGTTCATTCTGCCTCCCAAAAATCAGAATAGAAAGTGATAAAAAACGTTGTATGCGCAAAAATTGTACCAATAAAAATGTCAACTCGTCCCAGTAAAAACAAGCCATCACATGACTCTGTTGGCTAAAATATGGAAAAATAATAGCTCTTAAAATATGATGATGCAAAAACTCGTTTTGCAAACAAATCGTTTTGTGTGTGACAGCAGCCAAACAAAGACCCGATATAAATCTGATATCGCTGTAATCGCACCAACCGAAGAATAAAGTTGTCTATTCACTTGTACCGCACAAGGAACAGCGTAAAAAATAAATAAAACCAATTATTCACCTGCGCTTAATTTGTTCATTCTGCCTCCCAAAGATCGCAGTAAGGCTCGGCGCACATTTATCTAGAGGTCTGTGCTGAGCACTTAATCTGGGGTTTCCGTGTAAATCGTGATTCAGATGGAACCCCCGGTGGAAGATTCCCTATAATGAGGCAGATGGAGGCACTGTGGACGCCATAGGACCTGTGATCTAGCGGTATTGGCACAATGTACTGGGAACTACAATATATGGGCTCTTCAGTAGCATATTTGCAATTTTCACTGAGCTACATCCGCTGCTGCTTGTTTCTGGAAACCACCCATGGAGTGAAATCATCACTACCTGTAGATAAATTCCCAAAGGAGTGTAATTTCCACTTGAAGGGGGATTCTGCTCTGCTAGCACTTAGGGACTCTGTATATGGAGTCTGCAAACTGTTCTAGGAAAATCTGCACTCCAGGAGGCAAATAGCGCTCTGTCCCTCCCGAGTCTCTCCGAATGGCAAATATGGGGTATTTCTACGTTCAGCAGAAATTGTGACACATTTTGGTGCAATTTTTACCCATTTCCCTGTGTGAAAATGTAAAATCTTGGGGCTAAAAAGATTTTAGTAGTAAAAATGTAGTTTATTCTTTCTTCACTGCTCAATGGTATAAAAATCTGAGGCACGTGTGTAGTGAACATGCTCAATGCACCACTACATGAATAAAGTGGGGGTGTAGTTTATAAAATGAGGTCACTTATGGGAAGTTTCTGCTGATCTGGCACCTCAGGGGCTATGTTACTGTGACATGGCACCCTCAAACCATTCTAGCAAATTTTGAACGATTGGGTCACTTTGGATGGGTTGCCACTGTTTAGGCACATCAGGGTATCTTCAAATGGGACATGGTGTCCGCTAATGATTCCAGCCAATTCAAAATGTCAAATGGTGCTCCTTCCCTTCCAAGCTCTGCCCTGCACCCAAACAGTAGTTTTCCCCCACATATGGGGTATCGGCGTACTTAGGAGAAATTGTACAACAGATTTTGGATTCCATTTTCTCCTGTTACCCTTGTGAAAATAATAAAATTGGGGCTAAGTTAACAGTTTTGTGAAAAAAAAAGTAAAAATGCTAATTTTTTCCTTCCACGTTGCCTTAATTCCTGTGAAGCTCTTGAAGGGTTAATAAACTTCTTGAATGTGGTTTTGAGCACCTTGAGGGGTGCAGTTGTTAGAATGGTGTCAAGTTTGAGGGGTCTATATGACTGGAAATACCCAAAGTCACTTCAAATGTGATGTGGTCCCTAAAAAAATGTTTTTGTAAATTTTTGTTGGAAAAATGAGAAATTGTTGATTAACCCTTCTAACTTCCTAACAAAAAACAAATTATCGTATATACTCGTGTATAAGCCGAGATTTTCAGCACCTTTTTTTGAGCTGAAAATGCTCCCTCGGCTTATACACGAGTCATTGGGCAGAAACCAGCGGGGGAGGGGGTGCAGCGGCAAGAGCCGGTGGCTGGGACATCATACTCACCCTCCCCGTGCCATCGCTGAACGTCCCGGCAAACCTCCGTTGTACCTGGCTTCCTGCAGCTCTCCTGTGCGTGGCGTCCATATTCATGGCCTTAATGAGCGGTATTACATCACTGCTCAGCACAGGAGAGCTGCAGGAAGCCGGGTACAACGCAAGGTTGCCAGGAAGTTCAGCGTTGGCACGGGGAGGGTGAGTATGATGGAGGAGGATGGGGGGAGCATGGAGCAGGACGGGGGGGAGGATGGAGAGCACGGAGCAGGACAAGGGGGAGGATGGAAAGCACAGAGGAGCACGGAGCAGGACGGGGGAGGATGGAGAGCACGGAGCAGGACGGGGGGAGGATGGAGAGCACAGAGGAGCAAGGAGCAGGACGGGGGGGCACAGAGGAGGACGGAGCAGGAGGGGGGAGCACAGAGGAGGACAGAGCAGGAAGGGGGAGCACAGAGGAGAATGGGGGAGTACAGAGCTGGATGGGGAGCACAGAGCAGGACGGGGGGAGCACAGCAGGACGGCGGTTTATACACCCGGCTTATACTCGAGTCAATAAGCTTACCCAGTTTTCCGTGGCAAAATTAGGGGCCTCGGCTTATACTCGGGTCGGCTTATACTCGAGTATATACGGTATGTCTGAAAAATGATGCAAATGTAAAGTAGACATGTTGGAAATGTTATTTATTAACTTTTTTGTGTGATCTAACTCTCTTGTTCAAGGGCATAAGAATTAAAAGTTTGAAAATTGCAAAATTTTGCCCAAATTTCCGATGTTTTCACAAATAATTCTTACCGGAATCCTATTCCCGGCCGTAGCACTGAAGAATTGTGGATTTTTTTTTTATGTGCCCAGCGGTTTCCTCAGAGGGCTGGATAGTTCTTAACTGTACAGTGATATTTATAATAATCACACAGTAACAGGAAGTCCTGGCAGAGAACATGTACACTACGAGATAGTGAGAGGTCATGTTACACAGCCAGCGGAATGAGAAATCTCAGGGCTGAATCTACCCCCATCATCCCCAGGAAAACAAGCAGTGGCGCTACACATACACACAAATCCACGTCGCTTTTTTTTTTTTTTTTTTTTACTCTACGGCTTCTTATTTTGGAAGATGCAGACGGGGCCAGAGGAAACATAAACTTCTCACCAAAACTTCCTGGCCTATTTTTCCCTGCGCACCCCTCCCGCTTCCTCCCAGGAAGACCAGAAGAAGCTGTCACGCGAAAGCTCCATTATGGAATTCTTAGGAAAACACATGCGTGTGTGTACGTGTGAAATTAATTACACTGACCAAGCCAAGAAGCTGGGGACAAGGCCCAACACTGGCCCAATGGCGGTGGCAGGATTAACCTGAATGTGTAAAGCGAATGCCCAGCATTTCATCTATTCATATAAATAAATCAGAAACGTGGCGCCGATTCATTTCTTTATGTATCTTTTTAGTGACCAAAGCTTTTGTTTTTCTGATACAGAGCTCCAAATCTTCTGCAAAGCCATGAAATATTCCGTATTCAGCCACCACTAGGGGGAGCTTGCCGCATGGTCATGCATTGGACTTAAAGGGGTATTCTGGTTGGAAGAAGTTGATAGGTACTGTACTTTATCAGTGGGGGTCCGACCACCAGAACAGGGCACATTTATCCCGTTAGAACGGAGCAGTCAGAAAAAAGAGAATGTTGTATGAGCCACCGTTAGGCTGGTTTCACATTTGCGTTGCACTGACCTGCGTCGGTCAGCACACGGCCGCCGCTGAGCTCCGCCCCGGCCGCGCCTCCTCCCGATCGCTCCGCCTTTGGG
>JARQOD010000008.1:34113276-34133276 GCA_033576555.1 Oophaga sylvatica
TTTTATAATAGTTTGGGTTTTAAGGGCATTAGGGTTTGTTTTTTTTGGGTTTTTTTTTTTTACGTTTTTGTAGTATTCAGTCACTATGTGGTGTAATAGGGGTTTTACGGGTTTGCGGATTTGACCCTTTGTATTACTTTTGGCCCCTTTGTGGGGGTAATTTGTCTTTGGGTTTGTGGTTTTGTTCCTAATTTTTATTTATTCGATCCTGTGGTGGTTTATGGGGTTGGGGGTTTTTGTCCCTTGTTTTGGGGGTTTTTGGGTCTTTTAAAAATTTTGAAAATAAAATTAAAATAACCTAAATTGTATTGCTATTTTAAAAATTTTTAATGGGTTCGTAAGTAGGGCCCCGGAAAAAAATGCTACTGTTTATGGGGGGGCTTAAAAAAATGTAAAAATTGTTATCTGGTGATGGGAACTGTTATTATTAGTTGGAAGGGGGTTTTTCCAAAGAGGGGGTAAAAAATGGACGTTGGTTTGGTGGAGGCCCTGGAAAAATCTGTTTCGGATTGATAACCCCCAGCCCCTGCCCAATGCCCCGGGGGGGCCCACAGAGTCTGAAACAGCCGGGCCCCGGGCTCCCCTTAATAAACCCCCCTCTCACATGGGTGGCTGGTGCTTTTAAATGGTCCCCTTCATGAGTGCCTAATAGTCCACCGTGTCTGCCCTGAGTGGTGCCCCTCAATGGTGCCTTCATGTCACCCAGTGGTCCCCTTAATGGTGTGCCTCAGTGTTTTCCAATGGTGGTGGTGCCCTTCATGAAGTCCCCATGGTATTTAAGTTGTACCCTCTCATTGGGCAAAGCAACAATTTATTTACCCCTCGTACCATCAGGCACTCAAAAACAAAATAACTTTTGCTATTTATGCCCCTTGGACGGGAAACGATTAAAAATAGAGAAGACAGAAATTCCCTTTCTTTGGGTGATTTATCTCATGAAATTTTATTGCGGAGGTTACGATATCACCCGTCAGGTCGTAAGATGACAGCAGCGCTCTAAGATTATTATTTTTTTAAATGACGTTTTAATAATGAGCATTTCACGGTTTGGTCTAAGCAAAAGGTTCATAACTTTGCAGACGCAGATTTAGGCTTCGGCTACACTTCGACTTCTTGTTGCACTACTGATTGATCGTAACTACAGTCATGGCCAAAAGTTTTGAGAATGACACAAATATTATATTTTCACATGATCTGCTGCCCTCTGGTTTTTATGTGTGTTTGACAGATGTTTTTATCACAGACAGAAATATAAAAATTGCAAACATATGAAAAACAAAAGCTTATATTGACAGTTAGAATGATGTTAATGCAGCAAGTCAATATTTTGCAGTGTTGACCCTTCTTCTTCAGGACCTCTGCAATTCCCCCTGGCATGCTCTCAATCAACTTCTGGACCAAATCCTGACTGATAGCAGTCCAATTCTTGCACAATCAATGCTTTCATTTTGTCAGATTTTTAGGTTTTTGTTTGTCCACCCGTCTCTTGATGATTGACCACAAGTTCTCAATGGGATTAAATCTGGGAGTTTCCAGGCATGGACCCAAAATCTCTATGTTTTGTTCCCTGAGCCATTTAGTTATCACCTTTTGCTTTATGGCAAGGTGCTCCATCATGCTGGAAAAGGCATTGTTGATCGCCAAACTGCTCTTGGAGGGTTGGGAGAAGTTGCTCTTGGAGGACATTCTGGTACCATTCTTTATTCATGGCTGTGTTTTAGGGCAAGACTGTGAGAGAGCCGATTCCCTTGGCTGAGAAGCAACCCCACACATGAATGGTTTCAGGATGCTTAACAGTTGGCATGAGACAAGACTGGTGGTAGCGCTCACCTTGTCTCTCCGAATGAGGCGTTTTTCCCTGATTCCCAAACAATCGAAAAGGGGATTCATCAGAGAAAATAACTTTAACCCAGTCCTCAGCAGTCCACTGCCCGTACCTTTTGCAGAATATCAGTCTGTCCATGATGTTTTTTCTGGAGAGAAGTGGCTTCTTTGCTGCCCTTCTTGAGAACCAGGCCTTGCTCCAAGAGTCTCCGCCTCACAGTGCGTGCAGATGCACTCACACCTGCCTGTTGCCATTCCTGAGCAACCTCTGCACTGCTGGTACCCGATCCCGCAGCTGAAACACTTTTAAGAGACGGTCCTGGCGCTTGCTGGTCTTTCTTGGGCGCCCTGGAGCCTTTTTGGCAACAATGGAACCTCTCTCCTTGAATTCTTGATGATGCGATAGATTGTTGACTGAGGGGCAATCTTTCTAGCTGCGATTTCTCTTCCCTGTTAGGCCATTTATGTGCATTGCAATGATGACCAGCACGTGTTTCTTTAGAGATAACCATGGTTAACAGAAGAGAAACAATGATGCCAAGCACCAGCCTCCTTTTAAAGTGTCCATGGTCTCATTCTTACTTAATCATGGGCAGATTGATCTCCTGCCATGTCCTCATCAACACCCACACCTGTGTTAATGGAGAAATCACTGAAAAGAGGTAGCTGGTCCTTTTAAGGCAGGGCTGCAATGATGTTGAAATGTTTTTGGGGGATAAAGTTCACTTTCTAGCCAAATATTGACTTTGCAAGTAATTGCTGTTAAGCTGATCACTCTTTATAACATTCTGAGTATATGCAAATTGCCATTAGAAAAAGTGAAGCAGTAGACTTTGTAAAAATTAATATTTGTGTCATTCTCAAAACTTTTGGCCATGACTGTACTTAGTGACATCTGTCCGTCCACCCAATTTTCATACAAAATCACTGTAATGCTTTAGCGGCAGCTGTAGCTTAAATAGTTAAATATCACTCAGCAGTGCTACAAAAAAGTTGCAGTGTAGTCCAGGACTTATTGTCTTTTATATTGATTTCATTCACCAGAACCGGAACCCTTTCTGCAATCTGTGATGGACCCTAGTATAGGCGCCCCATTCCCTTATTGCACCAAAGCAGGTGAGATAAAGCATCACACATTGAAATCAATGGCTCTTCATGTTTCATTTTCATGGACTTCCAGAGAGCGACTCTCTGCAGCCACCTCCCTACTATCAAAAGATGAGGCTACAGATTAATGGAGCTCAGTATTAACTCAAGGAACCTGACAATGATTGTAATGTTAAGAAGTGGCACCTAAAATGTACGCTTTAGTGACCATAATTAGTTTTAAAAAAATGAAGATCTCCCATTCTTCAGGGCTGTCTCCAGATTTTCATGAGCCCTGGGCGAAAGACTCTCAGTGGGCCCCTTTAACACATACCATGATTCATGATGCACCGATACGGCAGAGAAATATAGGGATAGCACAATGCCAAAGATTTCACTTACTTCTTACATTACATGAGTGATATCAATAGCTCAAAAACCAGACAGTATAGTCCTCCATACAGAATTATGGGCACCGCATAGTGCTCCATACAGAATAATGAGCCCCATATAATGTTCCATACAGAATAATGAGCTCATATATTGCTCCATACAGAATAATGAGCCTCATATATTGCTCCATACAGTATTAGGGGCACCACATAGTGCTCCATACAGAATAATGAGCCTCATATATTGCTCCATACAGAATAATGAGCCCCATATATTGCTTCATACAGTATGAGCCTCATGTATTGCTCCTTACAGAATGGACCCATATATTGCACATACAGAATAATGAGCCTCATGTATTGCTCCATATAGAATAATGAGCCCCATATATTGCTTCATACAGTATGAGCCTCACGTATTGCTCCATACAGAATAATGATCCCCATATATTGCTCCATACAGTATAATGAGCCTCATGTATTGCACCATACAGAATAATGAACCCCATATATTGCTCCATACAGAATAATGAACCTCATAGATTGCTCCATACAGTATTAGGGGCACCACAAAGTGCTCCTACAGAATAATGAGCCTCATATATTGCTCCATACAGAATAATGAGCCCCATAATTGTTCCATACAATATAATGAGCCTCATGTATTGCTTCATACAGAATAATGAGCCCTATACATTGCTCCATACAGTATAATGAGCCTCATGTATTGCTCCATACAGAATAATGAGCCCCATATAATGTTCCATATAGAATAATGAGCATCATATATTGCTCCATATGAAATAATGAGCTCCATATATTACTCCATACAGAAAAATGAGCCCCATATATTGTTCCATACAGTATAATTAGCCCCATATATTGCTCAATAAAGAATGAGCCCCAAATATTTCTCCATACATAATGGGTCCCATATAATGTCCCATACAGTATATGATAGGCTCCATGTAATGCTACAGTATATGATGGGTCCCATATATTACTCCATTGTTATGATTCGTAGCTGAGGAGTGCAGGCAAAAAGGCAATACACCAGAGCAGTTGGAATCTATGAGATTGCAGTACCCTGACTAACCACCACAACTAGAGGCAGCCGTGGAGCGTTCCTACGTTGGTCCTAGATGCCTCGTCACAGCCTGAGAAACTAACTACACCTAAAGATAGAAATAGGAAAGCTATCTGCCCCGGAGCAGAACCCCAAAGATAATAGCAAGCCCCCAAACATGTAATGGCGGTTAGACAAGACGAAATACTGACACAGACAGAAAATAGTATGAGAAAACGTTGGGGTCAAAACTAACTAAATAGAAAAGGATAGGAAGGGCACTTACTGCAATCCCAAAAAAAACCCTGAAAGCACCAACTCTACTAATTTCAAAAACACCTGAGATCACACGACCTCTACCACCTAAATTAGTTCTCTGGTGTAACAAAATCAAAACAGCAGCCACTGAAAAAACTGGAAAAAGCAAAAGTACATACATCAGTGGCTGAACTAAACTGAGAGGGCAAAAGCCCCCTGAGGGGACCCAGAAGGCCCCCACAGAAGTGCAGGACAAAATGCAAAAATTAAGCACAGAAACAAAAAGAAGAAAATGTCTTATCTGTTAGCAGGAGATGCAGACACGACACAGCAGGCTACAAGGGAAACAGGAATCAAGGATTGAGACCCGAACAATTGATCACCGGCAACCCTGATGGGAAGGTGACTCCCTTATATAAGACCAGTCAGTAACACCTGATTCCCAGTCCTCACAATCTTCACTGAACAGACCAGTACCGCTTGTAACCACCAGAGGGAGCCTCTGCTCAGAACTCATCTCAAGGCCATTCACAACAGTACCCCCCCCCCTTGAGGAGGGTCCACCGAACCCTCATTTGAGCAACCAGGTCGGTCAGGATGAGTTCTATGATACGCACGGATGAGTCTCCTAGCATGGATGTCCGAAGCAAACACCCAAGAATTGTCTTCCTGACCATAACCTCTCCACTTAACCAAATACTGGAGTTTCTGTCTAGAAAAACGAGAATCTAATATTTTCTCAACCACATACTCCAGATTGCCTCAACCAAAACAGGGTCAGGAGGCACAGCCATAGGAACCACTGGCTCAACAAACCTCTTCAACAAGGACTTGTGGAACACGTTATGGATCTTAAATGTCCCTGGAAGAAGCAAACGAAAAGAAACAGGATTAAGAATCTCCATGATCTTATAAGGTCCAATGAACCTAGGCTTAAATTTAGGAGATGCTACTCTCATAGGAATATTTTTTGAGGACAACCAGACCAAGTCCCCTACTTTAAACCGAGGACCATCAGTCCTATGCCGGTTAGCAAACCGCTGGGCCCTCTCCTGAGAGAGGGACAACCTCTCCACTACCTGGTCCCAAATCTGTTGCATACGCTCCACAACAGAGTCAACACCTGGACAGACAGAAGCCTCCGTCTGTCCTGAAGAAAATCGAGGGTGAAACCCAGAATTACAGAAAAATGGAGACATCAAAGTGGCAGAGCTAGCCCTATTATTAAGAGCAAACTCAGCCAAAGGCAAAAAAGAGACCCAGTCATCCTGATCAGCAGACACAAAGCATCTTAGATAAGTCTCCAATGTCTGGTTTGTTCTCTCAGTTTGACCATTGGTCTGAGGATGAAATGCCGAGGAGAAAGACAATTGAACACCCAGTTTAGAACAAAAAGTCCTCCAAAATCTGGAAACAAACTGGACTCCTCTGTCAGACACAATGTTCTCAGGAATGCCGTGTAAACGAACCACGTGCTGAAGGAACAACGGCACCAATTCAGAGGAGGAAGGCAACTTAGGCAATGGCACAAGATGTATCATCTTGGAAAACCTATCACAAATCACCCAGATGGCGGTCATTCTCTGAGAAACAGGAAGGTTGGAAATGAAATCCATAGAGATATGGGTCCATGGTCTCTTGGGCACAGGCAATGGCATCAACAAACCACTAGAGCGAGAGCAAGGCTTGGAGCGAGAGCAAGTCCCGCAGGACTGCACAAATTCCCTGACATCACGAGACAAGGTAGGCCACCAAAAGGACCGACTAACCAAGTCTCTGGTACCAAAAATTCCGGGATGCCCAGCCAACGCGGAACAATGAATCTCAGACATCACACTCTTTTTCCACTGGTCCGGGACAAACAATTTTCCAACAGGGCAGCGCTCGGGCCTATCCTCCTGACACCCCTCCAGAGCAAGTCTCAAATTGGGTGAGATGCGGAAAGAACTACACCCTCTTTCAAAATAACAGAAGGATCAGATAACTCAGGAGAGTCCGCAAGGAAACTCCTCGAGAGGGCATCCGCCTTAACATTCTTAGTGCCAGGAAGAAAGGAAACCACAAAATTAAAACGTGTGAAAAACAAGGCCCACCTGGCCTGTCTAGGATTGAGTCGCTTGGCAGATTCCAGATAAACCAGATTCTTATGGTCCGTAAGGACCACCACCCGATGTTTGGCTCCCTCCAGCCAATGTCTCCACTCTTCAAAAGCCCACTTCATGGCCAATAACTCCCGATTACCCACGTCATAATTACGTTCAGTAGGAGAAAATTTTTGAGAGAAAAAGGCACAAGGGTTACTTTTAGAGGTCTCTGGATCTTTTTGGGACAAAACGGCACCTGCCCCAATTTCAGAGGCATCAACCTCCACCTGAAATGGCAGAGAAACATCAGGCTGCCGTAGAACAGGAGCAGAAGTGAATCTCTGCTTAAGTTCCTGAAATGCAGAGACTGCCTCAGGAGGCCAATTCACCACATCAGAACCCTTTTTGGTCAAATCAGTTAATGGTTTAACAATAACCGAGAAATTACCAATAAATTTACGATAAAAATTGGCAAAACCCAAAAATCTTTGAAGAGCCTTTAATGAAGTAGGTTGGACCCAATCACAGATGGCCTGAACCTTGACCGGTCCATTTCAATAATAGATGGGGACAAAATGAATCCCAGAAATGAGATCCTCTGTACGCCAAAAAGACACTTTGATCCCTTCACAAACAGAGCATTCTCTCTCAAAATCTGGAACACAGTTCGAACATGTTTCACATGAGAGTCCCAGTCATTAGAAAAAATCAAGATATCATCCAAATAAACAATCAGAAATTTATCCACAAAATCCCTGAAAATGTCATTCATGAAGGACTGGAAGACAGAAGGAGCATTAGTGAGCCCAAAGGGCATCACAAGGTACTCAAAATGCCCCTCCGGGGTATTGAATGCCGTCTTCCATTCATCCCCGTGCTTAATGCGAATAAGGTTATATGCCCCCCTGAGGTCAAGCTTGGTAAACCAAGTAGCCTTTTTCACCCTGGAAAACAGGTCAGAAATCAAGGGTAACGGGTATTGATATTTCACAGTAATATTGTTCAAAAGACGATAATCAATACACGGCCTTAATGAACCATCCTTTTTGGCCACAAAGAAAAAACCGGCACCTAAGGGTGAAGAGGATGGTCTGATATGACCCTTCTCCAATGACTCCCTGATATAAGACCGCATAGCGTCATGTTCAGGTACAGACAAGTTAAAAAGGCGACCTTTAGGGAATTTACTACCAGGCACTAAATCAATAGCGCAGTCATAGCTCCTATGGGGAGGCAAGGATGCAGATTTACTTTCGCTAAACACATCAGAAAAATCAATCAAAAAGTCAGGAACATCCTGAGCCTGGGGGGAGGCAGAAAAAACAGGAGTGTTGGTATTAACACATTGGCAGCCCCAACTGGTTACAGACACAGATTTCCAATCCAAAACAGGATTATGAGACTGTAACCAAGGGAAACCCAGTACGATAATATCATGCAGATTATACAGAACCAAAAATTTGCAGCACTCTTGATGATCAGGTTCAACCCTCATTATCACCTGAGTAGAGAACTGAGGTTTATTCTCAGCCAAAGGGGTAGAATCGATCCCCAGAAGGGGAATAGACTTCTGTAGGGGTATCAAGGGAAACCCACAACGTTTAGCAAAATCATAATCCATCAGGTTAATAGCTGCTCCAGAATCAACGAAAGCCTGAGCAGAAAATGAGGACAGAGAGCATATCAGAGTGACAGTTAGTAAAAACTTAGTCTGAACACTACCCAAGACAACTGAGCGTGCAAAACGTCTTCCCCGCTTAGGGCAGACTGAAATAGCATGAGAGGCATCACCACAGTAGAAACATAACCCATTGCGCTTTCGAAACTCATGACGCTGTGCCCCAGACACCACTCTATCACACTGCATGGGTTCAGAAGCAGGTTCACAAGGCAACACTATTCCACGCATACTTCTCCGCTCACGCAAACGTCTGTCAATTTGAATCGCTAATGACATAGAATCATTGAGACCAGAGGGGACAGGGAATCCCACCATAACATCCTTTACATTATCTGACAGACCCTTCCGGAAAAGGGCCGCCAAAGCGTCGTCATTCCACTTGGTCAGGACTGCCCACCCATCTCTGACAGTATAACTCAGCGTCATCAAGCCCCTGATTTAATGCCAACAAGGCTTTTTCAGCTTGATCAGTGACATTAGGCTCATCGTACAATAACCCCAAAGCCCGAAAAAATGCATCAACATCACTCAAAACAGGATCCCCAGGTGTCAGGGAAAAAGCCCAATCCTGAGGATCGCCGCGCAGGAGAGAGATGATAATTTGAACCTGCTGCGCTGCGTTCCCTGAGGACTTAGATTTTAAGGCAAAAAACAATTTACAATTATTTTTGAAATTCTGAAACTTAGCTCGATCCCCTAAAAACAAATCTGGCATGGGGATCCTAGGTTCCACAACAGGCAACCTAGCAAGATATGCAGCAATACTCCGAACCTCAGTGGCAAGCTGATCCACACGGCCAGACAACTGTGCAAACTCCATTGAGAGAAAAGATCCTCCCCAGCACCCAGAGATACAGAGGGAAGAAAAAAAAAATGCAACAAACAGAAAAATATCTCTGACAACTCTGACAACCGTTTTTTCTTTCACAATATTTTTCCCTTCTGTGAGTACCATACAATTTTAAATTTAGGCCGGTGATACTGTTATGATTCGGTAGCTGAGGAGTGCAGGCAAAAAGGCAATACACCAGAGCAGTTGGAATCTATGAGATTGCAGTACCCTGACTAACCACCACAACTAGAGGCAGCCGTGGAGCGTTCCTACGTTGGTCCTAGACGCCTCGTCACAGCCTGAGAAACTAACTACACCTAAAGATAGAAATAGGAAAGCTATCTGCCCCGGAGCAGAACCCCAAAGATAATAGCAAGCCCCCAAACATGTAATGGCGGTTAGACAAGACGAAATACTGACACAGACAGAAAATAGTATGAGCAAACGTTGGGGCCAAAACTAACTAAATAGAAAAGGATCGCATACCAGTGCAAGTCCTGTTTGCTGTACTCAAGTGCAAATCCTTCCAGCTGCACTCTGATGCAAATCCTGCCAGCTGCACTCTGATGCAAATGCTGTCTGCTGCACTCGGACACAAACTCTGCTGCACTCTGACACAAACTCTGTCTGCTACACTCGGAAACGAACTTGGTCAGCTGCACTCTGATGCAAGCTCTGACTGCTGCTCCATCCAGTCTGTCCTTCTGGGTCCAGCTGCTGCGTGACCATTGGTCTGTCGTGGAGTAGCACCTGGCGTTCATCGGGAGCCAAGTCTAACCTCACCATCAGAGGCGCTAGTGAACAGTCAGGTGATCACTTAGTCACGCCCCTCCAGGCTCTCCGCAGTCCGTGGCACAGTGGTTCCACAAACCACGTCCGTGACAGATTGCCACCATGTTTCCATGGTCTGCTCATTGGAAACAAGTGTTCTTACGAATGCACGTTCACGACCTGTAGAAATTTACCTTTAGGGCTTATTCAGATGAGCATATAAATCAGACGTTTGCTGTGCGATTCTTGATCGGACAGCACACTGACCCTTGTTATTCAATAGGGCCGTTCAGAGTAATGATTTTTCTGTTGGTCTGATTGTCCATTAGAATAAAAAAAATCGCAGCATGACTACTTTCTTGTGTATAAATAACAAAAAACTGACACTTCCAAATCAGAAAACTGGTGTATACAGGTACAAACTAGGAGTAGCCATCTCTATATATAACAAACAAATAAAGTGGCAAGTTGTAGTGTTAAAACATGTAAATATGATATATGTGAAATATAAACAGCATTACTGCTCTAGATAATAAGAAAAAAATGGAGATACTTAGCACATAATTTGGCCAATTCATGCATTTGATAATCTTCAGATTTTCATGATGCCTTGCACCCAGTGCCACAGACAGCCAAACAACCCCAAAATATCTTTGAACCTCCACCATATTTGACTGTAGGTATGGTGTTCTTTTCTTTTGTAGGCCTCATTCTATTTTCAGTAAACAATAGAATGAAGTACTTTACCAAAAAGATCTATCTTAGTCTCATCTGTCCAGAAGACACTTTCACAGAAGGATTTTGGCTTACTCACGTACATTTTGGCAAACTGCAGTCTAGCTTTTTTATGTCACTGTGTCAGCAGTGGGGTCTCCTGTCATAGCGTTTCATTTCATTCATACTGAGTCTGCAGGACAGCTTGAGTTTTTTTGGAACTTGATTGGGGCTGCTTATACACCATCCGGACTATCCTAATTTGTAACCTTTCATCAATTTTTCTCTGCCATCCATCCAGGAGATTAGCTATAGTGTCATGGGTTGTAAACTTCATCATTATTATGTGCACCAACGACAAAGGAACATTAAGATTTCTGGAGATGGACTTGTAACCTTGAGATTGTTGATATTGTTCAACAATTTTGGTTCTCAAGTCCTCAGACAGTTCTATTCTTCTCCTTCTGTTCTCCATAAGTAGTGTTGCACACACAGATATAGAATGCAAAGATTGAGTCAACTTCTTCCCTTTTCATCTGGCTTCAGGTGTGATTTTCATAATACCCACACCTGTTACTTGCCACATGTGACCTGCGTACCCTATCTTTAGCATTAGGTACGCAGGCTGTGCGCAGGTATGCGTTTGCCGGTGCATGCGTCCTTTTGACGGTGCGCCGAGCGCACCAAAATGCAACACGGTGCATTGGGCGCAGGTCGGTGCACCGTCAAAAGGACGCATACCTGCGCACGGCTTGCGTACCCAATGCAAATATAGGATACGCAGGTCGCATGCAGCAGCATGCGCCCATTTGCGGAGCGGCCGAGAGGCGCGGCCGGGGGCGTGACTTAGCAGCAGCCGTGCGCAGACCGACGAAACACTAGTGTGAAACTAGCCTAAGAAACAGGTGAACAGAGTTTTGACAGCTTGACAGAAGAGGAAAACTCAAAAGATCGAATTCTTTCTTGCATTTGCGCAAATTTTTTGTCTAGAATTTTGTCTAGATTATAGTTATCTTGACGTCAGCAAAGCATTTGACAAAGTATCTTATACAATCCTCATTGAAAAAATGACCAAGTATAGGATTGAGAAGGCTACTGTTAGTGATGGGACCTAAAGAGTGGTCGTAAATGGCTGCACATCCAGTTGGAAGAATGTCTCAAGTGGGGTACCACAGGGCTTTGTCTTGGGCCCTGTATTGTTCAACATCTTTATCAATGATTTAGATGAAGGAATTGAGGGTAAACTGATTAAATTTGCTGATGACACAAAGCTAGGAGGGGTAGCTAATACTAGAGAAGAGAGAGAGAGAGGATTCAAAAAAATCTAAAGAACTGCAACTGTGGGCAGCAACTAACAGAATGGTTTTTAACAAGGAGAAATGCAAAGTACTACATCTGGGCAAGAAAAATGAAAAAAGCGTATACAGAATGGGAGGAATAGGGCTAAGTAACAGCACATGTGAAAAAGACTTGGGTATACGAATAGATAACAGACTGTACAAGAGTCAACAGTGTGATGCAGCAGCAGAAAAGGCAAATACAATTCTGGAATGTATTAACAGAAGCATACTGGGATGATTTAATGAATCCTGCATTGAGCAGGGGGTTGGACCACAGGATCCAGTAGGTCCCTTCCAACTCTACCAGTCTATGATTCTATACAGTCTAGATCACGTGAGGTCATTATTGCCCTCTACTCCTCTTTGGTCAGACATCTTCTGGAATACTGTGTCCAGTTTTGGGCACCACATTTTAAAAAAGACATCAACAAACTGGAGCAAGTTCAGAAAAGAGCAACAAGAATGGTGACCGGTCTGTAAACCATGTCCTATGAGGAACGGTTAGAGGAATTGGAAATGTTTATCTTGCAAAAGAGAAGACTGAGGAGGCTTAATAGCTGTCTACAAATATCTCAAGGGCTGTCACACTGTAGATGGATCATATTTATTCTAATTTGCACATGGGAACACGAGAAGCAATGGGATGAAACTGAAAGGGAGAAGATACAGATTAGTTATTAGAAAAATTTTTTTGACAGAGTGATCAATGAGTGGAACAGGCTGCCACGAGAGGTGGTGAGTTCTCCTTCAATGGAAGCCTTCAATCAGAGGCTGGACAGACATCAGTCTGAGGTGGTTTAGTGAATCCTTTATTGAGCAGTGGGTTGGACATGATGACCCTGGAGGTCCCCTTCCAACTGTGATTTTCCAGGATTCTATGATTTTTCGCTGGATTTTCATTTGCTCCTTTTTCTTCTTTTAATTTGTGCCTTTCATAAAGTCTATTTTAGAAGTGTTTTCTTATTTTTTTATCTTCATCCTTGTGGGCGGTGTTTGGGGTTTTCAGATGTTTTTTGGTTGAGTCATCAATTTCGACTCTTTATGTTACAAAATCTTTATGCAAATGTACTCTAGAGACTTTATCTACATTTGACATTTTTGCTTATAGAAAGATTAAAGACAAAAATAAACAGCATTTTTAATTTTGCACAAAATTCATGAACCATGTACACCATTTTGAAGAATTTGGAGCAACTAATGTCACCAAGAACATAAAATAGAAAAGTGACTTAATTAACCCATTCATGACATTGGACCTATCTATACATTATGGAAGGGAAGGAGATAAGTCATGGCGATTGTGAAGGCACAGGAGCTGTGCATACAATTGCCGCTGGGTATTCAACTAACATGATAGCTGACACCCGGCTCTCACTGCCAGGAGCCGTGCCCGCACCTCCCAAGGCAGCTTGGCACCCTAAATGCTGTGATCGATATCGATTGCAGCATTTAGAAGGCAGGAAGTGGGAGGGAGCTCCCTCTCCCTCCGAGCGGCGCCCCCGCGACTTCATCGCAAGGGCCCGATCGTTGCCATGGTGACCCGAGGTCGTCATGACGACATCCGGGTCACCAGGCTACAGAAAGCCTCCTAGACCATGATCAGAGAATGATCTAATGAGCGTTTGTCAGAGCAGCACTGACAGTAAAAAAGCATTGCAATGCTTACCAGCGCTCAAACAGCTAAAAGTGAAAGTACTGTGGAGGGACTAAGTAAACAAGTTCAAAAAAATGTTTTAAAAATTTGTAAAAATATATATTATACACATAAATGCGTATTTTTATGTAAAAAAACAACAACAAAAAAGATACACATTTGGTTTCGCCATGTTGACTCATAAAAACTGTCACACTAGTTTACCCCATCAGTGAACACCGTAAAAAAAGGCAAAAAAATGATGCTTTTTCATCATACTGCTGAACAAAAAGTGGAATAAAACATGATAATAAAGACAAATGTAAAAAAAAAGCATAGCTGAAAATGTTGCCTTGTCCCGCAAAAAAAAAATCCACCATACAGCTACATCAGTGGAAAAATAAAAAAGTTATAGCTCTCAGAATAAAGCGATGCAAAGCAATTATTTTTTCTATAAAAGTTTTTATTTTGTAAAAGTGCCAAAACATTTCTTGAATTGCCAGTTTTTGTTCATTCTGCCTCCCAAAAATCAGAATAGAAAGTGATAAAAAACGTTGTATGCGCAAAAATTGTACCAATAAAAATGTCAACTCGTCCCAGTAAAAACAAGCCATCACATGACTCTGTTGGCTAAAATATGGAAAAATAATAGCTCTTAAAATATGATGATGCAAAAACTCGTTTTGCAAACAAATCGTTTTGTGTGTGACAGCAGCCAAACAAAGACCCGATATAAATCTGATATCGCTGTAATCGCACCAACCCGAAGAATAAAGTTGTCTATTCACTTGTACCGCACAAGGAACAGCGTAAAAAATAAATAAAACCAATTATTCACCTGCGCTTAATTTGTTCATTCTGCCTCCCAAAGATCGCAGTAAGGCTCGGCGCACATTTATCTAGAGGTCTGTGCTGAGCACTTAATCTGGGGTTTCCGTGTAAATCGTGATTCAGATGGAACCCCCGGTGGAAGATTCCCTATAATGAGGCAGATGGAGGCACTGTGGACGCCATAGGACCTGTGATCTAGCGGTATTGGCACAATGTACTGGGAACTACAATATATGGGCTCTTCAGTAGCATATTTGCAATTTTCACTGAGCTACATCCGCTGCTGCTTGTTTCTGGAAACCACCCATGGAGTGAAATCATCACTACCTGTAGATAAATTCCCAAAGGAGTGTAATTTCCACTTGAAGGGGGATTCTGCTCTGCTAGCACTTAGGGACTCTGTATATGGAGTCTGCAAACTGTTCTAGGAAAATCTGCACTCCAGGAGGCAAATAGCGCTCTGTCCCTCCGAGTCTCTCCGAATGGCAAATATGGGGTATTTCTACGTTCAGCAGAAATTGTGACACATTTTGGTGCAATTTTTACCCATTTCCCTGTGTGAAAATGTAAAATCTTGGGGCTAAAAAGATTTTAGTAGTAAAAATGTAGTTTATTCTTTCTTCACTGCTCAATGGTATAAAAATCTGAGGCACGTGTGTAGTGAACATGCTCAATGCACCACTACATGAATAAAGTGGGGGTGTAGTTTATAAAATGAGGTCACTTATGGGAAGTTTCTGCTGATCTGGCACCTCAGGGGCTATGTTACTGTGACATGGCACCCTCAAACCATTCTAGCAAATTTTGAACGATTGGGTCACTTTGGATGGGTTGCCACTGTTTAGGCACATCAGGGTATCTTCAAATGGGACATGGTGTCCGCTAATGATTCCAGCCAATTCAAAATGTCAAATGGTGCTCCTTCCCTTCCAAGCTCTGCCCTGCACCCAAACAGTAGTTTTCCCCCACATATGGGGTATCGGCGTACTTAGGAGAAATTGTACAACAGATTTTGGATTCCATTTTCTCCTGTTACCCTTGTGAAAATAATAAAATTGGGGCTAAGTTAACAGTTTTGTGAAAAAAAAAGTAAAAATGCTAATTTTTTCCTTCCACGTTGCCTTAATTCCTGTGAAGCTCTTGAAGGGTTAATAAACTTCTTGAATGTGGTTTTGAGCACCTTGAGGGGTGCAGTTGTTAGAATGGTGTCAAGTTTGAGGGTCTATATGACTGGAAATACCCAAAGTCACTTCAAATGTGATGTGGTCCCTAAAAAAATGTTTTTGTAAATTTTTGTTGGAAAAATGAGAAATTGTTGATTAACCCTTCTAACTTCCTAACAAAAAACAAATTATCGTATATACTCGTGTATAAGCCGAGATTTTCAGCACCTTTTTTTGAGCTGAAAATGCTCCCTCGGCTTATACACGAGTCATTGGGCAGAAACCAGCGGGGGAGGGGGTGCAGCGGCAAGAGCCGGTGGCTGGGACATCATACTCACCCTCCCCGTGCCATCGCTGAACGTCCCGGCAAACCTCCGTTGTACCTGGCTTCCTGCAGCTCTCCTGTGCGTGGCGTCCATATTCATGGCCTTAATGAGCGGTATTACATCACTGCTCAGCACAGGAGAGCTGCAGGAAGCCGGGTACAACGCAAGGTTGCCAGGAAGTTCAGCGTTGGCACGGGGAGGGTGAGTATGATGGAGGAGGATGGGGGGAGCATGGAGCAGGACGGGGGGAGGATGGAGAGCACGGAGCAGGACAAGGGGGAGGATGGAAAGCACAGAGGAGCACGGAGCAGGACGGGGGAGGATGGAGAGCACGGAGCAGGACGGGGGAGGATGGAGAGCACAGAGGAGCAAGGAGCAGGACGGGGGGGCACAGAGGAGGACGGAGCAGGAGGGGGAGCACAGAGGAGGACAGAGCAGGAAGGGGGAGCACAGAGGAGAATGGGGGAGTACAGAGCTGGATGGGGAGCACAGAGCAGGACGGGGGGAGCACAGCAGGACGGCGGTTTATACACCCGGCTTATACTCGAGTCAATAAGCTTACCCAGTTTTCCGTGGCAAAATTAGGGCCTCGGCTTATACTCGGGTCGGCTTATACTCGAGTATATACGGTATGTCTGAAAAATGATGCAAATGTAAAGTAGACATGTTGGAAATGTTATTTATTAACTTTTTTGTGTGATCTAACTCTCTTGTTCAAGGGCATAAGAATTAAAAGTTTGAAAATTGCAAAATTTTGCCCAAATTTCCGATGTTTTCACAAATAATTCTTACCGGAATCCTATTCCCGGCCGTAGCACTGAAGAATTGTGGATTTTTTTTTATGTGCCCAGCGGTTTCCTCAGAGGGCTGGATAGTTCTTAACTGTACAGTGATATTTATAATAATCACACAGTAACAGGAAGTCCTGGCAGAGAACATGTACACTACGAGATAGTGAGAGGTCATGTTACACAGCCAGCGGAATGAGAAATCTCAGGGCTGAATCTACCCCCATCATCCCCAGGAAAACAAGCAGTGGCGCTACACATACACACAAATCCACGTCGCTTTTTTTTTTTTTTTTTTTACTCTACGGCTTCTTATTTTGGAAGATGCAGACGGGGCCAGAGGAAACATAAACTTCTCACCAAAACTTCCTGGCCTATTTTTCCCCTGCGCACCCCTCCCGCTTCCTCCCAGGAAGACCAGAAGAAGCTGTCACGCGAAAGCTCCATTATGGAATTCTTAGGAAAACACATGCGTGTGTGTACGTGTGAAATTAATTACACTGACCAAGCCAAGAAGCTGGGACAAGGCCCCAACACTGGCCCAATGGCGGTGGCAGGATTAACCTGAATGTGTAAAGCGAATGCCCAGCATTTCATCTATTCATATAAATAAATCAGAAACGTGGCGCCGATTCATTTCTTTATGTATCTTTTTAGTGACCAAAGCTTTTGTTTTTCTGATACAGAGCTCCAAATCTTCTGCAAAGCCATGAAATATTCCGTATTCAGCCACCACTAGGGGGAGCTTGCCGCATGGTCATGCATTGGACTTAAAGGGGTATTCTGGTTGGAAGAAGTTGATAGGTACTGTACTTTATCAGTGGGGGTCCGACCACCAGAACAGGGCACATTTATCCCCGTTAGAACGGAGCAGTCAGAAAAAAGAGAATGTTGTATGAGCCACCGTTAGGCTGGTTTCACATTTGCGTTGCACTGACCTGCGTCGGTCAGCACACGGCCGCCGCTGAGCTCCGCCCCGGCCGCGCCTCCTCCCGATCGCTCCGCCTTTGGGCGCAAGACGCTGCATGCGACCTGCACACCCTATCTTTAGCACTGGGTTCACAGGCATGCATTTGCCGGCGCATGCGTCCTTTTGACGGTGCGCTGACCTGCACCCAACGCAATGTGTTGCATTTTGGTGCGCTCGGCGCACCGTCAAAAGGACGCATGCGCCGGCAAACGCATACCTGCGCACGGCCTGCGTACCCAATGCTAAAGATAGGGTATGCAGGTCACATGCAGCGTCATGCGCCCATAGGCGGAGCAATCGGGAGGAGGCAGAGCTTAGCGGCGGCCATGAGCTGACCGACGCAGGTCAGTGCAACGCTAGTGTGAAATTAGCCTTAAAGGGAAATGTAATGTCTGGAGCATTAAGAGCGCTGGGGAGTGGGGGGGCAAACTTTATTATTAAATATATTATTAATTTTTGGATCTTAACAATTGGCGCCTTTCTAATTGCTAGATTTCTATACTTAATTACGTAGTAGAAATAATATATAGGTTTGTGCAGGGGAAGACATATCATTGGTGCAATCTGTGCACAGAGGCTCAAGAGGTAGGAGGGTCACTACGTCCATCACAGAAGCAGGTGAAATTTTGCATTATTGGACTGTAAAGGGCCCATTTGGTCTTTGTCCGCCAGTAGGTTTGTGCACATTACAAGCGTACCTGCTGAGATGGAAAGCTGTTGCCATTATTTTGTACATTTTAGTGTCTAATGGATGGAAACAAAAAATGTACAATCGTTCACAGTGACGACACAGAACATATACCGAAGCAGAAATGACTTCCTGCCATAATACAAATAGCCACTTCCGCCCTGTGTGTAATCGTACAATACAATAAGTAGCGAGGCACTCAGCTTCTCCCCAAAAGAACTGAAATATGTATTATACATATATATATATATATACACACATATACACATACACACACACACACATTATATGTGTGCGTGTATATACAGTGCCTACAAGTAGTATTCAACCCCCTGCAGATTTAGCTGGTTTGATAAGATGCAAATAAGTTAGAGCCTTCAAACTGCAAACGAGAGTAGGATTTATTAACAGAAGCATAAATCTTACAAAACAAAAAGTTATGTTGCTCAGTTGAATTTTAATAAATTTTAAACATAAAAGTGTGGGTCAATTATTATACAACCCCTATGTTTAATATTTCGTGGAATAACCCTTGTTTGCAATTACAGCTAATAATCGTCTTTTATAAGACCTGATCAGGCCGGCACAGGTCTGTGGAGTTATCTTGGCCCACTCCTCCATGCAGATCTTCTCCAAGTTATCTAGGTTCTTTGGGTGTCTCATGTGGACTTTAATCTTGAGCTCCTTCCACAAGTTTTCAATTGGGTTAAGGTCAGGAGACTGACTAGGCCACTCCAACACCTTGACTTTTTCCCTCTTGAACCAGGCCTTGGTTTTCTTGGCTGTGTGCTTTGGGTCGTTGTCTTGTTGGAAGATGAAATTACGACCCATCTTAAGATCCTTGATGGAGGAGCGGAGGTTCTTGGCCAAAATCTCCAGGTAGGCCGTGCTATCCATCCTCCCATGGATGCGGACCAGATGGCCAGGCCCCTTGGCTGAGAAACAGCCCCACAGCATGATGCTGCCACCACCATGCTTGACTGTAGGGATGGTATTCTTGGGGTCGTATGCAGTGCCATCCAGTCTCCAAACGTCACGTGTGTGGTTGGCACCAAAGATCTCGATCTTGGTCTCATCAGACCATAGAACCTTGAACCAGTCTGTCTCAGAGTCCTCCAAGTGATCATGAGCAAACTGTAGACGAGCCTTGACATGACGCTTTGAAAGTAAAGGTACCTTACGGGCTCGTCTGGAACGGAGACCATTGCGGTGGAGTACGTTACTTATGGTATTGACTGAAACCAATGTCCCCACTGCCATGAGATCTTCCCGGAGCTCCTTCCTTGTTGTTCTTGGGTTAGCCTTGACTCTTCGGACAAGCCTGGCCTCGGCACGGGAGGAAACTTTCAAAGGCTGTCCAGGCCGTGGAAGGCTAACAGTAGTTCCATAAGCCTTCCACTTACGGATGATGCTCCCAACAGTGGAGACAGGTAGGGCCAACTCCTTGGAAAGGGTTTTGTACCCCTTGCCAGCCTTGTGACCCTCCACGATCTTGTCTCTGATGGCCTTGGAATGCTCCTTTGTCTTTCCCATGTTGACCATATTTGAGTGCT
>JARQOD010000008.1:34135776-34193512 GCA_033576555.1 Oophaga sylvatica
CCAACCCCCAGGAAACAGATCATCGTTTGGGAGCCTCCCATGGGCGTTTTTAAAAACCGGATCTGTCGTAAAACGGATAAAAAAAAAAAACTCGGACGAAACGGATGAAAAACTGATGAAACGGATCCGTTTTTTTGCCGGATCCGTTTTATCAGTTTTCCACAATTTTCGCCGGATCCATCGTGACATCCGTCCATCAGGCAGGATCCGGTGCGACATCGGATCCTGCCTGGCGGAAAAAACCTGATGTGTGAAAGTATCCTTAATCAATTCACTGACAGTTTCAGCACGTTCCTGAACCAGACTGGATGGCTGAGATGTCAGTAACTGCATCCCAGACTTACTGAGGGGTGCAAGCGTCATCACACCATTCTCAATATGCTCCCAACACCTTTATATGATTATGCCTTGCTCTAATTCACTCAATTTTCTGGATTCCAGCAGAAACCAATCACTTGATTTCCGACCGCACTCCGGAATCGTATAATTTCCATACTGTAAAGATGCCAGTGTTTCTAATAAAGTGGCCATTTAGTGCGTACATACAATGAACCAGGAGAATGTATTACTTTCAATCCAACACAGGCTAAATATCACATAGCTTTTATTTAATACATCTTGTGTGTAATCTATATATATCTCGCTCTATCGAGAAACATATGTAACAGTATCATTTTTACTTCCTTCCATCCCAGGCATTACTATAGAGACTGTCTATGGCATACATTGGACTAATCGACGGAATTGTGAAAATTAAAAAAAAAATGGAGAAGATAATCTGGAGACGTGGAAAACATTTTTTTTCATCAAAGAAACACAAAAAAAAGAAAAAGATAATTTACAGGAGACTAGAGGGAACAAAAAAAAAAGGCATAACACATACATGTTGAGCTGGAGTAGAAATAAATTAACCGTTTTCCAGCCGGTGAGGTGTGTGAGACAAGTC
Organism: Oophaga sylvatica; assembly: GCA_033576555.1. Classification (NCBI taxonomy): domain Eukaryota; kingdom Metazoa; phylum Chordata; class Amphibia; order Anura; family Dendrobatidae; genus Oophaga; species Oophaga sylvatica. The sequence goes on from JARQOD010000008.1 coordinate 34,136,723, forward strand.
TCGGTTGTATTCAGAATCGTTCTTATAAAATATGGATTATGGCAAAAGAGAATAATCACATTTTTTCAGCAGCAAAGCATTGTGGGATGAGACTATTGAATGGCACCTGGGTATAATGGAAAGGGATGGGCAGAATGGGCATGGGCTCAGGTCATTCACGCTGGTCTTTCATTACAATTACACAACTCCCTTTGGCATATTTTCAGGATGTTCCTCTCCTTTGGATAAAAGTATATGGAGGACACATGGGGGTTCGCCAATGTTTGGGCTGCGTTTAGGGAGCCATATCAGGACACTGGCCGTCATAGGGGGCTTCTAAACAAGAGGGCATAGGGGCAAACAGGTAGGTTATTCTTTTATACAAGTGCAATAAAGTCAGGGGCGCGTGCAGTCTAGTGCTTCTCTTCGGGAAAAGATTCACAGGCAGATGGCTGCAGAAAAGAGAAAAAAAAAGAAAAATCAGAATTTACTTCTTAATATTTCCAGAAAGTCTCATGTCTCCCACATAAACCTTCCAACCTACTCGTATCTCCCCCTACGACACGTCCCTCGCCCTCAATAAAACCTCCACTAATTTCGAAAGATTCCAGAGCTTTTACCTCCGTCCAATCCATTTCTTCTCAAGGAGAAAGTGGCATTGGAAGCATCCGACAGCCCGACATGACTTTCCACCTTGGGGACTTTTTTTTTTTAAACCCAAATGCATGCATTTTTTAATTAACCCCTTCACCACCAGGCCATTTTCCGTCCCGTCCCCCCCTGTTTTTTGCTCCCCTTCTACCCAGAGCCATTACTTTTTTATTTTTCCGTCAATATGGCCATGTGAGAGCTTGATTTTTCGCGAGATGAGTTGTACTTTTGAACGACAGCATTGATTTTACCGTATACTGTACTGGAAAACGTGAAAAAAATTCCAAGTGCGGTGAAATTTACAAAAAAAAGAAAAAAGAAAAAGTGCAATTCCATAATGTTTTTTTTTTTTTTTTTTACCATGTTCACTAAATGCTAAAACTGACCTGCCATTATGATGCTCCAGGTCATAACGAGTTTGCTGATACCAAACATGTTCTTTTATATTTCAGTGGTGAAAATAAAATTCAAAGTTTGTTTATAAAAAAACAAAAAAAAACAAACAACAACAACATGGCGCCACTTTCCAAGACTTGTAACGCCTCCAGTTTTCGGAATGTGGGGCGTTTTTTTTTGCGCGCCGAGCTGACGTTTTTATTGATACCATTTCAGGGTAGATACAATGTTTTGATCGCCTGTTATTGCAATGTTGCGGCGAAAAAAAAACATAATCTGGCATTTTTTTTTTGTTACGCCGTTTACCAATCGGAAGAATTCTTGTTATATTTTGATAGATCGGACATTTCTGAAAGTGGTGATAACAAATGTTTTTTTTTAAATTTTGAATTGGGCAAATGGGGGCGATTTGAACTTATTTCTTTTATTTTTTACACTTTTTACTGGCTTCTGTAGTCTGCAAGCTGCGATCTGATCGATTGTGCTACTCATCTGCTATGACCTCGGCCACGGGGCGGCACTCATAGCAGATTGGCAATGACAACCACGGAGGGTCTCCTGCAGGCCACGAATTGTAATGCCAACCCATCGGCGCCACGCGATCAAGTGACAGGGGAGCCGATGGAAAGAGCTAGTGACATGTTTCTGGCGCAATCATGTTAAATGGCGCTATCAGAGATTGACGGCGGCATTTAACATGTTAACAGCCGCAGGTGCATCGCGATTCCACCTGCAGCTGTTAGGGGCACGACATGTACCGAATAAGATGCGGGCTCAGCGCCCGAGCCCACATCAAAGGGGGAGACACGACATATGACGTATATACACGTCATATTTTCTGAAGGAGATTGAAAAAAAATATATATATATTTGTGTTATGGAGGTTTTATTAAAAATGTTGCACCTTTTGCCATATTTAGCATCTGTGTTGTACTGTCTTTTGCTGGCAGTAGAATGGGTTAACTGAGAATCTTGTTCTGAGAGAGTTTATAGCGCTTTTATATGTCCTTATCTGAGCTCATGTTGCACATGGAAATATAGTGCCTTTAAAAAAAAAAATTGCAAAAAATTTTTGTAACCTAGAAGTACATGTAAGTTAAAAAAAAAAAAAAAAAAAACAATCCCCAGAGTTGGAGTACCCCTTTAAGATACAAGTCTAAAGCCTTAAAGTGAAAGTCTCCTGGCACGTGCAGTTTAGTCATTGAGACTTGTGGATTTAAAGGGGTACAACGTGCTGACATATCGCTCACAAATGCCATTATAATCATTGGGGGGAGGGGGGGGGGGGTCCGACACTGGTATCCCGCAGTAGTGTAGCCCCATTACTGGATTTTGCCTGCACAGAGGCACCCTTGGCCACCGCTGTCCAGGGAAATGATGAGCCGCTTCATTCCAGTGAATGGGGCTGGCTACATTTCCCTGCACAGCGGAATAGTCAGGGGGGATTCTTTTTTCAGGAAAAACATAGAAAAGGACCCCCACCAACACTGAAAATTAAAGGGGTGCAGTGCAGGTATTATTAGTACAGTAGGGGCTGCAGAGGTCTGACCCCCATTGATCGTAATGACATATACTGGGGGTGCACCAGTGCTTAAGATGGGCATTTCCCTTTAAATCATAATATACATTAATATCTTAAGATGGGGGACCTCAATGTGTTTGATGATTTGAGTCCCCATGACAACTCTGCCTGGCAATTGTACGTATTCTTGATTTGATTACTTCTACGCTGACGCTTCATTGGGACGGATGGACTAGAAATTTACCTTCATCACTAACAGTTGCATTGCTGCCGGTTCTGTAGCTGTGTCCCGTGCGTGTGCTTTGCATGCCGCGGCGAGGCTTCACCGTACTGGATCCCAGATCCCATCTGCTCAGGATCCAGCTCACCTAAACAATGAGACAGAACGCCAGAGGCAAAGATAAGTAGGAGAATGGCGGAAAGGACAAAACTATTAGATACTTGCTTTATAGCACACCATCTTACATAACATGCATGCACGTGGTGGTCCAAGGTCCTTTGGCTACTGGTAATACCCCGTGGTGTATGCCTCCATGTACGCACATACACTGCACGGCAGAAATAGGAACATGACGTTTCTGGATTAGCAGGATTAGTGAGGACATGGCTCCTGTGACGGACTGACGTCACTCCACGGGCGATGCACTGGGCTTTATGGATTAGTTATACCATGACAAAAATATCTGAACGCCGAATCCAAACAGAGGGCCCCAGAAGTGAACGCTGCAATAACCCCACCGGATCACAGACCAGCAATACCCTACTAGAAGCCACTCATCAAACATTATTAAAGGGGTTGTCTGACGTATAAGAGCACTCTAGCTACGTGTATTCCTGTATATCACAGCATAGGCTGATAGTAAAGAATATTGTACAGGTTTGTGTGTCTACCTTATGCACTCCCGTTTTAGTTGATGAACAATATCTGGGCTGTCTGCCACCTTAATTCCTGCTTCCTTATCCTCTGAAAATGTTCTCCTAATGCTGAACTACATTTCCCATAATGCCAAAGTGATGTATATGCAGAAGGCCCGGTGTCTCCTGTGTGATGTATATGGCAGTTTCTGCGTATCCAATGTGATGTATACACCAGTCTCAGTGTCTCTTACATGATGTATATACAGCAGTCTCTTTCCCTGAGAAAGTGATAACGTTCTTCAGTCACCTGTACGTGACCGTTGAGACCAGTGAGTGGCAGCAGGGGTCAGGTGATCAGAATATGAATAGGATGATATTCCTTTCGGTGGGATGGCGTCCAGTTCATGAAGCATCTGCATCCTAAAGAGCAACTCAAAACTGGAAAATAACTTCAAGGGAATGTGTGTGACTACACTGTTTCTTTCCGGATCCATCACTGCTGAGGTACAGTCCTATTTGCGTGGCAGGGAGAGAGCGGTGTATGCATTTGTCACTTCCCCTGAATGACCTAGAGTTAGATGGTCACATCGGGTAATGAATCGCAAGTCTTCTTTAGAGACGGTGTGATTTGTGTCCCATATTAAATGGATTTAGTTTCCTCTGGTGCTGAAGAGGTTAGCGACCCATTCTATTCTGGTCAGAAACATGCAGCTACATTTCAGCTGCATCTGATCTGGTCATTCCCTCTTCCTATAAAAACTGGTCAGACCTTCTTGTCTATGCTGGTGAAAGATTTGTCTTTCTGTGCTGTGTGCTAAAGCTAAGTGGTTGGAGTAGAGTAGTTGTAGTAGTGTTCTGTGGTTTGCTATAGTACGTGTGTACTCCTGTTCCCATTTAGTTTATTCCTCCAGTCCCTATCCTCCTCCCTATTGTTGGTTAGTGCTTTTGTATGGTGGAGGTTTTCTGTTATCCCGGTTTTGTCTTAGTATCTCGTTTACCTGACATTTCTGTCCCAGGTCTCATGGGGTGGGGGAGGGAACAGATCAGGGTTTAACAGGAGCATAGTAAGGTCACAGACTCGGGCCTCTCTACCTTCAAGAGTACCCCCGTGACAGGGATAGATAGGGTCCCAGTTCCAGGACAGTTTGAGGCCCCCCTTCCTTACCAAAGGCCGTCATAGCATGACTGTGTTGTACTTAGCAGAGTTCTTTACCCAGAGCAGGAATATTTAATATGTATGTGCCAGACCAGGAGTGTACAGCACAGGCACACAAATAGAAGTAGGGGTATGTGCCATCAATAACAGAGAAAAAGGAGGGATTTGTGAGTGATCCCTGACCAACAGCTAGCAAGTCTCTTCTTGGAGTTGCTGGCTAAGTTCCATACAATTAAAGCTGGTATTAAAAGGGGCCGTCCCCTTTCAGAAAATACCAGTCCTCGAGCATAGTTTGTTATAAATAAAAAAAAAAAAAAATACCCTGTGCTTTACTCACCCTCACCAAGTTTAATGCTGACTCTCCACCGCTGCTCCTAGTGTGTTGTCACGTTGACAGCGCTGCAGCCAATTAGCGGTCTAAGCTGCTCTGAGCGGGGCATCCTGTCCACAGGCAGGGCCGCTGATATCACAGATTTGCCGCAGCACTGCATCAGTGCTGCACACAATATTAGACCCGTAAGAAGCGGCGGATTTTCAGCACTGGACCCAGGAAGGGTGAGTAAAGAACCACTTGATTTTTTTTTTTTTTTATAACAAACTGCAGTTGGGTGGTGTGGGGGGATATTCAGGGGTTTGTAAAAAGTGCAAATACCCTTCCCCTGCCTGTAAACTCTCACTTACCTGAGTCTATTTTACTTAGTATTGTCCGGGCACACTTTAAGAAAGCTTCCTCCACATTCTCTCCGGTCAGTGCACTTGTTTCTAGGAACATCAGTTCTGCAGAGAACTAAATTAGTTAAAAATCTTCGCATTGGGGTTTAGCCCATTTTGGACAACTTGATTTCATATGCTTATTAAACACCCAATAAAAATCAGACTGGTAGAAGACAGTGGGCACAAGGACTAGCACAGCCGTTGGACTATTATGGGGGGCGCTGCAATACCCATCAAACTTACAGCGATTACAAAAACAGGTTAGTCTCTGATGGCTTTCCTTTGAGGAAGGATCCCAATGAAAAGTAATATAAATCGATGTTGGTTTATTAACGGTGATTGCAATCAGGTTGGTTAGCTCACTCGTCCAAATGTGGGGACTAAATTATCACTCCCCAATCTCAAGAGGAATGGTTTCTTTTTTTTTGTGGGACTAGAGGTAAGGATCCACAATAACCCCTGTGACACTAGGAAATACGAGGTGTTGAGCGAATAGGTAGCGAATTCAACACTGACCTTAACTGCTCGTCATTGTGGGAATTACTTACATACAAACAAGATCCCCTCTCCATGATTGGCGATAGTATTGATCATGATGATTGGGTTCCATACGAGAGAGAACCAAACACAAGGAGGAAAGGATATATAAGAACCTTTCATGTGGTATGTCTTCTACACACCTGATCAAGGCTCATAAGAGTTGAAATGTGTTGTGTTCAGTTTTTTAACTATTTTTATTCCCTAAATGATTTTAAATGTCATCTAACAAACCTGATTTTAATCACAGTTAATAAACACCGATTTATATTAATTTTTTCATTGAGATCCTACCTCAAAACGGAAGCGCCATCAGAGACGAACCCATTTTTTAATCCACGTGGAGTGCCTTCTGGGTCAGGAACGTACACTGCCACGGGATCAGATGAGCTGCATGCCACACGAGGGATACCGGTTTCTTTGAAAATCATGTCCAGTGTTGTTCCTGTGCAGCACAACTAGATTCAGCCTTGGTATGTGTAGCAGAAACAATCATCTATGAACGTCGGCCATGGGCGGCACGCATAGCAGATCTGCAATGACAAGCATGGGGGTCTCCTGCAGACCCCAGTCGTCATGCCAACCCATCGGTGCCCCACGATCATATGACAGGGGGCATCGATGGGTGGGGTTTGTGACGCACTTTTAGTGCAAGCATGTTGATTGCCGCTGTCAGAGATTGGCAGCAACATTTAACATGTTAACAGCCGCGGGTGGATCGCGATTCCATCCGCAATTGTTAGGGGCACATCATAGCCGATCGGATCAGCTGTCATGTGCGGGGAAAGATGGGGGCTCACCGCCAGAGCCCACATCAAAGTGAGAGAGGGTCATAAGTCGTTAAGGGGTTAATATTCTTACCATTTTCCTGGGCGAAGCGAGATGCCTCTAAAAACGTCACCTCTCGTTCGGCATCCAAATCCTTCTTGTTACCGCATAAAATAATGATAATGTTGGGACTGGCCAGCGTCCGCGCATCAGTGAGCCAGTTGGTCAAGGAGTTGTAACTCTCTCGGCTGCAAGAATCAAAAAATAAGCAAAAAACACAGGATATCAGTCTGTAAATGGTAAAAGCTGCAGTTTATAAAACGTGAAATAAGGCCTCTTTCACACATCCGTTTTTTTGTATCAAGCATGATCCGTCGAACACCTGAAGGGACGGATCCGGCACTGAAAGAAAAAAACTGATGCAACGGATCCGTTTTTTTTGCTGGATCCGACCTGAACTTTTGAACCCAGAAAAAGAGGGTTTTGGATGTCTGGAGACACTGGAAAATGTAGTAGTAGTAGTAGTAGTAGTAGTAGCAGTAGTAAACCTTGGTTTCCAGAATCCGGATCAGACTTTTGACGGATTGCACAAAAATCTGATCCGGTTCCATTGACTTCTATTGTTTCCGGCCGCCTGATGAGCCGCTTCAGGCGGCTTCGGCAAACAAAAAAAACGTTACATGCACCGTTTTGTCCGGCCGCCGGAATGTACATTTCCGCTGGATCCGGACAAAAACGGATACAACGCAATGACATCAGGCACGATCCGGCACTAATGAAAGTCAATGGTAAAAAAACGCATCCGGTACCGGATCCGTTTTTTTACCAACACGCCGGATCATGCCTGATACAAAAAAACGGATGTGTGAAAGAGGCCTAACCCGCCGGCCAGGGCACCACAATCAGAAGATTTCTGCCACAGCGCAAGGAGGCCCCCTACTGGAGACTGAATATTCAGTGCAAGGAGACAGGCATCCTAATTCAGTTTTTGTACTAGCCTTTGAGCTTTTTCAGTAGCCGTCACGTTTTCATTTTATGTTATTGACGCGACGGTTTTATGCAGGAGAAGTTGAACTTTTTCTACTGCACCGGTTTGGATGAATTAATTATGCTGTGAATTATAACTTTCAGCATCGTGTGGATCTCCAACAAGTGGACATTTCTTTTAATATGCAATGTAGAAACTGAATTTTATACTAAATAAAAACAAATGATTACAAGAAAACTTTGGTCAGATCCCCTGGAAACTCAAAGACCTGATGACAGGTAGGAGTCTGCTTTGATCATGTAGCGATCACAAAAGGTACAGATGATAAATGTATGATTGCTGGGGGTCTAATAAATTGGACCTTCAATGATCACGAAACTGGATGTCCCAAAGTCCCTTCTGTGAATGGAGTGATCGGGACCATCAGTCCCCTCACTTCTATGGGCAGCCAGTAGGGTGTATGAAAGACCACCGCTCCCATAGACCGTGAATGCAGCACTGGTCACACTTGCTCCATTTACATGTAGGATTTTGGTACAAGATGAAAAGTTCTTGATCCTTCATTAAAAGGCCCATTCAAACAATCCAGCGTAGAAATGCTTGTTCCCAATTATAAGAACGTCTGAATAGGCCACCAACACCTGATGAACGAGGAAAATGCTTGTTCGTCGGGTGCAATGATATTTAAGAAGGCTTAACAATAATTGTTCTCAGTAGTACGTTAACTGACAGCCGTGATAATGAGGAGTTTACTCGGCGCAAAGTGTCCGTCCAACGCTACAGAGGTGCTTTACGGTGCACAAACCCGACCCCGAGTCTTCATATCCAATACAGGAAGAGCTGGAAATAAAACAACCAAAAGCAGAAATCTCCATTTATAAATCACAGTCATCGCCGGGGCTGGAGAAATCGCTGCCTTCCTGGCCCTCCGTGACCTTTGGATTGGTAAGAGGCGACGTTCTTAGATAAAGCACAGATGTAATTGTTCTGACAGGAGCTCAGAGGAGGTCACACGCCGACTTCTCAGGAACTGGATCTACAACGGTTGATTATTAACTTTTGTTCTGGGCCATGATGAAATCTTCCGCCGCGGCTCCAGACCGGTCTAACAGCAGCCTTGTGTGCAGATAAGAAGATATCTGAGGACACGCAGCGATGCAGGAACCCGGCACGGGAGCAGAGATCTGCAGGTGCCATTATTGTTCATGGGCGAGTCTGGTCTAGAAAAGCTTCTGGAAATTCAAAGTTAGTACAGGAGGTCTGCCGTCCGGGGTAATCATCTCTTGGTGTGGTGTGTCCAGGATCCTGATCTCTAGGCAGGGTGTGGGGTCTGCTGGTCAGTATCCAGATCTGTTGGGGGCGGTGTCTGCTTTTCAGGATCCTCATCTCTTGTGAGAGGTGGAGTGGGGTAAATCTGACACTCAGGATTCTCATCTCTTGGGGGGTGGGGGTTTGGTATGGGTCTGACGGTCAGGATCCTCATCACTTGGGGGGGGGGCTGACAGTCAGGATTCTCATCATTTGATCACTTGGGAGGAGGGGTGTCTACCGGTCAGGGTCATCCTCATCACTTGGAGGAGTGTAAATCTGCCGGTCAGGATCCTAAACTCTTGAGGGGGGTCTACCAGTCAGGGTCACCCTCATTGCTTGGGAGGGTTTAAATCTGCCGGCCAGGATCCTCATCCCTTGGGGGAGGGGTTTTCTGCCGGTGAGAATCCTCATCTCCTGGGAGGGGGCTCTACAGGTCAGGATTGACCAAGTGGACACCCCCTTGTCAATGACTATTCACCAAGGCAGGTCTGTGCTTCATGGCACCATCCCCGCCACACCAGAAATGGCCAGAAATGCATTTTTTAGGCAGTCGGTGCTACATGAGTCATTACTTCAATTCACTGAACGACCCCTTTTCTTCACCTCTTCTGTTCTTTATACACAGCTCTATAAAACTGTAAAAAAATAAAATGCGACAATCCCTTGCAGACATGTTTTTTGTTTTTTTCCTCTCTTCTTCCAAGAGTCATAACTTTTTTATTTTCCATCAACATAGCCGTATGTGGGCTTTTTTTTTTCCATTTTTGAGGGACAAGTTGAAGCTTTCAATGACAACACGATTCTCCAGATCAGTACAACTCCGGTGATCCCAAACTTTTTATATTTTAATGGTGAAAAAAAACAAAAAACAAACATTCAGAACTTTGTAAAAAAAAATAAATAAATTTTGTCTGTTTCGCCATTTTCTGAGACCCATAACTTTTTTGTTTTTCTTTCGACTGAGCTGTGCGAGGACTTCTACTCTGATGTTCGTATTGTTACTTCTTTGGGGTACATATAACGTTTTGATCCCTTTTTATCACACACTTTGAAAAGTGCCACAACAGAAAAAAAAATGGTAATTCTGGCGTTTTGATTTATTTTTTCTTTATGGAATTTTCCTTATGGGTTGAGTTTATATTTTGAAAAATCAGCTTTTAGGATCTATTTTTGAACTGGGGAAAGGAGGGGTTGATTTATTTCTTTGTTTTTTATTAAAAATGTTACGTTATTGTTTTAGTGCAGTATGTAGTCAGACTACGCATCTCCTTTGGAGCCCAGCTTCATAGGAGCACCAAGATGGTAGTTATGGGGGGCCTTCAGTAGGTCCACATCTGCAAAGGCAACCCCACATCTCCCCGTAATCGCTGCTGTTAGCGGCAGTCGCTGGCTCTATAACACAGAGTGCCTGCCCAGTGTGGATTATCAGCTCATAAGCCCACTCCACACACCCACTCCCATCGTAGAACTTATCAGTACTCATTTAGACATAAGAAATAGAACCTACATTAAAACCAAAAAATACAAATAAATCAAAATTGGCAGCCAACAAACAAGTTATAACTGTAAAAAATTAACAAAATTTAAAAAAAAATGGCTAAAATATCCTGGAGGTTCAACATTCACAGACCTGAACTGGTTAATATATATTGTTTTGTATTTAGGTTTATCAGTAAGACTACACCCAGATTGTCGGCAGTGCTCGCTGGTAGAGACTCACCTGGCAATGTCATAGACTAAGAGCGCCCCCGCTGCTCCTCTGTAGTAACTGCGGGTAACTGACCTGATAAAAGAGAGAAGCAAAAAAATCAGCTGAGATCACTAGTATTAATGTACAATAGTGGAAGATCCAAAAAAAATGGAAAACAATGTGTAGAAGAGATCAAGAATCTGCAGAGTGCAAAAAATAAAATAAAAGGATATTTAAAAGGGATCTGCCAGTGTAGAATATCACCGAGACATGCAATTATTCTACGATCAGTCCTGTTCAAACCATGTGAACAAAAGGAGTCGGCTGTGGTGCAGGGCTGCGTCCCCCCTTCTCCGACCTCCCTACTCCGTGACACCGGTCACTTGCTGTAAAAAAGGAACAGCAGCACAGCTCCATGAAAGTGAATATGGCCGGAATCAGCTTCCTGCACGGCCGCTGCTTGTCGTGCCAATGTGGGAGGACAGAAAAGCAAATCCAGAGCTAAATCAGTGCTGCAACTCAGTCCTAGAGGTCAGAACCCATATGGCGTACCCCAGAGTTACACCGTCACTTTATAAGATTGGAATACTCCTTTAAGAAAGGCATCTCCTGAAGAAAACCCAATTGATCTGTCATGAGTCTGGCTTCTGAAGTCCCCAGTTTTGCTGGGGGTCACATTACACTTACCTAAATCTCTCCTGTCCGGCTGTATCCCAGATCTGCAGCTTCACCGATTTACCCCCCACATTGACAACCCTGGAGCCGAACTCCACTCCGATCGTGTGATTAGAGTCTTGCTTAACTAGAAGGCAAAGAAAAGGAGAACGATGACTGGTCCATGTCTCCATGGTCCCAGGGGTTGTCCCATTAAATACATTTATCCACAAGCGTATAATCGCTGGGGATCCTTCCAACTGATTGCGAGGATAGGGGTCACATTGTCCCTTGTGTGACAGAAGTGGTAGCACTCGTGTGACTGCTGCGTTTACTTCTATGGGAAGACAACTTTTCCATTAGTCTCATAGAAGTGAATGAAGCATGTAGAGATACACTGCATTCACTCAGCGAACCTTAGGACCCCCGTTTCCAGGACTAATGATAGTCTCAGGCGGTCAGGTTTCCATCAATCATACAATTATCGCCTAACTTGTGACTACATGCTAAATCCGGACTATGACATAGTGACCACCATTACACTCTGGTGCAGATTCATAAAAAAAAGGTTTTCCATTACTTTTATATTGATGATCTATCCTCAGGATAAGTCATCATTATCAGATCAATGGGGGGTTCGATGCCCAGCACCTCCAGTAATCAGCTCCGGGGGTAGCCGGATGTAAAGTGTGACCACAGGCGGAAGAACTCAGCTCCGCACATGGCTCAGATCAGTTCTTCTACTCTTTATTGAGCTGCAGTACCTGGCAGCGGCCACTACACGATGTATGGCGCTGCGCTGTCCCGATTGTACTCACGGCTGATGTCCGTCTTGTGCAGGAGGAGATACCTCGGCTCCCCCAAAAAAATTCAGTGCTTTAAAAATAAAAGTAGAGTAAATTCCACTTTTTTTTTCTGCAGTCGGCAGAAAAAAAAACTAAATGTGGAAAGCGACACAGATTCTTAAACATTCTGGTGGTTTTTCACCTTCTATAATGCAAAGTTACTGCCCCTATGTAGCTTTACTGCAGATTGGTGGTGATGAGTGAGTGGTGGTCTCAGCGGTAGGACCCCAAACAAGACATTCAGTAAGTCATATCACGGGAGATCCTGACCCATATAATCCTAGTGACAACATCTGTATCGTCCGGATCTGTGCGCATCAATGACAAAATCACCCATCAGGCACAGACGAGGACCACTACTCACACTTGCTCTCGATGAACTGGTGGAGGAGGCAGGACTTCCCCGTTCCAGCGCTGCCGATGACGAGGAACTTGAAGAGAAAATCTGAAATGAATATTAATAATTAAATCAGTTGTATAAATAGCATTTCCCCATGTGTACAGCAGCCAACAGCTGGGGAAGGGTCCGCTGCTTGTTCCACTGGTTTATAGTGGAAACCGTCAACATGTCTGTTGTGAGCATCCCCCCGACCAAAGCGGATAATGCAAAAATACCACACAGAGGAGGAACCAGTGACCCCGATGTAAGTGTCCAGTCACTACTGCACAGACACTGAGCCGGCAAAGAAATCTGGGGGCTTTCAGCACCGCAGGGTTGTAAATGCAGCTCCAGAGCACAGAACAGCAAGTAACTCGGGATATAGAAAATAACTGTACACAAAGCAGAGACAGTAAGGACAACAGGCAGCGGGGAAAAAAGAGCACAACGGCGGAGTGCGTGCCGGAATCATCGCAGTCCAGACCCGCCGATCTGCCCCCGCACCGGAAGATGGAGGAGGTCACAGCACAGCGCTCACACTGCGGCCACCAGACAGGAAACCACAAGTCAGAGCTGAAGAAGAGACTGCTCCGATTACACAACCCCACAGACATGGCTGAAGAGTCCACAGAGACATCTCAACACTCTCCTCTCCGTCACCATGACACGAGACATCCTCCCGTCACCATCAGACATCTCTCCCCCCACCGTCACCATCAGACATCTCCCCCCACCGTCACCATCAGACATCTCTCCCCATCGTCACCATCAGACATCTCTCCCCCACCACCATCAGACATCTCTCCCACCCACCATCAGACATCACCCCCCACCGTCACCATCAGACATCCTCTCCCCCACCATCAGATTCTCCCCCCCCACCGTCACCATCAGACACCTCTCCCCCCAACGTCACCATCAGACATCTCTCTCCCCCACCATCAGACATCTCCCCCCACCGTCACCATCAGACATCTCTCCCACTGTCACCATCAGACACCTCTCCCCCCAACGTCACCATCAGACATCTCTCTCCCCCACCATCAGAAATCTCCCCCCAACGTCACCATCAGACATCTCCCCCCCCAACGTCACCATCAGACATCTCCCCCCACCCAACGTCACCATCAGTCATCCCCCCCACCGTCACCATCAAACATCTCCCCCCACGCCGTCACCATCAGACATCTCCCCCCACCGTCACCATCAGACATCTCCCCCACTGTCACCATCAGACACCTCTCCCCCCAACGTCACCATCAGACACCTCTCCCCCCAACGTCACCATCAGACACCTCTCCCCCCAACGTCACCATCAGACACTCTCCCCCAACGTCACCATCAGACACCTCTCCCCCCAAGTCACCATCAGACACCTCTCCCCCCAACGTCACCATCAGACACTCTCCCCCCCAACGTCACCATCAGACACCTCTCCCCCAACGTCACCATCAGACACCTCTCCCCCCCACGTCACCATCAGACATCTCCCCACCCAACGTCACCATACAGTCATCCCCCACCATCACCATCAAACATCTCCCCCCGCCGTACCATCAGACATCTCCCCACCGTCACCATCAGACATCTCCCCACTGTCACATCAGACACCTCCCCGCCAACGTCACATCAGACACCTCCTCCCCCAACGTCACCATCAGACACCTCTCCCCCCACGTCACCATCAGACACCTCTCCCCCCAACGTCACCATCAGACATCTCCCCCACTGTCACCATCAGACACCTCTCCCCCCCAACGTCACCATCAGACATCTCCCCCACTGTCACCATCAGACATCTCCCCCACTGTCACCATCAGACATCTCCCCCACTGTCACCATCAGACATCTCCCCCCAGTGTCACCATCAGACATCTCCCCCCCACACCGTCGCCATCAGACATCTCTCCCCCACCGTCACCATCAGACATCTCCCCCCCCACCGTCACCATCAGACATCTCCCCCCTCCCCCGTCACCATCAGACATCTCTCCCCCCCACCGTCACCATCAGACATCTCCCCCCCCCACCGTCACCATCAGACATCTCCCCCCTCCCCCGTCACCATCAGACATCTCTCCCCCCACCGTCACCATCAGATATCTCTCCCCCCACCATCAGACATCTCTCCCCCCACCGTCACCATCAGATATCTCTCCCCCCACCATCAGACATCTCTCCCCCCCACCGTCACCATCAGATATCTCTCCCCCCCACCATCAGACATCTCTCCCCACTGTCACCATCAGACATCTCCCCCTCCCCATCAGACATCTCCCCCCCACACCGTCACCATCAGACATCTCTCCCCCCCACCGTCACCATCAGACATCTCCCCCCCACACCGTCACCATCAGACATCTCCCCCTCCCCCGTCACCATCAGACATCTCTCCCCCCCACCGTCACCATCAGACATCTCCCCCTCCCCCGTCACCATCAGACATCTCTCCCCCCACCGTCACCATCAGACATCTCTCCCCCCACCATCAGACATCTCTCCCCCCACCGTCACCATCAGACATCTCTCCCCCCACCATCAGACATCTCTCCCCCCCACCGTCACCATCAGACATCTCCCTCCCCAACCGTCACCATCAGATATCTCTCCCCTCCACCATCAGACACCTCTCCCCCCCAACGTCACCATCAGACATCTCCCCCAGTCACCATCAGACATCTCCCCCAGTCACCATCAGACATCTCCCCCAGTCACCATCAGACATCTCCCCCAGTCACCATCAGACATCTCCCCCAGTCACCATCAGACATCTCCCCCCGTCACCATGACGAGACATCTCCCAGTCACCATGGAACATCACTTCGCCATTCACCATGGCATTCACCATCTTCCTCCCATGAGCCGTGCCTCACCGTATGTCTCCGACATGTTTCCGCGCTCTGGGCCCTCTCTTCCTCCTCCGGCCCGGGGCCCGGACTGCTTCTCCTCTTCCTCTATCGTTTCTTAGTGAGCTGAAGGACCTTTGATGACGTCACGGCCATGTGAGCAGTCACGTGGGCTGATCCGGTACATGGGCGGAGTCAGCGGCTGTACCTGGTGGGTGTTGTGTGCAGTTGTCTCTGCTGTCCCCGGGTGCAGGCCTCTGTCCTGGGCTCCTGTCAGCGGCTCCCTCCTCTGTGCTGTGCCGCCATCACCCCTTCCTGACAGGGACAAGCTGCGGTATTTCCTCCCCAGAGCCTCCTTAGTTCCCGTCCCCTCCGCTGTATGAGGCTTGTTTAGTGCAGGACGGCTTGTAATGCCATCATTCACATTACCAGATATCGTAATGAAAAACGCGTAAAAACCTTCCAAGTGAGGGGAATCCTGCCGTTGTCATGCTGAGTAGTTATGGGCACCATAGGGCCAAGATGGCGGCTTCCAGTTGGCCCCAGTGATGGCACACCGAGGGGTCTGCGGGTCCCAGTGCTCAGCTCTCAAATTTGGTGCAAAATTTAAAATGCTTTTATTTCCGTCTTCCACAGTTTTTGTGACGTTTTAGCCCTGAAAGTTGCAAATCCTTTAAAAAGTAAATGACAAAAATCTTTAGCTCCACCTGACAATGGCCACTATGGAGCTGGGAACATCCCTGTGATGCTCCACACGAGGTTGTGTCCGTAATACGGAGGCGCCGTGTGGGAGGAAGCGCTGGGCTTTGTAGTCCTGGCCATTATATATCGGACAGGAACAGAATAGAAAATAAAAGCAACGATTGCCCAACCCCCACTGGACTGTCTCCATAGACTTCAATGGCCACAATCTAAGCGAATGGCCGCAATCTACACTGAAGCGAAACGCGTTGCACGACAAAACTGGTGCAATTTTCTGGCTTGCGGCAGGTGTAGGGCTGCTGTTTGGCTTGAAAAGTAAAAATCACTGCTGTAAATTAAATTGAAGTCTATGGGGCAAAGTTGTGTAAGACCAAAAATCCAACCTAGTTTGAAAATTTCTTTTTTTGTAATGATTCAGTGTTACCATTAACAGTCATTAGATATAATGTTACTATTCAACACTTCATGTCGCCACATAGCCCTAGCTTAAATAGGTTGTCCAGGCTTGGTGCACAAATCAGCAGTAACTCTGTGTATGCGCACTCTGTCAAGATTCTCCGTGTGCAAGTGGTCATGTGACTGCAAGTATGTGATTTGTATACTTCTAGATACATTCTGACTACAGTCATGGCCAAAAGTTTTGAGAATGACACAAATATTATATTTTCACATGATCTGCTGCCCTCTGGTTTTTATGTGTGTCTGACAGATGTTTTTATCACAGACAGAAATATAATTGCAAACATATGAGTAACAAAAGCTTATATTGACAGTTAGAATGAGTTAATGCAGCAAGTCAATATTTGCAGTGTTAGATAAAGATAAACTTGCCACTCAACTTAACGAAAATAGTGAGTTTTTAATGTAGTCACGGTAGCTATGAAACGTTTCGGTCTTAACAATCAGACCTTCCTCAGTCACATAATGTACCGCAATGGGATGTTTACCATAGAGACCAGAGACGGTAAGCACTAGTGAAATCAGGTATCCTATGAGCAGAGACCCAATAATGGGGTGGGTGAACCTGAGTAATGATATAGAATCTGGTCACAGACGGGAGCGGTGAATAGGACGCGGCATCCACCGCAAGTCCATGTGAGCGACACACATGGACTTGCGGTGGATGCCGCGTCCTATTCACCGCTCCCGTCTGTGACCAGATTCTATATCATTACTCAGGTTCACCCACCCCATTATTGGGTCTCTGCTCATAGGATACCTGATTTCACTAGTGCTTACCGTCTCTGGTCTCTATGGTAAACATCCCATTGCGGTACATTATGTGACTGAGGAAGGTCTGATTGTTAAGACCGAAACGTTTCATAGCTACCGTGACTACATTAAAAACTCACTATTTTCGTTAAGTTGAGTGCTGAGTTTATCTTTATCTATTCACATGGTGTTGGAACCTACTACGGCTGTGCACACGCTCATCTTTTCATACAATATTGCAGTGTTGACCCTTCTCCTTCAGGACCTCTGCAATTCTCCCTGGCATGCTCTCAATCAACTTCTGGACCAAATCCTGGCTGATAGCAGTCCATTCTTGCACAATCAATGCTTTCATTTTGTCAGAATTTTTAGGTTTTTGTTTGTCCACCCGTCTCTTGATGATTGACCACAAGTTCTCAATGGGATTAAGATCTGGGGAGTTTACAGGCCATGGACCCAAAATCTCTATGTTTTGTACCCTGAGCCATTTAGTTATCACCTTTGCTTTATGGCAAGGTGCTCCATCATGCTGGAAAAGGCATTTTGATCGCCAAACTGCTCTTGGTGGGTTGGGAGAAGTTGCTCTTGGAGGACATTCTGGTACCATTCTTTATTCATGGCTGTGTTTTTAGGAAAGACTGTGAGAGAGCCGATTCCCTTGGCTGAGAAGCAACCCCACACATGAATGGTTTCAGGATGCTTAACAGTTGGCATGAGACAAGACTGGTGGTAGCGCTCACCTTGTCTTCTCCGAA
The DNA here is from genome assembly GCA_033576555.1 of Oophaga sylvatica. Taxonomy (NCBI): domain Eukaryota; kingdom Metazoa; phylum Chordata; class Amphibia; order Anura; family Dendrobatidae; genus Oophaga; species Oophaga sylvatica. Next base: position 34,154,686 of record JARQOD010000008.1, read on the forward strand.
TGAGGCGTTTTCCTGATGTCCCAAACAATCGAAAAGGGGATTCATCAGAGAAAATAACTTTACCCCAGTCCTCAGCAGTCCACTGCCTGTACCTTTTGCAGAATATCAGTCTGTCCATGATGTTTTTTCTGGAGAGAAGTGGCTTCTTTGCTGCCCTCCTTGAGACCAGGCCTTGCTCCAAGAGTCTCCGCCTCACAGTGCGTGCAGATGCACTCACACCTGCCTGCTGCCATTCCTGAGCAAGCTCTGCACTGCTGGTAGCCCGATCCCGCAGCTGAAACACTTTTAAGAGACGGTCCTGGCGCTTGCTGGTCTTTCTTGGGCGCCCTGGAGCCTTTTTGGCAACAATGGAACCTCTCTCCTTGAAGTTCTTGATGATGCGATAGATTGTTGACTGAGGTGCAATCTTTCTAGCTGCGATACTCTTCCCTGTTAGGCCATTTTTATGCATTGCAATGATGACTGCACGTGTTTCTTTAGAGATAACCATGGTTAACAGAAGAGAAACAATGATGCCAAGCACCAGCCTCCTTTTAAAGTGTCCAGTGGTGTCATTCTTACTTAATCATGACAGATTGATCTCCAGCCATGTCCTCATCAACACCCACACCTGGTTAATGGAGCAATCACTGAAAAGAGGTTAGCTGGTCCTTTTAAGGCAGGGCTGAAATGATGTTGAAATGTGTTTTGGGGGATAAAGTTCATTTTCTAGCCAAATATTGACTTTGCAAGTAATTGCTGTTAAGCTGATCACTCTTTATAACATTCTGGAGTATATGCAAATTGCCATTAGAAAAAGTGAAGCATTAGACTTTGTAAAAATTAATATTTGTGTCATTCTCAAAACTTTTGGCCATGACTGTAGACATGTCTGGCCTCGCTCAATTCAATTGTATAGATCCAGGCCGGAACATCTAGTCTGCAGGGGATCGTATGTAAGCAAATTGCATACCTGTGGTCACACATACACCTGCTCCCAGTCCTGAGAGCGTGCACACTGTGCGCTATGAGTGTTCACAAGTCTGCGGTCACACAGAAAGACTGCAGACTTGAACCCCAAATCTGGACACCCCCTTTAAAATGTTGAAATGCATTTTGTAAAAAAATATGGGTGTAAATAGACTGGTTGATTAAAGGGTAGCTCAGGCTAGGTGCTCAAGTTTGAAATCACCCAGACTTGTGAATTCTCACAGTGCACACTGTCAGGATTCTCCAGGAACAGGTAGTATGTGATTTGCATATACATGTAGTCAAGTGCTGACTAGAGATGCTCAGCCTCACTCAATTAACTAGTACTGGACTAGTCAGAATGTGGCCCCAAATATGCAAATTACATACTTGTGGTCACATGACCATCTGCTCCCTGCACTGGAGAATCCTGACAGCGTGCAGAGTTCGCACTGTAGACCATGTTCACATTTTGCATTTTTTCCCTTGTGTTTACAGTGCCAGCAAAGTCTGAGATTTCAGAAATCCCATGCACACAGCTTTTTTTTTTTCTTGTCCTCAGTATTTTGTGGAATACCTTATTATTTTGCAAAATGCCGCATGTCACTTCTTTTAGCGTTTTTGCAGCATTTTTTCGCCCATGGGTAAGTGCAAAAAATGTAGGTATCAGGTTTTGCTGCATTTTTATTGAAAAATGTATGTACAGCAGTATGTCAAATCCATTTATTTTTGTGATTTTCTTTTTATTGTTCCCAAATTTAAACCATAATGTCTTAGGCCTGGGTCTCACATAGCGATACACCAGCGATCCCGACAACGATATGCACTTGTCAGGATCGCTGGTGTGTCGCTACATGATCGCTGCTGAGCTGCCAAACAGGGAGCCAGGCCCATCAGACAGCGACATGCGGGTAACATCGCTTGTTACCGCAAGTGTACCTGGATACCCGCGCCTGATGCAGGGGCTGGTAACCCAGGTACACATGGTTTCCAGGCGCTGCGCGTGCCTGGAAACCCGCTGTGTACCTTGGTTACCAGCTCCCTGATCAGGGCGTGGTATTAGGTACACGCGGGCTTCTAGCACAGCCGCGCTGGAAACCTGTGTACCTTGGTACCAGGGATCGCTGGTCCCGCCTGTCACACGCAGCGATGCGTGCCTGTCAGCGGGTGTCACGCTGTCTCTGCATACAGGAGGACGGGATCTATGCTGACCCTAAGCTGGGGTCCTGACTAATCCCTCTACCTGGAGGTACTGTTGATGGTACAGAGGTCCAGGCCGCCAGCGTAACCCTATCTCCTGTGAATCCCTGACAACTGTAATCTAGTCCTGAGAAGGACCCTGATTACCACCACAGGGAACGGGAAGGTAACTGCCTACACACAGTATAAGACAAACGAGACAGTACAAGGGGTAAAATAAAAGACACCTTGCATACAAAACTACAACTACAGAGGGAACACCAACAGGTAAGGAGATAAATAATAAAGCGAGGAGAGGAGAAAACCACAACAGGTACTCTTAGCTTTAGACTTCTCAATATGATCCGCTCTGCTGGTCTGCATGAATGCTTTCACCGACACTTCCCTAGCAGACAGGCAGGTATTTGAAGGAATCCAATTATCGCAACATTAATTGCAGCTGAGCGAGGCTGGTCTTGTCCAGCACAGAGAGAGGGATAATTAACTCTCTCACTGCCGAAAAACACCCAGCAGCAGAAACTCAGCTGTGAGAAGTCAGGGTGTGCAATCGCGACGATCTTCGCAGCGTCACACCCGTGACAGTACCCCCCCTTCTACGAGGGGCCTCCGGACCCTCAGGGCCGGGTTTATCTGGGTGAGTAGTGTGGAAGGCCCGAACCAATCGGTCTGCGTTAATATCCGACGCAGGAACCCACATCCTCTCCTCAGGACCATACCCCCTCCAATGAACAAGGTACTGAAGGGACCGGCGATTCAGACGTGAATTGATGACTCTCGACACCTGGAACTCCAAGTTACCATTGACCACCACAGGAGGAGGAGGTAAAGGTGACGGTATCACCGGCGCCACATACCTCTTAAGCAACGATCTGTGGAACACATTATGAATTTTAAATGTGGGAGGGAGGTCAAGACGGAATGCAACCGGATTAATTATAGAACTGATCTTGTATGGCCGATGAACCTGGGACCCAGTTTCCAGGAGGGAACCTTAAGTTTTATATTCTTGGTAGACAACCATACCAGATCGTTCACACTTAGGTCCGGACCCGACACTCTCCTATCAGCCATACGTTTGTATCGGTTCCCCATAGTACTCAGATTATTCAGCACTCCTCTCCACACTGAAGCAAGTGACGACGAAAATCGTTGTAATGTATGTGGTACAGTTCATATAGCGTCTTGTGCTTGGGTGCGATGAAAATACTTGAGACACAGGTTGATAAAGAAAGTCTTGTATTGCTTCATACAAATTGGCAAAAATAAACACACAGGTTGCAAACACAGAAGCAGGAGACACAGCAGGCCAGAGTAATCTAAGCTCAGCAATAACTATCCACAACAGATTCAGATCTTCTTCTCTGTTACCGCAAGTCCATGCAAACGTGAGGCTCTCAAGAGCAGAGTTCAGAGTCCACAAGTGCTTCAGGGTTCCTCAATAGGAATGGCTGGAGTACAAGGTCCAAGGCTTCAGGAGTCAGAACACAGGTTCACTGCAGGCTAGATTCTGAAGCACTGATTACTCAGCTGTGGCTGTTTAAGAAGCAAACGGAGAGAATCAGGGCGGGAACATGCAAGCTGGAAAACTCCATTTTGACTGAGGGCAAGATAGCTACAGCAAAACAGAAAGCAAAAATGGCAGACGAACAAACTGAGTTTCAGAAACAGATACACAGAACCTTACATTACTCCCCCCTTAGGGACAACCTCCGGATGACCTCAGACCAGGCTTGTGTGGGTACCTCTGATGAAACTGACGGAGCAAGCGAGGAGCATTAACGTTATTGACTGGCTCCCATGAGTTGTCCTCCACTGGGTAGCCCTGCCATTTAATCAGATATTGTAACTGATTTCTATACAACCTGGAATCTAAAATCCTTTCCACCACAAATTCTTCCTGACCATCGACTAGCACTGGGTCAGGGCAAGGAGAAGAACGTCCAGGAAACGTATTGGGTGTCGCAGCCTTTAGTAGGGATACATGAAAGACAGGGTGGATTCTCATAGTTCTGGGCAATTGAAGACGACAAGCAACGGCACTTATAATCTTACTGATTTTATAGGGTCCAATGTACTTATGTCCCAACTTAGACGATGGAATCCTTAACTTAAGATTTCTGGTTGACAGCCAGACCAGGTCTCCTACCTTAAAAGCTGGTGCAGGTTTACGAAATTTATCTGCTGCCTTCTTGTACCTTTCCTGAGCCGATTCCAGATTCTCCTTTAGAAGATCCATATTCTTCTGTAAAGTCGTGACTCTTTCAGCCACTGCTGGCAAAGGCGTCTCTATGGGAAATCGTGGTAGAATGTTAGGATGATAACCTAGATTAGAGTAAAAAGGAGACTGTTTAGTGGAGGCACTCTGAGAGTTGTTGTAAGAGAACTCAGCCAATGGAAGTAGATCCACCCAATCATCCTGTAGGTGGCAGATAAAGCAGCGGAGATACTGCTCCAGGGTTTGATTGGTTCGTTCGGTTTGTCCATTAGTCTGGGGATGAAAAGCAGAAGAAAGGTTTACTTTAATGTCCAATGCTGCACAGAAATTTTGCCAAAACCTAGAAGTGAATTGCACCCCTCGATCCGAAATAACCTCATCCGGTACTCCATGTAAACGAAACACATCTTTAATCATCAAATCTGATGTCTGTTTTGCAGTGGGTAAGCCGACACAAGGGATAAAATGAGCTGCCTTTGTTAAACGGTCAACCACCACTAGAATAGTGTTCTTCCCTTGAGAGGTTGGTAATTCCACAATGAAGTCCATAGAAATGGATCCCCACGGGCGGGACGGGGTGGGAAGAGGCTGTAACAGACCAGTTGGTGAAGAGCGAGGTGTTTTGCATCTTGCACAAACCTCACACGAAGTGACATAGTCCAAAACATCCTTCCTACAAGTGGGCCACCAAAAGAAACGAGAAAGAAATTCCTGTGTCTTTAGAATTCCTCTATGCCCGGCTATTTTGGAATCGTGAATGAGTTGCAATACTCTCAATCTGACTGTTTCAGGTATATACAGACGTTGTCCCAGAATCCACACACCATTCTTAAAGACAAGACTTACGTCCCTTGGGGGTTGAGCCAAAAAAGAATCCGCATGGTATGCTTCCTTGATGTCTTTAATTAGGTCTTGATGATGAATCACTCCTAGGAATCTAGAGTCAGGAAGAATAGTCTTAGGAGGAGTAATTGGACGTGTCTCTGCTGAGTAAATCCTAGAGAGTGCATCAGCCTTTCCATTGCGCGATCCTGGTCTATAAGAAATAATAAAATTAAATTGGTTTAAGAAAAGATTCCAGCGAGCCTGGCGGGGAGTCAGGCACTTAGCCGACCTGATAAACTCAAGATTACGATGGTCTGTCAGAACGACTATTTGCTGTGCAGCTCCTTGAAGAAGGTGTCTCCATTCTTTGAAGGCGGCAATAATGGCCAACAACTCTCTATTGCCCACATCGTAGTTCTTCTCAGCCGAAGACAACTGTTGGGAAAAGAAGGCACAGGGATGCAAGACATTCTTCTCACCTGTTCTCTGAGAGAGTATAGCTCCCACGGCACAGTCTGAAGCATCCACCTCTATTATGAAGGCAAGCTCTGGGTTGGGATGTACTAGGATAGGTGCAGTGGTAAATTTATCTTTTAGACGGGAAAATGCTTCCTGGGCTTGGGGAGTCCAGGAGAACTTAGACTCTTTCCGGGTAAGTTGGGTGATAGGTGACACTACCTCAGAGAAATTTCTAATGAAACGTCTATAGAAGTTTGCAAACCCGATGAAGCGCTGTACCTCCTTCACATTTCTAGGACTTGGCCAATCATTGATGGCTTGGGTTTTACTTCCATCCATACTAATTCCTTGTGTAGACAGTACATACCCCAGAAATTGAATTTCGGTCTTATGGAATTCACACTTTTCAAGCTTGATGTAAAGATGATTTTGTCTTAGACGTTCCAAGACCATTCTCACATGTCCATGATGTTCCTCTGTGGAGTTAGAAAAAATTAAAATATCATCCAAATAAATTACCACGAATGTATCTAGGAGATCCCTGAAGATGTCATTCACCAAGTGCTGGAAAGTGGCTGGGGCGGTACTCAGACCAAAAGGCATAACCAGATATTCAAAGTGTCCATAGCGTGACCTGAATGCAGTCTTCCATTCATCCCCAGGTCTAATACGGACTAAGTTATAGGCCCCACGAAGATCTAGTTTAGAAAAAATTTTGGCATGTCGCACTCTCTCCAATAACTCAGGGATTAAAGGCAATGGATAACGGTTTCTAATAGTAACCTTATTGAGTTCCCTATAGTCTACGCATGGTCTCAGGGATCCATCTTTCTTCTTTACAAAGAATATGGGTGCCCCTGCAGGAGATGAAGAGGGGCGTATGAAGCCCTTGGCTAGATTTTCGTCTATGTACTCTTTTAAAGCCTTCAGCTCGGGCCCCGCCAGGGGGTAGATCTTACCAAAAGGTATCTCTGCTCCAGGCAATAATTCAATTGGACAATCATATGGACGGTGAGGAGGAAGCTGGTCAGCGTTCTTCTTGTCACATAAATCCACATAGTCCTGGTATACAGCTGGTAGTTCAGGGACTGACATGGTTCCTTTAGGAACAGAGCAAGCTGAAATTTTTGGACTCATCTGTTTCTCTGGAAAGTGTAATTCCTTGGTCTCCCAGTTAATGGTAGGATTCTGAGCCTGCAGCCATGGTAGCCCTAGAATAATGGGAAAGTGAGGAGAAGAGATAAGCATAAAGGACAGTTTCTCTTGATGATCTTTACCCATAAGAACCTTTAAAGGCTCTGTTTCCTGATCCACTGGTCCAGAGGTCAGCAGGGAGCCATCCACAGTTTCCATCTGTACTGGAGCAGCCTTCTTCACTGAACGTATTCCCTGTTTTAGAGCAAAGGAGACATCCATAAAATTTCCACTTGCACCTGAGTCGATCATAGCAGAGCTAGACACCCAGGCTGAGTCAACCCAGAGTTTGATGGAAAGAAAACAGTGAGAATTGTTTTTCTTACAACTCAGCTGGGACACCGCTGAGGAAACTTGAAAGATGGCAGCATTTACACAGTCAACGTCCTCAGAGGTAACGGAGTTTAAGTCCGAGAATCAAGATCTGTTGCTGCAGCTCTCTCTGGAGCCTGAGGCTCGGAACTGACAGATCCCCTCTCGCAACACTCACAATGAATGAGTGCTGCAGTAGTCTTGCGAGAACGGCTGGGACAGTTAATAATAAAGTGCCCTGACTTACCACAATAAAAACATAGATTCTCCTTAAAACGATGTTCCTTGCGTGCATCACTAACCCGTCGTAGTAAAGAGTCTACCTGCATGGGTTCAGGTTCAGGTTCCCGTGTAATCCTATTCAAAGGTTCCTTAGCTGGAGAGGAAGGTAGGAAAAGGTTAGTACGATTGCTTTCGAACCATCTCTCTTGCCTGCGTTCAGTTAAACGAGTATCAATGCGGATGCAGTAGTTAATAAAGTCACCTAACGCAGTGGGAGGGTCGGCACGAGCAAGTTCATCCTTAATTAGTGGGGATAACCCCTTTCGAAAAATAGATTTTTTGGCGGAATTGTCCCAGGTGGTATCAAGGGCCCATCTCCTGAAATCCAAGGCATATTCAGCTACCGAGTGCTTACCTTGGCGCAAAGCTAACATGGCTGCTTCAGCTGTTGCACCTCGATTGGGGTCATCAAACACCTGCCCCATGGCTGAAATAAAATCATCAAGGTGATTCAAACAATCATCCTCAGTCTCAATCAGAGGGTTTGCCCATATCAAAGCCTTGTTGGTAAGCAACATAATTATAGTAAGCACCTTAGATCGTTCAGTAGGAAATTGTGAAGCATGTGCAGAAAAAAAAAGATTGCATTGATTAACAAATCCCTGTATTTTTCACGTTCACCACCAAAACGAAAAGGGGGCAACTTGGGAATCCCAGAACTCGGGGCCACGGCAGGAGCCTGGACTCGCCCCTCCAGAACCTCAATCCTGGCTCGCAAATCCTGGGTAGTCTGTCCAACCACTTGCAAATTGTGATTATTTAGGTCCTGAAGATTTGTAAAACGGGTCTTTATATTCTGCAAATCTGCAAGGATATTGTCAGTCACTCCGCAAAGTTCCTTTATACGGGCCTCCATTTTCCAGATCTTTTAAGACAGGATACTGGAAGAAGAGGAGAGAAAAAAAAAACAATAGTGTTCACCTGTGGCAACACTGAAGAAAGAAAAAACTTTAAGGGAACTGCTCACCTGGAATGGTTGTGAGAAGTCACAACCACTATCATCACAGAAAGCTTTCAACCAGACATCTGATATCCAGAGTTTCAGCAGACAAAAAGAGAAGAGGAAAAAAAAAACAAAACAATAGTGTTTACCTGTGATAACACTGCAGAAAAAAAACTTAAGGGAATTGCTCACCTGGAATGGTTGTGAGAAGTCACAACCACTGTCATCACAGAAAGTACAACCGGACATCCGATATCCACAGTACAGCAGACAAGCCTTTCAGACCCAGCAGACACTAACGTTTGGCTTCAGAATCTTGTAATGTATGTGGTACAGTTCATATAGCGTCTTGTGCTTGGGTGCGATGAAAATACTTGAGACACAGGTTGATAAAAAAAAGTCTTGTATTGCTTCATACAAATTGGCAAAAATAAACACACAGGTTGCAAACACAGAAGCAGGAGACACAGCAGGCCAGAGTAATCTAAGCTCAGCAATAACTATCCACAACAGATTCAGATCTTCTTCTCTGTTACCGCAAGTCCATGCAAACGTGAGGCTCTCAAGAGCAGAGTTCAGAGTCCACAAGTGCTTCAGGGTTCCTCAATAGGAATGGCTGGAGTACAAGGTCCAAGGCTTCAGGAGTCAGAACACAGGTTCACTGCAGGCTAGATTCTGAAGCACTGATTACTCAGCTGTGGCTGTTTAAGAAGCAAACGGAGAGAATCAGGGCGGGAACATGCAAGCTGGAAAACTCCATTTTGACTGAGGGCAAGATAGCTACAGCAAAACAGAAAGCAAAATGGCAGACGAACAAACTGAGTTTCAGAAACAGATACACAGAACCTTACAATCGTTCCTCCTCAGGAACCCCAGAAGAGCCCCCCCTATTGAAGGTACAAAACTGGGGGTGAAAACCATATGCCCCAAAAAACGGGGACTTACCAGTGGACTCGCTCCGCCTATTAGAGCAAACTCCGCCAGAGGCAAGAAAGAATCCCAGTCCTCCTGGTTCTCTGACACAAAACACCGGAGATATGTCTCCAAGCTCTGGTTCAGACGCTCTGTCTGACCATTGGACTGTGGGTGAAAAGCCGATGAAAATGACAACTGCATCCCCGCCGTGTACAAAATGCTTTCCAGAATTTGGACACAAACTGAGACCCCCGATCCGACACCACATCGGAGGGTACCCCGTGAAGTCTTACAATCTCCCCAATAAACACCTGCGCAAGAGTTTTAGCATTAGGAAGAGCGATAAAATGTGCCATCTTGCTGAACCTGTCCACTACAACGAGTATGACTGTTTTACCCGAAGATGGCGGGAGGTCCGTAATGAAGTCCATAGACAGATGAGTCCACGGACGCTCCGGGATCTTCAAAGGTAAGAGGGTCCCAGACGGACGGGTATGTGGGGTCTTAGAGCGCGCACAAACCTCGCAGGACGCGACAAAAGTTACCACCTCCCTATGTAAGTTAGGCCACCAAAACCGGCATGAGAGGAGATCCTCAGTTGCTTTACTCCCTGGGTGTCCTGCCAAAGCTGAATTATGGTGTGCCTCGATCACCTTTTGTCGCAACTGATTTGGAACAAACAGTCTCCCTGGAGGTCCTACAGGGGCGTCCCCCTGAGCCTCCAATACCTCCTCCTCAAGCTCAGAGCATACTGCCGACACCACCACCCCCTCCTGAAGGACCGGAACCGGGTCCTCCGTATTCCTAGCCCCTGGGAAACAGCGAGATAAGGCATCCGCCTTAACATTTTTTGACCCAGGACGATATGTGACGACAAAATTAAACCTGGTAAAAAACAACGACCACCTAGCTTGTCTGGGATTCAGACGTTTAGCGGACTCTAAATATAGCAGGTTTTTGTGATCGGTAATGACGGTGACTGGGTGGACTGCCCCTCCAAAAAATGACGCCACTCCTCAAAAGCTAACTTAATGGCCAAGAGTTCCCTATTGCCGACATCATAATTCCTCTCCGCGGACGACAATTTTTTAGAGAAGAAGGCGCACGGATGCCATTTACCAGGGGACGAACCTTGTGACAATACTGCTCCCACCCCTACCTCGGAAGCATCCACCTCAACAATGAACGGCTGTGACGCATCAGGCTGAATAAGTATGGGTGCTGAAGCAAAACATCTTTTCAAGGAAGAAAACGCTTGACAAGCCTTGTCAGACCACTTTGAAAAATCCGTCCCTTTTTTAGTCATGTCTGTGAGAGGTTTAACTATGGACGAAAAATTACGAATGAATTTCCGGTAGTAGTTAGCAAACCCCAAGAAACGTTGTAATGCCTTAAGATCCTCTGGCAGATCCCACTCAAGAACTGCCCGCACTTTCCCAGGGTCCATACGAAAACCGGATGCTGACACCAGGAATCCTAAAAACTGAAGTTCCTGTACGGCGAACACACACTTCTCCCATTTGGCGTACAGTTTATTATCCCGCAAGATCTGTAACACCTGTCTAACATGCTCCTGATGAGACACAAGATCCGGCGAGTAAATTAAGATATCATCCAAATATATGACCACAAACTGTCCCATTAGGTGGCGAAAGATGTCATTTACAAAGTGTTGAAACACCGCCGGGGCAATACTCAGACCAAATGGCATGACAAGGTTCTCATAATGCCCCTCCGGAGTGTTAAACGCCGTCTTTTACTCATCCCCCTCCTTCATCCTAATCAGATTGTACGCCCCTCTGAGATCCAACTTAGAGAACCATTTGGCACCCACGATCTGATTGAAAAGATCGGGAATAAGTGGGAGCGGATACGGATCTCGGACCGTAATCCGATTAAGCTCACGGAAATCCAGGCAAGGGCGTAGGCCTCCATCTTTTTTCTTCACAAAGAAGAACCCCGCGGCCACCGGGGAAGATGAAGGTCTAATATGCCCCTTAGCCAGACTCTCTGAAATATAATCCTTCATGGCCTGTCTCTCAGGACCAGAAAGGTTATACAACCTAGATTTCGGTAATTTGGCCCCAGGGATCAAGTTAACAGAACAGTCATATTCGCGATGAGGAGGTAATTCTTGACACCCTTTCTCCGAGAATACATCCTCAAAGTCTACCAGAAATGGAGGTAAGGCCCTAGGAGCGACCGCACCAATGACCGTATTCATGCAGTTCTTATTACAGAATTCACTCCATTGGCTTATCTCTCTGGATTGCCAATTAATAACCGGGTTATGCTTAGTTAACCAAGGAAGGCCCAGCACTATAGGAGTAGGAAGACCCTCCAACACATAACAAGACAACAGTTCTTTATGCAACGCCCCCACTTGAAGATCTATGTTATGCACTGCTTGCAAAAAACTTCCCTGACCGAGAGGTCTGGCGTCGATCGAGAATATGGGGACGAGTTTAGCCAACACACTCAATCGCATACCTTGCACCCGGGCAAAGCGAGCATCCACCAGATTAGCCCCGGCCCCACTATCCAGAAGAACAGATATCCTCTCAGTTCTCGCACCCACCACCACCTCCGCCGGTACGAGAAACAGACGAATTTAGGGACGAAATACTTACTCCCAGATTGCCGTCCACCACACAATCTGGGATCAATAGTTTTCCGGCGACTTCTCACTCTGCAAAGGACGGGATGGACACCCCCCAATAAAATGTCCCTTTTTCCCACAGAAGAAACAACTTCTTGTTTTGTGGCGCCCCACCGATCCCCTCCCCCGGAATGATGTCCCTCCTAATTGCATAGGCTCCTCTGGACTGACCAGGGGAACCTCCGTATAAGGGACCCTTGAGGAAGGTGGAGTCATCACAGGGGGCGAAGTTGCCCCGCACCTCTCCCGAAGACGTCTGTCAATACGAATAGCAAGGGCCATAGCGGCCTCCAGTGACGTGGGGGGGTCATACTGTGCCAGCACATCCTTTAATTTGTCAGATAAACCTTGACAAAACTGGCTCCTAAGAGCCGGGTCATTCCACTGGGTGTCTGTGGCCCACCTACGGAACTCCGAACAGAATTCCTCCGCCGGACGATCTCCCTGCTGTATCCTACGTAACTTAGATTCAGCAAGGGAGACCCGATCCGGGTCATCATATACAAGACCCAGAGCTGCAAAAAACCCATCCACTGACTGGAGAGCTGAGGAGCCTGGAGGGAGAGCGAACGCCCAGGATTGGGGGTCTCCTTGTAGGAGCGAGATGACAATCCCCACCCTTTGTTCTTCACTCCCAGATGACCAAGGTCGCAGCCGAAAGTACAATTTACATGCCTCCCGGAAAGCAAAAAACTTGTCCCGCCCCCCAGTGAATCTGTCAGGGAGAGCTACTTTAGGTTCAGGTCCGGCCTGCTCCGGGGGGTACAAAACCTTGGACTTAACGTCCGCCAGCTCCATGGACAAACTCTGCAACTGCCGAGCTAGACTGACTACTGGATCCATGGTGGCTGGTGAAAATGTCAGCTGTCTCTGCATACAGGAGGACCGGGGTCTATGCTGACCCTAAGCTGGGGTCCTGACTAATCCCTCTACCTGGAGGTACTGTTGATGGTACAGAGGTCCAGGCCGCCAGCGTAACCCTATCTCCTGTGAATCCCTGACAACTGTAATCTAGTCCTGAGAAGGACCCTGATTACCACCACAGGGAACGGGAAGGTAACTGCCTACACACAGTATAAGACAAACGAGACAGTACAAGGGGTAAAATAAAAGACACCTTGCATACAAAACTACAACTACAGAGGGAACACCAACAGGTAAGGAGATAATAAAAGCGAGGAGAGGAGAAAACCACAACAGGTACTCTTAGCTTTAGACTTCTCAATATGATCCGCTCTGCTGGTCTGCATGAATGCTTTCACCGACACTTCCCTAGCAGACAGGCAGGTATTTGAAGGAATCCAATTATCGCAACATTAATTGCAGCTGAGCGAGGCTGGTCTTGTCCAGCACAGAGAGAGAGAGAATTAACTCTGTCACTGCCGAAAAACACCCAGCAGCAGAAACTCAGCTGTGAGAAGTCAGGGTGTGCAATCGCGACGATCTTTGCAGCGACACACCCGTGACAGCGGGAGACCAGCGATCAAAAAAATGTCCCGGACATTCAGCGACGATCAGCGATACCCAGCAGGGGGCTGATCGTCGCTGAATGTCACACACAGCGATATCGCTGGGGAGATCGCTGCTGCGTCACAAAACTAGTGACTCAGCAGCGATCTCGCTAGCGAGATCGCTGTGTGAGACAGGGCTTTAATGTTTATGCTAGTTTAGAATTAGTACAACTTAATAGGATTAGTACAGTTTAGTGATGTGTACAAGCTAAAGTAAACCTTGGCCAACCAAAGTGTGAAATTGAACAATGCCTGTGGCTGACCAAAGTGTAAAAGCAAACCTTGTCCAACAAACTCAATGATCATGTCCATGTCTTAAGTAAACTATTGCAATTTATATCTCCCCATTGTTACATTTTCTAAAAATGGTTTCACATTTGTCTTGCATTGCTGACCTGTGTTCATGCTTCTGTGGTTGAAGCAAAGCTGAACTTTGGGATCCTAAAAAGCGCAGCAAAAATGCAAAATGTGATCATAGCCTAAGGATTCACAAGTCTACAGTCACATAGTCATTTCAGACTTGAACCCCAAGCCTGGATAACCCCTTTAAAAGTACCACACAGTCTTAAAAACAAAAAAAAAACAGATCAAATGCATTTTTGAAAAACACCTGTCTTCGAGGGCTCAAAAAAATAAAACTTTATATAAATCAAGACCTTACCATCATTGCCATGCTGCTTAGATGGGCTGCCATGTCCCTGAGCTATAGGCTTCACCATGATGTGAGACCATTGATAAATGGAGACATAATACATATTTGTTTCTACATGCCATGGCTATTAATGTCCTACTTCCCTCTGTGTGGCGGGGATGAGTGATCTTTTAACATGTCTGCCATATTGTACAGCATATTATCTCTCATGACTGATAACCCCAGAGGTGAAGGAACCTCCGAGGATTGCTCACATGTCTTTACACTGAAGTTTGTCATTTTCCTTCAATGCTTCCATTAATCACTGTCCATGTAAAGATCCCATGAGACTTTTTGTGGGACCTCACTTGTCCCTACTAGCTTTCCCTACTGGCTATGGCCATGAACATCCTGAAGACGGAGATGACTGCCGGCCCTTTATGACTTGCTATCTTTGCATTCCTTCCTTTAATAACCTGTCATTGCAAACATGTAAAAGGATGTTATTGTGTTATGGATGAAAACCTAGCGGTGCTTATCTCGCTCTTCCACATGCTTTGATCCTAAAATCTACGGGGTACTGTTTCTGCTTGTTTAGTCCTCTAAGCTGGTGTAGGGAGACCTTTAGGCCAAGCCTGCCAGAGTCTTCCCAGAAGGAAAAAACATCCATCTGTATACAGGATTTTAACTGAGGTTTAAGGGCTACGGTATCTCCTTGCCAAGGTGGCATAGAGAGACTTAAAGGTATGCCACACTAAGCGAGATCGCTAACGAGATCGCTACTGCGTCACCATTTATGACGCAGTAGCGATCTCGTTAGAGACTTAGCTGTGTGTGACATGTAGCAGCGATGTGGCCCCTGCTGAGATGTCGCTGATCGCTTATGAACGTTCTGAGCCGTTTTTTGGTCGTTGGTGTCCCGCTGGTGAGCCTGAATCGCTGAGTGTGACACCCTTTATGAACGACTTCACCAGCGTCGCAGGTGGGACTAGGTTTTCCCAACTACCGCAGAGGTCGTTATACAGATCGCTGATGAGATGTGTTTGGAATCTAACTAGCGATCGCACTAGCGATCTCGCCAGGTTAAGTCGTTGTCGTGATCGCTAGTGCGATCGCTAAGTGTGGCAGTGCCTTTACAGGCAAGGCCTACCAGAGTCTTCGCCAAAAGGCAAAGACCTCCATCTGTAGACAGCCGTTTTGGGTACTTGCCCCTCAATGGAAAGCATGGATGGCCAGTGCTTACTCTATGCAAACCCAAACTGTATATATGGCCTACATAGCCCCTGTCATGGACCATACACTATATGGAATACTATTAGGCAAGGGCGTAACTACATGGGTCGCAGCTGCGACGGGGCCCAGAGTGCTTAGGGGCCCGCCCAGCTCTGAGCGTTCATGTTATCCCTCGCTCCCATCTCAAGCACACTCCCGGCGTTTGATATCTGTGTGCTGTTTCTTCCTGGTATGACGTGCGTCCGCGTCATTTCCGGTCCTGTGCATTGTGGGGCAGTATTGGTGTACTCACCAGCTTCAGAATGTGCTGTGCGCATGCTCTGGAGCCGACCAGTACACCCAATACACCCCCACAGTGCACAGGACCGGAAAGGACGCGCTGCAGCGTCCTACCAGGAAGAAACAGCACACAGATTTCAAACGCTGGGAGTGCGCTTGGAATTGGAGCAAGGGAGGACATGAACCCCCAGAGTGTCTGCACTTCCAAAGACATCACCCTAATTAGCATGGTGACATGTAAGTTATAAAATCATTTTTCTCAGCGATTACAGGACAGTATTAGGTCGGACAGGGATGATTAGGGATGTACTAGGAAGCTGCAGGGACAGGTTGTCATAGGTTTGGGGGCATAAAGTAGGTGACATCCCACATCGGTGACATTCCAGCAATATCATTGTTATATTTGCTGATGCTCATGTTTATGTCAAGTGAGCGTTGGCAAGATCTTTTTTGGGTTTACATTTGGCACGTTGGCATTTAAAACTCGATTGCCTAGTACTGTACTGTAAGTAAACTGTTGTATTTTTTTAAGAATTTATTGTTTTCACATAAAAACCCTCTAGATCTGTGGAGATCTGGAGTGCAGAAGCATTTACTGAGCTGTGCACTGACCAGGTGCCGAATGAAAACAGAGTTGTGGACTGTGTGTATATAGATAGGTAGATATACAGTGGGTTCAGAAAGTATTCAGACCCCTTTAAATTTTTCACTCTTTGTTTCATTGCAGCCATTTGGTAAATGCAAAAAAGTTCATTTTTTTCTCATTAATGTACACTCTGCACCCCATCTTGACTGATAAAAGCCAGAAATATAGAAATTTTTGCAAATTTATTAAAAAAGAAAAACTGAAATAAGTATTCAGACCCTTTGCTCAGACACTCATATTTAAGTCACATGCTGTCCATTTCCTTGTGATCCTCCTTGAGATGGTTCTACTCCTTCATTGGAGTCCAGCTGTGTTTAATTAAACTGATAGGACTTGATTTGTAAAGGCACACACCTGTCTATATAAGACCTCAAAGCTCACAGTGCATTCTAATAGATAAAGCAAGGGAGACACAAAGCGCAATAGGGTCTTATCCGATAATAAGTTAGCACTTTTTAAATAGGAAGCTGCTCACCTGGTATTAGGTGGTTAAAACACATGTAGGAGAGGCTGCCGCAGATCCACAGGTCGGTTGACGACCCGACAATACAATATACTGCAGAAAAGATGTGGATTCCAGTCCGCGCTACCCAAATAATAAATTTCCAAGACGTAGTAGCAGTTAAGAAGTGGTTTAATCTACGCGTTTCAGGGTGAATACCACCCCTTCTTCAGGAAATAACCACATATAGCTTACATATGTTCTAACAGTACCTTGCTTAAATACATCAAGGATTAAAACAAAAAACAGGCACCAGGAAGTCAGATGACACATGTCAAAGTTCAAAATTGATCAAGGGTTAATACAGCATTGTTTTGGAAAAATTATTTTCAATACCAAAGAAAAATATTCTAATACCATGTTTGTTTGAATGTGCAGCTTGAAAGATAAAGAATGTTTCAAGAATGAAAAAAACAAATAACAGAAAAAAAAAAAGGAAAGGACATATACCGCGAACTTGCAACAAGAAGGGGCTGTCACGCTGTATAGCAGATATATATATATGTGATGTCAGTAATCTATATCAAAAGGGCAACATACTATATAACATGCGCATAGATATATGATAACATAGAATTACCTGACAGAATGTCCAGTGGGTCAATACGGAATCCGTTACACGCTGTCTCCGGCTAGAGGGTGACCGGGGTCTATGCTGACCCTAAACTGGGGTCCTAACTAATCCCTCTACCTGGAGGTACTGTTAAAGGTACAGAGGTCCAGGCCACCAGCGTAAACCCTGTCTCCTATCAATCCCTGCCAACTGTAATCTAGTCCTAAGAAGGACCCTGATTATCACCAAAGGGAATGAACAGGTAACGGTTAATGAACAGAAAGACATACAAAAAAGACAAGAAATAAAGTAAAAAAAAGTCTTACATACAACACTCCACACACAGTAGGAACACCTAAGGTCTCAGAGATAAACTATAAGCTGTAAGAGTAAAAACAACTAAGGAGCTCTTAGCTTAAATATTCTCAGAACCGATCCAGTCTGCTAGACTACATGAATGCTTTCACCGGCATCTAACAAGCAGACTGGCAGGTATATGAAGGAATCTAATTAGAACATAATCAAAAGCAGCCGGGCGAGGCTGGACCTAGTCTTAGCAAAGAGCTAGGTAAAATTAACTCCCTCATTACCAAACACAAAGAAACAGCAACTCAGCTGTGAGAAGTCAGAGTGTGTAATCGCGACGATCCTCGTGGCGATACACCCATGACAGTACCCCCCCCTCTACGAGGGGACTCCGGACCTTCAGGGCCAGGTCTGCCCGGGTGAGTTGTGTGAAAGGTCCGAACCAATCGATCTGCGTTAACATCAGACGCAGGGACCCACGTCCTCTCCTCAGGACCATACCCCCTCCAATGAACCAAGTACTGAAGGGATCGGCGACTGAGACGTGAGTCAATGATTTTCGACCCATGAAATTCCACGTTATCATTGACCACCACTGAAGGAGGAGGTAGAGGTGACGGTATGACTGGTGCCACATACTTTTTAAGTAATGACTTGTGAAACACATTATGAATTTTAAACGTAGGAGGGAGGTCCAGACGAAATGCCACAGGATTAATTATGGAACTGATCCTGTACGGCCCGATGAATCTGGGACCCAACCTCCAGGAGGAAACTTTAAGTTTTATATTCCTGGTAGACAACCAAACCAGATCGTTCACCTTCAGATCTAGACCAGAAACTCTCCCCCTATCAGCCATCCGTTTGTAACGGTTCCCCGTAACCTTCAGTCTTAACCGATCTGGAACTATCAGTCTCCCTGGAAGTCCCACAGGGCGTCCCCCTGAGCCCCCAATACCTCCCCCTCAAGCTCAGAGCATACAGCTGACACTACAACTCCCTCCTGAGGAATAGGAACCGGATCATCCGTCTTCCCGGCCCCTGGGAAAGTACGAGATAAGGCATCAGGAAGCAACTTTATTGAGCAGTCATATGCGCGATGAGGAGGTAACTCTTTACACCCCTCCTCTGAGATCATCTCCCCAAAGTCCTCCAGAAAAGGAGACAAAGTCCTAGGCACAACCGCACCGATGACCGTGCTCATGCAGTTATTCCTGCAAAATTCACCCCACTGGCTTATCTTTCTGGATTGCCAATCAATCACTGGGTTATGTTTAGCCAACCAAGGAAGTCCCAACACAATAGGAGTAGGTAGACCCTCCAACACATAACAAGACAATTGCTCTTTATGTATTGCCCCTACTCGAAGATCTATGTTATGAACAGCTTGTACCAAGCTACCTTGACCGAGAGGTCTAGAATCAATAGAGACTATAGGGACCGGTTTGGCCAATACACTCAGTTGCATACCATGCACCTGGGCAAACCGAGCGTCCACCAGATTAGCCCCGGACCCACTATCAAGAAAAACAGAAATCCTCTCAGTTCTAGTACCAATCACCACCTCCGCAGGCACGAGAAACTGAGAGGGATTTGGGGACGAAATACACACTCCCAGGTTAACTCCTTTGCTCAAAGAGGCCCGGGATGGACACCCCCCAACAAAATGTCCCTCTCTCCCGCAAAAGAAACACCTTCTAGTCTTGCGGCGCACCGCCGATTCCCTCCTACAAAAAGATGTCCCTCCCAACTGCATGGGTTCCTCAGAACAGACCAGGGGAACCTCAGTATAAGGGACTTTAGTAGTAGGTGGAGTCATCACGGGAGGCGGAGTTACCTCGCGTCTTCCCCGAATTCGTCTATCAATGCGAATAGCGAGGGCCATAGCAGCCTCCAGTGATGGAGGAGAATCATACTGAGCCAACACATCCTTTAATTTGTCAGACAACCCTTGACAAAACTGGCTCCTAAGAGCTGGGTCATTCCACTGAGTATCTGTTGCCCATCTACGGAACTCAGAAGAATATTCCTCCGCTGGACGATTTCCTTGCCGTATTTTACGTAACTTTGTTTCAGCAAGGGAAACTCGATCCGGATCATCATATACCAGACCCAGGGCAGTAAAAAATCGATCCACTGACTGGAGATCTGGGGAGCCTGGAGGAATAGAGAACGCCCAAGATTGAGGGTCCCCTTGTAAGAGTGAGATAACAATTCCCACCCTCTGCTCTTCACTCCCAGATGACCGAGGCCGCAGCCGAAAGTACAATTTACATGCCTCCCGGAAAGTAAAAAATTTGTCCCGCCCACCAGTGAACCTGTCCGGGAGAGCAACCTTAGGTTCAGATCTGGTTTGCTGCGGGGGGGACAAAACCTTGGACTTAATGTCTGCAAACTCCATGGACAACCCCTGCAACTGCCGGGCCAGCTGGGCTACTGGATCCATGACAGCTGGGGAGAATCTTAAGTATGGCCGGTGAAAATGTCACGCTGTATAGCAGATATATATATATATGTGATGTCAGTAATCTATATCAAAAGGGCAACATACTATATAACATGCGCATAGATATATGATAACATAGAATTACCTGACAGAATGTCCAGTGGGTCAATACAGAATCCGTTATACGCTGTCTCCGGCTAGAGGGTGACCGGGGTCTATGCTGACCCTAAACTGGGGTCCTAACTAATCCCTCTACCTGGAGGTACTGTTAAAGGTACAGAGGTCCAGGCCACCAGCGTAAACCCTGTCTCCTATCAATCCCTGCCAACTGTAATCTAGTCCTAAGAAGGACCCTGATTATCACCAAAGGGAATGAACAGGTAACGGTTAATGAACAGAAAGACATACAAAAAAGACAAGAAATAAAGTAAAAAAAGTCTTACATACAACACTCACACACAGTAGGAACACCTAAGGTCTCAGAGATAAACTATAAGCTGTAAGAGTAAAAACAACTAAGGAGCTCTTAGCTTAAATATTCTCAGAACCGATCCAGTCTGCTAGACTACATGAATGCTTTCACCGGCATCTAACAAGCAGACTGGCAGGTATATGAAGGAATCTAATTAGAACATAATCAAAAGCAGCCGGGCGAGGCTGGACCTAGTCTTACTAAAGAGCTAGGTAAAATTAACTCCCTCATTACCAAACACAAAGAAACAGCAACTCAGCTGTGAGAAGTCAGAGTGTGTAATCGCGACGATCCTCGTGGCGATACACCCATGACAGGGGCTTTCCTGTTATAAGAGTCAGTTCCTCTAACCCAGGAACCATTGAACTGCAACTGAAACAGCCTTCATTTTTTGGAAGAAATTAGAACATTTGCTGTTAAACATTTAATAAAAAAAAAAATTTTTGAAAAAAATAAATCTTAGTAAAAAGTATCTGTTTTTATTATTTATATAGAGGATTAATAAAATAATGTTTATATTAAAACAGAAGAATTTTTAGAGTTCTTATATATTAGAGTTGAAATTGATCTCACAGTTAGAGCCGTATCTGACCAGCAGACACTCATCGCTCTAGGCATTTTAAAACCATGGTAGCCGTGGTTTTAAAATGCCTAGAGCGATGAGTGTCTGCTGGTCAGATACGGCTCTAACTGTGAGATCAATTTCAACTCTAATATATAAGAACTCTGTAGCATCGGCGTCCCGGCCCTCTGCCAGGCAGGGACGCCGTTCCCCTTACCAGCGCGTCCCGCGTCCTCAGCACCCCCAGCATCCTCGGCGTCCTCATTCCGCCCTGCTGGGCCCGCGCGCTCCTTCCCTGCTGCTGGACTTAGGGCCCGCGCCCTCCCCCGCTCTTAAAGGAGCCGCGCGCATTTTCCAAATTAGTCTCCGGCCAATGCCGGAGGACTCCACCCTATATTAAGGGCTTCCTCCTTAATGGAGGTGCCGAGCAATGTTGTTGTTGCACTGTATAACTCTGCTTCAGCCCTCAGCTCCTGTTTCCAGTTGCCTGCCTGTTACCCGTCTGTTTGCTGTCTGCCATCTGACTGCAGCCCTCCCCGGAGGTTCGGACATCACCTGCAGTGATCCCCGGCGATTACAGAGACTCTTGCCTGCTCACTTGGGAGCGATCATCTGCCATCCGACTGCAGCTCTATCCGAAGGTTCGGACTTCATCAGCAGTGATCACCGGCTACTCAGAGACTCTTGCCTGCTCACTTGGGAGCGATCATCTGCCATCCGACTGCAGCTTTATCCGAAGGTTCGGACATCTCCAGCAGTGATCACCGGCTACTCCAGAGACTCCTGCCTGCTCGCTTGGGAGCGATCATCTGCCATCAGACTGCAGCCTACCAGGAGGCTCCAACATCTCAGGTCGTATAAGCCTGTCTATTCAGAAACTGTCCTGGTTACTTACTGTGACAACCTGCCTGTCCAGAGACTGCCCTGGTCACTTGCTGTGACAACCTGCCTGCCCAGAGACTGCCCTGGTCACTTGCTGTGACAACCTGCCTGCCCAGAGACTGCCCCGGTCACTTGCTGTGACAACCTGCCTGCCCAGAGACTGCCCTGGTCACTTGCTGTGACAACCTGCCTACCCAGAGACTGCCCTGGTCACTTGCCGTGACAACCTGCCTACCCAGAGACTGCCCTGGTCACTTGCCGTGACAACCTGCCTACCCAGAGACTGCCCTGGTCACTTCCCGTGAATTCCTGTCCGTATTCCCCGGGCGCCACCTGCTCTCTTACAAGTATACTGTCTTGTATAATAAAGCTCAGTGGTTTCACCTACCAGACCCGTTACAAACTCTAAAAATTCTTCTGTTTTAATATAAACATTATTTTATTACTCTATATAAATAAATAATAAAAACAGATACTTTTTACTAATAAAGATTTATTATTATTTTTTTTAAAAAAAAATTTTTTTATTAAATGTTTAACAGCAAATGTTCTAATTTCTTCCAAAAAATGAAGGCTGTTTCAGTTGCAGTTCAATGGTTCCTGGGTTAGAGGAACTGACTCTTATAACAGGAAAGCCCCTTTTTGTTGCAAGTTCGCGGTATATGTCCTTTCCTTTTTTTTTTTTTTTTCTGTTATTTGTTTTTTTTCATTCTTGAAACATTCTTTATCTTTCAAGCTGCACATTCAAACAAACATGGTATTAGAATATTTTATTCGAACGTCCATGACTGCACTACGGAGAGAGGGCATCCGCCCTTTAGGAACAGGAAACCTACAGATACAAAAGGACGGCACCTCTCCCACGCATCAGTTAGTTTCCTGTTCCTGAAGGACGGGTTTCCTACAGATGAAGCTCTTCAGGAGGACCCAGGCCGGTCGACCCAGGTAGCGGGGTGGTCTCCTACCTCGACCGGTGCGGAGCCCCTGGAAGCGCCACGGTGGGTCCGGGTAGGATTCCACGACAGTGTGCGGAGCAGGTGGAGCGGTATCCAGAGGGATCCCCGTCTCACAGCCAGCGCCGGTTGGTAAGTATTCCCCCCCTCTCCCTGGTCCCGGTGCCTGCTTCCTGTGTTCTCTACTGCGGTCATGTCATGGGGGGGGCCGGCGGAGGTGGTGCAGCCGTGGGGATATCCCCGTTTAAAAAAATAAATAAATCGGGAGTTTTGAATTTCCCGCCGCGCGTCGCTGCTATGGGCGGCACGGCTTTGAATCTCCCGCCGCGTGTCGCTGCTATGGGCGGCGCAGCTTTGAATCTCCCGCCGCGCGTCGCTGCTATGGGCGGCGCGGCGGGGTTTTGAATCTCCCGCCGCGCGTCGCTGCTATGGGCGGCGCGGCGGGGTTTTGAATTTCCCGCTCGCATCCCTGCTGTGGGGCGAAGCGGCGGGAGGCTTGGATCGGCCGCTCATGTGTCCCTGCGGCGGAGGAGGGATGGCTTCTCAGCTGCGGCCGGGCTATGGGGTGGCGCGGCCGGGTCTTTCTGGGTCCCCCGCTCGGGTACCGATCCCAGACGGCGGTAAAAAAAAAAAGGCGGGGTCTCCACCGCCGGAACCGGAAGTCTGACACCGGCCGGCTTTTTTGAAAATTTTGGCGCGGCTGCATCGCGTGCTGGGCGGCGCCTGCAGTGGGGACGGCGGGGAGGTGCAGGGGGACTGTGAGGCCGGGAGCAGGAGGGGGTGGACCCCTGGCCGCACCTGCTGACCCGGATATCCGGGGGAGGGGACATATAAGGGCCTGTGAAGCTGGTATATAAGCGCTTCTGCCCCATTTTTTGGCAATGGAGACTGCAGAAGCTCCCTCGGTGCAGCATGAGAGCCAACAGCAGCAGACAGAGCTCTCCTCTTCAACACCGCGATTGACTCAACAGCTGAAGGCCCGGGGCGGTCGGTCAAGGAATCAGTCCAGCCGCAGGAGTTCTTCAGCCGGGAAAAAGACCCCTCCCCGTGATCCGGTACCTACTGCTGTATGGACTGGGTAAGAGATCGTCAGATTTAGAATACCCAGTAATGCAGTTTTTCCCCTATTCTGTGTTCTGTCACTAGGGGAAGAAGTGTTCGGTAAAAAACAAGCACAGGGAGTGTGCCTTTTGTGCTTGCCCTCTGCCAGATGCCCTAAAAGGTTATGCCAGCCGTGCATGCGACAGACGGTAGGGCATTAGAAGGGGAAGGGCAGAGGCTTGGGATGAGATAGTAACTCCCCCTTCCCTTTTAGATAGCGGAGGAGACTCTGGATTTCACTGAAAACCTGATGGAGATAATAAGGGCAGAGATGAAGGATTCCTTAAGACACGGAGAATCTTCCAGGCGTAGGACTGTACCAGTGTTATCTGATTCAGATTCACCCGCCGCCCATGAGAAGGGTGAAGTTTTTTCAGGACCCTTTTCTCCTTCCTCTTCGGCTTCTTCCTCTTCTACAGAAGACGCTACCGATTTTGTTTTCCCTTGGACCCAATGGACAAACTTGTCAAATCAGTAAGGTCCACCATGAGAATAGAAGAGGCGAGACCAGAACGCTCAGTACAGGATCTGATGTTTGGTGGTCTGGATCCAAAGAAACGCAGATCCTTTCCACTGAACAGCAGAATCCAAGGCCTAAAAGACAGAGAGTGGAAGAAGCCAGAAAAAAGAGGCTCCTTACCCCAAGCATTTAAGCGGAGATATCCCTTTGAAGATCCCTTGACAGGCAGATGGGATAAGGCCCCGAAGCTTGATGCAGCAGTAGCGAACGCTTCCAAAAAATCCTCCATCCCCTTCGATGATATGGGGTCTTTGAAAGATCACTAGACAAGAAGGCAGACTCCTTCTTGAAAGGGACTTGGGAGATGTCGGCAGGTGCCCTGAGGCCGGCGGTTGCGGCCACTTGTACAGCCAGATCAATGATGGTCTGGCTGGACCAATTAGAGTCCCAATTAGCAGATGGAACCCCTAGAGGGTCGATTCGGGAAAACCTTGCCGATAATTCAGAACGCGGCGGCTTTCCTGGCTGATTCCTCAGCGGACTCAGTAAGAATGGCTGCCAGAGCAGCAGGTCTGTCTAATGCGGCACAAAGGGTGCTGTGGCTAAAGTGTTGGCCGGGAGATATTCAAGCCAGATCTCGCCTCTGCTCTATTCCATGTGACGGCGAATACCTTTTTGGCCCGGTCCTGGACGAACTTTTGCAAAAGGCAGGGGACGACAAGAAAAAGTTTCCCAGTCTGTCTACTCCTTCATACAAGAGGCCTTTCAGCAGAAGGAGGTTTAGCCGCACAAGGTCGTCCAGGGAGCGAGCCAAATGGGATGAAAGGAGGAGAAAAGTTACAGGGTTTATGTTTAGGGGTCCGCCTCGGGAAACCAAAAAACCCTCGCAATGACTGGCAATACCGGTAGGAGGCAGGTTAATGGCCTTCTACCCTGCCTGGTCTGAAATCTCAAACAGTAGCTGGATCCTTAATCTCATAGCTACTGGGCTGCATTTAGAATTCTCCTCGGTGCCTCGGGATAACTTTAAAATTACCCCCCTTAGGTCATCCTCATCAGAGCAAGCCGCTCTAGAGTTGGAAGTACAGGAGCTTTACGCTAAGAAAGTCCTAGTGGAGGTGCCGGAGGCAGAGTGGGGTAAAGGTTTTTACTCCCCTTTGTTTTTGATCCGTAAACCGGACGGTTCTTTTAGAACAATTATTAATTTAAGGGCCCTCAATAAATTGCTTTATGGTGGTGTTAGATCTGAAAGACGCTTATTACCACGTACTGATCCATGTGGCCCATCAGCATTTCCTCATTGTGGCAGTCCAGATGTAGGAGTCAGTACGACATTTTCAATATAGCGCCCTTCCCTTCGGTTTGGTGGTTGCTCCACGAGTGTTCACTAAAGTTATTTCAGAAGTCATGGCCCACTTACGTGAATCCAATATGCTTATAGTCCCCTACCTCGACGATTTTCTTATCATTGTGAAAACGGCAGAGCATTGCCTAGAACAGCTGCAAAGGGCAATATCTACCCTAGAGCGGCTGGGATGGCTGATAAATATCAAAAAGACTTTAATAAATCTCAAATACTTGAAAAGTTATAATTTTACTCTTCGCCACGACTGCACGCACATGAGAGAGAGGTATCCGCCCATAGGAATAGGAAACCTACAGAAATAAAATGGGCGGTCCGCCTCTCCTCCTCAGTAGGTTTCCTGTTCCTATGGTAACCGAAGGACCTGCAGAGAAAAGAAAGATACCTGGGCCAATGCCTGCCGCCTGTGCAGTATCCATTGAGAACGGCAGGGGCTGCGGTTCCAGAAGCAGTGTCGGGGAAGCTTTGTCTATCAGTTTCCCCCATCGTCTGGTTCATATCCGGGAGGACCGGGTCCAGGAAGGACCTCCCATGCTCACAGGGATCACGCGGCAAGAAGAGCGTCCTGGCACGATGCGTGGATGGTGTGAGGCCAGGGTCCGGGTGAGGCTGCCGTGGCTCACGCAGGAGTGCGGTGTGTGGCCTAGGTGGTAAGAAGGAGCGAGGGTTCAGGCACCGGCCGCCCGGCTCCTCCGTAAGGCTGGTGTCTGCGTGGCGGTGCAAGGAAGACAAAAGCTTGGCCACGCATGCGCGGTAGACCGGTAAGCGCTCCTGCCCCGGAAGAAGCTTGAATGACTTCCGGGGGGGGGCGGAGGAGATGATACAGTCAGCGCAAGGCCGGGACTGTACCACGCATGCGCAAAAAAAAAAAGCGTCCTGGGGAGGTAACTATAAATACCGGCGGTTACAGAACCGCGAGTGCTAAACATGTCATCCCCAGATATACATGAGGTGCACCCACCAGCGGTGGACTTGCAGGTGCATAGTGTGGGCAAAGGCAGTGGACGCTCCAGACAAGGAGGTTCCACGGACAAGAGTCGGAGAGGTGGAACATCAAACCCACCCAGGACTTGGACTGTACCTCAACCTCTAGGACCGGTACCGTATAAGTTTCACTGGGTGAGTGTTTTGGGCTCTACCTATCAAGCTTCTTTCTATATACCTCCCTCTTTCAGACCAAGGAAAACAAATAAATCCAAACATAAGGAGTGTGCACTATGCAAGCAGCCCCTTTCTGACCCCTACCCCAAGAGGCTATGTCAGGGTTGTATTAACCCCTTTACCTCTGAGGGTGGTTTGCACGTTAATTTTTACAGTTCTGACAACTGTCTATGAGGTTATAACACTGGAACGCTTCAACGGATTTTTGCTATTCTGAGAATGTTTTCTCGTGACATATTGTACTTCACGTTAGTGGTAAAATTTCTTCGATATAACTTGCGTTTATTTTTTAAAAAAAACGGAAATATGGCAAAAATTTTGCAATTTTCAAACTTTGAATTATTCCCTTAAAACAGAGAAAATTTTTTTTTGTTAGTAAGTTATAAAGGCTAAAAGTTGACCAGCGATTTCTCATTTTTACAACAAAATTTACAAAGCCATTTTTTTTTTAGGGACCACCTG
The DNA here is from genome assembly GCA_033576555.1 of Oophaga sylvatica. Taxonomy (NCBI): domain Eukaryota; kingdom Metazoa; phylum Chordata; class Amphibia; order Anura; family Dendrobatidae; genus Oophaga; species Oophaga sylvatica. The sequence goes on from JARQOD010000008.1 coordinate 34,182,161, forward strand.
ACATTTGAAGTCAGTTGAGGGGTCTATATGTCAGAAAATACCCAAAAGTGACACCATTATTAAAACTGCACCCCTCAAGGTACTCAAAACCACATTCAAGAAGTTTATTAACCCTACAGGAGCTGAAGCAACATGGAAGGAAAAAATGAGCATTTAACTTTTTACTCACAAAAATGATCTTTTACAAACTTTTTTTATTTTCACAAGGGTAAAAGGAGAAAATGGACAGATAAAGTTGTGCAATTTCTCCTGAGTACGCTGATACCCCATATGTGGGGGAAAACCACTGTCTGGGCGCACTGCAGGGCTCGTAAGGAAGCAGCGCTGTTTGACTTTTTCAAACCAAAATTGGCTGGAATTGAGATTTGATGCCATGTCGCGTTTGGAGAGCCCCTGATGTGCCTAAACGGTGGAAATCCCCAAGTGACACCATTTTGGAAACTAGACCCCCTAAGGAAGTTATCTAAATCTGTTGTGAGCACTTTGAACCTCCAAGTGTTTCACTAAAGTTTATAATGCCTGGGTATGAAAAAAAATAATAATTTTTTCCACAATTTTTTAGTCCCCAATTTTTGATTTTTCCCAAGGAAATTGGACCCCAAAAGCTGTTGTCCAATTTGTCCTGAGTACACTGATACCCCATATGTGGGGGGGGTGGGAAACTGGGCGCACGGCAGGGCTTGGAAAGGAAGTAATGACGTTTTGGAATGCAGACGTTTATGGGTGTCATGTTCCGTTTGCAGAGCACCAGATGTGCCTAAACAGTGAAAAACCCCCACAAGTGACCCCATTTTGGAAACTAGACCCCTAAGGAAGTTATCTAGATCTGTGGTGAGCACTTTGAACCCCCAAGTGCTTCACACAAGTTTATAATGCCCGGGCATGAAAATGAAAAATCCTATTTTTTTCCAAAAAAATTAACTTTTAGTCACCAATTTTATATTTTCCCAAGGGTAATAGGAGAAACTGGACCACAAAAATTGTTGTTCAATTTGTCCTGAGTACGCTGATACCCCATGTGTGTGGGGGAACCACTGTTTGGGCGCGCAGCAGAGCTCGGAAGGGAAGGAGCGCCATTTGACTTTTTCCAACCAAAATTGGCTGGAATTGAGATTGTACGCCATGTTGCATTTGGAGAGCCCCTGATGTGCCTAAACAGTGGAAACCCCCCACAAGTGACCCCATTTTAGAAACTTGTTAAATATTAATTATTGGTTAAGGATTTATTCTTTATACACTCAATTCTGTACCGAGCACATTAACGTTCGCTGACATCACAGATGCTATTTCTGTATGGTAAAGTGTCATCTCCATATACAGAGACCACGTGATCTAAGGGACGTATATATAATGGCTACACGAAGGGGGGCGCTGGCTCGCGCACTCACTCCACAGACACATGGGACAAGGACTATGATGAATGAACAGCTGCAACCACGTGTTGTTTCTCTAAGACGCTCCTGACAGAGACAGAATGTCATTTTTACCATTCAGGACACCAAGGAAAGATGTATACAAGCTTTGCTATAGACAAATGGACAATATCTACGTAACTATTTCACTCATTTTATGTTTTCCTGTAATGATGTTTTTTTGGTAAACAGTCCAATAAATCACTATAATTTTTTTATAAGAAACGTGACATTTTCTTTAGAAGTATCGCATCTGGTAACAAGTCCTGGAAAAATATATGAAATTAAGCATTTTTAACATTTTGGAGAGCCAGCCAGTCACACTTGATTTTTAGAGTGTGAATTTTTGAAAACTTGCAAAGGGAGGAGGAATAGAAGCAAAAGACGTCAGATGTGCAAGTCGTCAAAGAAATCACACTACGATATTTCAGGATCAGAAAAGAACCTATGAATGAGGACTAAGAGTTGAATACAGGAATCAGACGTGCTGATGACAAGAGCATTGTCCAAGAAAGGAGCTACAAGCTGAGATATTTTAAGGTAAGAAATATGGATGTTATTACTTCTTTTTCTAAGCAAAGTAGACTGAAATTTATGTCTGTAGATCAGTCAAATTTAGAAGTTTTATGGCTCAGCTTATATGCAGAATGTGAAATGGAAAATCTAAAGCTAGAATCTAAGCTGGTGTCCTTTAATAGGGAAAGAGAGAAATTAAAAAAACATTACAGTTAGTTCATGTATTTCACAAGTTTGTATTAGAGAAATCTAAAAATGACTGTGTAGAAATAGTGTCAGAAGATACTAGTGATGTTCCCGAAATTGACTGTAATGAGGAAATTGAGCAACATGTGGGACATGTGTCTGTAATGGCTACTCAAGGTGACCTTGTCTCTGATGACGTAAAAAAAGATGGTGGAAATGTGGGAGGAGACTTGAGAACTGATGTAGGAGGGAACATGGGAGGAGACTTGAGAACTGATGTAGGAGGGAACATGGGAGGAGACTTGAGAACTGATGTAGGAGGGAACATAGGAGGAGACTTGAGAACTGATGCAGATGACATACGAGAGACGGATGTACAAAGGCCACCAAAAATAGAAGACAATTCACAGGCCCAACTCCAAATTAAAGTTAGGAAAAATTTGTTAAAATTATGCAAAATCATTCCTGCATATGATAACAAAATCCATGTATGCAGAAATTCTGAAATCTTCGAAAGCTTTATTGATAAGCTTGATTTAAGTAATGCTGAGAAAAATCAATTATTTAAATTGTGGCTTCCTGCAACCTTTTCCAGACGCTTAACATTGAAGTTGACTTGTGATAACTTACATGGAGATCTAGATGATAAAGACAGATTGAAAATTCTGATTTTCTGTGCATTAAATGAAAATTGTCCAGATATTGAGATTCTTCAAAAATTAAGGATTGGTCGGAAAGAATGTACTTTTACATTCATGTCCATATTTGAAAGGTTGTACAAAACTCTCATTACCAATGTAAAAACACAATCAATGATAAAGTATTTTGTGGACAAATTTGGATTCCTAAATTCTGTATCTCGTGTTATTGCGTCACAGAAAGATACTTTATTTGAATGTGCGCAATTCCTTGATTTTGCTAGAAAACATGAGAATCGTGAATGGAAAATAAATCAAACAGACAGAGTAAGATCTTTTCAAAAGCCAGTGTCAAAATCTCCTAAACTGAGTCATCCCCGGAATCAAATCTATGACATACGGAGGAAATTACATATTAGTTATAAGCCCTATAAAAAAATCCAAGAGTCCGCTTTGCAGAAAGAGTTAATAATTCAAAGTTCAGACGGCTCTGTAAAGAGACAAATGGCGGACATTGAAAGACAGGAACAGGTGATGTCTCAAAATGACTTATCTAAGTCTTCAGTTTACAGCTCATTATCGGAGCTGCTCAAACAATCATTAAAAAAAGGAATGATTAACAGAGTTTTCCAGGACATCTTTGACAAAGAAATAAGATTTGGTTTAGGAATTGACTGAAAATGAAATTATATGTTGTGTAAAAGTAATATACAATATATTATTCAGTTATTTGTAATTATTTTATAAATATAATTCTGTAGTTCACAGCTTTTGTAGATATATATATATATATTCATACAGTATACAGTATATAGTATACTTGTATAAGTAGAAATTGTATAACTGTATATCTATATCTATAGTGATATAATTAAAATATACTACAGTAATATTTAGAATTACATTAAAGCCAATACATATATATGTATAAGACATTGCAATTGTTTTGTTTCTGGATGAATATGATATTAACTTTATCTCTTATTGTTCCTTAGAATTTTCACTTCAAAGTAGGATTTAATCGGGAAAAACTCTCTTACATGGATTTATTCTTTTATTTACACAGGAATTTGTAATAACTGCATGTTTTTATATATTTAACACTTAAAAGGAAATAATATATAACTAACTGAATCTAAATTTAGTTTTTGTGTGTTGCTAACATTTTGAAGTTATTTATTTGCATGGCAATATGTTCTTACTGCATGACAGTCAACATGTGACATTTAAACTGTTCTAATAATAAGGCTACCATATACCCCTATTTCAGTGGTTGCAACTTAAAGCTCTTATATCTTCAGTGAGCTCAGCCTTTGCAAGTCAAAGAATTTTTTTTAGGCCTCTTAAGTTCTAGGGTTCAATTTCAGTTGCAAACCCTTGCACCAAAAATACATACAGCTCATAACCAAATTTTCTTATGAGTCCTTTTATCTATAAATGGTTCACAAAGTTTATGTTATGTGTATTTGGGGAATATTCAAAGAAATATTAAAATATTAAATGTAGTAGTTTACAATGCGCATTGATAATTAAGATACAATTATTTGGGTTAAAATATATATGTATTACAACCTTTTTGTATGAGGAACTTGTGGTGTGAACTTATCCGTGTCACAGTCTGAGTGACAGATGACAGATGCGTGTATGAGCAGCTGCTAAGAGTGAATATAAGCTAAATGTACGTGTGACGTATGAAAGGAGAGGTTTCACAATTCATGGTATGTTAAGAGAAAACCAAAAACCTTGTTTTTAAGAGAAATAATACAAATCAGTTCAATTATTAGAATATTAAGATACATAATGAAATATTATCTACTCAATATATATTTCTTTAGTAATTATTTTTTTTAGTTAATAGTAGATAAGTGTAATCACACATCAAAATGGTTTATCAAGAAAATTTACATTTAGATTATTTTTTTTTCCTTTTTACCAAAGGATAATTTTATGATATTCAATGTTATTTTTATTTTTAATGGTTACATAGATGGTACACATCTTCAGACAAATATATGGTATAAAGCTAAAACAGAAGTTACATAAATAATTTATAAAACAATTATTTTTTTTTTCATTTTGGTTTTGATAAATCAATTATTTCATAAACTAATATTTTTTTTCCGGTATTAAGGGGGAAATGTGTTTTAGATTTTGAATACATCATCACATTTCATCAATATGTCTTCTTCAAACATTTTAAAGAATATAAAAAGGTACAATGGTATAACTACTAGAGATAATAACATTAAGTATTATAAAGAGTCATTTCTTTACACTAAGAAGGGGATTACATGCAAAGTTGCATAATATGAACATTTTGGTAACACAAGGTCATGACAAATATGAAATCATCCAGATAATGGAAATATTAAGGGTATGTGTTACAGAGAACATAACTACTCAGCATTTGTCATAAACATATAAAGGCCTATATTTTTATTTTATTTTTATTTTTATTTTATTTTTTTTTTATTCTTATTTTTCATTTTTAATTTTTATTCTTCCTTTATCTCTATTTTTGATTCTTAATTTTATTTTTTATCTCAAGAAAAGAAACATCAATATTTAATAAAGTAATGTCTAGTATGAGAATATTGCTTCATTAAATATAGTGAAGATATCGGTTCATTAAAAGAAAATGTTCTAATTCTGAGTAAATACAATAATTCTTTCATTCATTCATTCACTCATATTCACATTTTGGTTCATGGCTATACATTCTTACCTATTATTGGTCTAATAAATATATTCCATTAATAAAGTTTTAGTAATAAATATGGTGTACAATAATAAATTATATTGTGGTACCGTGTTAGCCAGAAAAATCGATGTGAATACTTTTCCATCCAATTATGACAAGAGCATTCTTAAGGTGATACCTTTATTGGCTAACCAGAAAATTATATGTTCGCTAGCTTTCAGAGCTCAAGGCTCCTTCTTCAGGCAAGATTACATTTGGAATAATAAGAAAGACACATTAGATGCTTACTATAGTAGGAAATTTGTTCAAGACCTGGGAGGTGTGATGCCTTCAAAAGATAAGCAAAGGAAATCAAATTAGCATTTTCTTACAAATGGAGAGCTAGTGGGGATGTGTTATTAGCTATCTGGAGTCCTTCTGGTAAAGGTGTGAACTGTGTCTATGTAATGAGTCATAAAACCGGGTGTTAAGTTGAGTCCTAGTGTCAAAGTATTGAACATCCTAATAAGTTTGAATTCCCATATTTTTCTCTCCCTGTCATCCTTAAAATGACCTTTTAGTATTAAGACTTTTAAGTCTGTCATACAATGTCCAGTTCCAGAGAAATGTTTTCCCACAGGCGTGTCCATTTCATTCCTGATCGTATGTCTGTGTAGATTCATCCTTGTTTGTAGTTTTTGCATGGTTTCCCCAATATAGATAGCTCCAGGGCACCTTGTACATTGTATCATGTACACCACATTGGAGGATGTACATGAAAAGGAACCCATGACCTTATAGTCCTGATTTGTGTTTGGTACACGGACTGTATTTGTTGGTAATATGTGGGTACAAGTTTTGCATTTTTTGTTGTTACATGGGAATGTGCCAGTCACTGATGGTGACGAAAGGACACTTCTGACAAGGAGATTCCTTAAGTTAGGGGGCTGTTTGTAGGAGAGGAGTGGTAGTTCTGGGAATATGTCTTTCAATTTGTGGTCCCTGTGGAATATGGGTTGGAGATCAGCACCAATTTTCCTTAGGATGCTCATGTGGGGGTTGTATGTGACCACAAGAGGTACCCTGTTGTTGTCCTCTCTCAGTTTGTAATCCAGGAGGTTGCTTCTTGGGATTCTTGTAGCCCTGTGGATCTGTTCATCTATTACCAGTGGATGGTATCCTTGTTGTAGGAATGTATTCCTCAGAGATAGCAGCTGTAGTTCCCTGTCTTTACTGTCTGAACAGATCCGAATATATCTCAGAGCTTGACTGTAGATGATGGATTTTTTTGTGTGTCCTGGATGAAAGCTGTTCCATCTAAGGTATGCTGGACGTCCTGTGGGCTTATGGTAAATTGATGTTTGTATGGCGTTGTCCTTGATGTATATGGTCAAGTCCAGAAAATGTATTTGAGACTTTGAAAAGTTGAGGGTGAGCTTGATGGTTGGGTGGTATTTGTTGAAGTTATTGTGGAAGGTGAGCAGATCATCTTTTGAGCCTGTCCAGATTATTAGCAGATCATCAATGTAGCGGAAGTATGCAAGAGGTTTAATAGGGCAAGATGACAAAAACTCCTCCTCCAGTTTCGCCATAAATAGGTTGGCATATTGTGGGGACATTTTGCTTCCCATGGCGCTGCCCATGCACTGTTGGTATAAATTGTTCCCAAAAGAAAAATAGTTGTGATGAAGCACAAACCTGATGAATTGCAGTGTTGGTTCTGTGGCCAGATTGTTCTTTTGAAGGAAATATTTACATGCTGTGATTCCATCCTCATGAGGAATGTTGGAATAGAGAGACTCTGCTGGGCCCACTTCCAAGGGACACGATACTAGCCACCATGGACGTAGAGTCTCTCTATTCCAACATTCCTCATGAGGATGGAATCACAGCATGTAAATATTTCCTTCAAAAGAACAATCTGGCCACAGAACCAACACTGCAATTCATCAGGTTTGTGCTTCATCACAACTATTTTTCTTTTGGGAACAATTTATACCAACAGTGCATGGCAGCGCCATGGGAAGCAAAATGTCCCCACAATATGCCAACCTATTTATGGCAAAACTGGAGGAGGAGTTTTTGTCATCTTGCCCTATTAAACCTCTTGCATACTTCCGCTACATTGATGATCTGCTAATAATCTGGACAGGCTCAAAAGATGATCTGCTCACCTTCCACAATAACTTCAACAAATACCACCCAACCATCAAGCTCACCCTCAACTTTTCAAAGTCTCAAATACATTTTCTGGACTTGACCATATACATCAAGGACAACGCCATACAAACATCAATTTACCATAAGCCCACAGGACGTCCAGCATACCTTAGATGGAACAGCTTTCATCCAGGACACACAAAAAAATCCATCATCTACAGTCAAGCTCTGAGATATATCGGATCTGTTCAGACAGTAAAGACAGGGAACTACAGCTGCTATCTCTGAGGAATACATTCCTACAACAAGGATACCATCCACTGGTAATAGATGAACAGATCCACAGGGCTACAAGAATCCCAAGAAGCAACCTCCTGGATTACAAACTGAGAGAGGACAACAACAGGGTACCTCTTGTGGTCACATACAACCCCCACATGAGCATCCTAAGGAAAATTGGTGCTGATCTCCAACCCATATTCCACAGGGACCACAAATTGAAAGACATATTCCCAGAACTACCACTCCTCTCCTACAAACAGCCCCCTAACTTAAGGAATCTCCTTGTCAGAAGTGTCCTTTCGTCACCATCAGTGACTGGCACATTCCCATGTAACAACAAAAAATGCAAAACTTGTACCCACATATTACCAACAAATACAGTCCGTGTACCAAACACAAATCAGGACTATAAGGTCATGGGTTCCTTTTCATGTACATCCTCCAATGTGGTGTACATGATACAATGTACAAGGTGCCCTGGAGCTATCTATATTGGGGAAACCATGCAAAAACTACAAACAAGGATGAATCTACACAGACATACGATCAGGAATGAAATGGACACGCCTGTGGGAAAACATTTCTCTGGAACTGGACATTGTATGACAGACTTAAAAGTCTTAATACTAAAAGGTCATTTTAAGGATGACAGGGAGAGAAAAATATGGGAATTCAAACTTATTAGGATGTTCAATACTTTGACACTAGGACTCAACTTAACACCCGGTTTTATGACTCATTACATAGACACAGTTCACACCTTTACCAGAAGGACTCCAGATAGCTAATAACACATCCCCACTAGCTCTCCATTTGTAAGAAAATGCTAATTTGATTTCCTTTGCTTATCTTTTGAAGGCATCACACCTCCCAGGTCTTGAACAAATTTCCTACTATGTGTCTTTCTTATTATTCCAAATGTAATCTTGCCTGAAGAAGGAGCCTTGAGCTCTGAAAGCTAGCGAACATATAATTTTCTGGTTAGCCAATAAAGGTATCACCTTAAGAATGCTCTTGTCATAATTGGATGGAAAAGTATTCACAGTAATAAATATGGAAACACTTGTTACATGAAAAACACACTGACATCTATGGGTTGAAAAGGTATTTACACCGATGACATAAAATGTTCTGTCTCATGAAGAATATGGTTAATGCATTATCATTTATGATTGTTTTATTACACAAACATGAATTCCATATTACTATTCTGATAATAATTCTATGGATATTACTGATTGCTATGGTACGCTGTGATATTATAGGTTAGGAAAATTACCAGATTTGGTATAGAATAGGGAATGAAGACTTCAAGCAAGATATTGGAATTACGTTAATAAAGACTTTTCATATTTCTAAATTCAAGTAAATTTAAAAAGTTGCAAGAAGAAAAACCCGAAGTTCCAGAAGGAAAAAAAGGCGATATGATGTCTGAGTAATAATAGACTGTGTCAATTACAATTCATTTCATCACTGACAGCCACAATCGCAGTATTCACCACTGAGAACAACTGCAGTATTCACCACTGACAGCCACAATCGCGGTATCCACCACTGACAGCCACAATGGCAGAGGACGATGATCCTATGATGCTAATATGAACTGTGTTATCACGCTTTTATCACGTTCCAGTGGTTTCCTATCACCTATGAAGCTTCAATGAAAGCTGGTGAACAATAAGTTGTCAGGAAACTACAACCCTGACATGAGTCCTGTGCATTAGGACTAAGGACTGGTTATGGTGCTATCTTTAGCAAGGAAGAGTCATTTTAACCCTTGCTTTGCTGACCAAAGACGTCACACCTGTTCCAAGACCAGTGCGGATGGCATGGAGGATTCCAGAAATATCCAAGGCGAGCCAATGTAAGTCCAGGTCTTTAAAGGTGACACTGCTCAGATATTAAAGCTTCATTTCATCAATGGACTTTGTTTTCTTATCAACATTTGAATTTATGGACTTTGATGAACACATGACACACGGCCTCCACAATATCTACATGTTATTTCAAAGGAATTATCATATAAAGACTGTGTTTTAAAAGAATCAAGAACAAGACGTCAACATGAAGACCAGATGACATCAGATTATTATTATTATTATACATTTATATAGCGCCATTTATTCCATGGCGCTTTACATATGAAAAGGGAAAAAATATAGACAGATACAATAAACATGTGCTAGACAAGGGACACACAAGTACAGAAGGAGAGAGGACCCTGCCCGCGAGGGCTCACAGTCTACAGATGATGATGACTGGACCGGAGATGCTTCAATTTAGTTTAGGAAAGTATAATACATATTTTATATGAATATTGGTCACGGCTTACCATAACATGAATTCACATAATTATGTTATTGAGTGCATATAACAATAATCTGATATTATTATGATTATTATTATTATTATAGAAATTAAATTATTTTTGCCAAAGAAGAAGAAAAAGAAGAAAGAAGATCTGATTATCCTAAAGATGAACTTCTCTACTTTGAGGGTTCCAATTAATGTCTATCACCCTCAAAAGGGGGAATTGTTAAATATTAATTATTGGTTAAGGATTTATTCTTTATACACTCAATTCTGTACCGAGCACATTAACGTTCGCTGACATCACAGATGCTATTTCTGTATGGTAAAGTGTCATCTCCATATACAGAGACCACGTGATCTAAGGGACGTATATATAATGGCTACACGAAGGGGGGCGCTGGCTCGCGCACTCACTCCACAGACACATGGGACAAGGACTATGATGAATGAACAGCTGCAACCACGTGTTGTTTCTCTAAGACGCTCCTGACAGAGACAGAATGTCATTTTTACCATTCAGGACACCAAGGAAAGATGTATACAAGCTTTGCTATAGACAAATGGACAATATCTACGTAACTATTTCACTCATTTTATGTTTTCCTGTAATGATGTTTTTTTGGTAAACAGTCCAATAAATCACTATAATTTTTTTATAAGAAACGTGACATTTTCTTTAGAAGTATCGCATCTGGTAACAAGTCCTGGAAAAATATATGAAATTAAGCATTTTTAACAAAACTAGACCCACTAAGGAACTTATGTAGATCTGTGGTGAGCAATTTGAACAACAAAGTGCTTTACACGAGTTTATTACTTAGAGCCGTAAAATAAAAAAACATTTTTTCCACAAAAATGATCTTTTCACCCTAACTTTTATTTTCCCAAGGGTAACGAGACCTCAAAAGTTATTGTGCAATTTGTTCTGAGTACGCTGATACCCCATACGTGTGGGTAAACCACTGTTTGTGTGCATGGCAGAGCTCGGAAGGGAAGGGAGCGCCGTTTGCCTTATTCAACGCAGAACTGGCTGTATTCCATGTTGCGCTTGGAGAGCCCCTGATGTGCCTAAACAGTGGAAACCCCCCAAAAATGACACCATTTTGAAAACTAGACCCCTCAAGGAACTTATCTAGATGTGTGGTGAGAACTTTGAACCCCCAGG
>JARQOD010000008.1:34193612-34232334 GCA_033576555.1 Oophaga sylvatica
TGTTTTTACACATCCCCGACTCTACTACATCGCGTGTGCCGGGCTATTATCTGATCTGACTACTTTGTACTTACACATCGCCATCTAAACTCCGGTGCCGGTCTATAAATACTGTATCAGACTTATTTTTTTAACATCCCCGACTTTATACATCCTGTCCCGGGGTCTTTTTTCCCGTATCATGCTTCTTATTTTTACCATCGCCGACTCTGTTTACATCACGTGTGCCCTGGTTATAAAATTTTTAAATGTTTTTTGTATTACCTCCCGCTCTACACTCCGTTCCCCGGGGTCTATAACCCCCGATTGACTACATTATTCTTACCTTCGCGACTTCAAATCACGTGTCCCCTGGTCTATTATACTGTATATGACACATTGTAGTTACACATCCCCGATTTTCACATCGGTGTGCCCTGGTCATATAACTGTATCTGACTACATTTTTCTTACACACGCCGACTCTACTACTCACGTGTCCCGGTCTATGGGCACAGTATGAGTAAGGGGGCGATGTGTAAGTACAATGTGTCATGATACGTTATATAGTCCAGGGCCCCGTGTTTTGCAGGTCGGAATGTAAAAGTATAATGTAGTCATGTACGTATTTATAGCCAGGGCACCATGTGTGTAGGTCGGCGTGTAAAAGAATAATTGTATAACAGTTTATAAAAAGGGGCAAATTTGTGCGAGTCGGCGAGTTTTAAGAAAAATGTAGTTGATACAGTATTTAACCCCGGGGACACGTGATGTAGTAGGCCCGATGTAAAAGTACAATGTAGTCATGATAAAGTATTAAAACCGGGCACTTGTGTGCAGGTCGGCGATGTTAAAAAAATTTTTGTATGATACGAAAAATTTTGCCAGGCACACGGATAAAATAGAGTCGGCGATGTGTAAGACAATGTAGAATGATACAGTTAAATAGCCAGGCACCGTGATGTAGTAGAGGGGGCGTGTTAAAAAAATGTAGTCTGATCATTATATAGACCAGACACAGTGATGTAGTAGGGGGCATGTGTAATAAATGTAGTCATGAAAAAGTTTTTACCCCAGGGCACCGTGATGTAGTAAGGGGGCGATGTGAAGACAAGTAGTAGTACAGTATTTAGACCAACCCTGATGTAGTAGAGTCGGCAATTTAAAAGACAATGTGCATGTACAGTATATATAGACCAGAGACAGTATGTGCAAGTCGGCGATGTGTAAGTACAATGTACCCTGATACGTATTATAGGGGGGACAGGATGTGTGAGTCGGCGTGTAAAAATACAATTAGTCTTACAGTATTATAGACCGGCACACGGATTAGTGAGGGGGCGTGTGAAGTACAATGTATCATGAAACAGTAAATTTCCGGGCACACTGTTTGTAGAGGTCGGCAATGTGTAAGTACAATGTGTCATGAACAGTTTTTAGTCCGGGGCACACGTGATGTTTTGAGTCGGCGATGTGTAAGTACAATGTATCATGAAACAGTATATTTGTCCGGGCACCGTTAGTACAGAGTCGGCAATGGTAAGACATGTTCTGATACAGTTATATAGACCAGGGCACAGTGATGTAGAATCGGTGATGTGTAAGTACAATGTAGTCTGATACAGTAATATAGTCAGGGCACATGATGTGCAGAGTCGGCGATGTGTAAAAAAATTTAGTCATGATACTTATAATAACCAGGGCCACGTGAGTAGCAGAGTCGGGGATGTTAAGTACAATGTAGCAGTCGTATATAAAGACCAGGGCACACGTGATGTTAGTAAGTCGGCGAGGGTAAGTAAAATGTAGTCATGTTCAGTATAATAACCAGGGCCAGGTGTAGTGAGTCCATGTTAAGTAAAATGTGTCTTTATACAGTATATAAGACCAGGGCCACGTGATGTAGCAGAGGTGTGATGTGTAAGTACAATGTAGTCATGATACAGTATATATAGACCAGGGCACACTGATGTAGTAGAGTCGGCGATGTGTAAGTATAATGTAGTATGATCAGTATTATAGACCAGGGCACACGTGATGTAGCAGGTCGGTGATGTGTAAGTACAATGTAGTCTGATTCGTAATTATATGACCAGGGCCACGTGATGTATGTAGAGTCGGCGATGTGTAAGTATAATGTAGTCATGATACAGTATTTATAGACAGGGCACACGTGATGTAGTAGAGTGTGCGATGTGTAAGGAATATGTAGTCATGATACAGTATATATAGACAGGGCACACGTGATGTAGTAGAGTGTGCGATGTGGTAAGTACAATGTAGTCATGATACAGTATATATAGACCAGAGAAACGTGATGTAGTAGAGTCGGCGATGGTAAGTACAATGTAGTCATGATACAGTATATATAGACCAGGGCACACGTGATGTAGTAGAGTCGGCGATGTGTAAGAATAATGTAGTCATGATACAGTATATATTAACCAGGGCACACTGTGATGTAGCAGAGTCGGGGATGTGTAAGTACAATTTAGTCATGATACGGTTTATATAGACCAGGGCACACTGATGTAGCAGAGTGGCAATTGTGTAATTACAATGTAGTCATGATACAGTATATATAGACAGGGCCCACGTGATGTAGTAGAGTCGGCGATGTGTAATAAAATGTAGTCATGATACAGTATATATAGACCAGAGCACAAGTGATGTAGTAGAGTCGGCAATGTGTAAGTAAAATGTAGTCATGATACAGTATATATAGACCAGGGCACACGTGATGTAGTAGATCGGCGATGGTAAGTACAATGTAGTCATGATACAGTATATATAGCCAGAGCCAACGTGATGTAGCAGAGTCGGCGATGTGTAAGTATAATGCAGTCATGATACAGTATATATAGACCAGGCACACGTGATGTAGCAGAGTCGGCAATGGGGTAAGTATAATGTAGTCATGATACAGTATATATAGACCAGGGCCCACGTGATGTAGTAGAGTCGGCGATTGTGTAAGTACAATGTAGCCCATGATACAGTATATATAGACCAGGGCACACGTGATGTAGTAGAGTCGGCGATGTGTAAGTACAATGTAGTCATGATACAGTATATATAGACCAGGGCACACGTGATGTAGTAGAGTCGGCGTGTGTAAATACATGTAGTCATGATACAGTATATATAGACCAGGCACACGTGATGTAGTAGAGTCGGGATGTGTAAGAATAATGTAGTCATGATACAGTATATATAGACCAGGGCACACGTGATGCAGCAGAGTCGGGGATGTGTAAGAATAATGTAGTCATGTACAGTATATATAGACCGGGGCCCACACGTGATGTAGTTAGAGTCGGTGATGTGTAAGTACAATGTAGTCATGATACAGTATATATAGACCAGGGCACACGTGATGTAGTAGAGTCGGCGATGGGGTAAGTACAATGTAGTCGAGATACAGTATTTATAGACCAGAGCACACGTGATGTAGTAGAGTCGGCGATGTGTAAGAATAATGTAGTCATGATACAGTATATATAGACCAGGGCACACGTGATGTAGTAGAGTCGGCAATGTGTAAGTACAATGTAGTCATGATACAGTATATATAGACCAGAGCACACGTGATGTAGCGAGTCGGCGATGTGTAAGAATAATGTAGTCATGATACAGTATATATAGACCAGGGTGTTATGTTACGGTAGCTGGGAGTGCAGGTAAAAAAGGCAATACACCAGAGCAGTTGGAATCTATGAGATTGCAGTACCCTGACTAACCACCACAACTAGAGGCAGCCGTGGAGCGTTCCTACGATGGCCCTAGACGCCTCGTCACAGCCTGAGAAACTAACTACACCTAAAGATAGAAATAGGAAGCTATCTGCCCGGAGCAGAACCCCAAAGATAATAGAAAGCCCCCAAACTATAATGGCGGTTAGACAAGAGGAAATACTGACACAGAAAAAAATAGTATGAGCAAACGCTGGGGCCCAAACTATCTAAATAGAAAAGGACAGGAAGGGTACTTACTGCAATCCCAGAAAACCCTGAAAAACACCAACATACTAATTTCAAAATCACCTGAGATCACACGACCTCTACCACCTAAATTAGTTCTCTTGGTGTAACAAAAACAGCAGCCACTGAAAAAAACTGCAAAAAGCAAAAGTACAAAACACAGTGGCTGGACTAAACTGAGAGGGGAAAAAGCCCCCGGAGGGGACCCAGAGGCCCCCACAGAAGTGCAGGACAAAATGCAAAAATATAGCAAAAACACAAAATAAGAAATTGTCTTATCTGATAGCAGGAGATGCAGACACGACAACGCAGGTACAAGGAAACTGGAAAGAAGGATTCAGACCAGAAACAATTGATCACCGGCAACCCTGATGGGAAAATGATTCCTTAAATAAGACCATCAGTAACACCTGATTCCCAATCCTCACTAGCACCGCTTGTAACCACCAGAGGGAGCCTCTGCTCAGAACTCATCTCAAACCCATTCACAACAGTACCCCCCCCTTGAGGAGGGGTCACCGAACCCTCATTTGAGCAACCAGGTCGGTCAGGATGAGTTCTATGATACGCACGGATAAGTCTCCTAGCATGGATGTCCGAAGCAAACACCCAAGAATTATCTTCCTGACCATAACCTCTCCATTTAACCAAATACTGGAGTCTTCGTCTAGAAAAACGAGAATCCAATATTTTCTCAACCACATACTCCAGATTGCCCTCAACCAAAACAGGGTCAGGAGGCACAGCAGCAGGAACC
Source organism: Oophaga sylvatica (assembly GCA_033576555.1). Taxonomy (NCBI): domain Eukaryota; kingdom Metazoa; phylum Chordata; class Amphibia; order Anura; family Dendrobatidae; genus Oophaga; species Oophaga sylvatica. The sequence goes on from JARQOD010000008.1 coordinate 34,198,329, forward strand.
ACTGGCTCAACAAACCTCTTCAACAAGGACTTGTGGAACACGTTATGGATCTTAAATGTCCCTGGAAGAAGCAAACGAAAAGAAACAGGATTAATAATCTCCATGATCTTATAAGGTCCAATGAACCTAGGCTTAAATTTAGGAGATGCTACTCTCATAGGAATATTCTTTGAGGACAACCAGACCAAGTCCCCCACTTTAAACCGAGGACCATCAGTCCTATGCCGGTTAGCAAACCGCTGGGCCTTCTCCTGAGAGAGGACAACCTCTCCACTACCTGGTCCCAAATCTGCTGCATACCTCAACAACAGAGTCAACACCTGGACAGACAGAAGCCTCCGTCTGTCCTGAAGAAAATCGAGGGTGAAACCCAGAATTACAGAAAAAACGAGACATCAAAGTGGCAGAGCTAGCCCTATTATTAAGAGCAAACTCAGCCAAAGGCAAAAAAGAGACCAGTCATCCTGATCAGCAGACACAAAGCATCTTAGATAAGTCTCCAATGTCTGGTTTGTTCTCTCAGTTTGACCATTGGTCTGAGGATGAAATGCCGAGGAGAAAGACAATTGAACACCCAGTTTAGAACAAAAAGTCCTCCAAAATCTGGAAACAAACTGGACTCCTCTGTCAGACACAATGTTCTCAGGAATGCCGTGTAAACGAACCACGTGCTGAAGGAACAACAGCACCAATTCAGAGGAGGAAGGCAACTTAGGTAATGGCACAAGATGTATCATTTTGGAAAACCTATCACAAATTACCCAGATGGTGGTCATTCTCTGAGAAACAGGAAGATCGGAAATGAAATCCATAGAGATATGGTCCATGGTCTCTTGGGCACAGGCAATGGCATCAACAAACCACTAGAGCGAGAGCAAGGCTTGGAGCGAGAGCAAGTCCCGCAGGACTGCACAAATTCCCTGACATCGCGAGACAAGGTAGGCCACCAAAAGGACCGACTAACCAAGTCTCTGGTACCAAAAATTCCGGGATGCCCAGCCAATGCGGAACAATGAATCTCAGACATCACACTCTTTTTCCATTGGTCCGGGACAAACAATTTTCCAACAGGGCAGCGCTCGGGCCTATCCTCCTGACACCCCTCCAGAGCAAGTCTCAAATTAGGCGAGATGGCGGAAAGAACTACACCCTCCTTCAAAATAACAGAGGGATCAGATAGCTCAGGAGAGTCCGCAAGGAAACTCCTCGAGAGGGCATCCGCCTTAACATTCTTAGTGCCAGGAAGAAAGGAAACCACAAAATTAAAACGTGTGAAAAACAAGGCCCACCTGGCCTGTCTAGGATTGAGTCGCTTGGCAGATTCCAGATAGACCAGATTCTTATGGTCCGTAAGGACCACCACCTGATGTTTGGCTCCCTCCAGCCAATGTCTCCACTCTTCAAAAGCCCACTTCATGGCCAATAACTCCCGATTACCCACGTCATAATTACGTTCAGTAGGAGAAAATTTTCGAGAGAAAAAGGCACAAGGGTTACTTTTAGAGGTCTCTGGATCTTTTTGGGACAAAACGGACCTGCCCCAATTTCAGAGGCATCAACCTCCACCTGAAATGGCAGAGAAACATCAGGCTGCCGTAGAACAGGAGCAGAAGTGAATCTCTGCTTAAGTTCCTGAAACGCAGAGACTGCCTCAGGAGGCCAATTCACCACATCAGAACCCTTTCTGGTCAAATCAGTTAATGGTTTAACAATAACAGAGAAATTACCAAAAAATTTACGATAAAAATTGGCAAAACCCAAAAATCTCTGAAGAGCCTTTAATGAAGTAGGTTGGACCCAATCACAGATGGCCTGAACCTTGACCGGGTCCATTTCAATAACAGATGGGGACAAAATGAATCCCAGAAATGAGATCTTCTGTACGCCAAAAAGACACTTTGATCCCTTCACATACAGAGCATTCTGTCTCAAAATCTGGAATACAGTTCGAACATGTTTCACATGAGAGTCCCAGTCATTAGAAAAAATCAAGATATCATCCAAATAAACAATCAGAAACTTGTCCACAAAATCCCTGAAAATGTCATTCATGAAGCACTGGAAGACGGAAGGAGCATTAGTGAGCCCAAAGGGCATCACAAGGTACTCAAAATGCCCTTCAGGGTGTTAAATGCCGTCTTCCATTCATCCCCGTGCTTAATGCGAATAAGGTTATACGCCCCCCTGAGGTCAAGCTTGGTAAACCAAGTAGCGTTTTTCACCCTGGAAAACAGGTCAGAAATCAAGGGTAACGGGTATTGATATTTCACAGTAAATATTGTTCAAGAGACGATAATCAATACACGGCCTTAATGAACCATCTTTTTGGCCACAAAGAAAAAACCGGCACCTAAGGGTGAAGAGGATGGTCTGATATGACCCTTCTCCAATGATTCCTTGATATAAGACCGCATAGCGTCATGTTCAGGTATAGACAAGTTAAAGAGGCGACCCTTAGGGAATTTACTACCTGGCACTAATTCAATAGCGCAGTCATAGCTCCTATGGGGAGGTAAGGATGCAGATTTACTTTCGCTAAACACATCAGAAAAATCAAACAAAAAGTCAGGAACATCCTCAGCCTGGGGGGAGGCAGAAAAACAGGAGTGTTGGTATTAAACACATTGGCAGCCCCAACTGGTTACAGACACAGATTTCCAATCCAAAACAGGATTATGAGACTGTAACCAAGGGAAACCCAGCACGATAATGTCATGCAGATTATACAGAACCAAAAATTTGCAGCACTCCTGGTGATCAGGTTCAACCCTCATTATCACCTGAGTAGAAAACTGGGGTTTATTCTCAGCCAAAGGGGTAGAATCGATCCCCAGTAGGGGAATAGACTTCTGTAGGGGTATCAAGGGAAATCCACAACGTTTAGCAAAATCATAATCCATCAGGTTAATAGCTGCTCCAGAATCAACGAAAGCCTGAGCAGAAAATGAGGACAGAGAGCATATCAGAGTGACAGTTAATAAAAACTTAGTCTGAACACTACCCAAGACAACTGAGCGTGCAAAACGTCTTCCCCGCTTAGGGCAGACTGAAATAGCATGAGAGGCATCACCACAGTAGAAACATAACCCATTGCGCTTTCGAAACTCATGACGCTGTGCCCCAGACACCACTCCATCACACTGCATGGGCTCAGCAGCTGGCTCACAAGGCAACACCACTCCACGCATACTTCTCCGCTCACGCAAACGTCTGTCAATTTGAATCGCTAATGACATAGAATCATTGAGACCAGAGGGGACAGGGAATCCCACCATAACATCCTTTACATTATCCGACAGACCCTTCCGGAAAAGGGCCGCCAAAGCGTCGTCATTCCATTTGGTCAGGACTGCCCACCTACGGAATCTCTGACAGTATAACTCAGCGTCATCAAGCCCCTGATTTAATGCCAACAAGGCTTTTTCAGCTTGATCAGTGATATTAGGCTCATCGTACAATAACCCCAAAGCCTGAAAAAATACATCAACATCACTCAAAACAGGATCCCCAGGTGTCAGGGAAAAAGCCCAATCCTGAGGATCGCCGCGCAGGAGAGAGATGATAATTTGAACCTGCTGCGCTGCGTTTCCTGAGGACTTAGATTTTAAGGCAAGAAACAATTTACAATTATTTTTGAAATTCTGAAACTTAGCTCGATCCCCTGAAAACAAATCTGGCATGGGGATCCTAGGTTCCACAACAGGCAACCTAGCAAGATATGCAGCAATACTCTGAACCTCAGTGGCAAGCTGATCCACACGGCCAGACAACTGTGCAAACTCCATTGGGAGAAAAGATCCTCCCCAGCACCCAGAGATACAGAGGGAAAAAAAAAAAAATGCAACAAACAGAAAAATATCTCTGACAACTTTTCTTCCTTCAAAATATTTTTTTTTTTCCCTTCTGTGAGTACCATACAATTTTTATGGCCGGTGATACTGTTATGTTACGGTAGCTGAGGAGTGCAGGTAAAAAAGGCAATACACCAGAGCAGTTGGAATCTATGAGATTGCAGTACCCTGACTAACCACCACAACTAGAGGCAGCCGTGGAGCGTTCCTACGATGGTCCTAGACGCCTCGTCACAGCCTGAGAAACTAACTACACCTAAAGATAGAAATAGGAAAGCTATCTGCCCCGGAGCAGAACCCCAAAGATAATAGAAAGCCCCCAAACATGTAATGGCGGTTAGACAAGAGGAAATACTGACACAGAAAGAAAATAGTATGAGCAAACGCTGGGGCCCAAACTATCTAAATAGAAAAGGACAGGAAGGGTACTTACTGCAATCCCAGAAAACCCTGAAAAACACCAACATACTAATTTCAAAATCACCTGAGATCACACGACCTCTACCACCTAAATTAGTTCTCTGGTGTAACAAAAACAGCAGCCACTGAAAAAACTGCAAAAAGCAAAAGTACAAAACACAGTGGCTGGACTAAACTGAGAGGGCAAAAAGCCCCCGGAGGGGACCCAGAAGGCCCCCACAGAAGTGCAGGACAAAATGCAAAAATATAGCAAAAACACAAAATAAGAAATTGTCTTATCTGATAGCAGGAGATGCAGACACGACACAGCAGGCTACAAGGGAAACTGGAAAGAAGGATTCAGACCAGAACAATTGATCACCGGCAACCCTGATGGGAAAATGATTCCCTTAAATAAGACCAATCAGTAACACCTGATTCCCAATCCTCACTAGCACCGCTTGTAACCACCAGAGGGAGCCTCTGCTCAGAACTCATCTCAAACCCATTCACAACACCAGGGCACACGTGATGTAGTAGAGTCGGCAATGTGTAAGTACAATGTAGTCATGATACAGTATATATAGACCAGAGCACACGTGATGTAGCAGAGTCGGCGATGTGTAAGTACAATGTAGTCATGATACAGTATATATAGACCAGGGCACACGTGATGTAGTAGAGTCGGCGATGTGTAAGTACAATGTAGTCATGATACAGTATATATAGACCAGGCACACGTGTGTAGAGAGTCGGATGTGTAAGTAATATGTAGTCATGATACAGTATATATAGACCAGGCACACGTGATGTAGTAGAGTCGGCGATGTGTAAGTACAATGTAGTCAGATACAGTATAATAGACCAGGCACACGTGATGTAGTAGAGTCGGCGATGTGTAAGTACAATGTAGTCATGATACAGTATATATAGACCAGGCACACGTGATGTAGTAGAGTCGGCGATGTGTAAGTACAATGTAGTCATGATACAGTATATATAGACCAGGCACACGTGATGTAGTAGAGTCGGCGATGTGTAAGTACAATGTAGTCATGATACAGTATATATAGACCAGGGCACACGTGATGTAGTAGAGTCGGCGATGTGTAAGTACAATGTAGTCATGATACAGTATATATAGACCAGGGCACACGTGATGTAGTAGAGTCGGCGATGTGTAAGTACAATGTAGTCATGATACAGTATATATAGACCAGGCACACGTGATGTAGTAGAGTCGGCGATGTGTAAGTACAATGTAGTCATGATACAGTATATATAGACCAGGGCACACGTGATGTAGTAGAGTCGGCGATGTGTAAGTACAATGTAGTCATGATACAGTATATATAGACCAGGGCACACGTGATGTAGTAGAGTCGGCGATGTGTAAGATACAATGTAGTCATGATACAGTATATATAGACCAGGGCACACGTGATGTAGTAGAGTCGGCGATGTGTAAGTAAATGTAGTCATGATACAGTATATATAGACCAGGCACACGTGATGTAGTAGAGTCGGCGATGTGTAAGTAAATGTAGTCATGATACAGTATATATAGACCAGGCACACGTGATGTAGTAGAGTCGGCGATGTGTAAGTACAATGTAGTCATGATACAGTATATATAGACCAGGGCACACGTGATGTAGTAGAGTCGGCGATGTGTAAGTACAATGTAGTCATGATACAGTATATATAGACCAGGCACACGTGATGTAGTAGAGTCGCGATGTGTAAGTACAATGTAGTCATGATACAGTATATATAGACCAGGGCACACGTGATGTAGTAGAGTCGGCGATGTGTAAGTACAATTAGTCATGATCAGATAAGACCAGGCACACGTGATTAAGTCGGAGGTAAGTAAATTATCAATCAGTATATAACCAGGGCACACGTGATGTATCCTGTGAATAATGTAGTCATGATACAGTATTATAACCAGGCAACGTATAGAGAGTCGCGATGTAAGTAAATGTGTCATGAACGTATATAAGACCAGGGCACACTGATTAGTAGCGGTGTTAGAAAGATCATACGTAAAAGACCAGCACACGATGGAAGTCGATGTAAAAATGATCATAACAGATATAAACCAGCACACTGATGTGAGAGTCGATGTGTAAGTAAATGTATCATGATACATATTATAGACCAGGCACACTGAGAGTAAGTCGGATGTGTAAGTACAATGTATCATGATACAGTATATATAACCAGGCACACGTGATGTATAAGTCGGGATGTTAAGTACAATTATCATGATACATATATATGACCAGGCACACGTGATGTAGTAGAGTGGGATGTGTAAGTACAATGATCATGATACAGTATATAGACCAGGCACACGTGATTAGTAGAGTCGGCGATGTGAATAAATTAGTCAGATACAGTATATATAGACAGGCACACTGAGTATAAGTCGGATGTAAGAAATGTATCATGATACGTATATATAGACCAGGCACACGTGATGTAGTAGAGTCGGATGTAAGTACAATGTAGTCATGATACAGTATATATAGACCAGGCACACGGATTAGAGAGTCGGATGTGTAAGTACAATGTAGTCATGATACAGTATATATAGACCAGGCACACGTGATGTAGAGATCGGCGATGTGTAAGTAAATGTAGTCATGATACAGTATATATAGACCAGGGCACACGTGATGTAGAGAGTCGCGATGTAAGTAAATGTAAATGTAGTCATGATACAGTATATATAGACCAGGGCACACGTGATGTAGTAGAGTCGGCGATGTGTAAGTACAATGTAGTCATGATACAGTATATATAGACCAGAGCACACGTGATGTAGCAGAGTCGGCGATGTGTAAGTATAATGCAGTCATGATACAGTATATATAGACCAGGGCACACGTGATGTAGCAGAGTCGGCAATGTGTAAGTATAATGTAGTCATGATACAGTATATATAGACCAGGGCCCACGTGATGTAGTAGAGTCGGCGATGTGTAAGTACAATGTAGTCATGATACAGTATATATAGACCAGGGCACACGTGATGTAGTAGAGTCGGCGATGTGTAAGTACAATGTAGTCATGATACAGTATATATAGACCAGGGCACACGTGATGTAGTAGAGTCGGCGATGTGTAAATACAATGTAGTCATGATACAGTATATATAGACCAGGGCACACGTGATGTAGTAGAGTCGGGGATGTGTAAGAATAATGTAGTCATGATACAGTATATATAGACCAGGGCACACGTGATGCAGCAGAGTCGGGGATGTGTAAGAATAATGTAGTCATGATACAGTATATATAGACCAGGGCACACGTGATGTAGTAGAGTCGGTGATGTGTAAGTACAATGTAGTCATGATACAGTATATATAGACCAGGGCACACGTGATGTAGTAGAGTCGGCGATGTGTAAGTACAATGTAGTCGAGATACAGTATTTATAGACCAGAGCACACGTGATGTAGTAGAGTCGGCGATGTGTAAGAATAATGTAGTCATGATACAGTATATATAGACCAGGGCACACGTGATGTAGTAGAGTCGGCAATGTGTAAGTACAATGTAGTCATGATACAGTATATATAGACCAGAGCACACGTGATGTAGCAGAGTCGGCGATGTGTAAGAATAATGTAGTCATGATACAGTATATATAGACCAGGGTGTTATGTTACGGTAGCTGAGGAGTGCAGGTAAAAAAGGCAATACACCAGAGCAGTTGGAATCTATGAGATTGCAGTACCCTGACTAACCACCACAACTAGAGGCAGCCGTGGAGCGTTCCTACGATGGTCCTAGACGCCTCGTCACAGCCTGAGAAACTAACTACACCTAAAGATAGAAATAGGAAAGCTATCTGCCCCGGAGCAGAACCCCAAAGATAATAGAAAGCCCCCAAACATATAATGGCGGTTAGACAAGAGGAAATACTGACACAGAAAGAAAATAGTATGAGCAAACGCTGGGGCCCAAACTATCTAAATAGAAAAGGACAGGAAGGGTACTTACTGCAATCCCAGAAAACCCTGAAAAACACCAACATACTAATTTCAAAATCACCTGAGATCACACGACCTCTACCACCTAAATTAGTTCTCTGGTGTAACAAAAACAGCAGCCACTGAAAAAACTGCAAAAAGCAAAAGTACAAAACACAGTGGCTGGACTAAACTGAGAGGGCAAAAAGCCCCCGGAGGGGACCCAGAAGGCCCCCACAGAAGTGCAGGACAAAATGCAAAAATATAGCAAAAACACAAAATAAGAAATTGTCTTATCTGATAGCAGGAGATGCAGACACGACACAGCAGGCTACAAGGGAAACTGGAAAGAAGGATTCAGACCAGAACAATTGATCACCGGCAACCCTGATGGGAAAATGATTCCCTTAAATAAGACCAATCAGTAACACCTGATTCCCAATCCTCACTAGCACCGCTTGTAACCACCAGAGGGAGCCTCTGCTCAGAACTCATCTCAAACCCATTCACAACAGTACCCCCCCCTTGAGGAGGGGTCACCGAACCCTCATTTGAGCAACCAGGTCGGTCAGGATGAGTTCTATGATACGCACGGATAAGTCTCCTAGCATGGATGTCCGAAGCAAACACCCAAGAATTATCTTCCTGACCATAACCTCTCCATTTAACCAAATACTGGAGTCTTCGTCTAGAAAAACGAGAATCCAATATTTTCTCAACCACATACTCCAGATTGCCCTCAACCAAAACAGGGTCAGGAGGCACAGCAGCAGGAACCACTGGCTCAACAAACCTCTTCAACAAGGACTTGTGGAACACGTTATGGATCTTAAATGTCCCTGGAAGAAGCAAACGAAAAGAAACAGGATTAATAATCTCCATGATCTTATAAGGTCCAATGAACCTAGGCTTAAATTTAGGAGATGCTACTCTCATAGGAATATTCTTTGAGGACAACCAGACCAAGTCCCCCACTTTAAACCGAGGACCATCAGTCCTATGCCGGTTAGCAAACCGCTGGGCCTTCTCCTGAGAGAGGGACAACCTCTCCACTACCTGGTCCCAAATCTGCTGCATACGCTCAACAACAGAGTCAACACCTGGACAGACAGAAGCCTCCGTCTGTCCTGAAGAAAATCGAGGGTGAAACCCAGAATTACAGAAAAACGGAGACATCAAAGTGGCAGAGCTAGCCCTATTATTAAGAGCAAACTCAGCCAAAGGCAAAAAAGAGACCCAGTCATCCTGATCAGCAGACACAAAGCATCTTAGATAAGTCTCCAATGTCTGGTTTGTTCTCTCAGTTTGACCATTGGTCTGAGGATGAAATGCCGAGGAGAAAGACAATTGAACACCCAGTTTAGAACAAAAAGTCCTCCAAAATCTGGAAACAAACTGGACTCCTCTGTCAGACACAATGTTCTCAGGAATGCCGTGTAAACGAACCACGTGCTGAAGGAACAACAGCACCAATTCAGAGGAGGAAGGCAACTTAGGTAATGGCACAAGATGTATCATTTTGGAAAACCTATCACAAATTACCCAGATGGTGGTCATTCTCTGAGAAACAGGAAGATCGGAAATGAAATCCATAGAGATATGGGTCCATGGTCTCTTGGGCACAGGCAATGGCATCAACAAACCACTAGAGCGAGAGCAAGGCTTGGAGCGAGAGCAAGTCCCGCAGGACTGCACAAATTCCCTGACATCGCGAGACAAGGTAGGCCACCAAAAGGACCGACTAACCAAGTCTCTGGTACCAAAAATTCCGGGATGCCCAGCCAATGCGGAACAATGAATCTCAGACATCACACTCTTTTTCCATTGGTCCGGGACAAACAATTTTCCAACAGGGCAGCGCTCGGGCCTATCCTCCTGACACCCCTCCAGAGCAAGTCTCAAATTAGGCGAGATGGCGGAAAGAACTACACCCTCCTTCAAAATAACAGAGGGATCAGATAGCTCAGGAGAGTCCGCAAGGAAACTCCTCGAGAGGGCATCCGCCTTAACATTCTTAGTGCCAGGAAGAAAGGAAACCACAAAATTAAAACGTGTGAAAAACAAGGCCACCTGGCCTGTCTAGGATTGAGTCGCTTGGCAGATTCCAGATAGACCAGATTTCTATGGTCCGTAAGGACCACCACCTGATGTTTGGCTCCCTCCAGCCAATGTCTCCACTCTTCAAAAGCCCACTTCATGGCCAATAACTCCCGATTACCCACGTCATAATTACGTTCAGTAGGAGAAAATTTTCGAGAGAAAAAGGCACAAGGGTTACTTTTAGAGGTCTCTGGATCTTTTTGGACAAAACGGCACCTGCCCCAATTTCAGAGGCATCAACCTCCACCTGAAATGGCAGAGAAACATCAGGCTGCCGTAGAACAGGAGCAGAAGTGAATCTCTGCTTAAGTTCCTGAAACGCAGAGACTGCCTCAGGAGGCCAATTCACCACATCAGAACCCTTTCTGGTCAAATCAGTTAATGGTTTAACAATAACAGAGAAATTACCAATAAATTTACGATAAAAATTGGCAAAACCCAAAAATCTCTGAAGAGCCTTTAATGAAGTAGGTTGGACCCAATCACAGATGGCCTGAACCTTGACCGGGTCCATTCAATAACAGATGGGGACAAAATGAATCCCAGAAATGAGATCTTCTGTACGCCAAAAAGACACTTTGATCCCTTCACATACAGAGCATTCTGTCTCAAAATCTGGAATACAGTTTCGAACATGTTTCACATGAGAGTCCCAGTCATTAGAAAAAATCAAGATATCATCCAAATAAACAATCAGAAACTTGTCCACAAAATCCCTGAAAATGTCATTCATGAAGCACTGGAAGACGGAAGGAGCATTAGTGAGCCCAAAGGGCATCACAAGGTACTCAAAATGCCCTTCAGGGTGTTTAAATGCCGTCTTCCATTCATCCCCGTGCTTAATGCGAATAAGGTTATACGCCCCCCTGAGGTCAAGCTTGGTAAACCAAGTAGCGTTTTTCACCCTGGAAAACAGGTCAGAAATCAAGGGTAACGGGTATTGATATTTCACAGTAATATTGTTCAAGAGACGATAATCAATACACGGCCTTAATGAACCATCTTTTTTGGCCACAAAGAAAAAACCGGCACCTAAGGGTGAAGAGGATGGTCTGATATGACCCTTCTCCAATGATTCCTTGATATAAGACCGCATAGCGTCATGTTCAGGTATAGACAAGTTAAAGAGGCGACCCTTAGGGAATTTACTACCTGGCACTAATTCAATAGCGCAGTCATAGCTCCTATGGGGAGGTAAGGATGCAGATTTACTTTCGCTAAACACATCAGAAAAATCAAACAAAAAGTCAGGAACATCCTCAGCCTGGGGGGAGCAGAAAAAACAGGAGTGTTGGTATTAACACATTGGCAGCCCCAACTGGTTACAGACACAGATTTCCAATCCAAAACAGGATTATGAGACTGTAACCAAGGGAAACCCAGCACGATAATGTCATGCAGATTATACAGAACCAAAAATTTGCAGCACTCCTGGTGATCAGGTTCAACCCTCATTATCACCTGAGTAGAAAACTGGGGTTTATTCTCAGCAAAGGGTAGAATCGATCCCCAGTAGGGGAATAGACTTCTGTAGGGGTATCAAGGGAAATCCACAACGTTTAGCAAAATCATAATCCATCAGGTTAATAGCTGCTCCAGAATCAACGAAAGCCTGAGCAGAAAATGAGGACAGAGAGCATATCAGAGTGACAGTTAATAAAAACTTAGTCTGAACACTACCCAAGACAACTGAGCGTGCAAAACGTCTTCCCCGCTTAGGGCAGACTGAAATAGCATGAGAGGCATCACCACAGTAGAAACATAACCCATTGCGCTTTCGAAACTCATGACGCTGTGCCCCAGACACCACTCCCATCACACTGCATGGGCTCAGCAGCTGGCTCACAAGGCAACACACACTCCACGCATACTTCTCCGCTCACGCAAACGTCTGTCAATTTGAATCGCTAATGACATAGAATCATTGAGACCAGAGGGGACAGGGAATCCCACCATAACATCCTTTACATTATCCGACAGACCCTTCCGGAAAAGGGCCGCCAAAGCGTCGTCATTCCATTTGGTCAGGACTGCCCACCTACGGAATCTCTGACAGTATAAACTCAGCGTCATCAAGCCCCTGATTTAATGCCAACAAGGCTTTTTCAGCTTGATCAGTGATATTAGGCTCATCGTACAATAACCCCAAAGCCTGAAAAAATACATCAACATCACTCAAAACAGGATCCCCAGGTGTCAGGGAAAAAGCCCAATCCTGAGGATCGCCGCGCAGGAGAGAGATGATAATTTGAACCTGCTGCGCTGCGTTTCCTGAGACTTAGATTTTAAGGCAAGAAACAATTTACAATTATTTTGAAATTCTGAAACTTAGCTCGATCCCCTGAAAACAAATCTGGCATGGGGATCCTAGGTTCCACAACAGGCAACCTAGCAAGATATGCAGCAATACTCTGAACCTCAGTGGCAAGCTGATCCACACGGCCAGACAACTGTGCAAACTCCATTGGGAGAAAAGATCCTCCCCAGCACCCAGAGATACAGAGGGAAAAAAAAAAAAATGCAACAAACAGAAAAATATTCTGACAACTTTTCTTCCTTCAAAATATTTTTTTTTTTCCCTTCTGTGAGTACCATACAATTTTTATGGCCGGTGATACTGTTATGTTACGGTAGCTGAGGAGTGCAGGTAAAAAAGGCAATACACCAGAGCAGTTGGAATCTATGAGATTGCAGTACCTGACTAACCACCACAACTAGAGGCAGCCGTGGAGCGTTCCTACGATGGTCCTAGACGCCTCGTCACAGCCTGAGAAACTAACTACACCTAAAGATAGAAATAGGAAAGCTATCTGCCCCGGAGCAGAACCCCAAAGATAATAGAAAGCCCCCAAACATGTAATGGCGGTTAGACAAGAGGAAATACTGACACAGAAAGAAAATAGTATGAGCAAACGCTGGGGCCCAAACTATCTAAATAGAAAAGGACAGGAAGGGTACTTACTGCAATCCCAGAAAACCCTGAAAAACACCAACATACTAATTTCAAAATCACCTGAGATCACACGACCTCTACCACCTAAATTAGTTCTCTGGTGTAACAAAAACAGCAGCCACTGAAAAAACTGCAAAAAGCAAAAGTACAAAACACAGTGGCTGGACTAAACTGAGAGGGCAAAAAGCCCCCGGAGGGGACCCAGAAGGCCCCCACAGAAGTGCAGGACAAAATGCAAAAATATAGCAAAAACACAAAATAAGAAATTGTCTTATCTGATAGCAGGAGATGCAGACACGACACAGCAGGCTACAAGGGAAACTGGAAAGAAGGATTCAGACCAGAACAATTGATCACCGGCAACCCTGATGGGAAAATGATTCCCTTAAATAAGACCAATCAGTAACACCTGATTCCCAATCCTCACTAGCACCGCTTGTAACCACCAGAGGGAGCTCTGCTCAGAACTCATCTCAAAACCCATTCACAACACCAGGGCACACGTGATGTAGTAGAGTCGGCAATGTGTAAGTACAATGTAGTCATGATACAGTATATATAGACCAGAGCACACGTGATGTAGCAGAGTCGGCGATGTGTAAGAATAATGTAGTCATGATACAGTATATATAGGCCAGGGCACACGTGATGTAGCAGAGTCGGCAATGTGTAAGCACAATGTAGTCATGATACAGTATATATAGACCAGGGCACAAGTGATGTAGCAGAGTCGGCGATGTGTAAGTACAATGTAGTCATGATACAGTATATATAGACCAGGGCACACGTGATGTAGTAGAGTCGGGATGTGTAAGTACAATGTAGTCGAGATACAGTATATATAGACCAGGGCACACGCGATGTAGTAGAGTCGGCATGTGTAAGTACAATGTAGTCATGATACAGTATATATAGACCAGAGCACACGTGATGTAGTAGAGTGGGGATGTGTAAGTATAATGTAGTCGAGATACAGTATATATAGACCAGGGCACACGTGACGGTAGTAGAGTCGGGGATGTGTAAGTATAATGTAGTCGAGATACAGTATATATAGACCAGGGCACACGTGATGTAGCAGAGTCGGGGATGTGTAAGTATAATGTAGTCATGATACAGTATATATAGACCAGGGCACACGTGATGTAGTAGAGTCGGGGATGTGTAAGTATAATTAGTCATGATACAGTATATATAGACCAGGGCACACGTTGATGTAGCAGAGTCGGCAATGTGTAAGTACAATGTAGTCATGATACAGTATATATAGACCCCGGGCACACGTGATGTAGCAGAGTCGGCAATGTGTAAGTACAATGTAGTCGAGATACAGTATATATAGACCAGGGCACACGTGATGTAGCAGAGTCGGCGATGTGTAAGTACAATGTAGTCATGATACAGTATATATAGACCAGGGCACACGTGATGTAGTAGAGTCGGCGATGTGTAAGTACAATGTAGTCATGATACAGTATATATAGACCAGGGCACACGTGATGTAGCAGAGTCGGCGATGTGTAAGTACAATGTAGTCATGATACAGTATATATTAGACCAGGGCACACGTGATGTAGTAGAGTCGGGTGATGTGTAAGTACAATGTAGTCATGATACAGTATATATAGACCAGGGCACACGTGATGTAGCAGAGTCGGGGAAGTGTAAGTACAATGTAGTCATGATACAGTAATAAGACCAGGGCACACGTGATGTAGCAGGTGGCGAGTGTAAGTAAAATTGTAGTCGAGTTACAGAATTATAGCCCCGGGGGCCACCGTGATTTTGTGAGTGGGCCCAATGTGAAAGTACTGTAGTCTTGTAAAGTATATATGGGACAAGGGCCACCTGATGTGGGAAAGCCCGGAAAATTGTGTAAGTCCCAATGTAGTCATGTACTTATATATAAAACAAGGGCACACGTGATGTATTTGAGTCGGCAATTTTGTAATTACAATGTAGTCTTGTTTAAGTATATATAAAACCAGGGCCCCACTTTATGTAGAGAGCCCGGCAATGTTTTTTTAAAAAAAAAAATGTAGTCATGTTTACAGTATATTTTAAGGACAGGGCAAAGTGGGGTAGCAGGGTCGAAATTTGGGGTAAGTAAATGTAGTCTTGTAAAGTTATAAAAGCCCCAAGGGCCACGTGTTTGGAAAGCAGAGTCGGCAAGTGTAATTTAATGTAGTTTTGTTTCAGTATAATAGAAAAGGGCCCAAAACCGTGAGGGTAGCGAGTCGGCGAGTGTAAGTACAATGTGCATGATACTTATTTATAGACAAGGGCCCCTTTTGATGAAATTTTAAGGTCGGAAATGTGAAAGTACAATTTAGTCATGATACAGTTTAATGGGCCCAGGGCAAGTGGGCAGCGAGTGGGCCCAATGTGAAAGTAAAATTGTAGCCCAATGATACGTATATTAGGCCGGGGCCCAACTTTGAGTAGGAGCGGCGATGTGTAAGAAAAATGTGGGTCAGTTTCATTTAATGTGTTGCCCGGGGTGTTAGGCAAACCCCTTAGTACCTTGGGAGAGTGTGTGGGGGGGGACGGGCATTTTAAATTTGAAAAATCCCCTTTCCCACTCAACATACACTAGACAAACCCTTAGGGTATTTGTAGTATATTTTTTGGGAGGGGTTTCCGGGGTGTATATTGGTTGAGTGATTTGGGCCCGTGCCCGGGACTTCAGAGGAGAAGTTTAGGTGTTTATTTTCCCTGTTTGGGGACAAAGAAGTTAAGGATTTCTGCTGAGGAGGAAGCAGCCCAAAATTTGCTTATCTCAGTTGGGAAAAGGGGAGTCTAGAAGGGGTTTTAAAAATTTCCCTCGCCTGTCAGAGCTGTACCCATCAGAATAATTGGAAGGAAAGAAAGCTTAGTGCAGAAAGACTTCAGTCACCTGTCAAAAGGACGGTTTTTAAGGTTCAGGGACGTGCTCCTGCCTATTGAAAACTGGAATTGTAATAACTTTAAGTGAGGAAAAAAAAGAAGGACTATCGCTCTTGGTAGTGTGAGTGCTTAGTACAGCGAGGACAAGGCGAAAGGCACAGTGGAAATTATTGGAAAAGTGCGTTCGGTTTTGGGAAAATCCTGCCCCCCCCTTGCAAACGGTCACTGGGGCCGAAGGATCATATTAGCTTCAAGCATTGTGGTAAAAAACCAGGGGTTACCGGCCCTTTGGGGCGGCAAACGCCCCCTTATAGCAGAAAAACTGGGGGTCAGGGGGAGTGAGATTTTGGGCCCTTTGATCAGCAATATAGGAATTCACCTCTCCGCGGAAGGCCCAAACCCCAAAACGGGACGGGGGAAAGTACGTAGGGGACTAGCTGGAGTTTTTTGGGGGGAAAAACTACGCTTAAGGCTGGTTTTTCTCACGTGTTGGGGAAAGTAAAGGAGGGCCCCTTAATTTGGGGCCCAGTTTGTTTTCTCAAGATCCCCACTCTCCTTGGTTTCAGCCCCCCGGGGCCTTGCATAAAACATTTTTTCAAAGAAAATTTTTGGGAAAAAGACGGGGACCGTGTGTGACTTTTGTTATTACCTGCACCCAAATTAAATTTAACTTAAATGATTTTGGGGAGGGGGAAGAGTCCCCCCATTGGGGGGAACCCAACATTTAGTGCCTCCCCCCTTCCCCTAAGAGTCTAAAAGCAGCGCTGGTAAAAAATTTCCCGGGGAATATACAGGTGGCGTCACAAACTGTAAAAAAAAATTTTTCCCCTGAAAATTATTTTCCCCAAAACATACGTGGGCCCGCCGGGGGCCAAACAGAACGACCCAAAA
Source organism: Oophaga sylvatica (assembly GCA_033576555.1). NCBI lineage: Eukaryota > Metazoa > Chordata > Amphibia > Anura > Dendrobatidae > Oophaga > Oophaga sylvatica. Next base: position 34,215,394 of record JARQOD010000008.1, read on the forward strand.
GGGCTACCGGGGACAATCCCATGTTTTCCATGGGTCGGTCTAGTCCCCCTTTCCCCGGGAAATTTCCAAACAATTTTTGGGTGGAGGGTGGGAACCATTTATTTTAGCCAAAGGGCCCACACGCAAATGTAGTAGAGGGGCCCGATGTGCAAGTACAATGTAGCAATGTTCCCCCATATTTTATGGGGACCGGGCCCCCAACGTGATGAGCAGAGTCGGGATGGTAAGTACATGTAGTCATGATACAGTATTTATAGACCGGGGGCACAGTGATGTAGTAGAGTCGGATGTGTAAGTACAATGTAGTCATGATACAGTATATATAGACCAGGGCACACGTGATGTGTAGAGTCGGCAATGTGTAAGAATAATGTAGTCATGATACAGTATATATAGACCAGGGCACACGTGATGTAGTAGAGTCGGCGATGTGTAAGTACAATGTAGTCATGATACAGTATATATAGACCAGGGCACACGTGATGTAGTAGAGTCGGCGATGTGTAAGTACAATGTAGTCATGATACAGTATATATAGACCAGGGCACACGTGATGTAGTAGAGTCGGCAATGTGTAAGTACAATGTAGTCATGATACAGTATATATAGACCAGGGCACACGGATGTAGTAGAGTCGGGGATGTGTAAGTCAATGTAGTCATGATACAGTATATATAGACCAGGGCACACGTGATGTAGTAGAGTCGGCGATGTGTAAGTATAATGTAGTCATGATACAGTATATATAGACCAGGGCACACGTGATGTAGTAGAGTCGGCGATGTGTAAGTACAATGTAGTCATGATACAGTATATATAGACCAGGGCACACGTGATGTAGTAGAGTCGGCAATGTGTAAGTATAATGTAGTCATGATACAGTATATATAGACCAGGGCACACGTGATTTTAGCAGAGTCGGCGATGTGTAAGTACAATGTAGTCATGATACAGTATATATAGACCAGGGCACACGTGATGTAGTAGAGTCGGCGATGTGTAAGTAAATGTAGTCATGATACAGTATATATAGACCAGGGCACACGTGATGTAGTAGAGTCGGCAATGTGTAAGTAAATGTAGTCATGATACAGTATATATAGACCAGGGCACACGTGATGTAGTAGAGTCGGCGATGTGTAAGTACAATGTAGTCATGTACAGTATATATAGACCAGGGCACACGTGATGTAGTAGAGTCGGCGATGTGTAAGTACAATTGTATGTCATGATACAGTATATATAGACCAGGGCACACGTGATGTAGCGAGTCGGGGATGTGTAAGTACAATGTAGTCATGATACAGTATATATAGACCAGGGCACACGTGATGTAGTAGAGTCGGCGATGTGTAAGTACAATGTAGTCATGATACAGTATATATAGCCCAGGGCACACGTGATGTAGTAGAGTCGGCGATGTGTAAGTACAATGTAGTCATGATACAGTATATATAGACCAGGGCACACGTGATGTAGTAGAGTCGGCGATGTGTAAGTACAATGTAGTCATGATACAGTATATATAGACCAGGGCACACGTGATGTAGTAGAGTCGGCGATGTGTAAGTACAATTGTAGTCATGATACAGTATATATAGACCAGGGCACACGTGATGTAGTAGAGTCGGCAATGTGTAAGTACAATGTAGTCTGATACGTATATATAGACCAGGGCACACGTGATTAGTAGAGTCGGCATGTTAAGATAATGTAGTCAGATACAGTATTATAGACCAGGGCACACGTGATGTAGAGAGTCGGCAATGTGAAATAATGTAGTCATGATACAGTATATATAGACCAGGGCACACGTGATGTAGAGAGTCGGCAATGTGTAAGTCAATGTAGTCATGTACAGTATATATAGACCAGGGCACACGTGATGTAGAGAGTCGGCATGTGTAAGTACAATGTAGTCATGATACAGTATATAGACCAGGGCACACGTGATGTAGTAGAGTCGGCAAATGTGTAAGTAAATGTAGTCATGATACAGTATATATAGACCAGGCACACGTGATGTAGCAGAGTCGGCATGTGTAAGAAATGTAGTCATGATACAGTATATATAGACCAGGGCACAGTGATGTAGTAGAGTCGGCGATGTGTAAGTAAATGTAGTCATTGAACAGTATTATAGACCGGGCACACGTGATGTAGTAGAGTCGGCGATGTGTAAGTAAATGTAGTCATGATACAGTATATATAGACCAGGCACACGTGATGTAGTAGAGTCGGCGATGTGTAAGTACAATGTAGTCATGATACAGTATATATGGGACCAGGGCACAGTGATGTAGTAGAGTCGGCATGTGTAAGAAAATGTAGTCATGATACAGTATTTATAGACCAGGGCACACGTGATGTAGTAGAGTCGGCATGTGTAAGTACAATGTAGTCATGATACAGTATATATAGACCAGGGCACACGTGATGTAGCAGAGTCGGCAATGTGTAAGTACAATGTAGTCATGATACAGTATATATAGACCAGGGCAACGTGATGTAGCAGAGTCGGCAATGTGTAAGTACAATGTAGTCATGATACAGTATATATAGACCAGGGCACACGTGATGTAGTAGAGTCGGCATGTGTAAGTACAATGTAGTCAGATACAGTATATATAGACCAGGGCACAGTGATGTAGTAGAGTCGGCGATGTGTAAGTAAATGTAGTCATGATACAGTATATATAGACCAGGGCACACGTGATGTAGCAGAGTCGGCAATGTGTAAGTACAAGTAGTCAGATACAGTATATATAGACCAGGGCACACGTGATGTAGCAGAGTCGGCAATGTGTAAGTACAATGTAGTCATGATACAGTATATATAGACCAGGGCACACGTGATGTAGCAGAGTCGGCAATGTGTAAGTACAATGTAGTCATGATACAGTATATATAGACCAGGGCACACGTGATGTAGAGAGTCGGCAATGTGTAAGTACAATGTAGTCATGATACAGTATATATAGACCAGGGCACACGTGATGTAGAGAGTCGGCAATGTGTAAGTACAATGTAGTCATGATACGAGTATATATAGACCAGGCACACGTGATGTAGTAGAGTCGGCGATGTGTAAGATAATGTAGTCATGATAAGTATATATAGACCAGGCACACGTGATGTAGCAGAGTCGGCAAATGTGTAAGTACAATGTAGTCATGATACAGTATATATAGACCAGGGACACGTGATGTAGCAGAGTCGGCAATGTGTAAGTACAATGTAGTCATGATACGGTATATATAGACCAGGGCACACGTGATGTAGTCAGAGTCGGCGATGTGTAAGAAAATGTAGTCATGATACAGTATATATAGACCAGGGCACACGTGATGTAGAGAGTCGGCGATGTGTAAGTACAAGTTAGTCATGATACAGTATATATAGACCAGGGCACACGTGATGTAGCAGAGTCGGCGATGTGTAAGTACAATGTAGTCATGATACGTATATATAGACCAGGGCACACGTGATGTAGCAGAGTCGGCATGTGTAAGTACAATGTAGTCATGATACAGTATATATAGACCAGGCACACGTGATGTAGTAGAGTCGGGATGTGTAAGTACAATGTAGTCAGATACGGTATATATAGACCAGGGCACACGTGATGTAGCAGAGTCGGCATATGTAAGAAATGTAGTCATGATACAGTATATATAGACCAGGGCACACGTGATGTAGCAGAGTCGGCGATGTGTAAGTACAATGTAGTCAGATACAGTATATATAGACCAGGGCACACTGATGTAGCAGAGTCGGCAATATGTAAGTACAATGTAGTCATGATACGTATATATAGACCAGGGCACACGTGATGTAGTAGAGTCGGCGATGTGTAAGTACAAGTAGTCGAGATACAGTATATATAGACCAGAGCACACGTGATGTAGTAGAGTCGGGAATTGTAAGTACAATGTAGTCATGATACAGTATATATAGACCAGGAGCACACGTGATGTAGTAGAGTCGGCATGTGTAAGTACAATGTAGTCGAGATACGGTATATATAGACCAGGGCCACGTGATGTAGTAGAGTCGGCATGTGTAAGTACAATGCAGTCATGATACAGTATATATAGACCAGGGCACACGTGATGTAGCAGAGTCGGCAATGTGTAAGTACAATGTAGTCATGATACAGTATATATAGACCAGGGCACACGTGATGTAGTAGAGTCGGCGATGTGTAAGTACAATGTAGTCAGATACAGTATATATAGACCAGGGCACACGTGATGTAGCAGAGTCGGCGAATATGTAAGTACAATGTAGTCATGATACGTATATATAGACCAGGGCACACGTGATGTAGCAGAGTCGGGATGTGTAAGTAAAAGTAGTCATGATACAGTATATATAGACCAGGGCACACGTGATGTAGCAGAGTCGGGCATATGTAAGTAAATGTAGTCATGATACAGTATATATAGACCAGGGCACACGTGATGTAGAGAGTCGGCGATGTGTAAGTATAAGTAGTCAGATACAGTATATATAGACCAGGCACACGTGATGTAGCAGAGTCGGCGAATATGTAAGTACAATGTAGTCATGATACAGTATATATAGACCAGAGCACACGTGATGTAGCAGAGTCGGCGATGTGTAAGTACAATGTAGTCGAGATACGTATATATAGACCAGGGCACACGTGATGTAGTAGAGTCGGCGATGTGTAAGTACAATGAGTCATGATACAGTATATATAGACCAGGGCACACGTGATGTAGAGAGTCGGCATGTGTAAGTACAATGAAGTCATGATACAGTATTATAGACCAGGCACACTTGATGTAGCAGAGTCGGCGATGTGTAAGTACAATGTAGTCGAGATACGAGTATATATAGACCAGGCACACGGATGTAGTAGAGTCAGCGATGTGTAAGTACAATGTAGTCATGATACAGTATATATAGACCAGAGCACACGTGATGTAGTAGAGTCGGCGATGTGTAAGTACAATGTAGTCATGATACAGTATATATAGACCAGGGCACACGTGATGTAGTAGAGTCGGCGATGTGTAAGTACAATGCAGTCATGATACGGTATATATAGACCAGGGCACACGTGATGTAGCAGAGTCGGTGTTGTCTGTCTCTTGTTAAAGTGCTATCTGTGTTCTACCTGTCCTGGTAAAACAATGTTAATAACTGGAATGATACTATATTTAGCATTGCTGTCTCGGTCAGGACGTATTTTTGCCGGGATTAGGCACCGTAGCATGGAGACGGACAGTGACATCATTAATAAATGGCAAGCGGGTTAATGTAGCCGTCTAATTCTTAATTAGTAGCTCTATTTATAGGAGGGAAACAAGGGGCAGGCAGGAAGCCGTCATGTACGCGAGGAAATACGGGCTGTTATTAGACGTCCTTCTTACACGAACAAAATAGACAAAGTTTTGATCTTGAGAAATCTCATAATTACAGGGAAGAGGACAATGACCCTTTTCTCCAGTGCGCCCTCCAAATGGCCACTTAAAGGGGAAATACGCCTTCATGGCATTCGCATATAGCCAGTAATATCCAATATATCGCGTCCGCTTACAAGTAAACTGCAGACGTTTGTTGCCAAGACTGTTTTATGAATCGCATGAGATAAGAGGATGACGAAGTTGATAAAGTTTGACAACAGAAACTTGATATTCCCCTCCCCCTCTCTGAAAATGAAAAGAACCGCCCGCGATAAGGTGAAAGCCAGGGACTTCCCGAGAAAGCTCTGGGCGAAGGTCGCTCAGCTGCTTCCAGCAAGTCCAGCTTCTTACTTATGTTCTTACTCATTGGCACAACGATCTGAGAAGATTCCCAAAATTTATTACGGAAATAGACAAAAGCCGGAGACTGTAATTATTAAGGGCGTAAGCTCGCCTCCACAACTGGCGCTCCACTGCATAAATAGTTAAAGGGCCTGGGCCCCATACAAGCGTAATACTCATGTGCCAGAGGGGCTTTTGGACCCCATTGTAATCCGGGATTAATCTGCAACTCCCATAGTTATGCCCTTGTTGGTCTTGCACAACCAAATCACATCATCTTGGCAAGGGTGCTTAGATACCGAACTAGGGCAGCAAACTGAATATTTGCCCCAAGGCAAAAGAAGGCCTTGCTATGACTCTTAGGGCTTCCATACATATTAGATGAAAGCCTCCTGAACCCCCATTTTTAGGGTGAGTGGGCATCCATGTAATGTGTATGTTGGGGTCCGGTTGGAATCCAAATACCTGCCGACCCTATAAGCTGCTCCCAGTTAATTCTGGTAGCGTCTTACTCCACCCTTTCCCATACAAAACACACTTACACTCGACTGAACCGAGCATGCATAATCATGGGGTAATCATACGATCACACAATCATATGGCCAACAGTTATCTTTACGTTGGCCAAACATATTATGTAGGTATTCAGATGAACTCTTGTTTGGGCAATAGCTCCCTCTCTGGACTCTCCCATACACAAGTGTGCTCACCTTAGCTGAGCATGACTGAGTTCTCAGTAGGAAAAAGGGAAACACAATGGTGGAGGCAAATCTCCTGGAGAATTAAAGGATTGGGCAGTTGCAATTAGAGTTGAGCTAATTTGTTCGGATTCGGTTCCGAATACAATCGAAATCGAATATTGTTTTTGCAATATTCGTCGAACACAGCCGAACGTCATTAGAGGCAATGGGAGTAGAAATTACCGAATATGTTCGGAACCGATCATCAAACATACATTTGGCACGAGTAGCGTTTCAATATGGCACGAATATGGCAAATTCAGATTCGGCGACCTAATCCGAACATATTCTCTCAAACTAGTTGTAATCCAGTTGCATAATCCGAATCGTCAAGGAATCTGCCATCAGGGGAGAAATAGGAAGGCCCCATACACTATGTCAGTCCCAATGAAACCGGGCTGGCTAGGTGTAGTGTAGATGAAACTTGTAATTATGGGGTCAAAAACATCCGCAGATTGCACATCAGTATGAACCCAGCTGAAAGATATACATCTAATGTATATGGCCACCCGTAGTCAATGATCAAAGATTTGGGTTTCTGCACCCTAAACCGCATGGTAGGAAAATGGATGACCTCTTGATAGACAAGAGATCCAAAACTAAAAAAAGAAGTTGAGTGCATAGAAAACAGGAAAGGGTCCGGAGGTCAAAATCCTAAAGACACAGCATGGAAAGCTCCACTGATACAGAAGGTTCTCTAGGAACCTAGAGGCTCAGTACTGTGGGGTGGGGAACATCATGCGTATTGTCCATACAAAGTCGGAATAATAAAGACTTAGCATGGAATGCTCCACTGATACACAAGGTTCTCCAAATTTAGACAACTAGAGGCTCAGTACTGTGGGGAACATCATGGGAATTATCTGTACATAGTGGAAACAATAAAGACACGGCATGGAAAACTACATTAATGCACACGGTTCTCCAGATCTAGACACCTAGTGTCACGACACAGCTGTCGGATGACCTGGGACCAGGGGGTCCTTCACTGTCCCTAACAATAGGGGCACCCTAGCTCGTCCTGCTCCCCGGGAAACTTCAGATGGTGAAGATGACGGGGCCTCACTCCTTGCCTTATCTCCTAAGCTAGTCCTCCGTCTGTTCTCCTCCCCCACCCAGGGAAGAGGGGGCACTACTGTGCACCGTAGTACACCAAACCGACAAACAAGACTACACACACAAGGGACAGAGTATGTGGGATGAGGCCTAGGACTTGGACGAACCTAGCATCGATTAAATTAAACCCCGCACCACTGTCCAGAAATGCAGACACGTCCACCTTAATTCCAGCCACGTGGATTATGGCTGGTAGAAAAAACTGTGTTATACCCACAGAGGTGATAAGAATACCCAGGTTGCTAAACTCCCTGCAACCTGGGCCTCTAGTTTTTTCGGCGGTTGTTTACTATGAGGTTGGGAAGGACACGTGCCCACGAAATGTCCCATTTTACCACAAAAGAAACACACTCCCCCTTACGCCAGACAACAGACAATTTACCAGAGTGGGATTCCACACCCACCTGCAAGGGTTCCACAGTAGGCTCAGTGCTGACCTCCCTTGACCATGGATCTCCCGCACACAGAGGTGACTTCCTATGTCTCTGGCGAAGATGGCGATCAACACTAGGGGGTGCCCTAGCTTGCCCTGCTCCCTGGGATACTTCAGATGGCGAAGACGCTCGGGCCTCCACCCTTGCCTTATCTCCTAAGTTAGCCCTCCGCCTATTCGCCTCCCCCACCCAGGTAAGAGGGAGAGCTACTGTGCACCGTAGTACACCAACTCAACAAGCAAGGCATCACCGACAAGGGTTAACAGAAAACTCCAGGCATACAAAATATTCACTCACATATAACAGAGGAATGCACCTGGGTGTGAAGGTAAAGTAATAAATAAAAGCAGAGAAGAATAAGGAAATACCACACATACAAACCAAGCAACACTCACTAATAACACCTTCAACTCTCCTTCTCATATGTGCTCCTCTCCCACTGTTAGCCATGCAGCAAATGCTAGCTCTGACAAGGATTAGTAACAAAGCCCAGATTTTAAAGGGAAAAAGAGTGCTAACCGAGCACAGCTGTGTGCACAGGGTTTTCCAAAATGGCTGATTAACCCCTGTTCTGCCAGAAAAAATAAACACATTCAAAATGAAGTAGAAGTGCTGCTTCTCAGCGCCGGAGTAAGAGCAATCAGAAGCTGCGGTCTTCTGACTCCACACTGTCACGGTAACCCCATGACACCTAGAGGCTCAGTACTGTGGGCAGCCTCGTGGGTATTGTCCATACATAATTAGAATCCTAAAGACACGACAAATAATGTTCTATTAATGCACAAGGTTCTCCAGATCTAGACCTCTAGAAGCTTAGTACTGTGGGGAACATTATGGTTATTGTCCATACATAGTCTGAATAATAAAGATACGGCATGGAATTCTCCAGTAATGCACAGAGTTCTCCAGATCTAGACAACTAGAGGGTCAGTGCTGTGTGGAACATCATGGGTATTGTCAAAACATAATCATATGATCCTCATATGGAGCTCATAGTCCGGTCAGAGGCCACAAGTTAGAAACCTCCCTCAGGCACCATGGTTACCAGGAGGACATGTGACTCCTTCAGAACATCGGAAATGTTTATAAATACAGTGTTCTCCATTATTTTCAGACTAAATAGCATCAGATGAGTTTGGTGAAAATCCAAACTCAATCCTCAAAAGAGGCAAACTGCCACTCTGTACACCAACCATGGCCTTTATGTGATGTTAGGAGACTTCTATCATATTCCCCCATATAACTCTACTGGATGAGAACCATAAAAAACAATCAAGGAGGAATAGTCATTATTACTGTTTAGCAAAGAAGTATATTGGCTGGTAAGTACAGATAGCCTTCCGGATTGATAGTAGAGGTCCGATTGTCCAACCAGAGGCTCCTATGATAAGATCTGACATAGCATGGCCTTGAAGGTCCAGCAGAAGACAACATTTTGATTGACTTTGATGCTTTAATGATATGTTTTAAGACACGTTCTATATATATGGACTGTGTACCTAAAAGGCCCAGCATTATTGGTGATCAGTGGTGATCCAAGATTCCAAACTTCACCCACGTGGTCTTCAGACATGTATGTATCTATGACATATCTGAGGATCACTTTGACTGCACTTCACCTATAAGGACATTGAGAAGCCCTTGAGAAAAAGAACTATAGGTGCAAATTGAACCCCCCACAGTACGATTGAGCACTCTTTGGAGGTATTATTTTGCAACTGAGTAATATTGTTACATGGATACTACATGGCAGTATTATTTTGTTCTTTTAGAAAGTTGCCAAAGATCTAATGCCTTCTAGGGCTCCAAGAAATGTGGTTGACCACTTTCATGGTTGATTTTCATATATTTTTTTGTTCCATTACCTCTCATGTTATTCATGAGCTTGTACTTTCTTCTTTTCCATGTTCTCAGGACTGGTTTAAGTGGGTGGCATATAGGTCAGTTGCCCATGACCCAACTTCCTTGGGGACGTTTGAAAAGAACTTTGAAAAGAACTTAAATTAGAAGCAAAACTAAAACACTCAGTATTATTTAGCGTCATATGATGGTATTATTTTGGAATTGAGTTGTAGCATTATATGGCAACTATATGGCAGTATTATGGGTGCACTTTAAAGGCGCATTATTTAGAGATTAAAGGGAATCTGTCACCCCATTTTTGCCCTATGAGATAGGGCCACCGCCATCAGGGACTTATCTACAGCATTCTGTAATGCTGTAGATAAGCCCCCGATGTCACCTGAAAGTAAAGAAAAACGAGTTATATTATACTCACCCAGGGGCGGTCCGCCGTCCGGTCCGATGGGCGTCGCGGTCCGGTCCGGGCCTCCCATTTTGTAGCGAAGCCGGCCTCTTCTTTCCGTCCCGTCGCGGATCCTGCGCAGGCGCACTGCTCTGCCCTGGTGAGGGCAGAGCAGAGTACTGCAGTGCGCAGGCGCCGGGAAAGGTCAGAGAGGTCCGGCACCTGCGCACTGCAGTACTCTGCTCTGCCCTCACCAGGGCAGATCAGTGCGCCTGCGCAGAAGCTGCGACGGGATGGAAAGAAGAGGCCGGCTTCGCTATAAGATGGGAGGCCCCGGACCGGACTGCAACGCCCATCGGACCCGATCGGACAGCGGACCGCCCCTGGGTGAGTATAATTAACTCGTTTTTCTTCACTTTCATGTGACATCGGGGGCTTATCTACAGCATTACGGAATGCTGTAGTTAAGCCCCTGATGGCGGTGGCCCTATCTCATAGTCCAAAAATGGGGTGACAGATTCCCTTTAAATGGTGCACTATTTGGACTGTAGATGGTGGGTTTTACGCGGTGGCGTATTGGTCAATTGTCCATGACCCTGATTTTCATGTTAACACTAGAACAAAACAGCAAAATGAAAACACCCACTATTATTTAGCACTGTTTGGCGGTATTATTTTGGAATGAAATATGATAGGGGAACTATGCAGCAGTATTATGGGTGCTATTTATTTGGAGACCATATAATATTTGGGCATTACATGGCGGTACTATGTTGTCAGTATGTAGCAGTAATATGGAAGTGAAGCAATAAATGTTATCAGGAGGCTGAGCCTGGAGAGGAGCTGATGACCTTCAATGTGAATACTTTGGGCCCCCAAAAGACGAATCATCATCCGTGGTCGGTCCTAGGAGCCCCTGTCTGCTGCTGCTGATGACTTGTGCACATCTTCACGTAATTATTAAGGATTGAGCTGCGGTTTGAGGACATTGGGTCTCTTGTCACATTCTGTAGCCATCTATGGGCCGTACTGAGCTCATGATCACCCCATTAACATTCCATATCCTGGTGAAAAGTCATTGTGAAACAATAAGTATAAATATTCGTCGGAGGTCTGAAATGCTTTCCGGAATCCATAAAGCACCTTTATGTCTCATCCCGGGATCCTATGGAAGATATGCAGGGATGGGTAACAGGCTGTACTTGGAAAAAAGAATATTATGACGCACATCCTGGACCCATCCCTAAATCTCTGGAGCGGTCGTGTGCCAGCATATCTCTGCCTAAGAGAAGAGACAATGGAGATGTGTCCCTGATTCTCTCCACCAGTCACTGACCACTGCAGAACTACATGAGCTCACTGCAAAACAGCTGCTTATCTGCAAGAGGACACATCCTGCCAAGTGAGCTGTGGAGAGCACATGTACTCAATCCTTCTTTTTTTTTTTTGGTGTTAAACAGAAGTGACAAGAAGTTGATTTATTATTTTTCCATTGCTCTGCGGTGGCACTTAACAATTAAAGAGCCAGTAGACTTTAAATACAAGGTGGCCTATATATAGGGGACGCACAACATCTGATAAACTGTAAAGTGGACCGTCAGTGCATCGAGGGGCACCAATGGAGGCATCTGGGGCAGGGACTGTTTTGGGGACATCTCTGGGTGGTACAGTAATATGATGGACATCTCTGACTTTTTCATAAAAAAAGGACCAAACTAAGTTTTGTTGCAGCCTAAGTTTTGTTGCAGCCTTCCACATGTGCTGAAAACCCTATTCCACAGCGCTTTGGCTTTCTAAGGGATGGGGAGTGGATTTTTAAAGGTTGGAACAAGGCTGAATCTACTAGATTCAGAATAAGGTGTCATCGCTGAAATTAGGAAAAATATGGGCCATCTAGAACAGGTTTTACCTGCCTGCTCGTATCTGCTATTCAGGTGCCTCAGACAATCTAATAGGTGCCTGGGATTGGAGTCGTAGCTGATAGCTATCTGTCTCCATTATCTGTGTGGCACCATAAGCCAAACCTATTCCCAATGTAGAGGTGCTGCCCCTGGACCTGAAAAACCAAAATATGGCAGTTGCCAATACACTTTGCTTCCTTTCCCTTCAAAAGCTCCATTACAGTTTTTTTTAATCTTTTCTATGGAGCAGATCTGCTTCAAGAACACTTTGAACACCCGGCCCATTCACTTCTATGGGAAATCAACTTTACTGTTCATATGATAAATTTTTGGAGGTATTTTTCCAATAAAAAAATAAAAAACAGGAACATAAAACAGCTCATGTCATTTTGCAGTAGAATCCTGATAGAATCACCTCCAAATGAAGCCTTGTAAAATCAAAATGGATGCAAAAAAAAACACTTAGGAAAAAAAATCAAAAACATTTGAATATGGCTTCAGGAAAAGAAAAACTTCCCCAGAAACTCCTCCAAAAATGGATCGCTTCCTGAAGCAGTAATAAAAAAACATCACAGTTTTTGAACACCTCAAATATGCAGTTTTTTTCATGATTTTTTTTGGAACAGAAAGGATATGCGCCTGGAACCTGTCTGAAAAAATCCCCAAAATTCCAAAATGAATGAGAATATGTACAGCAATGTCAAAACGACTTGCTGTGCACATGTTCTGCGTTTTGTCACTTCATTTAAGTGCTTCAGGCTTCGAAAGCCTCAAAGAGACTGAAAGAAGTGACAAGATGCAGTTTTAAAAAATGCAGCAGTTTTCCAATTCAGTCAGTAAAAAAAAAAACAATTTGTGTGCATGAGATTTCTGAAATATCGTAGCTTTTGCTGGCACTGTAAAATGCAGCTTAAAATTTGCATTAAAAAAATCAGCAAAAAATGAAGCAGAACGCAACATGTGAACATAGCCTTACAGAGTTTCTGCTCCAAAAACACTTGAAAAAAAACTCATAGCCTAAGAGCAACCCCAATCTCAGCTTCCAGGAGTGTAATGACTGAGACAAAGTTTACCGTAATTATAATCAAACCTGTATTTTTCTAGTTTGCCTGGAAGTATTCTGGGAAATGAAAGACTAAATTCTTCCAGTTTATTGTTCGAAATTAAATGTAGAAAATGTCAGCAATGTCACGGACGTTACCGCCTTTAATAGGGTAACTGCAGTGAAAGTCATTACATGGAGCGCTGTGAGTTTCACCTACTGAGAGGCCAGGGTTTCAGGAGATTATATGAGGAAAGTTGCTGAAGATGATGACAGATTAGATAAAGGGGGCAAAATTCAAGTCTGACCATCTTTAAGTGCAATCTCTCACTTATTACACTCCTGGATGCTGAGATCTGGGGAGCTCTTTGATGGCAAAGGAGGCTAAATGTATTGATGACTATTGTTTGCTTTCTGTATCCATTTTCTAGGCCCCAGGGCAGCAATTCTACATTAAGAATAGGCTTTGCTTCTAGTGGTCGCACAGATTAGGGTGACAGCTATCAGCTCTAATGACCCCAGGTCCATGCACACATTGGATAGTCGGGCTCAGATGAATAGCAGATCCGAGCGGATGGGTAAAATCTGTACTGGTACTTAGCCCGTGTTTAGCTGGTCTAGAATTCCAATGAATGGCTACCTGTTTATATCCAGCCTCATAACATTTCTTCATCTTAGGCTAGGTTGCGAGAAAATTATGCTAATCACACTCTGATCAGAGCTTGAACAGAGTGTGATCCGACTTGATTTGATCCACAGACAGCACTTGTCCGATTAAACCGGTCGTCTGCACGAGCCCATAGAGGGCTAAGCTAATGCTGCCATATACAGGTCACTTAGTGCCACCATACAACGCCTAAATAATATGCAATTTTCAAATAATAGGCACCCTGTATACTACCATATCATTCCCAAATATTAATGCAAGTCCAAAATAATACCTCCATACAGAATTAAATAATATTGGGTATTTTCATTTTGCTCATAAAGTTAAATTTTGCTCAAATGTTAGATAGAAAACCAGGTCATAGCCAATTGACGAGTATGCCATCCCTGAAAGCAGATAAATGTAACCCACATATTACAACCTATAATACTGCCATATAGATCAAATATGACACTACAATTCAATTACAAAATTATATCACCACACTGGCTAATAATACTGGGTGTTATAGTTTTTCTCCTAAGGGAAGGGTTTGCCCAAAAACCTCCTAAGAAATTAGGTAATGGACACTTAACCAGACAAAAAAAGGGGGATGAAAAGAAACCATGAAAGTGATCTGGAAACCCCCAAATAAAAGTTTTAGGTCTGTAGCAGCTCCCTAAAACAGATAAATAAAAAAATAGTGCTGTATTGTTCCTACATAACACTACAACGCAATCCCAAAATAATATCATCCTACAATGCTAAATAATACTGGGGGCTTCAATTTGCTGCTAGGATTCTTGTCTTCAAGGGCTTGGCAACGTCCTTAAAAGTGATTCACTCACTGGTATAAATATGTAATTTTTTTGCATGCTATAAATGCCGCTATTCTCCTGGATCCGGCGTTGCATTTCTTTTGTTCCTGCGCCTCTCCATTCCTGAGATATGGCAGCTTCTATCCTGTATATAAATCAAGCCTTTTTTTGCCATCTGGGCGTGATCCTGACAAAACTCCCATGCAGAACAGTTGATGACCACACCCATTTGGCAAAAAAAAGACAGGAAAGAGAGGGCCATATCTCAGGAAAGGAGAGGCGCAGGAACAAAAGAAAAACATCGCCGGATTCAGGAGAACAGGGCATTTACACCAGTTGAAAAAAAATTACATATCCTTAGAAATGTCATAGATATAGGTAAGAAGTCTGGAATCTTGAATCAACGTTGATCACCAGAATGAAATTCCGTACAACTTTTTGACACCTCATAATTTTCAGTTAGGGAAAACGGCGAGCAAAGTATCAATGGTGGCTTGGGTCAACAGTTGTGTTAAGACTTCCAGTAACAGAAATCTCTGAGCAGTGCCAAAGGGGAGGATCAGAAGATCTTTATGACAGTTTTTCCCCTTTTAAAAATGACTTTCAACTAGGAGACATCTGTATGTATATGACCTGGAAAATAAGTATAATGCATGTGAGAGCCCAATGATTTAATGTCAAGTGAAGGTGAGAAACAACTGTACACTGTACAAACATAGCATTTCTCGGAGTTAGTAGTATGACAAGTTTGAACACAGTCCAGCCACTCTGAACCAATATACAGGATTATTATCAATCATCCAGATGGACAAACGGAATGCGGTAAGTGCCGCCGACTTCAGGAAAAAAAAATTTTCTGCGTATTTTCTTACATCATAATAAAATTACAGTGATCTGAGGTCACATCTGCACAGTCACAGAGACAACAGGTAATATATCGCTATTATACGGCTCATACTATGGATGTACAATCAGTTTTTAGAAAGTTCCACTGAAAATGATCTGATCACAAGGTGTCCTGCAACTGGACCTGACAGTAAGTGCTCAATTTTGCCACAGCACTCCCGCAGGGAAAATGGAGAATTACACAATTCCCCTTTGAAAGCACTGAAATGTAGTGCATGGTCATGCTGGCCCCAGCTATAAGATGAGGGTCATTAACAGGAGACAACCCCCATTATTACCTGGAAATTGCATAATAAGTTATTTAAAAAGGACCCTTCACCAGGTAAGAAGTGGACAGTTTTTGCTCTTAATTTATTCTCGTTGCTCCCCTGAATACTCCGGTTTTTAGTTGTTTCTTTTTTAAATGCACCAAACAGTTCCAGAGATATGGACCTTTTTATTTAAGGCTAATTTTTATGATCTCTGCCAAATGGGTATTGTTCACAGGATCCTCTGGGGCGTGTCTTTGGTGTGCTATGCATAATTACGCCATGAGCAACGCCCACTTACTAAAGACCATAAAAATTAGCACTATACCTAAAAGCCCATATCACTGTAACCGTAGGGCAATTAAAAAAAAAACAAATAAATGCAATAATCAGGGGAGCATCGGGAATAAAAAAAAAATGGATACTTCTTACCTGTTGACAGATTCTCTTTAAAATTGGGTCTTCTAAACAGATCAGTCTCTGGCTTCACTGATCTTTGGAAATGACAAGAACATTAGTCATAAACCAGTCTGTTCTACAACATGTCCATTCTTCACATTCATTTTAATATAGGCTACAGCTCGGATCCGTACCTGTCCATGGGGCAAATACTTTCCTGTTGAAGCTCATTCGTAAGGAGAAAGTCATGAGCTGACTTCCTTTTCCTGTGACCTCCTGGTTATAGAAAGGGCATGAACTTATGGAGAAAGAAAAAAAGCGCAAAGGATAAAAAATAATAAAAATTAACTTACTTATAGAGTAAGTAAACCAAGGTCTGGGGAGGATGGACCCCTTGAAATTTAATATAGGTGGCCATACACAATAGAAGAACATTAGACCAAACCATCAACTTCGTTAGGACTAGTTAATCAGATAAGCATGGTTGTTTTCAGACTCATTGCCAGTGGAGGATGTCTGGGGAATGAAAGATTGGACATGTTGTATTTCAACATGCCTGATCCTTTAATCTAACGGAAGATAATCTGCCATAAGAGAAATGTAGAAATTGTAGGGAGTCAGGAGAAACAGCTTTTGGCCAAACAAGCGTTTATGGAGTTTGGCCACCTT
>JARQOD010000008.1:34232434-34289085 GCA_033576555.1 Oophaga sylvatica
GGAACATGGTGGAGTAATGGAACTGGATATACTGGATGGCACATGAAACAGCAGACCTGAGTGTGAGGACAGGCACCTTGGAAGAGCAGAACCAAGTGTTCGGTATAGCTGAGATGAGCTAGTCATAAGGCACACTTTGGAAGATATAAAGCAGAGTCCAATCTTTTAACACAGCTTGGTTTCACAAGTGGCACACAAGTGTACAAGCATACGGTCGGGGCTGGCTGGCACTTTTCAGCCTGGGGGGCAATCACAAGGCAGCGGCCCTCCAGTTGCAGTGCTTTTGCCCTGCTTATCTCTGGCCACTGCATTAAAGCAGCAGAGATAACAGGCATTAAAAACAGGCTGGTACATAGACTGTAACAGAAGCAAGCTGACTACATAGGCACGAACCAAGATTACTACATAGAGAATGGAACTGAAAGGAGCTTACTACAGAGATATGGGAGCAGAACCAAGCTTACTACAGAGATATAGGAGCAGAACTGAGCTTACTACAGAGATATGGAAGCAGAACTGAGCTTACTCTAGAGATATGGGAGCAGAACTGAGGTTACTCTAGAGATATGGGAGCAGAACTGAGCTTACTCTAGAGATATGGGAGAAGAACTGAGCTTACTACAGAGAAATGGGAGCAGAACTGAGCTTACTACAGAGATATGGGAGCAGAACTGAGCTTACTACAGAGATATGGAAGCAGAACTGAGCTTACTCTAGAGATATGGGAGCAGAACTGAGGTTACTCTAGAGATATGGGAGCAGAACTGAGCTTACTCTAGAGATATGGGAGAAGAACTGAGCTTACTACAGAGAAATGGGAGCAGAACTGAGCTTACTACAGAGATATGGGAGCAGAACCGAGCTTACTCCAGAGATATGGGAGCAGAACCGAGCTTACTCCAGAGATATGGGAGCAGAACCGAGCTTACTACAGAGATATGGGAGCAGAAACGAGCTTACTCCAGAGATATAGGAGCAGAACAGAGCTTACTCCAGAGATATGGGAGCAGAACCGAGCTCACTCCAGAGATATGGGAGCAGAACCGAGCTCACTACAGAGATATGGGAGCAGAACCGAGCTTACCACTGAGATATGGGAGCAGAACTGAGCTTACTACAGAGATATGGGAGCAGAACCGAGCTTACCAGAGATATGGGAGCAGAACTGAGCTTACAGAGATATGGGAGCAGAACCGAGCTTACTCCAGAGATATGGGAGCAGAACCGAGCTTACTACAAAGATATGGGAGCACAACCGAGCTTACTGCAGAGATAACGAACATGTAGACACACAGTACGGCAGGGGCATTGCTAGGGTCCTTAAAGATTAAGGGCCCAAGCCCCAAAGTGCATGCTCCCCCATACGACCAACTTGTAGCCATTATACACTGGAGCTCTGTTATAGTGTCAGTGTACAAGTAATACAGTGATCACCAGTGATATACACAGGAGCTCTGTATGTAGTGTATAGTGTACAGGTAAAACAGTGATCACCAGTGACATTATAAACAGGAGCTCTGTATATAGTGTCAGTGTACAGGTAATACAGTGATCACCAGTGACATTATACACAGGAGCTCTGTATATGTCAGTGTATAGGTAATACAGTGATCACCAGTGACATTATATACAGGAGCTCTGTATATAGCATACAGTGAACAGGTAATAGAGTGCATAGTGTCAGTGTACAGGTAACACACTGACTCACAGTGATGTCTCTAGCTGAAGTCCCTCATCTTTGCTTTTCTTTTTCATGCAGCGCAGACCATCATCATCTCTTCCAGCCAGGACTCGTCTCTGCATAAAATAACACAGTTATCTAGAGCACTGCTTCCAGAGCACATTACCCCCTTTTTTACTTTCTTCTACACTACACATCTGAATACAGACATGCACCCACCATTAATATATAATTGGTTATTATGCAATTCACCATTCCAAATATAAATTATAATTCACCACTGTGCCCCCACCAACTATATTTAGCTATTTTCCCCACCTAATAAATATATACATTAATTAGCCCCTGTACTCTTCCCCCAATTCATTACCAGTCACTGCATCCTCAACATCCTCCACTATGTCCCCGAATTCATTATATTTACATGCCCCTTCTGCCCCAATTCATTGTCATGTCTTCTCTCTCTTCCACCCCCAGCCTCAATTCATTATCAACTGCTCTCCCCCACATTCAGTACATCATTTACTCCCGCCACCCTGAAAATTCATCATTATTTGCTCTCCCCAGGTCCTCATTTGCTCCTCCCTTCCCCACCTTCAATTTAATTGCTGTGCCCCGTCCCTCACTTCATCATTCGCTGTCCCCATTCTCCCCCACTTCATCATGTGCAGTATCTTTTCGTTCATGTGCAGTCCCCTGTCCCCTCACTCACATCATTTGCAGCACCCCCTACATCATTTGTAGCACCTACTCCATCATTCGCAGCCCCCTTTTATCATTTGTAGCACCCCCTCAATCATTTTCAGCACCCACCTCCATCATTTGCAGCCCCCCATCGATCATTGGCAGCCCCCTCCATCATTGGCAGCCCCCTCCATCATTGGCAGCCCCCTTTCATCATTTTCAGCCCCCTCCATCATTTGCATCCCCTTTATCATTTGCAGCCCCCTTCCATCATTGGCAGCTCTCCCCTCCATCACTGGCAGCACCCCCCTCCATCATTGACAGCCCCCCTTTCATCATATGCAGTCCCCCTCCATCATTGGCAGACCCCTCCATCATTTGCAGCCCCCCTCCATCATTTGCAGCTCCCCCTCCATCATTGGCAGCCCCCTTTATCATTTGCAGCCCCCCTCCATCATTTGTAGCACCCCTCCATCATTTGCATCACCCCCTCCATCATTTACAGCACCCCCTCCATCATATGTAGCACCCCCTCCATCAAATTCAAATTCAAATTCAAATTCAAATTCAAAGAAGCTTTATTGGCAGGACTAAATACACATTAGTTTTGCCAAAGCAAGTGTACAAAAGGGAATAGGGATAGGGATGTTGGGTAGGGACGGATCTAGGGTAGGGGTTGTGGAAGTCCATGGCTTAGGGAGGGGTGATGGGGGCGCAGATCCGGGATGGGGGCTATAGAAGTCCATGGCATAGGGATGTTGGGTAGGGGCAGATCCATCATATGTAGCACCCCCCTCCATTATTAGCAGCCCCGCTGTCATCATTTGTAGCCCCCTCACCCATTTAATTCATTTTATAAAGAAAAAAAGAAAAGTTTTTCATACTTACCTCACAAGCGATCCCCAGCAGGCGCAGCTCCTCTTCTTGTCACGGTAGACGCTGTACCTGGAAGGAGCCCGTACAGTACATTGTATCATTTTCAGCAGTGAAGCAGCTAGAATGTATGGGCTGCTGAGAGGACCTGCCGGGAGCCCATACAGTCTAGCACATTCACTGCTGAGAGACAGCTAGAATGTATGGGCTGTAGTCAGCACCTGCGGGGAGCCCATACATTCTAGCTACAACCAAGCAGGAGCTGCACAGCTGGCCGACTAGGTGCATACAGCTCAGAGAAAGCTCCCGGCCCCAGCGCGCCTGAGGGAGCGGCCCGGGGGCAATTGCCTCCCTGCCACCCGGCCCAGCCCGGCCCTGCATATGGTAGTTAGTGTAGACACTGCAGAACCTGAATACTCAGGCAGCTACCACCTAAGCCAGCCCAGAAAAGCTTAATGGAATGACATTAAAGATGCAATCTTGTTTTCCATGGTAAACCTGACATGTACAAATACAAAACCAAAAGAAAATGGCCACCAGGGAAGTAGGAAACAGAGTTCAGAGTTGGAGCCAAAACAGGTGAGTAACAGTGGCATTTCTATGAGGTGTAGAAGTAGCAGTTGATCCGAAACTCTGGTGCCGGACTGGCCATCTGTCAATTCTGGCAAATGCCAGAAGGGCCTGTCTGGTTGTGGGCTGCCTTGTCTGCTACATTGTAAGCAGAATCGGTGTTCTCAAAACACCCATACTGTTAAGAGTTGTGACAGAGCACAAAGTCGCTGACTCCGTCACTTACCCCAGCTGGCCACAGGTATCATTAGAATAAATATTGGTCTTGTAGTAAATCTTGCTTTCCTCCATCCAAGGTAATATTAGTAGTAATATATCACCATCTGGTGCTTGGGGATGGAGACAGCATTGGCCTGTGTGATTTCAAATGCCAGGGCTGAATTTCACCTCCAGTCCATACCTGCTGGTGCCTAAGGGGGCCAAATGCCCCGTCTGCCTCAAAGCAACACACTGGTATTATAAATGGTATATGAGAGGTGTGGGACCTTGTTGCACATTTTACAATGTGGCCCTAAGGTCTGAGTATTCGAGTGCAAGGATATGCAAGATGTGCCTGTCATTTCTCTTCCACGTCTGAGGGTAAGCAGATCTGAGGTATGAATACAATGGTTGTTCTGATCTTACACAAGCACATTTAGAAAACAAACATCAGGTGAACTGTGTCACAGTCACTGAACTTTCCTACTTCATCATTGTTCACGTGGGCAGGATCCAACAACAGCCTCCCAAGTGACTCATATAATGTGAGGAGGGCAAGGTCCTCTCCAGCACTTGGACATGGTTTGTTTTCTGAGATATTACCTGATAGATCTTACCATATGATGCAAAGCAAATATTTTTTACTGTTATGTTTCACAAACTATAACTGTGAAGGAATATAAATGTGGCTCCCTTCATTTCAGGGGCCTGGGAAGCATGACACGGTTCTTCTTGGTATTCCTTTCATGTCCAAAAAGGGTCAATGAGCAATGAGGTTCTAACCTTTATGCTGAACTGCAAATCTGGCACTACTGACATCGTCAGGAACGGCAATTGATAATCTAATGTGTATGGGGGCCTCCTGATTCTCCCACAACACATGATGTTGGGGGAGAAAAGAATCTGGCACATTGGATTTCCAACAACCAATCCTTTTGTTCTCACGGAGATAAAACTCCTCTGGCAGCAGCTCTCTCATGGAGAACACAGGAGAGGTTGACAAAGCCAAGTGCTATGAATATGGAGTAGTCGGGAGAGACAGCTGTTGACTAAACATCTTGTTATCTGTTTCTATGTGTTTATTGGTTTGCTGTAATGTCTATTGTCTGTACAAGTCCCTTCTATAATGTAAAGTGCTGCGGAATATGTTGGCGCTATAGAAATAAAATTATTATTATCATCGGGCGCTTTACTCTAAAGCACATCTGTTTTGGTACCAGGATACCTCTAACTAAAGTTCAGGAGGCATTATAGAACAGGGTTCCCCAACTCTAGTCCTCAAGGCCAACCAACAGGTCATGTTTTCAGGATTTCCTTTGTATTGCACAGGTGATGCAATAATCACCTGGGCAATACTAAGGAAATCCTGAAAACATGACCTGTTGGTGGGCCCTGAGGACTGGAGTTGGGGAACCTTGTTATAGAAGATTGGTTGATCCAGCTGACATCAGTGGGTTTGGACGGCTTTTTCTAATATGTACTATCCAGTATCACCAGTATCTATAACTTAACATTCTAGATTTAATTAATTTGAGAAATCAAACACAAATCTTCAAATAGAATTAAAAAATACTTTTCATCCTGCTGGGGGTTCCGAATCCCATCCGCTGCACTCCTTAAACAGCTCTGAGGTTGGTTTCCTACCAGTCTTTTGTAGGAGAACATTTTACTAAAAGTGGCCAGAAATGTCAACTAAAATGACAAACCAGGTGGCTTTATGGGGTCCATGGAGAAAAGGGACCCAGCATTGGTTGGCTATATTTTTTTATCTTAATGGGTAGTGGAAAACTGTGACTGATGTGCAATGTTAAAATAATCAACACAAAGATTATGGATTGGATATTGGGCACAAACAAGCAACAATTCCTCCTGTCCCCGCTGGTAGGGCATGTAATGATGTTAACCAATACCAGATGGATGCCCATTTTTGCTATGGGACACCTTACCCTGTATGGTCTTACTAGCTGGTGATCACCCTTGATGGTAGACTGCCATATTGACCACAAATGTTCTTTAAAACCAGAAGATCTACATTAATTTTGGCAGATATTTGTCTTAAAGATACAATATACTTGAAGGATGACCCCTTCAATCTCATCAAACCTAATTTCTGCTGAGATCATAAATGTATAAGGGGAAGCCTGGGTCCTACAAGATGTCCCTATGGTTAGATAGCTTGAATTTTTGATTCACCATGAGATAAACGCCACCACATTCACCAGTTTACCACCTGAACTCCTTCAATAAGGAACCACAGAAGATGTCTTTTGACCAAAAGATCATTGCTTTCGGCTGACAGCACTCTTGAATGTTTTTTTCTAGACTAAGAGAACCGAAATTAAATTGGCCATTTTCTACAAAAATGTAATCTATATTGCTCTAGTTTTCTTTGGTTATGATTGTCCTGAGATTTTTCTCTGCACTCTGAGAAGGGGAGGTCATTGATCGGCAGAGGATTTATTGCATTTACATTGGACAGAAGCCAGTGTGAAGAGACTGGTTTGCTTTCTACAATATCACAGTGCACTTGGCCCAAGTCATGTGAAGGGCTTGTCATAGCGGCGAGGTTGGTACACATGTCATCCAGGCACTTTTATCCAGCTGAGTGCAGTTAGACAATGTGCTACTAAATATACCTGCCCAGGAGGACAATTCTGGGTGGTCTCAGAAAGGTACATTCAGAGTACAGGAAGCTGCTAAATGCTTCCAAAAATGAGCTTTGATTACTTAGATTACTTTGGAAGGGGTTAAAAGGTGACTCGAAGCGATGGGGCACATGACGGAGTGTGCCGCTGTTTGTATGGACACAAAGCAGGGTATACCGAGACGCCCTGTATAAACAGAATCATACTTCAATGTAGTGGGCGAAGGACACTGATGGAGGGCTACTCATATAAACAAACATGTTCCTAGGGATTGTGCATGGAACAGAGGAGGGTGATGAGGTGGGGTATGGGGTGGAATGGGTGTCAGAAGCAGGGAAAGTTTGTACAAGAGCCCTATACAAAGAGAAGAGCTGTATACGAAGAGAAGAGCTGTGTATGCAGACCATGTTACATTAAACAGAACAGGTGTAAATGCATGAAACACCGAGAAAAGGAGGTATATACCCCAACCCAATATTCTCCATTTCTTTAAGACAAGTACACCATAGCACATAAAAAAAATTATCCTACCACAAGACAATATCACAAGGTCAGTTGGGAAGTTGCATGGCATTTGTTGGATGACTTTCAATGACACAAGGACTAAGTAATGGTGCCAACCAGTGTCTACATATTAGTGCCTCAATTAGTCGCCCACTGCATAGACACCCACATTATATCTATGGTAAAATGATCATAATAAACCTAGAACTTCCAATGACTAAATGAGTCAAACATTTTTTTTTAATCATAATGCCCATAACAGAGCCATATTGATACGCGTTAGACATATTCTGCCTCATCCATGTCTACTGGTTAAGTCACTTGGCGTCCTTCAACTAATATGTAACTGGGTGTCCTGTGACTTATACTGTTTCTGGGGGTCCTGCACCTGACACTGTTTCTTGGGGTTCTAAGGCTGTCAATGTTACTGGGGCTCCTGAGGATGACACTGTTATTAAGGGTCACAAGGCTGACATTGTTTCTAGGGGTTATGAGGCTGACATTGTTCCTGAAGGTCCTGTGTCTGATACTGTTACTGGGGCTCCAGAGGCTGTGAAGGTTACTGGGGCTTCTGAGGCTAACACAGTTACTGGATGTATTGAGTTTGGAATTGTTACTAGAGCTCCTAAGACTGAAACTGTTATTGGGTGTCCTAAGGCTGACACTGTTACTGGGGTTGCTGTAGCTGAGACTCTGTTACTGGGTGTCATGTGGCTAACACTGTTCCTGGTGGTCCTGAGAATCACATTGTTACTTGGGGTCCTACAAAACTGGCGCTTTTACTCGGTGCCCTCTGGGCGTTACTGGGCATCCCTGCAGACGTCACTCTGTTATGGGGATATGATGGATATGATGGATGTCACTGTGGTTTTACCTTGACACTTATCAAATTTATCTAGAAAAATTATGGCAAATTTTGTCAAATTTGGTAAAAAAAAAGTTCATCACCCCAGTGTAAGTATTTACAACGAAATTTCCAACTAACCTCCCGGACCATCTAAAAGAGAGCCATGTGATTTATTTTTTACAAAAAAATGTAAGCGGTAAACAATACAAGTTTGGATGTAACATAGGGGAGCACATGCTTACGGTCAATCAGCAAACTGTTAACAAGTTAATAGCTACATCAAAAAGCTCCGCTGTCCTCATAACAGGAAGACTGATAGTTTGCTGTGGAAATAATAATGTGGAAAATGTTAAAAAGAAGAGGAATTCCCGTGAGATGAGGTCAGAATTTCCCACATCTGGATGACAGGTAGGTTGTCTTTCAAGTTCAGAGCCTGAGGCCAGTGATTAGGTAAAGTGCTCACTGGGGTCAACCAATGGCACAGAATGTGTCATTCACAAAGAGCAGTCTGCCGGGGTCAACAGATTTTCCTGATCTGTGGTCATTAATGGTCTTTTCAGCAGATTACATAGTTCCACTTTCATTTGTGAACATATAAACACGGCACAGGGGCCCCAAATCTCTTCTTAATTTACCCATTTTTTTGCCTTAATCCTACTAAATCATGACCACCCTGATCAATGTCTCCTCCCATATGGTCTCAATGTTATCCAGATTTAGGACATTTCCACCTAAGATTATTAAAAAATGTATTCAGCTGTTTTATTTCTTCTTGTATTTGGAAACGAGTGGAGATCAGTATGGCTGCCATTACAAGACCCAATTGGGTTGTTATGCACGGTTTTTTTTTTGCCTAGTTTTGGGATAATGGATTCTGTGCTACCATGCCATTGCATGGCTTGGTAGATGTCCCATTCAGGGGCCTAGAAAAAAAAACAGATTAAACCACAAATTAAAAGCTATCAAGAGCACCCCTGGGGTTGTTAATTTTGAAAAATGATGAGGGAAATTTATTAGTGAATGGCAAAAATTATGATGGTGCTCATGACATGATGCATTGGAACAGTTCACCAGGCATGCTGGACTTTTCTTCTGTTCCCTATGCCATCTCGTGCCTCAGTATGTTGCTCTATATGGCCCATATTATTAATAACTTTGCAAATTTACCAACTCCTCTGAGCTACACGGATTTATGTGACTCATCCATGTTCTTTACTTGCATTGGTTAGAAGGTGGGTGAACACTGGTGAATGACGTTACCAACCTCTGTTTGCTAATTTCATAGAAGAGACTATTGACCTCTTATATCGGTTCAGTTTCTGGACATAGTTTTAGACTACTGAAAGGTTGCCCCTATACCTTATACAGTTGTTATTTTCCAATAACCCCCATGTTACATCTATAAGAGGCTACCAGACTCCTCTAGTGGCAGCTGATCTCCGAGATTTGGGCATAATTAAATCCAGCATGCCTCTTCTTGTCTCTGACATCTACCATTTGGTAAGAGCGTTTGGACACCCACATACATATTAAATGATCAGTATGGGCAGCTTAGGACTTTATTCACACCAGCATTGTGGCTTCCAATCATAAAAGCCACGATTCTGTACCAGGTCCCTTATGCAAAAAAATCCCAAGAGACCCCCATTAGATGCCATCGGAATTGCACTCATGTTTCTCATGTTTTGGTGACGAAAGGAGCCCATGTTGGGCTCTAAGGGAATTGTGAACCTCAACGCAAGTTGGCTTAGATGGTGACATGAATTGATGGCAACATCTATTGTCAAAAGCATAGATAAGAGCATAAGAGGGTTTTGCATGGTACGTCAGTGACCGCCATCTCGGGTGCAAAGATGGATGGCGGTGTCAGCAGTATGGGGTTTAAGGGAGGGTCTGCAATTAGAGAGTGTTTGTTGATGGATTGTACGGGAGGAACGTCACTAGTTTAATATTGAGTGGTGGTAAATGTCAGCAAATTCCAGTGTCCAGTACTGGGAAAGTCAGCAATTTCCAGTAATAGAAAGCATGATAAAGTTGGCACTACAGTTCAGCAATGGTTTACAGACAGCAATTTTTTGCAATTCATTTTGTTTGTTCTCACAAACGAAAGGACTTGTATGAACCAGAGTCACTCTTCATTATAGGCTGCACCTGGTATTGCAGCACTCAGTGGAAACTATTGGGATGTGTGCACACAATAAACCCACCTAAAACCCGCCTGAAAATTCTTCGGACGATTGTTTGGTCAACAGCCATCACAGCCGACTCTCCCATACACGGGAGAGCTCGTTCGGCCTAGCACACCCGGCACCCCCATACATATTTAGAGTCGGACCATGGGCTGAATCCGTCTATATCAACGGGTTCAGCTGACATTAGTTTAATCTGTATGGGGGGGCTTTAGAAAGGTTTCACTGTAGTAGGATAGCCATTTATATGTTACAATAACATTTTGTATTGAAGGCAGAAGTTCTCCTGGTCTCCAGGTTTGGGTGTAGAGAAGGAGGACACTTGTTTAATTGCTTTAACAGGATACCCATGTTAACAAGCTGGCCCAGTTTTTCCCACTAAGCTTTTATTTCCCTGCTGATAAAGTAAGTATTGAACTATGTTCACAATTAGTTTTTTCAGAAGTTCAAAAATGAGTTTTTCATGCAGAAACCTATTCTGTAAACACTAATTTTTTGGGAGAGTTTTTGGAAGAGTTTTTCTTTTGCTTGTACATTGTAATCTCTTGGCACTAAAGCTCTCGTCCCTTTTGTTTAAATTGCTGAATTTAGTTTTCAGGTGCATCTTCACTGAAATATTATTGTGAACAAGAATTCGCAGGAATACTTGTTTCCTGATTATCTTGCCATCTAAAATGGCTGCCAATCACCTGACGAACAAGCAAAACACTTCTTCGTTGGGTGAAATGATATTTTGTGCTATATAAAAGATCATCATTCTCGGCAGCAGATTGTCCAGTGCAAAGAAGACTCACGCTCCTGAGATCAACGGCAGCCATTGTGCACTGAACAGCCAACTAAAAATCATTCAATGAGAATTTCAAAGGCCGTCTGTTTTTTGGGTAAGGTGTCCACGTACTGATACATTAGGCGGTCCTGAAGAAGAGTGGCTTTCCATTCTTGAACTCTCAAACTGGTCAATAAAGTGGTCTAATTAAGGGCTCTGGAGCAGAGAACCCATTTTTTCTCTCTCTATTACACGTCCTAATCAAGATCTTCTCAGTAGGAATGTCTACCTTATCATCGCTATTGATGGTTGCCCTAAATTTGGCCACTGACTTAAGGGTATGCCACACTAAACAATATCGCTAACGGATCGCTAAAAACGTCACTATTTAGCGATCGTTAGCGATATTGTTCAGTGCGCAGCTTCCAGCGACGAGTTCCTGCTGTGATCTCGCTGTCGCTGGAATCGTTCCGGACCCTATTTCATCGCTGGCGCTCCCGCTGGGTAAGTATTAATCGCTGTGTGGCACCTTTCTTACGATTTAGCGGTACTTTTGTACCGCTAAAGTCGTTAAGAAGATCGCTAACGCGATAGCGTCGTTAACTATATCGCTAAATGTGCCGCACTTAGCGATATAGAACAATCCGCTAGCGATCTCATTAGTATGCAACGCTAACGAGATCGCTAGCGGGATAGCTTAGTGTGGCAGTACCTTTAGATCGCCTTGGTAGACTGTTTTCAGCACTTCTTTGGCCATCTCTCTTATATTATTAGCCTTGAATGAGATTTCTTCAATGAATTTTGTTCTATTTGTCAAGAATAAAGAAGAGAACTTAAGTCTACAACTAAATTAGGAAGTTAATCCCTTGTTAAGGCCTCCACAGCCATCCACTATTTATACAATAAAGAGTCTTTGGTTAGATGTTAAATCCTTTATCTTGGTGAAATACAAGGCGGAAATGTAATGTCCCTCCCCAACCCCAAACAATGCCTCATTGCAGTGGGTGAACCTACATGTCTTTTAAAAACCATATTAAGCAGGAGAAATGGACTCCATGTCTCCTATGCAACTTTCTCTCAGAGTCTTTGTGCAATGGATTGGGAATGTCGAGGTGCCAATCTCTCCAGCCATTGTCTTTAAACTTTATTGGCATTCCTCTAGCCACAATAAAAGACCGAAGTTGGAAACCTAATGTCCGACCACACATGTTGTCTTTCTTACACGAAATCTATAACCACACATCCCACAACCATCGTATCTGAGTAACGTTCATCCAGGACTTCATCATCTAAAGGTCAGTATTAGATTAGTAGGTTGAGCCTACATAGAGAATAATGGACTCCAAACATTAAAATTGGACCTCCATCTGGGACCTACAATTTGAAATGAGGAATCAATTAGCAAATTGGGCCCTGCAGTACCATGGTATTTACACCCAAGTCAGTAAGACTTCCCCAAATGTGGTCTTATAATAATGCTCATAAATAGTTATTAATTTGTGCAAATATAATTTATTATGAAATCTGTCCCATTTTTCACAAATCACCCCTCTAATGATGCCTCTCTAGGCTCCATTTACCCTCTAGTTACCATTGTACCTATTCTTCTTCAGACTCTCATCTGGCTTCCAGCATATCTCTGCTGTTCCACTAGCAATTGCAAATGACCGTATTTTAAATTTAGAAAACTGTCTATTCTTATGTGCTTTATATGGTTCTGCACAGTATTCACTCAGTCCAAGTTTGTCTTCAGCCATATACATCAACATAGCTGCATTGTGTATTACCATCATTGATCTGTTAGTAGGTTTCCAGCAAAGATCAACAATCCTGCACTTGACTTTGCCTCCACAATAGTGCACTGCGGAGCTAGCACAAGCAGGGCTATGTAGTATTTGATCAGTGATTTGAAGCTGCAAATGTAGTTCTGCTGATGCATATGGCAGAAAATAATCCTTTG
Source organism: Oophaga sylvatica (assembly GCA_033576555.1). Taxonomy (NCBI): domain Eukaryota; kingdom Metazoa; phylum Chordata; class Amphibia; order Anura; family Dendrobatidae; genus Oophaga; species Oophaga sylvatica. The sequence continues at coordinate 34,245,352 of JARQOD010000008.1, forward strand.
CCATATGCATCAACAGAGACACATTTGCAGTTTTCCATCTCTGCTCTTAGCAGCAGGCACCAAACACAGCCCAATCCTGCTTGTGTCCTGCTGAGCCTAGTTATTAAAAGCTATATACAGGCAAAGCAGTGCAGAGTGCAGAACAATCAATCTCTGCTGGAAACCAGCTAACAGATCAGTGATGAAAAAACACATGTGGCTATGTTTATGTATATGGTAGAACAAAAATCAGTCAGGCAGCGTTGTGTACAGGAGCATACAGTGCACAGAAAAATAGTGTGTATTGTAAATATAGATTAGCTTGATGATGTGCCAAATATCTGTGGTGTGTGCAGCTTTGCTGAATGCTGTATAGCAGAGCTGTGCTGGAGGACAGTGCTATTTTACACACTCATCAGTCAGCCTGCTTGCAGCACAGTAAATCAATTTTAGAGAGATGGGACTAATTAGGAGTAGTGATGAGCGAGTATACTCGTTGTTCGTGTTTCCCGAGCATGCTCGGGTGTCCTCCGAGTATTTTGGCGTGCTCGGAGATTTAGTTTTTGTCATCACAGCTGCATGATTTGCAGCTTCTAGACAGCCTGAATACATGTGAGGATTGCCTGTTAGGGAATCCCCACATGTATTCAGGCTGTCTAAAAGCCACAAATCATGCAGCTGCAGTGACAAAAACTAAATCTCCGAGGAAAAATGCTCGGAGGACACCGAGCATGCTCGGGAAAACCCAAACAACGAGTATATTGGCTCATCACTAATTAGGAGCACACAGGAGAGGGAGGTAGGGGCCTGCAGCACTTAGGAAAAGCAAGGTGCTTCTGGGAAATGTAGTGTGAAAAGTAATGTGATGGTGGGAATAATGTTTTATAGGGAATTATCCATATTGAAAAACATGTTTTGTTTTGGGAATGGGAACCTATTATAGAGACACTGCAAAATATAAGGGTGTCCGAATCCATTGACTCAGCAGGGAGACAGCAATCAACAAATTTGTATGGGGGTGTCCCAACTTCCAATATCCAAAATCAGTTTGTTCTCATGAGAAATAGTTTGCTGCTACTAGAGACGTCTGGAGAGGACAGTAGAGTCTTGAGAAGCTAGAGGTGTCTAACATAGTATTACACCCTTTTGGGAACACACTGTATGACAAGTCAAGTGTGCATGTGTTTAGTGGTGGCAGAAGGAAGTGATGTTGGGCAAACAAGCATTGGCTGATGGCTATCTAAACTGTATGGTATTTCTGCATTACATAATATGCCATCAATAGCTTCTCTTTGGAGATCAAGGCTAATTATCTCATCCTTGTTTCAGAAATCTATTTTTTAGCCTTTTATAAGGCCTTTATTAGGCTAATAAATCCTGTTTTGCTCACTGAGGTCACACCTTATTGATTGGCATTAATGTGGTGGCTATGTAATTTGGGGTAGATGAAGAATCAGCATTGTTGGCGACCCGGAAAAGGGTTAAATACAAACCTTAGCACTTTTCATTGCGCAAATCCCAAATGATTGAAATTTCTCTGTACGTAGCCTTAATGTCTTACTATAAATAGTAAATCCTATAAAATGGTCTTCTTTATCGATAGCGATCCATCCGTATATATGCAGTGTTATTCCCAGTTTTCCCAGCCATCCCATCACAGAATACACAGCCTGTGAGCAGAGGGCTGTCATTTTATTGAGCCTGAAGACCACGCCAGGGCAGCTATTGTTTGCAGTAATAATGTTTTTTGTGAAGCAGAAAACTGCGGGAAGTAGCTGTGAGGCCCCCCAATGCTTTGTGTGAGGCGGGATGCCTCATTAATCACACGTCAGATGATGGTCAGAAGAGACAAAACACTGAGAGACTGGAGAGGCCCAGCATTGTTCTGGGGGCCACATTGTAAGAGGGGGAAGGAATCAGTTCAGGAGGGTTTGGGAAAGATAACAAGACTATTTCAGGACAATCGCTGATGCAGGGAGAGCTTCAGTTTCTAAATATACATTTCTTTTTCTTTTTAACTTTGGTCTCATAGTTGGGTTCTTCCGGCACATTTCCTCTGTCCATACATCATTCTGTCTATTCCAGCTCATTTTCAATCTTCCTCCTTTTATCTTCATCCATCAAGTCACAGTTCCTTATTCTTCCACACCATATTCAATCACATTTCATTGACTACTTATTCCATACCAATGTCCCCAGAGTCCCTTCTTTCAGCCGTTTTATGGGGCGAATTACGAAGAGCTGTGGTCTCTGCTTTCTCGGACTGGGTCAAGCTCTTATATAGTAGTTCCAATGGCATGCCAGAAGAAGACAACTCCACATGGAAAACACCTTTTGGACCTCTAGCCGAAGAGCTAGCTGATATCGCCCACCTTCCCGGCTCACGTCAATACCTCCTTTCTCACAGCAGCCCCAATCCATACTCATTGCAACCCGAATCTCCTCCTTCCTTGCTCTCGAAAACTCCTACCCTCTTTTGTTGCTTTGTCTCCTTCACCATATGTCATTAGTTCTTCCATTGACTCCCTTACCATGTCTTCCTCACATGTACACCCCTTCTCCATTTTCGTGCTCATCATTTTCTCAACCACTAACCATCACCTCCTTCCATCCTTCTCACACTGGCGGTTCCATTATTCCCCACAGTTCTTCACTACCATTCTTCCATCCTCGCTCACTTTTTCTGCAGCCTCTTATCTGGATTGGTGCCATCTCTGCTTTCTTCCTCATTTGCCCCCTACCTGACATATAAATATCCCTTACTATGACCTTTTTCTCAATTAGCCATTTGCACCATTTTATGGGTTGTATTTCCTGCCAAACATCATTCCCTCCCCTATGGATCCAAATCAAACGATTTGCTCTCTATGCTGCAGAATCCTACTTTTTCTGGCTCATTAGTGACATCATATCACAATGCTTTCTGCTGTTCTGCGGCACTGATAAACCCTAGATACCGGAGGGATCTGCTAATGAAGCTGAGCCCTGCAAGCCAGAAAGACTGTGGAAGCAAAGTAAGACATGAGACGGTGCTAATGCACCTTATAAACTCCAGTTTCTATGATGCAGATCGGGTTGTCTCAATATTTTCCAATTTTGGATAGACACTCCATACAATGGTCTTCAATACCCTTCTGATGAAGTAATTAAAAATGTTGTCTAATGTTCGTAAAGTGGTAAAATTCTAAGGTGCTTGAGAATTTAAAAAACTTTGCAATTTACTTATTAAAAATCCTCTCTGCTCTCAATAAAGGAAGGATTTTTAACTTTTTAGTTTACAGCTCAATGTCTAGATTACCTAGGCATGGAGTATGCGCTTGCAAGGTGTTTGCTATACAGCTTGGAAGCGCTGCTCTGAAGCTGGCTGGAGCACTGGATCAGGCCAGCTTTAGGCTAATTCCAAAGCACCTGCCCCTTTTCCGATGCTGTTTAGGCCTCGCCTAGGACCATTGAAGAACACTGGTGGCTCAACTATGCTCCAGGCCTGAACCGTCAGTCTTCAGGAGTGCACCACACCATGGTAATCAGGAAGTCAGGTGGCAGGGGAGCATAATGCTCCTGAAGAACAAATATGAGACAACCCTTTAAAAGCTCTCATGAACATTGGAATAAAGTTGGCCAATCCCAATGATTTGGGTGGTAAATGGCCTCCTGACTCTTCCCCAGCCGATTACATTGGGCAGTTTGATTTTAATCCAGTCTGATAAACTGCGGTCAGATGAGTATGGCAGTGGCTAAAGGACCTCATACACATTAGACTAGTCAGCTAAACCCATCAATTTTAGCAGGATCATCTGATCAAATAATGCATCTCCAGAACTCCTGGCCAACTCCTCTCCAACATATGATATCATGAGAGACAAGGTTTGGGTGGTTTGATTTCAAAGGACTCTAAACTTTCATTCTGCTGGGAGATAAGTTAATGCCAGATGAGTCAAGATGGATGTTCATGTCCATGAGTGAATCAGAGAGACCTTTGCTACCTATTCCCTGTCTTCCAAAGCTCTGCTTACTGTTCCCTGTCTCCTGTCTGCCTGCGGCTTCCAAGATGTCTCCTGTCAGCCTGCCGCTTTCAGGACCTCTGCATTATACTATATGTACTACATGGGACCTGCATTATACTGTATTGAGGACTATAGGGAATACATTATACTATATGAGGAACTATGGGGTGAATTATACTATGGGAAGTGAGTTGTACTACATGGAGGACTATGGGGGTGCATTATACTATATGGAGGACTATGAGGAGTGTATTATACTATATGGTGGACTGAAGAGTGCATTTTTATATATGGAGGACTATGAGGAGTGTGTCATACTATATGGAGTACTATGGCGAGTATATTATACTATATAGAGGACTATGGCACACATTATATGGCGGACTATGGGACACATTATATTATATGGAGGACTATGGGGTGTGAATTATACAATATGTAGGACTGTGGTGCGCATTATACTATATGGAGGACTGTGGGGTGCATTATACTACATGGAGGACTATGGTGTGTATTATAGTATATGGAGGACTATGGGGCACATTATATTATATGGCAGACAATGTAGCACATTATATTATATGGAGGACTATGGGGTGTGCATTATACAATATGGAGGACTGTGGTGCACATTATACTATATGGAGGACTGTAGGGTGCTTTATACTATGTGGAGGACTATGGTGTGTATTATACTAAAACAAAACGCTGCCTATTCATGGAAAGATTGGCTTGTTTATGCCGGAAAAAAAAATATTGTTCTCAGCAGCACATCGCCTGGTGAAAACTGCAGATATGCTGCTGATAACATGATACTGTATGGGGACAGATTGATCTATTAGTAATTGTTCTGTACCCATTATTCTTCCTCAGCCAGTGGAAAGAGGCTGGGAAACAAGCGTCGAACGACTTCAATATTGTCGATCACACTTGTTTAGCGGCCTGAACTCAGCGCCTGTAAATACAACCGACATCTTTCTGTGTGATGTGCAATATGTGAGCATTTGGGGCCCCACTTTGCCTAAAACCGGCCCTGCAGGTAGCAAGCCTAACAATCGTCATTACACAGTAGATTTGGTTCACCAAAATTAGCAGGTCCAACCGTCATTAATCTAATGTGTATTGATCTTGTGCGGGGGACATCTCTGTTACAGTTATATTGAGTGGCTTTCAATATTTGTAGCAAACCAGTGTAGTACTGGTGTCCTCTGACACAGCAAAGGAAAAATAAGTGCTTGCTGATTGATTGGCCAAACCATCGTTAGGCCAACAGATATCCAAAGTGTATGGGAGGCATGGTGGACCTGACAGGTTCCCTTTAACCTTCCTTAGATATTTAGACCATGGTCTCTCTGCACCACTATAGTTATGACCTGAGGATAAACAAAATGCCGTCTTATGACTATTATGGAAATACAAGTCTTAGCACTCTCTTGTTAATTGGACTCTAAGCGTTGGTTCACACGCTGCATTTTTTCCCACACATTTTTCAAGAGTAAAAAACCCCTGCATTTTACAGTGCCAGAAAAGTAAATGAGATTTCTGAAATCTCTTGCACACTCTGCTTATGTTTTCTTTGTGGTTTTGAACTATCAACATGTTTTATTTTTCAATTCTTTCAGCGTTATTGCAACATTTTTCACCAAGGCAAATGAATGGGAAAAAAGGAAGTAAGAAAAGCGCATATTTTATGCTGTGTTTTTCTTGCCTACACTGTTTTTTGGTGCAGAAAAAAATCTGCAAAGTGTGCACATACCCTAAGGATATGCTTTTGGCTTGTAACCGGCCACCACATGTGGCCATTATAACAATAAAACCTCAGCACAATATGTCCACCCAGCAAGTGGAAAGTGAATATATGCACACAGGATAATCACACTTTAAGCAAAGGGATGAAGGTTTTAGAGTAATACCACAATGTAATATTAAACACAGTGAGGGGTCGGGGTGTGTTTGGGCTTTGACTGACATTAATACAAGGTTTTCACAAGTTCCCACACCACACAATAACAGTGGTCCATGTGAGACGGCCACAGGGGGCGGCTATTCCACATCAGCATTTTAATAGACTTTTCCAGTGAAATTGTTCCCAGTGGCTAGGGCTGTCCTTAGTCCAATGACGGGTCCATGTCAACAGGGGGCTCTTAAAAATGGAGGAAAGTGTAGGTTAGCTCTTTAATTTTCACATCTTGGGGGCAAAATTGGAAGGGGGTGACTGTCAACGAATAACCATGCTGAGGAAAGAACAGGCTAATGTGTCTTTAATGTAATAATGAGATTATCCGTAGAGGACCACGCTAAAGGCGGAAGTAGATGTTCGATTCTAACTGGGGCAAGGATTATATACTGGGGACCAAATCACAGCCAGTTTTCTCCATGGCATACTCACAGCCTGTATGGTGTACATAGTGAATCCAATCGAAAATCCGATGAAAACGGGCAACAAAAATCTACAGCTACCTCTGGCATCGGATTATCTCTCTTTGGAATAGCGAATTGGGCCTATATCAGGTCAATAAAAAAGGGTCAATTGACTTCTATATAGTCGATTGGCGCTTGTTAATAGGCTGTAAAAAAAAATAAGGGACATGCCATTAACATGTCATTGTTAACGTCGCTGTTCTCCTGAATCTGGTGATATTTTTGTTTTGTTTTTGCTCCTCTCTATTCCTGAGATATGACATCTTCTTTCCTATATAAAAGTCTAGTCTTGTTAGCCAAGTGGTTGTGGCCTGTAAGAACACACCCACAGAGAGGAATTGAGGACCACACCTTCTTGGCTAATAAGACCAGCTTTCCCTACAAGGAAGAGGGGGCCATATTTCAGGAAGGGAGAGGCGCAGGAAGAAAAGAAAAACAACGTCAGATTCAGGAGACCAGAGGTATTTAGACTATGGGGTAAAAATTACATATTTATGGCAAGAAAAAAAATGTCAGAACCTGTTCTGTTCATCCAAATGGCTGACACCACTAATGTCACTAGAAATAAAATTGGCTGCTCACCATGAACACAAAGATGTCTCTGGAGCCAGTGAAAATTGATGGGTTCTTCCAACAAAGATCCTGTACCTACAGCTGAATTAATCACCAAAAAGCCGTGAATGATTTGTTTTAAAGGGGTTGTCCAGATACTGGTTAGAATGGTGCCTTGATAGTAATCTGATCACAAAGTGATCCACAACAATCACCTGTAATCTGTGGGGTAACATGGCAGTAAGTGTTGAAATTCGCTGCAGCGCTATCAAAGGTGAAACTAAAGGTACTGTCACACTAACCGATCGCACCAGCGATCACGACAACGACATGACCTGGCAGAGATTGTTTGCACATCGCTATATGGTCACTAGTAGCTTCCAAACATGGAAGATCTCAAACGACACATCAGCGATTAGCGATCTGTATAACGACCTCGGCGGTCGTTGGGACCTGTCACACAGCATGTATTGTTAAAGATCCCGACCTCGATAGGCGTGATTGAGCGCAACCTTTTCCACACCCTCAGCACAGATTGGTGGTCACTGTATGTGATATGTCACAGCTCTCGCTTTGTGATTGGACGATCGCGTCATAAAAGACGACGTATTAGCGCTCCCTTCCATTGTTCTCGAGCGCAAGTGGTTCATACGAATGTCCAGCATCCTTTCATACTGCGTCCTGCTAGCCTTCTGCTTTGCAGCTACTGCGATCCAGTCTGTGCCGCTATTGCATTTGCCCCGGATTCATTTTTTCAGGATCCTAAACACGTCTTGTATAAATGGCAAAGATGAAGCGCTGTAGCGACTCTGACAGGATCGCAAAACCCCCACACACGATAGTATCCTCGCAACAATGCACAAAGGACTAGATATTGTGGCCACCAATCGGAGCTGAGGGGCGTTAATACCTAGTCCCGCCTGCGCCGCTGACATGAGTCGCCAACGAGGTCGCTCGTCATTCATAAAGGGTGTCAAACTCAGCGATTCAGGCTCACCAGCGGGACGCCAACAATCAAAAAACGGTCCAGAACATTCGTGCACGATCAGTGACATCGCAGCAGGGGCCACATCGATGCTACATGTCACACACAGCGACATCGCTGACAATGTCGCTGCTGCGTCATAAAATCGGTGTCGCTTAATAAGCAATATCGCTAGCGATCTCGCCTAGTGTGACAGTACCTTAAGAATTACACAATGCACATTCATATTACCGTAGTTATCGGTATAATGCAAGACAGGATAACTTCTCTCCACTCTGGCCAAAAAATTTTAATCCTGAGTACGACGGCCTTACATAAACCCAACATACATTATTACCCTACTTAAAAATGGGTTTAATATGGAAGTCTCAGGCTTAGGACTACACCTCCTATGTCGTGACTGGCAGTTGTTATCAAAGCAAGATGCAAGACGCACATTTACTATAAGGCGAGATTTCCTCAATTAAAAGGTCCAAATAGGAAGTCTGGTGTAAAGGAAAAAACGTCCTTCCTCTGAGAATACATCTTTATCTCAAAAGTCTTTTGATCTGATTGCCTGCTGAGACTTTACATATGTATTTGTGGATGTTGAGGTAGACCCAACAAACATTTGTTTGTGTGATATGATGAAAGTTCGAATGTTCCTTGAGATAATCTTAGCAAGCACATTTAATGTAGACCTGTCACCAAACAGACCACCTGTGGATAATAAACCATCATGGCTTCCATTATGAGGCACTAGTACACATTGGATTAAAGTTGGCTAAACTTGCCGTTATCGGATGACAATCTAACATCTACGGGGCTTTCCAACTTCGGAGGATATGGTCTATTTTGTCAATCCTTTTGTTCTCCCTCAAGGTGTATGGCGGCGTCTCTCTCACAGATAACAAAGCAGTGCTCGGCCCTTTTGGATCTTTTCCACCAGCCAAAACTGCATTAAAAGTGTTCTGATGAAATATGGTCTTCTTAAAGAGGATCTGCCACTTGTTATTTCTTTTCCTGGAGTAAATTTTGCTGTTTTCCTGAATCTGGGGTTGTTTCTCTTATGCTCCTACGCCTCTCTATTCCTGAGATACGGATACTTCTTTTGTGTCGACCCGCCACCACAATTGTGGGTTACCAGGGCAATGGGGTACTCAGAGCCGAGCCCATGGAAGTCTATGGGGTTTGTCACAGGTAGCGGTGGCTCGGTCTGTGGCCCTGGCGGTCTGGCGTATGTTGGGGGGGGATATTTACAGGGGATAGATTTATATACAGTTCGTGACGCCACCTGTAGTCTCTGGTAAATTTGTACCAGCGCTGCTGTAGATCTCTGAGGGGATGGTGAGGCAGCTAGATGTCGGGTCCCCTACAGGTAGGACTCTTCCCTCAGGTCGGTAGTTAAAGCAGGGTTGTGCAGGCATGCAAATCAATAACTCAGTCTCACACGGTCAGCATCTTTCCATACCTTTACTTGTAAGATGGTAAGGCAGGTCCCAGGGAGGCTGATGGGGTTGATGGAGGATGAGCTTTGAGGCAACGGCTAAGCAAGTTAGGGGCCTCCTTTACTGTCCAATGTTGATGAGTCCAACCAGCCTGAAGCGTAGTTCCCTCTATAACTCCAGCTATTCCAAAGCTGTTCTGCCCGGTCAGTTTTTGTGGTCGGAGCCTTCCTGTGAGAGAGCTGAGTTCCTATTCTTGCTGATCAGGCTCAAGGTTCTCACTCTCCCTGACCCCAGATACGTACTGACTCTTCAGGGATGCTTGCCACGACCTAAGGTCCGATAAGCCTCTGGTTTTCTTACCACTAAGCGTGAAGCTTTAGTGATCCTTCGGTCCCCAGTGACCGGTAACAATATGCAGGTATCCTATACTTATGGCACTTCTCTGTTCTCTTCCACTATGCCCTTCGATATGCTCAACTCTTAATAGATATCTCAGTCCGTCTTATAGTGGGGCACAGCTCTGACCAGGCTGAGGTGAACTGGCTCACCTGTACTGGCCTCCACTTTCTGAACTGCACAAAGATTGCACTTCCTCACTCCTTCGAGTCACTGACTGAACTGAACTCAGACTACTTAGCACTCCCCTCCACACCCCTGGTGGGTGTGTCCGAAGTGTACATGATATCATGAAGAGCCCTTAACCGTTACCTCTCCACTCATCCTCCTGGTATTGTGTACCAGGGCTACACATTCCCCCATGGTAAACGACAGCACTCCCGGGCTGTGAAATACAAGAGACATTTTTGTTTATGCATTAAACATCAACATTAAACATTAATTCGTCCCATCCGGGAGGTAAGGATGTCTTGAACGTTGCAAACAAAACATTATATATAGAAAAATACAATATTAAATAACATTTTCATATAAATAGACAATATGCTTGTGAAGGACCCGCACCAAACCTTCAACGTGGGTCCTGGGTGGGCTGCAGGACATCCGAATGCAGACCTCACTCAGTGCCACACCACACGGGTTTTCTGTTCAGAGGTAAGTCAAGGCTTCGTGTGAAACCATTAAAAGGCACCTTAGTGCAACTATTTACAGGATACAGTTTTTGGGCTGGCTCAGTCCTCAGCCTCTGAGTCCATTATAAGACATAATAGGAAAAAACACATATATATATATAGACTTTTTACAGTATTCACATTAATTTGTTATAATTACTGCTGGTATCGAATGGGTAACTTTCCTTTTGTGATTCGCTCTGATCTACGTGGAGTAGCCTCAGGTATATTAAGTTGTGATCTGTCTGCACTGCGTAACGGCAAACTATAGAACTGCCTCAATCTTTCTATGGATCTGGCAAGCGTACTGATGGCTGGGCGGTGTGAGTCAGCTTCACCAGGGGATCCCATAGTATGGGGCGCTGCTTCAGATGATCCTTCTTGAGATTCCGTAGGTTGAGGTGTTGCTGGAATGGGTAACTCCTGAACTGGGCTCACTGGCACCACGGGCACAACTGGAGGTAGAACTTCCTCTTGTGGCTGATAAAACTGCAACACCGGAACTATTACAGCATCTCCCAGTCTAGGCCAATCCGCAGGAAAATCTCCCAGATCGGTGTGTATGACCTCTTCTTTCCTTTCTTTTTGATTGATGACAGGGTTCTTGTCACAACATTTTAAGGGTTCTGGACACAATTTCAAATGGTCTCTGGACACAGTGGTTATTGTTCTTCCTCCATCCTTACTGATGATACAAACTTTTCTGTTGTCATATTTAGAATCTTGTACAACGTAGGGTTCTTGCTCCCACTGGTTATCCAATTTGTGCATCTTCCTTTTTCTTTTTAATACTACCTCTCCAGGCATCAAAGGCTTGGCAGGAGCATTTCGGTTGTAAACATCTTCCTGTTTCTCCCGTGCCTTGTTGAGACTTTCCTCTACACAGATTTGTACTCTTCTGTATTGCTCTTACCGATTGATGTCCCAGTTTTCAACGGCGTCGTCTGCCTCCGGTTCTACCACTCCAAGTTCTAGATCCATTGGTAGTCTTCCGGGCCTTGCTCTCATAAGATAGGCTGGAGTGCAGTTAGTGGAACTGACAGGTATATGGTTATACAAATCAACCAAATCAGGTAGTAAATCCGGCCATCGATTCCTGTCTTCCAACGGTATGGATCTCAACAAATCAAGGACAATATGGTTCATTTTTTCGCAAAGACCGTTGGTTTGAGGGTGATATGGTGTTGTTCTAATTTTCTTGCACCCGTACATGTGACAGAATTCCTTGAATAAATCAGCTTCGAAAGCAGGTCCTTGATCGGTTAATACTTGCTCCGGATACCCATGCGGTCTGCAGAAGCTTGCTTGAAAGGTTTTCGCGGCCGTCACTGCGGTCTGGTCCTTAACTGGAACAACCACCAGAAATCTGGAGTAATGGTCCACCATGGTCAAGGCGTATGAGTATCCAGATCTACTTGGCGACAATTTGACGTGGTCCAGGGCCACAATCTCCAGAGGACGAGTCGTCCGGATAGGTTGCAGGGGTGCCTTCTGACTACCGTAGTCCTTTCTTCTGAGACCACAGGGTCCACAGTTCCGACACCACCTCTCGATGGAGCTGCGCATCCCTACCCAGTAGAACCGGCATCTCAACAGGGTCTCCAGCTTTCTCCAGCCAAAGTGTCCTGCTTGATCGTGGTATGCTTCCAACACCATTGGGACGTCTGCCTTGGGAACCACTATTTGCCAGACCATCTCATGGGTTCTGGGGTTGACGTATCTCCTGCACAACTTCTCACGGTATAGGAACAACCTGCTTTTCTCGTTCCACAGGAGCTTGGCTGACATAGGTGCTTCCTTTTCCAAAGAGGAGCCTTCCTGTCTTAACAACTCCTTGATGCGGCTGACCACTGGATCACTGTCCTGAGTCTCTTTCCAACTGTGATGGGGTAAAGGATTTAATGTTGCACCATACTGCTTTCTGTGGACTCGATGCTCGTGGACTACCCCATTTCGATGGAACGCAGGTAGCTCAATTTCTTCCAGGTCGTCCGATTCTTCTTCCGTATCAGAGTCATGCGGCATTCGGGACAACGCATCAGCATTAGCATTCTTTCGACCTGCCCGGTACTTGATAGTAAACTGGTAATTGGACAACCGAGCCATCCATCGCTGCTCCATGGCGCCCAGCTTGGCGGTTTCCAGGTGCGTTAACGGGTTGTTGTCTGTGTACGCCGTGAACTTATTGGAGGCCAGATAGTGCTTAAATCTTTCAGTAATGGCCCAGACCAGCGCCAGAAACTCCAGCTTGAAGCTGCTATAATTTTCCGGATTCCTTTCAGTTGGCCTGAGTTTTCTGCTGGCATATGCGATGACTTTTTCTTGGCCATTCTGCTTCTGACTGAGAACTGCTCCCAAACCTTCATTACTGGCGTCGGTGTACAACAGGAACGGTTGGCTGTAATCAGGATAGGTTAAGATCTCATCACCTGTAAGGATCTCTTTCATCTTTTGGAATGCTTCAGCCTGTTCTTTACCCCAATTAAAGGGAGGGTTTCTGCTCTTTAAGGATTGTCCTACCAGGAGGTCCTGTAAAGGAGCTGCCTTCTTCGTGTAATCTTTCACGAACCTTCTGTAGTAACCCGTTAGTCCCAGGAACTGTCGCACTTCCTTAAGGTTCTTCGGCTCCGGCCACTTCTGGATGGCAGTGACTTTCTCTGGGTCCGGCGCTACTCCTTCCGAACTGACGATGTGCCCCAAGTATTGTACCTTCTGTTTGAGTAGATGGCATTTTGAGGGTTTTAATTTCATCCCGTACCTGGACAGGGACTCAAACACTTCTGCCAGGTGTTTCAGATGGTCCTCATATGTCTTGGAATACACGATAACGTCGTCTAGGTATAGCAGCACGGTTTCAAAATTGAGATGTCCCAGACAATTTTCCATCACTCTCTGAAATGTTCCTGGGGCACTGCTGAGCCCAAACGGCATTCTGTCGAACTCACAGAGCCCCATTGGGGTGGTGAAAGCCGTTTTCTCACGATCCTCCTCAGCCACAGCCACTTGCCAGTAACCACTAGTCAGATCAAGGGTAGAAAAGTAGTTAGCCGTTTTCAGAGCAGCTAATGATTCCTCTATACGTGGTAACGGGTATGCATCCTTGTGTGTTATGCGGTTCACCTGCCTGTAATCCACACACATTCTCATACTACCATCTTTCTTTTTAACCAAACTAGAGGGGCTGCCCAGGGGCTACAACTATCCCTTATCACCCCGGCTTTCTTCATATCATTCAACATTTCTTTAGCCTTCTGATAATGAGCTGGAGGTATGGGCCTATACCGCTCTTTGATGGGAGGATGACTGCCTGTAGGGATATGATGTTGTACTCCCTTAATTATCCCAAAATCAAGTGGATTTTTGCTAAACACTTGGGCGTACTCTTGCACCACCCGTAATACCCCTTGCTTCTGGTGAGCGGAGTGGTGTCCGTCCCAACATGGAGTTGCTGACACCACTCCGCCACCTGAGTTGCTGGGTCATTGTCCTCCGCTATTTGACAGGAGTCTAAGGACTCAGCCGGGAGAATAGAATTATTATCAACAGCATGTAGTTTAGCAATGGTTGCATAACGGGGTAAGTTTACCTCATCATCTCCCCAATTGAGAAGCCGTACCGGTACTCTTCCATTCACCACTTCTACTACTCCTCTAGCAGTCATAAGTGTAGGTCTATGTTCTGAATGGTGGGGTTCTACTACAGCTTGGTAATTCTGTCCTCTCAGACCTATGGCCGCCCTGCACCAAATGATCATTTCACTCATTGGGGGTATCACAATAGGATCCGAGTCAGTGACCCGTACATTACCAATTTCGCCGTCTGTAAGCTTCGCTTGCTGTTGACACACCAGGGCCCGGATCTCTCTTTGGATTACTCCTCTCTGCCTTGGTCGGGCAATCTCAGCGAGCTGTTGGAGCAAGAACACAACTTCTCCCAAACAATTACCGATAATGTTAGTACCCAAAATTATATTTAAACCGTTCTCCTCATTTACAGTCTTTACTACCAGAAGCCCCTGGTCTTTCAACTCCTCTCTGCCCACCTTTACATCTACACATTTTGTTCCGAGTACTTCTACAGGAAGACCATTAGAAGCATACACGGTAAAGTCAAGGCTCGGAGGTTTAAGACTGTCCATTGACCAGTACTTGGTATATAGGGCATCAGGTATTAGGGTCACCTGCGACCCAGTGTCTAACAATGCTGGAACAGCAATACCATCTAGAATAATAGACAGGTAGGGTCGCCCGCCCACATACCTGCGGCTCCAGTCTAGGGGGCCTGACGGGTATTCTCCTGGGTGTTGGCCCTCGGACCCAGGTTCTGCCCGTTTAAAGGACACTGTGGAGACATATGACCTTTCCGGTTGCATCGGTAACAGATGATCTCTCGACGAGGAGGGTGTTGATCAGAGGTCGCTCCTGGGGGTGGCGTTGTCCTCCTCCGGGGGGGCGACGTCTTCTTTCTTCTCCGGTGCATCCACGGAACGTCTTCTGGGCAGTCAGCTAACAAGATCTTCCCTTCCTCCTCTTTCCGCAGCTGCAGGGCACTCATCACAGCGGCCAGATTTTTAGTCAGCTGGCGCACCTCTGAGCGCAGACAATCCAATTCACTGGGAGGTGTCACCTGCGCTTTGGCTTCAGCCCTAGCGGGGAAAAGGGGGTTACTGCCGGTTCCAGAGTGACTTCAGCCTGATGATGTTGGGTTGCCACCTCGGGTTTGCCCAGGGGCCGCAGCCCTTTTATTGCCATGTCCTTTAGGGCATCAAAGGTAGCATCCGGATGGTCTAAGGACCATCAGTTTACAGTTCTGCGTTCCTCTTGGGATCTCAATCCCTGTATAAATTGTTCTTTCAGCATTTTATTCTCGTCGATAGCATTTAAATTGTTAATTTGCTTGAGGGCTCTCAGGGCTCCCTGTAGTCGGCAAGCGTAGTCCCGGATGCTGTCACCTGGCTGTTGTGAACAGTGATAGAAGGCCATCCGGAGATCCGTTTCTGTGCGGTCTTCAAATATGGCATGCAGCTTAAGGAAGATCGCAGGTACCGACTCCTGATCAACGGTATCCCAAGTCTCCACTTCCCTCTCAGCAGCTCCAGTTAGCTGCCCTATTAGCACAGCAGCTTTTTGTCTCTCAGGCATGGAGTACATTTCTAGGATGCTGCATAACTTCCGCTTGAAGCCTGCTAATGTGCCTGGCTCACCGCTGTACTGGGGAAGCCATTTCGCCCCTGGCATATATGGAAGCGTTAGTGGCATGATCGGGACTACCGGACTGGGTGCTGGACCTGCACCCCCATCTGGCGCTACAATACCAGGCGGTGCGGGATTGGGGCCTCCGGCCGGGGCCGCACTGTCAGCCGGTTGTTGTGACATCTTAGCGCCCCCTTGGTTAAACGGAGCCTACCGGTTTCAGACGCTGCTATTTCACAGGCACCGCAGTGGGAACAGGACCTTCGTCGCAGGCGCTCTGATGTCAGAGCGTTCACTTCCTGTTGCAGGACCTGCCGCTGAGTCAGAGCCGGGGGCGTGTCCAAGACTTTGCGCGCTCTTTCAGGTACGCCCACCTTCTTCTCCAGCGCCTTAGGGCGCGAATCTGGCGGCAAATATGGCGGTATTTGGCGCCAAACAACAGCAACAGTCTTTTTCGCCAAAACACTCCACAGGCACACAGGGCTCGCAATGCTGCAAGTTTCGTATCCTGTTCGTGACGCCAAAGTTTTGTGTCGACCCGCCACCACAATTGTGGGTTACCAGGGCAATGGGGTACTCAGAGCCGAGCCCATGGAAGTCTATGGGGTTTGTCACAGGTAGCGGTGGCTCGGTCTGTGGCCCTGGCGGTCTGGCGTATGTTGGGGGGGGATATTTACAGGGGATAGATTTATATACAGTTCGTGACGCCACCTGTAGTCTCTGGTAAATTTGTACCAGCGCTGCTGTAGATCTCTGAGGGGATGGTGAGGCAGCTAGATGTCGGGTCCCTACAGGTAGGACTCTTCCCTCAGGTCGGTAGTTAAAGCAGGGTTGTGCAGGCATGCAAATCAATAACTCAGTCTCACACGGTCAGCATCTTTCCATACCTTTACTTGTAAGATGGTAAGGCAGGTCCCAGGGAGGCTGATGGGGTTGATGGAGGATGAGCTTTGAGGCAACGGCTAAGCAAGTTAGGGGCCTCCTTTACTGTCCAACGTTGATGAGTCCAACCAACCTGAAGCGTAGTTCCCTCTATAACTCCAGCTATTCCAAAGCTGTTCTGCCCGGTCAGTTTTTGTGGTCGGAGCCTTCCTGTGAGAGAGCTGAGTTCCTATTCTTGCTGATCAGGCTCAAGGTTCTCACTCTCCCTGACCCCAGATACGTACTGACTCTTCAGGGATGCTTGCCACGACCTAAGGTCCGATAAGCCTCTGGTTTTCTTACCACTAAGCGTGAAGCTTTAGTGATCCTTCGGTCCCCAGTGACCGGTAACAATGTGCAGGTATCCTATACTTATGGCACTTCTCTGTTCTCTTCCACTATGCCCTTCGATATGCTCAACTCTTAATAGATATCTCAGTCCGTCTTATAGTGGGGCACAGCTCTGACCAGGCTGAGGTGAACTGGCTCACCTGTACTGGCCTCCACTTTCTGAACTGCACAAAGATTGCACTTCCTCACTCCTTCGAGTCACTGACTGAACTGAACTCAGACTACTTAGCACTCCCCTCCACACCCCTGGTGGGTGTGTCCGAAGTGTACATGATATCATGAAGAGCCCTTAACCGTTACCTCTCCACTCATCCTCCTGGTATTGTGTACCAGGGCTACACACTTTCCTGTACATAAATCTAGTCTTTTAAGCCAAGTGGGCGTGACCCTTTTTCTTAAGTACCACACCTAGTTGGATAAAAAAAAGACTCAATGTATATACAGGGAAGAGTGGGCTGTATCTCAGGAATGGAGAGAAGCAGGAGCAAAAGAAAAGCAACGTCGGATTCAAGGGGAAGATCGACGTTTACACCAGGTAAAGAAATTACGGTACATATTTATGGCAAGAGACAGGTCTTCTTTATAGCAGATGATTAGCATCCAAAAGTTATGGAGGAGCTGAAAATCTGTCACAGAACTGGTCGGGATATGGTAGTGATCTTCTGAAACAGGTGGTCCTTTAGAGAGGCTTCCTAGAACTTTTCATTAGAACTCTCCCTCGTGCCATCCCTGTTATTCTTCTTGGAAATGTATGAATAAAATTAAAATATTACTACACCCACAGGAGAGCTGACATATCCTCTTTAAACAACATACGGAATGAAACATGATGATCAATCTCTACCGTCCTGGTGTGGCTCCTTTTAACGTTCCTACAGGTTCCTGTTATTTTTTCCATATGAGGAGATTATTATAAGTAGTTATCTTATATAAAGCAGCTTGTATTTTAGGATTAGCGGCTCTTTAATCTAGCTCTGGTGACCCGGTGTGTGCACTACTGAGATGTCACATATGGAAAGTGTTAACAAAATTGAAGTTCTTTGAAGCTGGAGGGCGCAGGCCGCATGCACACACTTTTTTAATCCACACATATCAGGTACAGTGCGTGCCTCACAAATTACGCTGCCAACTTCTGACAAATCCTTACATAACACAGTGCTAGCAGCTGCACACTTTCTTCTCTGAAATGATCAGAACACTCAACATCACAACCATCTCCCCTATCCTCTCCTAACCTTTCTGCTCTCACACAATTCTCCCTTCTTATGCTGTGCCCAGGCTCGGACTGGCTCACAGGTAAAGTGGGGAAATCCCTGGTGGGCCCCTCTGCAGGCGTAAGCCACCTACCCCCACCATGAGCAGCAGTTGACCCCATACCTTTGACTTACAATGTAAAGACAAAAAAGTAGCATCTCATCAGTCGTTTAACAAACTACTTAGCATATCATTATATAGAAGCAGAGGTAAATCCTGTCACTAGCCTGCCTGTTGTCACTGACATATTTATTCTTAAGATGCTCATGCTGGTACACACTATAATTGCCAACTTACATAACTTGAAAAAAAAAAAGAAAAAAACAAAACAATGAAAAATATGAAACATGAAGAAAAACGTGTATGTGTGTGTCTGTATATACACACACACAAATACATACACATGTATAAATACATATACAGCTCTGGCAAAAATTAAGAGACCCCTGCAAAATTTTCAGTTTGTCTGATTTTTCTCTTTATAGGTATATTTTTGAGTAAAATGTAAATTGCTCTTTTATTCTATAAACTACTGACAACATGTCTCCGAATTTCCAAGCAATACATTTTGTACAGTCATGGCCAAAAGTTTTGAGAATGACACAAATATTAATTTTTACAAAGTCTACTGCTTCACTTTTTCTAATGGCAATTTGCATCTACTCCAGAATGTTATAAAGAGTGATCAGCTTAACAGCAATTACTTGCAAAGTCAATATTTGGCTAGAAAATGAACTTTATCCCCCAAAACACATTTCAACATCATTGCAGCCCTGCCTTAAAAGGACCAGCTAACCTCTTTTCAGTGATTGCTCCATTAACACAGGTGTGGGTGTTGATGAGGAAATGGCTGGAGATCAATCTGTCATGATTAAGTAAGAATGACACCACTGGACACTTTAAAAGGAGGCTGGTGCTTGGCATCATTGTTTCTCTTCTGTTAACCATGGTTATCTCTAAAGAAACATGTGCAGTCATCATTGCAATGCACAAAAATGGCCTAACAGGGAAGAGTATCGCAGCTAGAAAGATTGCACCTCAGTCAACAATCTATCGCATCATCAAGAACTTCAAGGAGAGAGGTTCTATTGTTGCCAAAAAGGCTTCAGGGCGCCCAAGAAAGACCAGCAAGCGCCAGGACCATCTCTTAAAAGTGTTTCAGCTGCGGGATCAGGCTACCAGCAGTGCAGAGCTTGCTCAGGAATGGCAGCAGGCAGGTGTGAGTGCATCTGCACCAGGGCCGGCTCCAGGTTTTTATGGGCCCCGGGCGAAAGAGCCTCAGTGGGCCCCTTTAACACAGACCACGATTCATGATGCACAGATACAGCAGAGAAATATAGGTACAGTACAATGCCAAATACTTCACTTCTTCCATTACATGAGTGATATCTATTGTAAATTGTACAATAGCTCAAAAACCGCCAAATACTCACAGCGCACAGAACAGACTGGACAGTACAGTCCTCCATACAATATTATGGGCACCACAGTCTCCCCCTCATCACCCATATAATACCCCATGCAGGATGTCACCCCCCATATAATGCTCCATACAGAATACTGGACCCAAAATAATGCTCCATACAGAATACTGGACCCAATATAATGCTCCATACAGGATACTGGTCCCCATATAATGCTCCATACAGGATACTGGTCCCCATATAATGCTCCATACAGGATACTGGTCCCCATATAATGCTCCATACAAAATATGGAGCTCTCCTCTGCGCTGTACTGCGTTCTGCACTGTTACGGCTCAGGACAGGGCGCTGTGGAAAGACTCCCCATTATCATCATGATTTCCTCCTTATCATCATCATTGCCTCCCCATCATCATCATGGCCTCCCCATTATCATCATCTCCTCCCCATCATCATCTTCTCCCCATCATCAATGCCTGCCCATTATCATCAATGCCTGCCCATTATCATCATCTTCTCCCCATCATCATCAATGCCTCCCATTATCAGCAATGCCTGCCCATCATCATCTCCTCCCCATCATCATCAATGCCTGCCCATCATCATCTCCCCATCATCAATGCCTGCCCATTATCATCAATGCCTGCCCATTATCATCATCTTCTCCCCATCATCATCAATGCCTGCCCATTATCTTCAATGCCTGCCCATTATCATCATCTTCTCCCCATCATCATCATCAATGCCTCCCCATTATCAGCAATGCCTGCCCATTATCATCATCTTCTCCCCATCATCATCATCAATGCCTCCCCATTATCAGCAATGCCTGCCCATCATCACACACAGACAGCACACAAGCACTCTCTCACATATATACACACACACATACACACACACACACACACAAAGCACCGCAATACATACACACAGAGACACACACACACGTCTTACCTGTCCGGCGTTCCCGCGCTTTCTGCCACAGCCGGCCGCTGAATGATGACGTCATTCAGCGGCGCTGCTGTGAGAGGAGGTGCCGGCGCCCCCTGGAGCCCGGAGTTGCGGCAGCGGAGGCACGGGAGAGGTAAGTATTGTGCCAGCTGATGCCGGGGCCCTGAGCAAGCGGGGGGGGCCCAGTGGCGGCGCTGACACCGCTCTCCTCCGCTAACGGGTGCGGGGGTGCCAGACGGCGAGTGGGCCCCCCCGCCTGCTCAGGGCCCCGGCACTTGCCCGAGTGTGCCGGGTGCTGACGCCGGCCCTGATCTGCACGCACTGTGAGGCGGAGACTCTTGGAGCAAGGCCTGGTCTCGAGGAGGGCAGCAAAGAAGCCACTTCTCTCCAGAAAAAACATCATGGACAGACTGATATTCTGCAAAAGGTACAGGCAGTGGACTGCTGAGGACTGGGGTAAAGTTATTTTCTCTGATGAATCCCCTTTTCGATTGTTTGGGACATCAGGAAAACGCCTCATTTGGAGAAGACAAGGTGAGCGCTACCACCAGTCTTGTCTCATGCCAACTGTTAAGCATCCTGAAACCATTCATGTGTGGGGTTGCTTCTCAGCCAAGGGAATTGGCTCTCTCACAGTCTTGCCTAAAAATACAGCCATGAATAAAGAATGGTACCAGAATGTCCTCCAAGAGCAACTTCTCCCAACCCTCCAAGAGCAGTTTGGCAATCAACAATGACTTTTCCAGCATGATGGAGCACCTTGCCATAAAGCAAAGGTGATAACTAAATGGCTCAGGGAACAAAACATAGAGATTTTGGGTCCATGGCCTGGAAACTCCCCAGATCTTAATCCCATTGAGAACTTGTGGTCAATCATCAAGAGACGGGTGGACAAACAAAAACCTAAAAATTCTGACAAAATGAAAGCATTGATTGTGCAAGAATGGACTGCTATCAGTCAGGATTTGGTCCAGAAGTTGATTGAGAGCATGCCAGGGAGAATTGCAGAGGTCCTGAAGAAGAAGGGTCAACACTGCAAATATTGACTTGCTGCATTAACTCATTCTAACTGTCAATATAAGCTTTTGTTACTCATATGTTTGCAATTATTATATTTCTGTCTGTGATAAAAACATCTGTCAAACACACATAAAAACCAGAGGGCAGCAGATCATGTGACAATATAATATTTGTGTCATTCTCAAAACTTTTGGCCATGACTGTATTTATTTTCAAAAATGAGAAATGGTCAAAATAACAAAAAAAATGCAATGCTTGCAGACCTCAAATAATGCTAAGAAAACAAATTCATAATCATTTAGAAACAATACTAATGTTTTAACTCCGGAAGAGTTCAGAAATCAATATTTTGTGGAATAACCATGATTTTTAATCACAGCTTTCATGGGTCTTGGATGCTCTCTACCAGTCTTTCACACTACTTTTGGGTGACCTTATGCCACTCTTGGTACAAAAATTTAAGCAGGTCTTCTTTGTTTGATGGCTTGTGGCTATCCATCTTCCTCTTGATTACATTCCAGAGGTTTTCAATGGGGTTCCAGTCTAGAGATTGGGCTGGCCATGACAGGGATTTGATGTGGTGGTCCTTCATCCACACATTGATTGACCTAGCTGTGTGGCATGGCACATTGTCCTGCTGGAAAAAACAGTCCTCAGAGTTGGGGAATATTGCCTGAGCAGAAGGAATCAACTGTTTTTCCAGGATAACCTTGTATGCGGCTTTCCTTCGCAAAGATTAACCTGCCCAACTCCAGCCTTGCTGAAGCATCCCCAGATCATCACCGATCCTCCACCAAATTTCACAGTGGGTGCAAGACACTGTGGCTTGTACGCCTCTCCAGGACTCCGTCTAACTATTAGATGACCAGGTGTTGGGAAAAGCTGAAAATTAGACTCATTAGAGAAGATTACCTTACTCCAGTCCTCTATGGTCCAATCCTTATGGTCTTTGGCAAACTTCAGCCTGGCTCTCCTTTGCTTCTCATTGATGAAAGGCTTTTTTCTAGCTTTACATGACTTGAGCCCTGCCTCTAGGAGCCTGTTATGAACGGTTCTAGCCGTGCACTTCACCCCAGCTGCCATTTGCCATTCCTTTTGTAGGTCACTTGATGTCATCCTGCTGTTGCTGAGTGATATTCGAATAAGATGATGGTCATCCCGTCAGTGAAGAGTTGTTTTCGCCCTCTGTCGGTCTGTAACTTCGTTGTCCCCAATATCTGCTGCTTGACCTTGTTGTAATGGACTGCCGTCTTAAAAATTTTAAGGATGAAGGCAACATGACGCTCACTGTATCCCTCTGCTAGTAAAGCCAGAATTGAGCTCTTCTTTTCCTCACTCAAGACTTTTCTTTTCAACTCCTTTGGCATGGTGAAATTTTTTTTTTTATTCCTATTACTTTTGGGATATTACTAGCACTTGTTTTGTGATCCAGCTTGTCCTATTACAAGAAGATTGTGAACACCACAGCAGGGTTTTTTATACTTTCCTTAGTTAAATAAGATTTGGTTCAGGTGATCACCTAATCAGAAGAACATTAAGTAGAATGAGGTGTACTCTGGTTGGAATTCAGCTGACACTGGAATGGAGTGGCTGTCAGACATGTAGAGAAGCTGATTTTTATAAAACTGTGCAGTGGTCTCTTAATTTTTGCCAGAGCTGTATATCATATATATGTGTATGTGTGTATACCTAGGAGACACAATATGAACACTGTGTCCACCATTGATTTGTTATCCTCCATGGCCTTCTCTTTTCACATGGATGGGGAGGGTATGTCAGGTCTCATATTGGTGAGCTCAGTGTCCATGGCCAATGTTTGTCCTGCTCACATAATACAAAAGCTGTCTGACAGGGGTCTCAATGCTATTAGCTCCCAATAAACTGCAATAATGGCCCCTACAAAAGATCAGGCAGATTCCCCCTTCTCTGATAACAATGCCTTTTGTTTTCCAATATTCCAATATTAGATAACCTAATATCCTTATCATGGGAATAGACCTGTCCTGTTACCATACACACCTATTGTTTCTTTTTTTTACTGTTTGTTTACTAGGCCTCAAAAGCCTGAAGTAAAGGTTGTCTCCATGTCCCTCACAAAAGAAGCCTTCTTATGTATAAACAAGAGGAACTTTGAAGGCTTGAACTTGGGTAGACACCTCATTTTACATTAGAAGAGATCTGTTTTCAGACAGACTCTTTCATATGCCCTACTAGATTAACAGGATGTTTGAAAGGATCTGTCTAAACCGAGAGCCGTTTTCAAGTACACATAGGCACCGACTCCAGTTGAGAGTCACTGGGGTGAAATCTGACCCAATTCAAGGCAACACAATTAGGGTACTGGTGCTCACTAAAACCCCCTTACATGTTAGGCTATCGTTGGCTGACCCCACTGGTATCAACCCACAGTCTGATGTTGGGGGAAATAAGAATTCAGCATGTCCAATTTTTGACTGTCAATCCCTTAGGTCTGCAAAAATTAAGCCACAGTGGCTCTCATAGAGTACACAGCAGAGCGAGCGCTCCCATCTGTGAGGGAGTTGGGTGAGATTGCCGCCACCACCGGCCGAACCATCATCCGTCTGACAGCTATATAAAGATTATAGGGGGCTTTAGATTGTAAAAGTAATATTTAGCATCGGAGATTTCGTGAGTCACAAATGATAATCCTCACACTACTCATTTTACATTTACAGGAGAAAGTAATATTTTCTTTGTGGCCGAATCAATAACCAGAAGATTGATTGTATGGCAGAAATTGTATATAAACTTTTATTACATAACTTTATGTATAGATATTCCTTGGTCACTCACTCTATGTTGGTATTTTTTTAACGCCGTATATTAGTATTTTTTTATAGCACTACATGGTGGTATTTATTAGGCATTTTGTGGCAATGCTACTTAGATACTGGAGAATATATTCTGTTTTCTGTGTAATAATGACCGCGGGGGTATTAAAACTAAAAAGTACATATACCCTTTATCAAACAACCGCCATATCAAAGCACCGCTGCCACTCTGCTTCTTCAGTTACCACTGATCGGCTATAGCTTTCACATTCTGTCTAAGAATAAATAAGTGAGCTCTCTTTTGGCTCAACGGAATGTGAAGGTTGCAGCCAATCAGTAGCTGGTGATTGGCTGCAGCTATCACATAATAATGTCCCCTACTGGTAGAAGAAGCCATGAAAGCGGATGGGCCACATTCAGTGGTATGGTGGAACAGTTGGGGTTTACTAGATGAATACATGTTACTTTTTATTTTAATATTCCCATGGACCCTGTAGCGCTGGCGTCCTCTGCCAGGGAGGGACGCTGTTCCCCTGCGCCAGCGTCCTCTGCCAGGCAGGGACGTCGCTCCCCTTACCCTCACACAGCGTCCTCCTTCCGCCCTGCTGGGGCTGCGCGCTCCTTCCCTGCCACTGGGCTTAGGGCGCGCGCGCGTGCACGCCCCCGCTCTTAAAGGGGCCGCGCGCATCTTTCAAAAAAGGTCCCCGGCCAATGCCGGTGGACTCCACCTTATATAAAGCACCTCCTCCTTAATGGAGGTGCCCGAGCAATGTTGTTGTTGCACTGTTTAACTCTGCTTCAGCCCTCAGGGTCCGTTACCAGTTACCTGCCTGTTTCCTGCCAGTTTCCTGTCTGCTACCTGCCCGCAAGCCTGCCTGAAGGTTCGGCCGTCACATGCGGTGACCATCGGCAATTCCAGAGACTCTCGCCTGCTCACTTGGGGGCGTTCATCAGCCATCTGTCTGCAAGCCTACCTGGAGGTTCGGCCATCACCTGCGGTGTCCATCGGCTATTCCAGAGACTCTCGCCTGCTCACTTGGGGGCGCTCATCTGCCATCTGCCTGCAAGCCTACCTGGAGGTTCGGCCATCACCTGCGGTGTCCATCGGCTATTCCAGAGACTCTCGCCTGCTCACTTGGGGGCGCTCATCTGTCATCTGCCTGCTAGCCTACCGGGAGGCTCCACCATCTCAGGTCGTATATACCTGTCCATTCAGAGACTGCCCCGGCCCCTTGCCTGCCTGTTTATCCAGAGACTGCCCCGGTCACTTGCCGTGACTACCTGCCTGTCTATCCAGAGACTGCCCCGGTCACTTGCCGTGACTACCTGCCTGTCTACCCAGAGACTGCCCCGGTCACTTGCCGTGACTGCCCGCCTGTTTGTCCAGAGACTGCCCCGGTCACTTGCCGTGACTACCTGCCTGTCCCTCCAGAGACTGCCCCGGTCACTTGCCGTGACTACCTGCCTGTCCCTCCAGAGACTGCCCCGGTCACTTGCCGTGACTACCTGCCTGTCCCTCCAGAGACTGCCCCGGTCACTTGCCGTGACTACCTGCCCGTCTACCCAGAGACTGTCCCTGTCACTTGCCGTGATTTCCTGTCCGTCTCCCGGGCGCCACCCGCTCCTTTACAAGGAAAGCCTCCTTGTATAATAAAGCTCAGAGGTTCCACCTCCCAGACCCGTTACAGACCCATTATTTTTATATTAAATATGTAGTGGAACATTCCTTTAAGCTGTAGTCCGATGACAGACTGCACTACTTCCACTGACCACAAATCTTCAAAGTGAAGTGTAAAGCTTGAATTGGGGACCTAGATGTGATGTTTTAACTAACTGCCAAGGCCGAAGTTTCCTTTAGTAATAATTAGAGCGGTATTTCATGTCGGTAGTGGTAGTGTGGTAGTGTTAAAGAGAATCTGTCACCTTAAAAGTCCCTTTAAAGGGGACCTGTCACATTGTACAGGCAATCCTATCTGTTGCAGCCTGATCTAGAGCAGGAGGAGGAGAGATTGATATGTAAGTGTCACAGGGTTACCGCGACAGTGTGGAGCCAGAAGACCACAGCGTCAGCTCCTACTCCAGAGCAGAGAAGAAGCACTTCTCCTTCATTGTAAATGTGTTTATTCCATCTGGCAGAACAGGGGTTCATCGGCTATGTTGGAAATCCCTGTGATCACAGCTGAGCTCAGTTAGCCACTCCTTTTCCCTTTATAATCTGGGCTCTGTTACTAATCCTCGTCAGAGATAGCTTTATTGCTGCATGGCTAACGGTGGGAGAGGAGTTCATATGAGACGGAGAATTGTAGGAGTTATTAGTGACTGTTGCTTAGTTTGTATGTGTGGTAATTCCTTATTCTTCTTTGTTTTGGTTTATTCCCCTACCTCCACGCCCCGGTGCATTCCTCTGTAATATATGAGTGAATATTTTGTATGCCTGGAGTTTTCTGTTAACCCTTGTCTGTGTTGCCTTGTTTGTTGGGTTGGTGTACTACGGTGCCCAGTAGCGCCCCTCTTACTTGGGTGGGGAAGAGAACAGAAGAAGGGCTAACTCAGGAAATAAGGCAAGGATGGAGGCTCCGGCATCTTCACCATCTGAAGTATCCCGGAAAGCTAGGGCACCGCCTAGTGTTAGGGACAGGAAAGGAGCCCCTCGTCCCGGGTAACCCGACAGCTGTGTCGTGACAGTAAGTTTGTCATTAAATATTTTGTGTAAGTTGTACTTATTCCTCTCTGTTTCTAAGCTTAAGAGTCCAGTAGGCGGTCCTACGTAATGATTGACAGCTGTCTCTGCATGCATGCTTTCAATTAATAAAATTAAAGTTTTACTAAAACTTTTCAGATAAAACTATATATCAATCTGCTCAGCTCCTCTTGCTCTATACTAGGGATGTAGAAGTTTTTTTTCTGCCAAAGGCCAGAAGCTGAGGCAGGAGCAAAAATATTACATAGAAGATGCTGGAGTGGAGAATATACATTGCATTCGGGATGCTGTGGCTGGCGCATATACAGCACATAGGAGAAACTGAGGCAGGGACATATACATCACATAGTATATGCTGGAGCAGGGACACAAACATCACATGAGATGCTGAGGAAGTAGCATAAACATCACATAGGAGATGCTAGGGCTACATCATATACATCACATAGGATATGCTGGAGTACGGGCATATACATCACATGGGATGCTGAGTAAGTAGCACATACACCACATAGGAGATGCTAGGGCTACAGCATATACATCACTTGATCACATGAATACCCCAAAAAAAAGAAGAAAGACGAATAAACCTAAATAGGAATATCCGCAATTATACCACAATATCATGGGGTTATAATCATTATATGGGGTTTATACCTATGATGGTTTTTGTTTAGTGGAATCCTATTAGAACATTGTCCCTCTTTCATTATATCTTGCATCTTTCTTTTTTAATTGTCTCATATGTGAGAAAATAAATATTTATCTTTTTATACCATTTTTGTGGTGTCGCCCATGGTTATTTCAGACTACCACGTCCGTGTTCACAGCATATACATCACCTAGCAGACACTGGGACAGGAGCATATACATTACATA
The DNA here is from genome assembly GCA_033576555.1 of Oophaga sylvatica. NCBI lineage: Eukaryota > Metazoa > Chordata > Amphibia > Anura > Dendrobatidae > Oophaga > Oophaga sylvatica. The sequence goes on from JARQOD010000008.1 coordinate 34,273,272, forward strand.
GACACTAGGACAGGAGCATATACATCACATAGCAGACACTAGGGCAGGAGCATATACTTCAGATAACAGACACTAGGGCAGGAGCATATACATCACATAGCAGACACTAGGACAGGAGCATATACATCACATAGCAGACACTAGGACAGGAGCATATACTTCAGATAACAGACACTAGGGCAGGAGCGTATACATAACATAGCAGACACTGGGGCAGGAGAATATACATCACATATGAGATGCTAAGGCTACTTGTCTTCATCAGAAAGACAGGAGCGCGATGTGCGCTAACTCCCCTCAAAAGAAAGTCCTGATGCTGGCACTGGCAGGAGCATACACATCACATAGGATATGCTGGAGCACGGGCATACACATCACATGAGATGCTGAGTAAGTAGCACATACACCACATAGGAGATGCTAGGGCTACAGCATATACCTCACATAGGAGCTGCTGGGGCAGGAGCATATACATCACCTAGCAGACACTAGGACAGGAGCATATACTTCAGATAACAGACACTAGGGCAGGAGCGTATACATAACATAGTAGACACTGGGGCAGGAGAATATACATCACATATGAGATGCTAAGGCTACTTGTCTTCATCAAAAAGACAGGAGCGCAATGTGCACTAACTCCCCTCAAAAAGAAAGTCCTGATGCTGGCACTGGCAAGCTTCAGGATGTAGTCCTTCATTGCATGTGCCGCAGCGTTCAGTAGTGAATGCTGCATGCATGTGACCACAGTGTAAAGACCCATTAACCCCTTAATGACAGCCGATACGCCTTTTAGCGGCTGCAGTTAAGGGTATTTAAACCACAGCGCCGTTAATTAACCCCCAGAGTCGGATATTCTCTAGGGTCTCGGCTGCCGGGGGTAGCCGAGACCCCAGAGAACATGATTCAGGTCGGTTTTTACCGACCCCGGGATTGCGATTGTCGTTATTATTTGTATAACGGCGACAGCAAAAAAAAAAATCTGATGTACATTTAATTTCTCAATCCTCTGATGTGATCTCACATCAAAGGAGAAATAGGGTCCCCAATCCCCCCACAAACCTCCTGGTAGTCCTCGGGCCCTCTTGCGTCCTCCAGTGGGCACCGCCATCTTCTTCCGGTCAGAAAATGGCGGGTGCATGCGCAGTGCGCCCGCCGAGATCTGCCGTCCAGAACCCGGCAACAACAGGAAGATTTTTCATTTTGGTCACTGTGATAAACGCTATCACAGTGATCAAAATAAAAAAATTGTAAATAAACCCCCCTTTATCACCTTCTTAGTAAGGGAAAAATAATAAAATAAAGAATCTTTATTTCCATTTTAGGGTTAGGCTAAAGTGAGTTGGGCTAAAGTTTTAAGGTTAGGTTTAGAGTTGGGCTAAAGTGAGTTGGGCTAAAGTTTTAGGGTTAGGGTAAGGCTAAAGTGAGTTGGGCTAAAGTTTTAGGGTTTGGGTTAGGCTAAAGTGAGTTGGGCTAAAGTTTTAAGGTTAGGGTTAGAGTTAGGTAAAGTGAGTTGGGCTAAAGTTTTAGGGTTAGGCTAAAGTGAGTTGGGCTAATGTTTTAGGGTTAAGTCTAGGCTAAAGTGAGTTGGGCTAAAGTTTTAGGGTTAGGGTAAGGCTAAAGTGAGTTGGGCTAAAGTTTTAGGGTTAGGGTTTAGATTAGGGTTGGGATTATGATTGGGATTAGGGTTGGGGTTAGGGGTGTGTTGGGGTTAGGTTTGTGGTTAGGGTTGTGGTTAGGTTATGGTTAGGGATGGGATTAGGGTTGTATTGGGGTTAGGGTTGGAATTAGGGTTAGGGGTGTGTTGAGGTTAGGGTTGGGATTAGGGTTAGGGGTGTGTTGAGGTTAGGGTTGGAGTTATAATTAGGGGGTTTCCACTGTTTAGTTACATCAGGGGGTCTCCAAATGCGACATGGCGCCACCATTGATTCCAGCCAATTTTGTGTTCAAAAAGTCAAACGACGCTCCATCTATTCTGAGCTCTGCCGTGCACCCAAACAGTGGTTTATCGCCACATATGGGGCATCAGAATACTCAGGATAAGTTGCACAACAACTTTGGGGGTCTAATTTCTCCTGTTACCCTTGGGAAAATAAAAATGGGGGCTAAAAAAATAATTTATGGTGAAAAAAATGATTTTTTTTTAATTTCATGGCTCTGCGTTATAATATTCTGTGAAGCATTTGGGGGTTCAAAGTGCTCACTACACATCTAGATAAGCTCCTTGGGGGTCTAGTTTCCAAATTGGGTACTTGTGGGGGGTTTCTACTGTTTAGGCAAATCAGCGGCTCTGCAAACGCAACATGACGCCCACAGACCATTCCATCAAAGTCTGCATTTCAAAATGTCACTACTTCCCTTCTGAGCCCCGACGTGTGCCCAAACAGTGTTTTCCCCCCACATATGGGGTATCCGCATACTCAGGACAAACTGGACATTGAGGTCCAATTTCTCCTGTTACCCTTGTGAAAGTAAAAAATTGGGGGTGAAAAGTTTATTTTTGTGGAAAAAAAAAAGATTTTTTATTTTCACAGCTCTGCGTTATAAACTTCTGTGAAGCACTTTGGGGTTCAAAGTGCTCACCACACATTTAGGTAAGTTTCTTAAGGGGTCTAGTTTCCAAAAGAGTGTCACTTGTGGGGGTTTTCAACTGTTTAGGCACATCAGGGGCTCTCCAAATGCAACATGGCGTCCGATCTCAATTTCAGTCAATTCTGCATTGAAAAAGTCAAACGGCGCTCCTTCCCTTCTGAGCTCAGCCGTGTGCCCAAACAGTGGTTTACCCCCACATATGAGGTATCAGCGTACTCAGGACAACTTGCACAACAACTATAGAGGTATAATTTCTCCTGTTACCCCTGTGAAAATAAAAAAACGGTTCTGAAGTAAAATGTTTGTAAAAAAAAGCTAAATGTTAATTTTTTCTTTCCACATTGCTTCAGTTCCTGTGAAGCACGTAAAGGGTTAATAAACTTCTTGAATGTGGTTTTGAGCACCTTGAGGGGTGCAGTTTTTAGAATGGTTTCACTTTTGGGTATTTTCTGTCATTTACACCCTCAAAGTGACTTTAAATGTGATGTGGTCCCTAAAAAAAATGGTTTTGCAAATTTTGTTGTAAAAATGAGAAATCGCTGGTCAACTTTTAAGCCTTATAACCTCCTAATAAAAAAAAATTTGGTTTCCAAAATTGTGCTGATGTAAAGTAGACATGTGGGAAATGTTATTTATTAAGTATTTTTTGTGACATATCTCTCTGATTTAAGGGCATAAACAGCGTCGGACTGGAGCACTTTGGGTCCACCAGAGAAAATCATTCTTGGGGCCCACTATGTAGCTACATGGAAATAAATACAAGACCACCAATTGTGTGGTAAAACACGCTAATATCAAGGTATAATATAAGGTAGTAAATGTCTTAATTATGTAGCAGTGGTTGGGGTTGAATCATAGAGGGGTAGCCCCCTCATAGAATATAACCTAGCCAGCTCATAGAATATAATGTAGCCTCCCTCATAGAATATAATGTAGCCCCCTCATAAAATAATGCAGCCCCCTCTCATAGAATATAATGCAGCACCCCACAAAATATAATGCAACCTCCTCATAAGGTACAAAGCAGTCCCCACCATAGAATATAATGTAGCACCCTCATAGGGTATAATGCTGCCCCCTCATAAAGTATGATGTAGCCCCCCAGAATATAATGTAGTCCCCTGAGAGAATAATTCAGCCCCACGACAGAATATAATGCAGCCCCCCATACTGTAGCCCCCTCATAGTATGATTTAGGCCCTCAAAATATAATGTAGCCCCCTGAAAATAATGCAGTCCCCCCACAGAATATAATGTAGCCCCCTCATAAAGTATAATGCTGCCCCTCTCCACCCATCGTTGTCTTCATCACCACCTCCATCATTGCCTTCTCCCCCACCACCCCATCACTGCCCATTCCACCACCTCAATCATTGTCTCCTCCCCACCACCATCATTGTCCATTTCATCACCTCCATCATTGCCTCCCCCCTCATCATTGCCCATCACCTCCATTATTGCCTCCCGACCACCATCATTGCCTCCACCCACCATCATTGCCCATCACCTCCATCATTGCCTCCCCCACCATCATTGCCCACCACCTCCATCATTGCCTCCCCCACCGCCATCATTGCCCATCACCTCCATCATTGCCTCCCCCACCAATATCATTGTCCTTCCCCACCACCCCTCTCTCACACTCACACACAAAGCACCGCTCCACATACACACAGACACACAGCACAGCTCACCTCCCTGCAGCAGTGGCACATCCCGGCAGCCTCTTCCTCGACGGCAGCTTTCTGAGACAGCGCGCTGGATGATGATGTCATCCAGCTGGGCTGTCTCAGACAGGAAGCTGGGATGTGCTGCGCTACGTGTCTGTGTGCCTGTGTGTGTGTATGAGGTGCGGTGTGTGCGTGGGTGTGGTGCGGTGGTGGGGCTTTACATGCGGGCACTGTTAGCTGCAGCCTGCAGCTAACGCTGCCCGCTATTTAAGAGAAATGGTATTCACACCTCTCCACGCCCATAGGTGTGTGAGGAAGTGTGAATATTCATTTCACTTTAGCAGCGAGGACAGGATCCTGTCTCCAGCTGCTGCTACGCTGGCAAAGGTCGAGCCCCCTTGGTTCAGGGGCCCCATAGCCACTGGCTGGGGGCCACTGGAGCAGTGGGGGCCCTTGGAGCAATGGGGGCCCTAGGCAGCTGCTGACCAGTATGCCAGCAGGTGTCAGTGCCTGGGCCCACCGGAGAATCCTCCGGTTCTCCGGTGAGCCAGTCCAAGCCTGGGCATAAAAATTAAAAGTTTGAAAATTGCAAAATAATCTAAATTTTCGCCATATTTCCGTTTTTTTCATAAATAAACACAAGTGATATCGAAATTTTTTTACCACTAATATGAAGTACAATATGTCATGAAAAAATAAATCTCAGAATCATCAGGATCCGTTAAAGCGTTCCAGAGTTAGAACCTCAAAGTGACAGTATTCAGAATTGTAAAAATTGGCCTGGTCATGAAGCTGCAAATTGGCTCTGTCACTAAGGGGTTAAAGGGCCGGGAAAACGGGCCACTGGCAGAGCACTGTCGTAAGCAGAATTCTGACCTGGGGACAGAGGTTCCCCACCCCTGCTCTATACTATGCTGATACTGACACTGTGTATTATGCCTGTGATTACAATGAACAAAGAATAAGAACTGGTTTGACTCTAATGAACCTCAATAAATGAAACTTTAAAAAAAAGTGGAGATTCCCTTTAAGAATTTTCTGACTGTAAAGAGCAAAGTGTTTCTTACAATTCTTCGCAACTGTAATGAATGTAATAATAATAATAACAAAAAGTGATTTAGGCCTGGAGGAGGCGCCGGCCTTGTTCTGATTCTCCAGAATTCAGTCGTGAATGTATGTGGACAATGGAATCAATAGTTCAGTGGAAGTCAGGGGTCAGCGGCCCCTCTCCGCCCTGCATTCTGGGTGTGGCAATGGCTCAGTCCTGCTTAGATCCTCTGTGCTGGGAAAAGCCTGTACTTGCTGGCTCTGCCTGACTCTGTGACTTTACCCTCTATGATATCACAGATCAGCCATAAAGCCAGAGAAGCAATCTGTGATCTCACCGCTCTCTAATTAACCCGTTCACTGCACGGCAGCGGTGGTGAAACTACAACTCCAGCATGTTTCCTAACAGAGAAAATGCTGTGACCTGTGGGGAATGTGCTCCTACACGACACGTTTTCTGCTAATGATTGCTTGATTTTCCATCCACATCACAAGTCCGCAAGAAGCAATACAATCAGTTTTTCTTATCTATGCATTACCGTCAGGGAACAGAACCCAAATTTTTCCGCACCTACCTGAGAGCTATTTGCAAATTGTAACATGTCCTAATATTTAACCAAGTCCATCATACCCTCCATTTACATACGTCAGCTCTAGATACTGCCTTTTCAGCCATGGTATGCAGCAATAAAGTGCAGCATACCATGGCAAAATATGGCAAAATATAGTGCTGCAAGTGCACCCCAAGAGCTTACGCTGCAAGTGCACCCCAAGAGCTTATGCTGCAAGCCAAGAGCTTATGCTGCAAGTGCATCCCAAGAGCTTACACTGCAAGTGCACCTCGAGACCTTACACTGCAAGTGCAGCATGAGCGCTTACACTGCAAGTGCACCCTGAGAGCTTAAGCTGCAAGTGCACGACAAGAGCTTATACTGCAAGTGCACCCCAAGAGCTTAATGCAAGTGCACCCAAAGAGCTTACACTGCAAGTGCACCCTGAGAGCTTACACTGCAAGTGCACCCCGAGAGCTTACACTGCAAGTGCACCCCGAGAGCTTACACTGCAAGTCCACCCCGAGAGCTTGCGCTGCAAGTGCATCACAAGAGCTTATACTGCAAGTGCATTCTAATTGCTTCTACTGCAAAAGCAAAGAGCTTACACTTCACGTGCACCCCAAGAGCTTACACTATAGGTGCACCCCAATTGCTTATACTGCAAGTGCAACCAGAGAGCTTACACTTCAAGTACACCGCGAGAGCTTACACTGCAAGTGTACCCCGAGAGCTTACACTACACATGCTCCCCAAGAGCTTACACTGAAAGTGCACCCGAGAGCTTACACCCTAAAGGGGATGAGTACTGTATGGTGGGGTAGAGCAGGAGGAGCCGAGCAGATTGATATATAGTTTTATGATTAAATATTTGGTATAAGGCTACTTTCACACTTGCGTTTTTTTTGCGCAGCGCATCTTGCGCTATCGGACGCATGCGCAATGTTCCCCTATCTTTAACATGGCGGGCGCAGGGTCTAGCGCTTGCACGCGTTCATGTGCGTTTGTCGTGCGCTGCGCATTTTCCCGGTGTGCGCCCATACGCGCCAGACGCTACATGTTGCATTTTTTTTTCCGCCCAACCGCTTTAAAAAAACGCGTGCGCACGTGTGCGCATGCTATGCGCAAAAAATAACATTGCAGTCTATGGGGGCGCTGGCGTGCGCATGGCTTTGCGCTCGTCAGCGCTTTTGCACGCACGCGATTTTTCTGTAAATAATGGAGCCAGAGATGATGGAGGCAGAGATGATGGAGCCAGAGATGATAGAGCCAAAGATGATGGAGGCAGAGATGATGGAGACAGATGATGGAGGCAGAGATGATAGAGCCAGAGATGATGGAGACAGAGATGATGGAGACAGATGATGGAGCCAGAGATGATAGAGCCAAAGATGATGGAGACAGATGATGGAGGCAGAGATGATGGAGCCAGAGATGATAGAGCCAGAGATGATGGAGGCAGAGATGATGGAGCCAGAGATGATAGAGCCAAAGATGATGGAGACAGATGATGGAGGCAGAGATGATAGAGCCAGAGATGATGGAGACAGAGATGATGGAGACAGAGATGATGGAGGCAGAGATGATGGAGCCAGAGATGATAGAGCCAGAGATGATGGAGCCAGAGATGATAGAGGCAGAGATGATAATGTGACAAATAGAAAACGCATGGGCCAAAAAAACGCAAACGCATGCAAAAACGCATGAAATCGCAGACAAACGCTGCGTTTTTTTGTCGAAATGCGCATGCTGATGCGACTAAATATTGCAGCGTTTACAAGCGTTTGCATGCGTTTTTTTAATGCGTTTGATGTGCGCTCGATGCGCAGCGCAAAAAAACGCAAGTGTGAAAGTAGCCTAACTTGTACTTTTTTCCTCTCTTTGCTTATTAGTCCAGTGGGCGGTCCTTCTCAATAACCGACAACTGTGTATGCATGCTTTAAATGAATAAATTATGAATTATTCTGAATCCTTCCCAACAAAATTATGTATCGACCTGCTCGGCAGCTTCTGCTTTATACCAGGCTGATACCATGTCCCAGGTGTCAGGTTCCCTTTAAATTTTGTGTTTCTCTTATGGCTTCTCCCGTTTGTGACCAGATTGAACAAAAAATAGTAATGGGTCCATTTTTCTACAAATAAATCTCAGAAAAAATCTGCTTCTTTCTAATATACTTTGCAATGCAATTTCACACTATCAGTAATAGATCTGTTTGCTTTCATTGAGTAGAACTCATAGCCTACGCTGAAACATTGTGACAAACAGGAGACAGAATTGGGTTCCAGATGTTTTCAACTCACAGAGGATTATCCAGACTGGTAACAATTAACTCTCAGCTATGAGAAGTTTTGGGTTTTAACCTCCAGGTGTAAATATGAGCTTTTCAGTTCACTGACAGCAAGCAGAACTCTGAAACATAGCGAGAAAGCGAAAGACGAGTTGCATAACTTTTGTTACGCAATCTTTGTATTAAATAGGACAAGCCCTTTAACCGCGGAGCCAGATATGTTATGTAACGTTATGGAAATGATGTACGTTCGGGTTCTGAACTAATTTATATAAAGCTGCACATTGCAGAGCATTGTGGAGAGAACGTCCGTGCATCGGTCCCCGAGGCTCACATTCTAGTCACCTTTTATTAAAGGGATGGTCTCATCAGCAGAGTGCCTCTGGAAATTACCGTAGTCTAAGGATGGGGAGTTTCGGTCCGGCCATACGTGCTAAAACGTCCAGGGGCCCCATTGATAACTATGGGGTCTGATTCGTTTCAGTCATTTCTTTTGAACAGAACAAAAATTTCTGCATGCAGGACTTTTTTATTTTAGTTCTAAAAACCATACTCCATAATAATGAGTGGGGCCCCCTCTGTTTCCATCTCCATAACTGATGCCATTATTCTATCCCTCAAATGGAACGGACATGTGAATGGTTATTCCTGAATCTTCCTGAGCAGGAGATGCTCTTATTTATTTCCTTGATCACAAAGGTGGATTTTGACTGTGAGAACATGGATAGCGATTGTCTTAATTAAAGGGGTTGCCCAGGACTAGGATATTGATGCTGTATATTGTAGATTGTAAGGACTCATGCAGACGAAAGTATTTTCAGTTTGAGTGCGATTTTTGACAAAACATTGAATCACACTAGGACAAATGTTCGTCTATGGGGTCGTGCACAAGTTAGATTTTTTCTTTGGGCAGAGGAAAAAAAAAATGCAGCATGCTCAATGCCTGAAGAAGGCAACAGTGAAACGCGCGTCGGGGTAGGCACATCTACAGGAAATTTCTGCTGCCATCCATACAGGTATATATTTAACTTACCTGTGTATTCACTTCCATCCTTTTTTTTACTTGGCATGGCTATACCATATTTACATGCGGACTTACGGTAAATATTTTATGTGGACTCACTGCCACGTCAACACATTTAGGCTATGGTTCCACGGTCCGGAACCATAGCGCTTTGGACGGAGCGGAAATTCCGCTCCGTCTAAGCCCGCCCCTTTCTGACGCGCGATCTTTTCCGGAGGTGTTCAGGACACCTCCGGAACACCTCCGGAAAGAGCGCAGGCTACATAGCCCTGTGTTAATTATGTTGCGGCGACGCACCGTCGCCGCAATACGCGAGGACATGCTGCGGTCTGAAAAGACGCGCCGCATGTCCGTTTACGCAGGTTGCACTGGTATTGTTACGCATAGTGGAGACGGGATTTCTTGAAATCCCCTCCACTATGCTGTAACATCTGGACGCTGCGTGTTTGCGCTGCGCCAGCGCACAGCGCCAAACACGCAGCGTTTCCTGACGTGGAAACTCACCCTTATACTCCTGAGCATACACATGGACATACTGATGCATTTATTTGGGGTTAATAGCCTGCATTATCATATTTAGCCCATGCACCTACAATTATACAATTATGTGGTTATTTTAAAATAGCTTATATATCTAAGTGGACTACGCACCTTTATCTTTATTGATATATGATGTTACTATTGCCCATTCTATATGTGTAATTACCATAGTCAGCAGCCTCCTCCTAACATTCATTGTTACACAACATGATGCATTTTGGATTACTTTACACCATTGTTTTTAACTTGGACATGTGCCTCCTTTTGTCTTGTTGCATGATTCCTGCAAACCAATTGTGCAAATTAAATTACATCTATTTTGACCTTTTTGTCAGCTTTTTTCCTTTTGGTTTTATTGTTCTACTGCCATTAGGTCTCCTTGCACTACGGCCCATTGTGTCTATGCACACCTCTATGTTGCACTTATCTGATTGACATTTACTTTTTCAAATACATATACAAGGCTCTTCGTGTGCATACATCAATGCTATTTTATCATCTTATTAGGGAATAGTTGAGCGGCCTCCATTGACAATATATTGCTTACAGATCCTATGAAATTGGTGAGATTTGCCAATGACTACAGGTCATCTTTCCAATTGCTGGGGTCAAGAATGCAAATGTTTTCAAATGTTTTGAGTGTTTCTAGATTCAAGAAATGTAGCCCTTGAAATTGACAGTAAAGCCCCCGTCACACTAAGCGAGATCGCTGAAGCGTCACCGATTTTGTGAAGCAACAGCGACCTAGCCAGCGATCTCGCTTAGTGTGACACGCAGCGACGACCAGCCCCCTGCTGGATATCACTGATCGTCGTCGAATGGCCTGGACCATTTTTTCATCGTTGGTCTCCTGCTGGCCAGCGCGCATCGCTGCGTGTGACAGCGGGAGACCAACGATCAGCGACCTCCCAGCGCGTACCACAGACGCTGGGAGCTGGTATCCAGGGTACATATCGGGTAACTAAGCACCGCGCGGTGCTTAGTTACCCGATGTGTACATTGGATACCAGCTCCCAGCGCGTACAGCAGAAGCTGGGAACTGGTATCTAGGGTACACATCGGGTAACTAAGAGCCGCGCGGTGCTTAGTTACCAGATGTTTAGCCTAGATACCAGTGTGCTCGCTGGTCCTGATCGCTGGTGAGTCTGCCTATGTGACAGCTCACCAGCGATCAGCTAATGATGTCCCAGCGATCCCATCCACGTCGGATCATTGGTGGGATCGCTGGGACATTGAAGAGTGTGACGGGACCCTTAGTCTACTGCAACGTATGGACAGTCTGCCTTCTCTATGCAATACTCAGCAGCCTTCCAAATGGCCACCCAGGACACATGATACCAGTGTAAACAGCTCCTGGGCTTGCATGGATACACAATTTGGCAAACTACAGAAGAAGAAGAAATATAAAACACACAAAAAACAACCAAAAGTACCATAAAATGCACCAAAAAACAAGAAGTGCAAATGTCCAGATGATAATCAGCTCATTGGTGAAGACAGGTTGCTGAATACATAAAGCACCACATGACACGATATAAAGGTGATGTCTCATACGATCTGAGGGTGTTTGTTCCCAAACAAATTAAAACTAGATGCTTTCTCAGAGAAATCTTATGCTTCACTCACATTAGTTTGTTTTTGGCTGTGTGCACACGTTCAGGATTTTTCACGTTTTTGCAGCGATTTTCTGCGGCAAAAAAGCTTAAGGGCCTGTGCACACGTTGCGGATTCCTAGCGGTTTTGTTACACAATACAACTCATAATGGCCTATGGGATTCCGCAATGCTGTGCACATGCTGCGGGTTTTTCCGCGGCGGAATCGCATCGCGGGAGAATCCGCAGCATGCTCATTCTTTTTTTGCGGAACCGCGGCGATTTCGCCGCCATAGGAATGCATTGAACCGATTACTTTCCGCATGTGGCTGTGCCCACCATGCGCAAAGTAAGCGGTTCATGTGCGGATGGTACCCAGGGTCTGGAGGAGAGGAGACTCTCCTCCAGGCCCTGGGTACCATATCCATGTAAAAACAATAATTAAAATAAAAAATAGTGATATTCTCACCTTCCGGCGGCCCCGCAGCTTTCCCGCCTCTCAGCGACGCTCCCGGCCAATCCCGTTCCCAGTAATGCATTGCGAGAATCACCCCAGATGACGTAGCGGTCTCGCGTGATGCTACGTCATCGGGGTGATGGTCGCAAAGGACGCCTGGGAACGGGATTGGCCGGGAGCGTTGCGGAGAGGCGGGAAGGCTGCAGGGGCCGCCGGAAGGTGAGAATATCATTATTTATTATTTTTTTTATTATTTTTACATTAGATCTTTTTACTATTGATGCGACATAGGCGGCATCAATAGTAAAAAGTTGGTCACACGAGTCAAACTCTTGTTTCACTCGTGTGACCAACCTGTCAGATCGCTTGTAAAACGCTAGCATTCTGCAAGCTAATTACGCTTGCAAAACGCTAGTTTTTAGCGGGAATACGCATACCTATAATATGCGTATTTCCCGCGGCAGGGAGGTGCGGAATTGCCGCGGAAATTTCCATGGCAATTCCGCAACGTGTGCACATAGCCTAAAAGACGCATGCAGTAAGCATCCTATAATTAGAATGCATTCTGCAATTTTTGTGCACATGGTGCGTTTTTTTCCGTTAAAAAAAACGCATCACGGTAAAAAACGCAGCATGTTCATTAATTTCACGGTAAATTTGCGTATTTCCCGCTATATTATTGACCTAGAATGTTCAGGAAAAAAATGTGGTAAAAACGTGCAAAAAACACGATAAAAACGCATCCAGATTTCCTGGGAAAAAAAGTAAGGGTTTTTCTCAGGAAATTTCTGCAAAGAATCCTCAACATATGCACATGGCCTTTGGGTTCTGGCGTGTTGATTAAATCTGCTGTCAACTATCTCATAACTTTAAAGAGAACCTGTCACTTGCCATAAATATGTAAATTATTTTACCTAGGGTAAATGGCGCGGTTCTCCTGAATCCGGCGTTGTATTTCTTTTATTCCTGCACTTTCCATTCCTGAGATAGGACCCCTTCTTTCCTGCATAGAAATCTAGTCTTCTTAGATAAGTGGACGTGGTCAAACCCTGCCCTTCTTGGTGACCACACTGGTTTTGAAAATACTAGATTTACATACAATAAAGAAGGGTCATATCTCAGGAATGGAGAGTCACATGAACAAAAGAAATACATTGTTGGATTCAGGAGAACATGGGCATTTACACCATGTAAAAAAAATACTTATTTATGGGAAGTGAAAGGTCACCTTTAAGTTTACATTTTAAGACCACGTCGATTTAGATACAACGCTCTGTACTGTTTGGTATTAGATATATTTTTATAGTGGTCATAGCTCCTTTATATATAATACAGTGCTCCAAATCACCACTAGAGGGAGCTAAGGAGCCTACCACTTACCCAATAAACTTAATAGCTCCCTCTAGTGAAGGCCACCGACAGGTAGAATTTCACAACTGACTCTAAGGTTATGGAAGGAATTTGGAGATCCTACTGTTTGAATTTGATATATTTATAAATATATAAATCTACTAAAAACAGTTGATTACCTTTCACCGGTTCAATAGATTGCGTGTCCTCTACAGTCTAACACTGTTTCCACTAATTGGACAGTATCAGACTGCAGGGATGCGCCTTGTTAACATGGATTTATATTAACATGTCAGTTCAGTTATCATTTCCAGGAGGAACAACAGAGGAACTGCACAATGCAAAGTTCAAAAAAAAAAAACAACAACCCCTTTTCAGCATTGCTATTTCATTGGGAATACAGTAAGATTTTCTCTCTGGTTATGCCTGTGTGATTTGTAATAATTTTAGTACTGAGCAAATTATACTGCTCTTTTCGTTTGTGCCAGCCTTGCCAAAAAGATAAAGATGCCTGCACATAGTTCCTCCATTATATTGGTGCACAAGCATCCAGAGCAGTAGTTAATCTCCTCCGGCCATGTCGCTAGTGTTTTATCCATTAGCTATGGGTGGGTCCAGGCCATCAAGCTATAGACAACACTATCGGTTCATTACAGATAATATAACCACAGCCTCCATCTGTAGCACAATGGAAAGTGACAAGGAAGAAGAGTGCCATAGATAACAGGCGCGGCTCCGCCATGTGCCCACCATAATAATCTAATCACACCAGAAACAATTGTAGAGGAAACAGCAGTTTCGTCCCGAAGGATATAGCAATGACCAAGCCGTGGAAAAATGGGTTTATTAAAAAACAACGCTTTTCAGAGTTGGATCAACGCCTTTTTCAATGTTATACTAGTGTAGCAACTCACTCGGGATAATAGGCAAAGCTAAAAAGTGCAACTAACCCTGCCAGTTCCTGTACTGACTAGAGATCCTGACCCCGCAGTCCCTAGTCGTTCCTATGTGAGATAGTTCTAACCACAGTCTAGATTCAGATTGCAACTCAGACCTATACTACCTAAAAAGCCGTTGAGCGCTTCACGTTCCTCCTAAAGAACCGGATGGAAGAGCAGAGTGTAAATTACCTGCAAAAGGGAAAGTGTGCTAAAAAAAAGGAAAGATGCCAGAGAGAGTAAAATAAACCACGGAATACAAAATAAACAATAAAATATGTACTGATAAATAATATGCTGCCTGCTTCCTAAAAAGAAACAGAAGATTGGTGCAGAGTAATGAACAGAAACAACAAAGCGATAAACCCTAGCTGGAATTTCACTGACTGGCTTTAAAGAGAACCTGTCACCTCGTTTTTCAGCTATAAGCTGCGGCCACTGCCTTTTGGGGCTTATCTACAGCATTCTATAATGCCGTAGATAAGCCCCTGGTCCGACCTGAAAGAGAAGAAAAACAAGTTTTATTATTCTCACCCAGAGAGCGGTCCGGTCCGATGGGTGTCGCTGGTCTGGGGCCTGCGCCTCCCATCTTCATGCGATGTCATCATCCTGCTTGCTTTGTGCCGCGCTCCTGCGCACGCGTACTGATCTGCCCTGTTGAGGGCAGAGCAAATCCCTGCAGTGCGCAGGGGCTGGGCCTCTCTGACCTTTCCCAGCACCTGTACACTGCAGTACTATGCTTTGCCCTCAACAGGGCAGATCAGTACGCCTGCGCAGGAGCGCGGCACGAAGCAAGCAGGATGACGACATTGCATGAAGATGGGAGGCACCGGACCCGGACCTGCGACAACCATCAGACCGGACTGCCCCCCCGGTGAGTATAATAAAACTTGTTTTTCTTCTTTCAGGATGAACCGGGGGCTTATCTACAGCATTACAGAATGCTGTAGATAAGCCCCGAAAGGTGGTGGCCGCATCTTATAGCGGCAAAACGAGGTGACAGGTTCCCTTTAAACTACAGTAGAATGGCAGAGCACCCAAATGAAACTATCACCAGGAGGAAATGCCAGCAGGGGGAAAGCATATATAGCTGCACCCGAAAGGAGATAGGGCAGACAAATGAAAAAACCTGTGTTATGCTAAACAGACTGCAGCCAAAATAACAGAACCTAAACACCCAGAGAATTAGGCATGCTAAAATCCAACATGCCCGACCAGTTCTTCTCCCTTCATCTGTCATGGGAGAAGAGTCAGATACCGTTACAAATAAGAGATAGTCATTGATGGGGAGAGAGTTCCATTTATCAAATATGTATGGGCACATTAAATGGATTGTCCACTACTCCAGTACTGATGACCTATTCTAATACTGGTGGGGGTCCGACACTTAGCACCCCCAATAATTATCTGTGATCAGCTCCTATAGAGGCAGGATGTGCACAGTGCACAAAACCAAAACACAGCTCCTTACACTGTTTAGTGGCCACTTACAGGTACTGTAGACCAGATCCTGTTGAAGTGAATAGAACCCCCATGATCTGACACTGATGACCAATCCTGAGAATATCGAAGTAGTGGACAACCCATTTAACCCCAGGCAAAAGAATTACATTATTAATAGGGCTGGTCCAATAGTCCAAAATATTTGTTAATCTGTAAACAGTAATGAAAACAGCGCCACCCTTATCCATAGGCTATGTCTAGTATTGCCGCTCATTGTAGTGCACAGGGCTGGTTTGCAATACTGGACACAGCCTATAGACC
>JARQOD010000008.1:34289185-34390312 GCA_033576555.1 Oophaga sylvatica
ATTATTAGCTTAGGTTTAGTTAGCATAGGGGTTTCCTAGTTGGGAGGGGCTACAGAGCAGTGCAGCATAGAGCAAAGGATATAGAGAGGGACTTCCTGGTTAGGGCTCAGTGCAGTCAGAATGCAGAAGTGAAGTCATAGTCTGTCAGCCATGGGGATACAACTGCCATGGCAGAAAGGGGCCCTAGGTTGAGGAACGTGCTAGCGGTCACCACCTTCAACAGAAAACAACATCAAGAGGATCCGGGACCTACGGTCGGGATTAGGTGCAGCTGAGATGGCGAGCCTTTTACCTTCTCCTACTGAGACTGGATGAGGGGAGTTGCAAGGAGCTGGTGGACCCAAAGGCACGGGTGGTGCAGAAGGACTGGGACTGTCCAGAGGGGCCGGGATGGCCAGACAAGACAGAGATTGTCAGGTGGGACAGGCATTGTCCAGAGGGGTCGAGATGGCCGGGAGAAATGGAGACTGCCAGGGAAAGTGTCAGGACTGCCATTGCAAAGAAACTGTGCTGCTCTTGTAACAAAAACCATGTCATTAAGTCAAGCTGAGTTGTTGAGCAAGGATATATAGTTTGGATTTCTGAGATCCGTGGATCTGAAGCTGGAGTGACAGACGATGAGAGGACTACAGCAACTGAAGTGAGTGTCCTGCTGTGCACACTACACACACAGGAGGAGGGACATTATATTTTATCTGTGGGGCGCCAGGGTGTGGGACACTACAGCCCGTTGCCACAACTACCACCCTGACTGCCTTACAGAATTGGCGTAGTCAGCAGGATTGCGATGCCTTATATGCAGAGAGCTGAGGAGCCTTGAAAACGGCAAAGATGGCAGCCGTTAGAGACTTTAAGATGGTGCCAAACACTGACAATAATATGGCGGTCAGTGGCGCGAAAGATGGAGCGGTGCCGCCCAGAATATGCATCCTAAACTAAAAAAAAGTGTGAAGATGGCAGAAGCATGGGAATTGGGCCACCGGAGAAAGAAGCCCCAACACCTGCAGCTAAATCCCTAACGGGTGGAGCTGCCGGTAGTTCCCCCCACGAACAGGCGGAGTTCAGAGGAACAAGACGGCATGCCCGGAAGAGAGACGCCTTTGCCAAGTGAGATACCTGTTCAGATGCAGAGATGCAGTATGTCGTTCCACAGAGGAATTGGGCGCTAGGACTGGTAGCGGTCCGTGGCTTAGGCGAAGTCCGACTCGCGCCCCGGGGGCTGGTGGACGGCGGAACTGGAAGACTGGTTCCACATTGGCCGGCTGGAAAAGATCGCCGGTGCTGGAACACCGTGGATGCAGAGAAGCTGGAGCCGGAAGAAGTGAGCAAGAAACCGGAAGTCAAGGAAAGAGGGAACATCGCAGCCATGATCCCAAGTTCGCGAAGCCGCAGTGGAGGACCGTCACAGCTGGCTGCAGTCCCGGTGAGTACGTCATCCACTCTCACCTCTGCTCCCACACCGATTCCTACCCCGTCACCTTGCCCGACAACTTACAACTTCTGCATCTCCCCGCGGAGTCTACCTGAACAAACCCGGGATCCCACTGCAGGAGGACCGGTGGGTGGCGGGAGTAATTGAGGACAAGCGGTGGGAGTGCCGAATCTTAAGGGAGCTGTGGCGCCCCGGCAGAGGAACCATGTCCGGCCGGATGACACGCAGCCTAATCAAATACTTCAACCCTACCAGAGGGTACGGGTTCATCCATGAGCTGAGACCGGGGACAAGGTTTATGTTAACACTGGGTCCATTACATTTGATGGTCCTCTACAGGAATGGGACCAAGTGACTTTTATTTAAGAGGGCCCCCGGAGATCATATGCTGTGGCGGTGAAAGTGGTCTCCAGTATCAAGGAGAGATGGGCACAGGAGGCGCAGTATTGTGTGTGTCCGCCTGCAATGGTCACTACCCCCGCAGCAAGCCAGAGGGCAGAGGCTCCCTTAAAGAAAATAGTGGCCGCATACAGGTCACGGGAGCAGGAGGCTCCAGAATCACAGAGCCAGCCGCTAGAGGGGGAAAGGAGCCGGAAGGACAATGGAGAGTCCTCCTCCAGCGAGTCTTCGGGCCATACTTTTATTATTATTCAGGGCCAGAATGTGGCCTACTACGCTGGTTGGTGGCCCTGCATTGATTAGAGTGACTCCTTTAAAGGGAATCTGTCACCCCATTTTTGGACTATGAGTTGCGGCCACTGCCATCAGGGGCTTATCTACAGCATTCTGTAATGCTGTAGATAAGCCCCCGATATAACCTGAAAGATAAGAAAAATGAGTTATATTATACTCACCCAGGGGCGGTCTGCCGTCCGGTCCGATGGGCGTCGCGATCCGGCGCCTCCCATCTTCGAGCGAAGCCCTCCTCTTCTCAGCTTCACGTCGTGGCTACGGCGCAGGCGCACTGCTCTGCCCTGGTGAGGGCAGAGCAGAGTACTGCAGTGCGTAGGCGCCGGGAAAGGTCAGAGAGGTCTGGCGCCTGCGCACTGCAGTACTCTGCTCTGCCCTACCCAGGGCAGATCAGTGTGCCTGTGCAGGAGCCGCGACGGGACGCAAAGAGGCCGGCTTCGCTAGAAGATGGGAGGCGCCAAACCGGACCATCGGACCGGACCGGACGGCAGACCGCCCCTGGGTGAGTTTAATATAACTCGTTTTTCTTATCTTTCAGGTTACATCGGGGGCTTATCTACAGCATTACAGAATGCTGTAGATAAGCCCCTGATGGCGGTGGCATCTCATAGTCCAAAAATGGGGTGACAGATTCCCTTTAAGTGTGTTGTGCTAGTTGCACGGATTAGAGTACAGGAGAGACTGTTCCGCGTCTCCGGAAGGGCAAGGAGCCCTGGACGGTCCCAGCACTGGGTGTCGGTGGTGACCAGTACGTTCACAGTT
The DNA here is from genome assembly GCA_033576555.1 of Oophaga sylvatica. Classification (NCBI taxonomy): domain Eukaryota; kingdom Metazoa; phylum Chordata; class Amphibia; order Anura; family Dendrobatidae; genus Oophaga; species Oophaga sylvatica. The sequence continues at coordinate 34,292,070 of JARQOD010000008.1, forward strand.
AAAGGACTTTTTGATTATTTCCCCATCCTCCAAGTTTTATTTGCGCATCCCCTGCTGGATTATGGGACTAAAACCATGAAAGGGTTAATCACCCTTGTTAAAAGGAATGAACTGTGTGTGCGGCTGCTTGCAGTTCTGTGCTGTTTTACCCTTGAACTATATATTTTAACCCTCAACTGCCCCTGCACACGTACAAGCAGCACACTTGTTTTAAAGGGACCATACTTTAATAAAGGAGGTAGGGGGAAACCTTTGCAGGAGGACCCAAGGAGTGAGCCGGGTCAGGACTATGTGGATTGTCGCTGGGTTGGCCACTGGGCCAGTGTGTTTCTTTTCATCATTTTCCTGTGTTTGGATACCCGGAGCAGAAAAGGACTGGCCCACGGGCCTGGACTGTTGTCAGAAAGCACAAAAGCATTCATGGTTCCCAGGAGCAAGGGGACCAGGGTCAGTCAGACCCATGTTAAAAGAACTTGAACTCTATGTTCCAGCTGAGTGGGACCGCGGCCGCCGGTGACCCACCGGCAGCGTTGGACATAGACTGCATGCAATGTAAAAATGTTTTAAAAATTTCTAACAGTTTTAATTACAGGTACCACCATGGTCAGGGACGACCATATTTTAGAAGGGAAAAGTGTAAAGAGGTGACAGTGTCCTCGGGTGTCTTACCCCTGTGGACGCTGTACACATGTAACACATGCGGCACCTTGTCATTCATTAATGTTAATGTAATGTTGCTGTATTGTTTATGTACTGTACTGTAATGAGGATGTATTTGAAATGTGATATGTACAGAAGTAGGGATAGAATAGACGTAAGCATAGGACAATAGTGGGATAAGTTTAGTGGGGCACATTAATGATAGGGAATAGGATTATTAGCTTAGGTTTAGTTAGTATAGGGGTTTCCAGTTGGTAGGGGCTACATCACAGTGCAGCACAGAGAAGTGAGATATAGGACGGCACTTCCTGGTTTGGACTCAGTGCAGACAGGATGCAGAAGTAAAAAGTCATAGTCTGCCAGCCGTGGGGTTAAAGCTGCTATGGCAGGAAGGGGCCCTAGGCTGAGGAACATGCTAGCGGTCACCACCTTCAACGGAAACCAACCCCAAGAGAATCCGGGGCCTACGGTCAGAATTAGGCACAGCTGAGATGGCGAGCCTTCAACCTTCTCCTACTGAGACCGGACGAGGGGAGTGGGAAGGAGCTGGTGGACCCAAGGGCACGGTCGGTGCAGAAGGGACCGGGACTGTCGAGAGGGGCCGGAATGACCTGATGAGACAGAGATTGTAAGTTGGGACAGGGATTGTCCAGAGGGGCCGAGATGGCCAGGAGAAACGGAGACTGCCAGGGAAAGCGTCAGGACTGCCATTGCAAAGGAACTGCTGCTCTTGTAACGGAAACCCTGTCATTAAGTAAAGTTGAGTTGTTGAGCAAGGATATGAAGTTTGGAGTGATTTGTGAGATCCGTGGAAATGAAGCAGGAGTGACAGATGATGAGAGAACTCCAGCAACTGAAGTGAGTGTCCTGCTGCGCACACCACACACAGCAGTAAGGACATTATATTTTATCTGTGAGGCACCTGGGTGTGGGACAATACAGTCCGTTGCCATGACTACCACCCTGGCCAACTTAAACTCCGTCTCTGTGTTTTGGCTGTATTGGTGATGTCAAGTCTACAGCATTGCAGCCAATCATTGAGCTGAGCAGCTCATACCACCTATAATGTCAGAGTGTCATGCTCCAGTAGGGTGAGTATGATCTGGCTTCGTTATTTTACATAACTGCAAGTGTTTGGGGTCCATTTTGTTCAAAATGGAAAAGTGTTAAAAATGGAAAATCCCTTTAATGATCATTCGGATCCTGTACAGCTATGAATGTAAATTAGCACCGATCGACTTCTATGTAGGATAATGTATCAGGCCCCTAAACTGTTCATGCCACCTCTGAACAATCTAGTTGAGGTGTATACCTGTTGATGGATGCATTGTTCAACGAGCATGCTCCATCATGGTACAGTGAGTATCTCCATGTGACAAGGCGTGTGAGATGGCCTCACCTGAAATAATCAGCTTGTTCGTGTGGGGTGAGTGTAGTCATCTGGTGACGGCAGTGTTGGCACAGTAAAACCTTCTGCTGAGAATATGGCAAAGTGCGGGCGTCGGGTAGTCACAAGGAGTTTATTCTGTCTGTAGACGTATGGGAAGTCATTAGGAGCCATGTTATTAGAACATGAGGGCTGTTAGTCTAGTGATGAGAGGATGGGTAAAGTTTATTCTTCATCTCTAACCCTCGAAGGATGCAATCCAGACACCACCAGGACACCTGGAATTCACCTGAAAGGACCCAACCCCCATCCCAATACTACTTCAAAAGGCCAACATCAGGTTCTGCAGTCTAGACGACGGACGTAAAGCCGCCTCAGGATATCTGTATACATATCACATAATATAGGTGATTATTTGAGCCCCATCGGGGACAGCGATGTGTGCCTTACTGTAAAGCGCTGCGGAATATGTTAGCGCTATATAAAAATAAAGATTATTATTATTTGCACTGAGATATAGAACAATATTCCTCCCAACTCCTCGGTACTTGCACATGCCTGGTTGAGCCAGATAAACACTTAAAGTGCTTGTCCAGCTGTATTAATATTATTTTAACGGTCTTCAGCTCAATCTCGAGCCATGACAACTTGAAGGATGAACGATTTGTGGGAAGATCGATCTTGTGCAGGACCAGATAAATCCAACAGGATCTTCTCTACTGCCATTTTGATTGTATCAAGTCTTCTGGTTGTTGGTCTTCCTCTTCGCATTGTTCCTTCTATTCAGACCATGATGTCCTTCTACAGTGATTTCTCTGTTCGTGTCCAAAGTTGGCAAGTCGTAGCTTGGTGATCCTTGCCTCCAGTAACATGTCTGGCTTGGTTTGTTCCAAGATTGATTTGTTTGTTCTTGCCATCCATGGTATTGATAGCATCCTTCTACAGCACCACATTTCGAAGGCTTTGATTCTTCATCTGTTTTGTTTCTTAATAATCCAGTTTTCACATGCATATGTTACTACATAAAAGAACAGACCATGTATGAGTCTGATCTTCGTTACCAGTGAAATGTTCCTTGATTTGAAGACCTTGTTCAATGACTTCAATGTTGACTTCCTCACAGCTATTCTATTGACCTACTTGTCCAGGTTTAATGTGTCCATATCTTTTAAATAACTGTCGTCTAAACAGGCGTTTAGCTAAAAGCTATTCCTTTAGTGCATATCCAGGCTCAGCGTGGTCCAGCGTACATGGTTTGTCAAGAGAAAAGCTCCTCTGGAAACTGAATATCTCTCATGAGGGCAAAGCATGGAGTACAGTGGTGGCCAAAAGTATTGGCACCCCTGCAATTCTGTCAGATAATACTCAGTTTCTTCCTGAAAATGATTGCAAACACAAATTCTTTGGTATTATTATCTTCATTTAATTTGTCTTCAATGAAAAAACACATAAAGAATTGACCTAAAGCCAAATTGGATATAATTCCACACCAAACCTAAAAAAGGGGGTGGACAAAAGTATTGGCACTGTTTGAAAAATCATGTGATGCTTCTCTAATTCGTGTAATCACCAGCACCTGTAACTTACCTGTGGCACCTAACAGGTGTTGGCAATAACTAAATCACACTTGCAGCCAGTTAACATGGATTAAAGTTGACTCAACCTCTGTCCTGTGTCCTTGTGTGTACCACATTGAGCATGGAGAAAAGAAAGAAGACCAAGGAACTGTCTGAGGACTTGAGAAACCAAATTGTGAGGAAGCATGAGCAATCTCAAGGCTACAAGTCCATCTCCAAAGACCTGAATGTTCCTGTGTCTCCCGTGCGCAGTGTCATCAAGAAGTTTAAAGCCCATGGCACTGTGGCTAACCTCCCTAGATGTGGAAGGAAAAGAAAAATTGACGAGAGATTTCAACGCAAGTGTAGCGCCGACATCCCTGCCCTCTGCCAGGCAGGGACGCTGTTCCCCTGCGACAGCGTCCTCTGCCAGGCAGGGACGTCGCCCCCCTTACCCGCGCTCAGCGTCCTCCTGGGGCCGCGCGCTCCTTCCCTGCTTCTGGACTTAGGGCGCGCGCCCGCGCGCTCCCCCGCTCTTAAAGGGGCCGCGCGCATCTTTCAAAAAGGTCCCCGGCCAATGCCGGAGGACTCCACCCTATATAAAGTACTTCCTCCTTAATGGAGGTGCCCGAGCAATGTTGTTGTTGCACTGTTTAACTCAGCTTCAGCCCTCATGGTCCGTTACCAGTTACCTGCCTGTTTCCTGCCAGTTTCCTGTCTGCTACCTGCCCGCAAGCCTGCCTGGAGGTTCGGCCGTCACATGCGGTGACCATCGGCAATTCCAGAGACTCTCGCCTGCTCACTTGGGGGCGCTCATCTGCCATCTGCCTGCAAGCCTACCTGGAGGTTCGGCCATCACCTGCGGTGTCCATCGGCTATTCCAGAGACTCTCGCCTGCTCACTTGGGGGCGCTCATCTGCCATCTGCCTGCAAGCCTACCTGGAGGTTCGGCCATCACCTGCGGTGTCCATCGGCTATTCCAGAGACTCTCGCCTGCTCACTTGGGGGCGCTCATCTGTCATCTGCCTGCTAGCCTACCGGGAGGCTCCACCATCTCAGGTCGTATATACCTGTCCATTCAGAGACTGCCCCATCCCCTTGCCTGCCTGTTTATCCAGAGACTGTCCCGGTCACTTGCCGTGACTACCTGCCTGTCTACCCAGAGACTGCCCCGGTCACTTGCCGTGACTACCTGCCTGTCTACCCAGAGACTGCCCCGGTCACTTGCCGTGACTACCCGCCTGTTTGTCCAGAGACTGCCCCGGTCACTTGCCGTGACTACCTGCCTGTCTACCCAGAGACTGCCCCGGTCACTTGCCGTGACCACCCGCCTGTTTATCCAGAGACTGCCCCGGTCACTTGCCGTGACCTCCCACCTGTCTGTCCAGAGACTGCCCCCGTCACTTGCAGTGACTTCCTATCCGTCTCCCCGGGCGCCACCCGCTCCTTTACAAGGAAAGCCTCCTTGTATAATAAAGCTCAGAGGTTCCGCCTCCCAGACCCGTTACAGTTTGCTCGGGCCATGGAACCCGGTGGCACCCAAACTCCCTCACTCTCTGACCTGTGTCATGAACTGTCTCGTCAGAGGTCTCAACAGGAGTCCATCCTGGGTCACCTGCGGAATGTTAATTCCCGCCTGGACACCCTGACTACTTCACCAGCAACCACCGCGGGCGCCATGACTCGCAATCCGGCAGTTCCGCTGCTTACCAATTCCGTGGTTTCCGTTCCTGGACCTCGACTTTCAGCTCCTCCTCGGTTTGGAGGCGACCCTGCTCTGGCTCGGGGTTTCATTAACCAGTGCACCCTGCATTTTGAACTCCTTGCACACCAGTTTAACTCCGACCGGCCAAAATTGCCTTCATCATGTCCCATCTCACCGGAGAGGCCCTGGCCTGGCTAAATCCTCTTTGGGAGAGAGAAGATCCTCTGGTGTCTGACCTGTCTGCTTTTCTCTCAGCCTTCCGGAAGGTATTCGACGAACCCGGACGGAAGACCTCCTCTGCATCATCTCTGCTGCGTCTCCGTCAGGGAAGTCTCACCGTGGGTCAATATGCCATACGGTTCCGTACCCTTGCCTCGGAGCTGGCTTGGGATAATGACGCTCTGATATCTGTCTTCTGGGAGGGTCTGTCCGGTCGTATTAAAGATGAACTTGCCGGTCGGGACATTCCAACCTCTCTCGATGACCTAATAACTCTTGCCAATCGAATTGATCTACGGTTCCAGGAGCGCGCTAAGGAGGTCACCCGTGAGAGGTTTCCTCGTCTATCTCCTTCTTTTCAGAGACCTGTAACTCCTTCCGTTTCTCCTCAGGTACACTCTTCTGAGCCTATGCAAGTCGACCAGACCAAGATGGTCAAAGCCCGTCAGGACTTACGCCGTGCCGAGGGGAGTTGCTTCTACTGTGGCAGTAAGGAGCACCGGATCCGTACCTGCCCAGAGAGGTCGGGAAACGCCTGTGTCTAGGTTCGCTCGGAGAGGTCCACCTAGACAAAAATAAATCCTCTTCATCTCTGCTGCTGTCAGTCTCAATTCTCCTCGGTGAGAACCGTTACTTCGAACTAGCCCAACTCGATTCTGGAGCAGCCGGGAATCTTGTTTCACAGGCTCTAGTAGAAAAATATCGCATTCCTACCAAACCTCTGGTTGAACCAGTATCTGTTGCTGCTGTGGATGGGGTCTCCTACCATACGTCCCATCCAACTTATCACTGAAGCCATAACCCTGCAGGTGGGAATGTTGCACTCTGAGAGCATCTCGTTTCATGTTCTGCCTGGACTCTCTCACGCTTTTTACTAGGTCTGCCTTGGCTCCAAAAGCACGCACCCGTGCTCGACTGGCAGACTGGAGAGATCCTTCGCTGGGGACAGGACTGTCATAAAACGTGTTTGGTTCCTGTTCATCCCGTCCAACCTTCTCCTACACCAACTAATCTACCAGGGCTCCCGATTCCATATTGGTCATTCGCTGATGTCTTTAATAAAAAGGAAGCAGAGACATTACCCCCTCACAGACCGTATGATTGCCCGATCGACCTGCTACCCGGTACTACGCCTCCCCGTGGGCGTATTTACCCATTGTCCGCTGCTGAGACCAGGTCGATGTCCGAATATATCGAGGAGAATTTGGCCAAGGGATTCATCCGGAAATCCACCTCCCCAGCGGGAGCAGGTTTTCTTCTTCGTAAAAAAGAAAGACGGCTCTCTCCGTCCCTGTATTGACTACAGAGGCCTAAATTTGATCACGGTGAAGAATAAGTACCCTCTTCCGCTCATTCCAGAATTGTTTGATCGTCTGAGGGGGCTAGAATCTTCACCAAACTGGATCTTCGTGGGGCATATAACCTAGTCCGTATCCGTCGGGGAGATGAATGGAAGACGGCATTCAACACCCGGGACGGCCACTACGAGTATTTGGTGATGCCCTTTGGTCTCTGTAATGCTCCAGCAGTCTTTCAGGAGTTGGTCAATGACATCTTTCGGGACCTTCTCTACTCCTGCGTTGTGGTGTACCTAGACGACATCTTGGTCTTCTCTCCGGATCTCCAGTCTCCCCGGAGGGATGTTCGTCAGGTTCTGCTCAGGCTCAGGCAGAATCACCTCTTCACCAAATATGAGAAGTGTTGTGAATGGGTTTGAGATGAGTTCTGAGCAGAGGCTCCCTCTGGTGGTTACAAGCGTACTAGTGAGGATTGTGAGGACTGGGAATCAGGTGTTACTGATTGGTCTTATATAAGGGAGTCATTTTCCCATCAGGGTTGCCGGTGAACAATTGTTCTGGTCTGAATCCTTCTTTCCAGTTTGTTTCCAGATTTTGGAGGACTTTTTGTTCTAAACTGGGTGTTCAATTGTCTTTCTCCTCGGCATTTCATCCTCAGACCAATGGTCAAACTGAGAGAACAAACCAGACATTGGAGACTTATCTAAGATGCTTTGTGTCTGCTGATCAGGATGACTGGGTCTCTTTTTTGCCTTTGGCTGAGTTTGCTCTTAATAATAGGGCTAGCTCTGCCACTTTGATGTCTCCGTTTTTCTGTAATTCTGGGTTTCACCCTCGATTTTCTTCAGGACAGACGGAGGCTTCTGTCTGTCCAGGTGTTGACTCTGAAAAAAACTGGAAAGAAGGATTCAGACCAGAACAATTGTTCACCGACAACCCTGATGGGAAAATGACTCCCTTATATAAGACCAATCAGTAACACCTGATTCCCAGTCCTCACAATCCTCACTAGTACCGCTTGTAACCACCAGAGGGAGCCTCTGCTCAGAACTCATCTCAAACCCATTCACAACAGAGAAGTGTCTATTTGAGCAGACCTCGCTTCCGTTTTTGGGCTACATCATTTCTCAGACAGGCCTACGAATGGATCCGGAGAAACTGTCTGCCATCGAGAAATGGCCCCGACCGGAGGGGTTGAAGGCCATTCAGCGGTTCCTGGGATTCGCCAATTATTACCGCCTTTTCATACCGCACTTCTCTTCCCGGACTACTCCAATCTCCGCGTCTCACCGCAAGGATGCTAATCCCAAACAGTGGACGCCCGAAGCAGAGGAGGCCTTTCTTTCTTTAAAACAGGCCTTCTCTTCCGCTCCAGTGCTGCATCGTCCGGACGGCAACAAGCAGTTCTTCCTGTAGGTGGACGCTTCTTCTTCTGGAGCCGGAGCGGTACTTACTCAAAAAACTTCATCCGGGAGGATGGTATCTTGCGGCTTCTTCTCCAAACTCTTCTCCTCTTCTGAGCGCAATTACTCCATAGGAGACCGAGAGTTATTGGCCATCAAGCTGGCATTGGAGGAGTGGCGTTACCTACTCGAGGTACACTGACCACAAAAATCTGGCTTACCTCCAGCATGCCCAGAGACTTAACCCTCGCCAAGCCCGGTGGTCCTTGTTTTTTTGCCCGCTTTGATTTTCTTTTACATTTTCGCCCGGCTGACAAGAACATCAAGGCGGACGCCTTGTCCCGGTCCTTCCTGGTGTCGGATCTTGAGGAGGAACCTAAACATATCATCGATCCCGCCAAAGTGATGCAGGTGGCTCCCGTGAGTCTAAATCGTCTCCCTCCTGGTAAGACGTTCGTATCAGTAACCGATCGGAAGAGAATCCTACACTGGGGTCATTCGTCTAAACTAGCTGGCCACGCTGGTCAGAGAAAGACCCTCCAGCTCATTACTCGGCATTACTGGTGGCCTACCCTGCACAAGGACGTAATAGACTTTGTTTTTGCCTGTGTCTCCTGTGCCTGCAACAAAGTTCCGAGACACCTGCCTGCCGGCCGTCTTCTTCCGCTTCCTTTACCCCGCTGCCCCTGGCAGCATATAGCCATGGACTTCATAACAGATCTGCCCGTCTCTGCCGGTTGTACGGTCATTTGGGTGGTTGTTGACCGATTTTCCAAGATGGCTCACTTCATTCCCCTGCCAGGGCTTCCGTCTGCACCCGAGTTGGCTAAAGACTTTATCCGCCACATCTTCCGTCTTCATGGTCTGCCTCGTCACATTGTGTCGGATCGTGGGTACAGTTCACCTCACGTTTCTGGAGAGCCACTTGTAAATTGCTAGACGTCACCTTGGATTTCTCCTCCGCTTACCACCCGCAGTCCAATGGACAAGTCGAGCGAATCAATCAGAATCTGACCAGTTATCTCCGGCACTTCGTTAATGCCCACCATTCTGACTGGGTGGATCTTCTGCCTTGGGCCGAATTCTCTTACAACAATCACGAGAGCGAATCTTCCTCCAAATCTCCGTTTTTTGTAGTCTTCGGTCAACACCCTCGGATCCCTGTTCCTGTCTCCATCTCTGTGGACAATCCAGCTGCGGAATCTCTGGTTAACGAATTTTCCTCCATATGGGAGAGTACCCGGTCCGCACTCATTCTGTCATCCGAGCGCATGAAGAAACATGCTGACAAAAAACGTCTGGATCCTCCTCAATTCCGTCCTGGGGATAAGGTCTGGCTTTCGTCCAAGTATGTCCGGCTCAAGATTCCTTCCTACAAGTTAGGCCCTCGGTTCATCGGCCCTTTTGAGATCATCAGTCAGATCAACCCGGTGTCCTATAAATTGAGACTCCCGGCCAATTTGCGGATTCCTAACTCCTTCCATGTATCTCTCCTCAAACCGGTGGTACTTAACTCTTTTGTTAAATCTACAGGTACACCTCCCGCTCCAGTGTCTGCTGAAGACGAATTTGAGGTAGAGAACATTCTGGCCACCAAAAGGGTAGGAAGAAAGACCTATTTTCTGGTGGATTGGAAGGGGTTTGGTCCTGAGGAGAGAACGTGGGAGCCTCGGGAGAACATCCATGCCCCTCTCATCCTAGCTAAATTTCTTTCTGGCCTAAAGAAGGGGGCCTAGAGGGAGGGTACTGTAGCGCCGACGTCCCTGCCCTCTGCCAGGCAGGGACGCTGTTCCCCTGAGACAGCGTCCTCTGCCAGGCAGGGACGTCGCCCCCCTTACCCGCGCTCAGCGTCCTCCTTCCGTCCTGCTGGGGCCGCGCGCTCCTTCCCTGCTTCTGGACTTAGGGCGCGCGCCCGAGCGCTCCCACGCTCTTAAAGGGGCCGCGCGCATCTTTCAAAAAGGTCCCCGGCCAATGCCGGAGGACTCCACCCTATATAAAGTACTTCCTCCTTAATGGAGGTGCCCGAGCAATGTTGTTGTTGCACTGTTTAACTCTGCTTCAGCCCTCAGGGTCCATTACCAGTTACCTGCCTGTTTCCTGCCAGTTTCCTGTCTGCTACCTGCCCGCAAGCCTGCCTGGAGGTTCGGCCGTCACATGCGGTGACCATCGGCAATTCCAGAGACTCTCGCCTGCTCACTTGGGGGCGCTCATCTGCCATCTGCCTGCAAGCCTACCTGGAGGTTCGGCCATCACCTGCGGTGTCCATCGGCTATTCAGAGACTCTCGCCTGCTCACTTGGGGCGCTCATCTGCCATCTGCCTGCAAGCCTACCTGGAGGTCGGCCATCACCTGCGGTGTCCATCGGCTATTCCAGAGACTCTCGCCTGCTCACTTGGGGGCGCTCATCTGTCATCTGCCTGCTAGCCTACCGGGAGGCTCCACCATCTCAGGTCGTATATACCTGTCCATTCAGAGACTGCCCCGGCCCCTTGCCTGCCTGTTTATCCAGAGACTGCCCCAGTCACTTGCCGTGACTACCTGCCTGTCTACCCAGAGACTGCCCCGGTCACTTGCCGTGATTACCTGCCTGTCTACCCAGAGACTGCCCGTCACTTGCCGTGACCTCCCACCTGTCTGTCCAGAGACTGCCCCCGTCACTTGCAGTGACTTCCTATCCGTCTCCCCGGGCGCCACCCGCTCCTTTACAAGGAAAGCCTCCTTGTATAATAAAGCTCAGAGGTTCCGCCTCCCAGACCCGTTACAGCAAGATTGTGCAGATGGTGGATAAAGAACCTCGACTAACATCCAAACAAGTTCAAGCTGCCTTGCAGGGTACAACAGTGTCAACCCGTACTATCCGTCGGCGTCTGAATGAAAAGGGACTGTATGGTAGGATACCCAGGAAGACCCCACTTCTTACCCCGAGACATAAAAAGCCAGGCTGGAGTTTGCCAAAACTTACTTGAGAAAGCCTAAAACGGTTTGGAAGAATGTTCTTTGGTCAGATGAGACAAAAGTCGAGCTTTTTGGGAAAAACCACCAACATAGAGTGTACAGGAAAAAAAAGAGGCAAAGAAAAGAACACAGTCCCTACAGTCAAACATGGCAGAGGTTCCCTGATGTTTTGGGGTTGCTTTGCTGCCTCTGGCACTGGACTGCTTGACCGTGTGCATGGCATTATGAAGTCTGAAGACTACCAACAAATTTTGCAGCATAATGTAGAGCCCAGTGTGAGAAAGCTGGGTCTCCCTCAGAGGTCATGGGTCTTCCAGCAGGACAATGACCCAAAACACACTTCCAAAAGCACTATAAAATGGTTTGAGAGAAAGCACTGGATACTTCTAAGGTGGCCAGCAATGAGTCCAGACCTGAATCCCATAGAACACCTGTGGAGAGATCTCAAAATGGCAGTTTGGAGAAGGCACCCTTCAAATATCAGGGACCTGGAGCAGTTTGCCAAAGAAGAATGGTCTACAATTCCAGCAGAGCATTGTAAGAAACTCATTGATGGTTACCGGAAGCGGTTGTTCGCAGTTATTTTGGCTAAAGGTTGTACAACCAAGTATTAGGCTGAGGGTGCCAATACTTTTGTCTGGCCCATTTTTGGAGTTTTGTGTGAAATGATCAAGGATTTGATTTTTTCTTCATTCTCTTTTGTGTATTTTCCTTGCAAGTATCACGGTGAGGATTGCAAGAGAACTCACCAGTGCAATCTCCCGGAAGACGAGTGCAGAAGAAAGCTTCAGGCTCCTAGGAACGCAGGGTGAGCAAGGCAGGAGAGAGATGGTTTCAGGGCCTGAATCACCTGACAGTTGAGGGGCGTGGCTTCAGCTCCAGGTAGCTAGAAGCTGAGGGAAAACTCCTAGAAAGGTAACTACGGGACAAAGTTACCCAGGGGCACAGACAGAGACGTAAATCTGAACAAGCCAAGGTCAAAGCACGAGAAGACAGTATAATACCAAGGATGAGACAGAACGGATAGTCGGGGACAGGCAGAGGTCAAAACCAAACAGACAGCGAAGGTACAGAAACAGAATCCAACAAGCAGTATCCAGAGAACAGACCGAGTCAAAACCAAAGTATCAGGCAAACCAGAACACAGCACAAACACACTCAGGGGTCAACACACTCTGCCAAGGGCGAAAGTATAACTGCGGGATTGGAGCTTCCTAGGGCTATAAGAAGCTCTCCCCGAACCAAGGAGAGGCCACAATAATAAGCCCCAGGTGTGCAGGTAAGAGCTTGCACTGGGATCAAAACCTTAACCCCTAGCGTGCAGGTCAACCCTGCACTGGGATCATGACAGCAAGCAAATTAAATGAAGATAAAAATAGCAAATAATTTGTGATTGCAATAATTTTCAGGAAGACACTGAGTATTATCTGACAGAATTGCAGGGGTGCCAATATTTTTGGCCACCACTGTATGTTGGTATCCACCATGTTTGATCCTCCTTTCCCTCGATATTTGCATTGGGAGAGATCCGGCACACTCCTATACATATTAAATATTCATCATGTAGGAGACGGCTCGCAGCTCTTACATCCTTATCAGTGTGGACTATGCATATACTTGGCTCTCCAACAGAAGACCTACTCGACAGGAACGAGACAAAATCCGCCCTTTTCTCACCATGGAAACAACAAAAACCCTCACTGTAGCATTGATCCACTCCCGCCTGGACTACTGCAGTGCTCTATTACTTGGCCTCCCCATTACTCGACTATCCCCTCTCCAGTCCATCCTTAATGCAGCAGCCAGGGTTATCCATCTGGCTAATCGGTACTCGGACGCGTCCGCTCTTCGCCAGTCCTTACACTGGCTGCCCATTCATTATAGGATCCAATTCAAAGTACTTGTTCTCACCCACAAAGCTCTCCACACTGCAGCACCCCCCTACATCTCCTCCCTCATTTCTATCTATCGGCCTAACCGACTGCTGCGCTCTGCAAACGACTTTCGACTAACCTCTGCACTAATCCGTACCTCCCACTCCCGACTCCAAGACTTCTCCCGCGCTGCGCCAATCCTCTGGAATGCTCTACCCCAAGAAATTAGGACTATCCACAATTTGCATGGTTTCAGGCGCTCCCTCAAAACACATCTGTTCAGAGCGGCCTATCACATTCACTAATCAAAGTCATTCTATGTGTAAGTGTGTGTGTAGCCCATTCACTATCTCCATCCATCCCTACTCCCTAAGATGGCTGGACCATCATTGTAAATGCACCATTGTATATACACACCTGTATTTTGTATCTCCCCCACCTCATTGTAGATTGTAAGCTTTCACCAGCAGGGCCGTCTTATTTTGCTTTAATTACTGTATTGTTAACGTTGTTACTTATGACTTGTGTTTTGAAACTGTTAAACTGTAAAACGCTGCGGAATATGATGGCGCTATATAAATAAAGATTATTATTATTATTATTACTGCTGACTTTCAATATGGAGACACTTGTTGCTGGAATGCTGAATTACTGTAGTAACTTTCCACAAGCAATATGGACTCGCCCGCTGTAAGCTGACCCCAGACCTTCTCTACACTCAAATTTTCAATCGCTTCATTGACAGGCCCACGTTTTAGGCCATTTCTCTCTCTCTGAGACTCAGTCACACCAGAAGGATTTCCACACCACGCTCACCGTACACTAGGTTCTTGTTCTCACAGTTCCCACTTGCACAACTGGATGGTTTCCCTCCTGGTTACTACCGCTGTATTTCAGATCCTCATCTTCACAGTACACATTCACACAACTGGATGGTTCTCCTTCTGGTCTCTGGCACTGTATTTCAGGCTCTCGTCTTGACAGTTGGTACCCGCTCAACTGGATGGTACCCCTCCTGATCACTAGAAATGTATTTCAAGCCCTTGTCTTCACAATATCCACTCGCACGACTGGACAGTTCATATCCTGATCATTAGCACTGTACTTCAGACCCTCGTCTTCACGCACAGCACAATCGGATGGTTAATCTCCTGGTCACTACTAGCACTGTATTTTAGGCCCTCGTCTTTACAGTGCTTACTCGCACAACTAGAAGGTGTACCTCCTGGTCGCTAACACTGTATTTCAGGCTCTCATCTTCACAGTGGTCACTTGCACAACTGTATGGTTCTCCTTCTGGTCACTAGCACTATAACTGTATTTTAGGCCCTTATCTTCACAGCGCCCAATCGCAAAACTCTATGGTTCCCGTCCTGGTCACTAGTGCTGTACTTCAGGTTCTCATCTTCACAGTGGCCACTTGCACAAGTGGATGGTTTCTCTTCTCGTCTTTTTTTATTGCTTCCACGTGTCTTTGTCCCTTTGGTTATTTCAGATGAAGATTATTTCACCCTCTCTGGTCACCAGTTGCGCTCATCTTTGGAAGCCACTACAGGTAGAAAGCATAGATACACTGCCATGGTCAATCTACTTGGACCTAACTTGATGGGCTATTGAATCCAATGTCTAGGACACTTGTGGAATTATCTCAAACTGTCGGCTACAACAGTTCTACTCTCTTTTCTTTGTAACAGATGATTCACTGCCCCTTAGCACCATTCCACAGATTGACCCCATACTGGTGGGAAACTCTAATTAAATAGCCCTCATGGTTTTGCGTGCACATCAATCATAGCGACACCTTTGCAAAATTTACACCTCATCAGTGGAACAAAAACTGTATTTAATTAACCCCACACTTGCTGAGCTCTCAGTGAGCATCAGGTACTGACAGCATTAAAAGAGATGTATATTATTGTTAGAGTTGCGGTGAATCGGTTTGAAAGACCCAGTAAAATTGGCCCAATCTGGAGTCTGTGGCTGCTGTATGGGAGCTCTGAGAACCATCTCTTACTTCATGGCATCCACGACTCCTTTTTTAATTAGCCGGCCCGACGAGATGTCATCATTAATAATTCCCATCGTCCTTTAGTGACATCGGCATGTCACTCCAATTTATATGCTACACATGATCAATTATGGAAAGTAGCATAAGAGAAATGAAGTGAAAGAAAACGTGTAGTAAATTAAAAATAATTTTTATTTAATAATTTAAAAAAATATATATGTGTAAAGAGGTAAAAAGACAGGACTAAATGGACCTCCAAATAAAGGGGAGGGGGGGTGGGGAGTTAAAAAACCAGCTAAGTAAAAATTCATGAATTCATAGGTGGATATAGTAACCAATAAATAAGGTGCACAATTATATTGGAATTCACAAGGAAAAATAAATAAATACAGTGACCAATAAATAAGCTGCTTCTATTCACCATTGCTGCTTCTATACGGCCTATAGCTACACCATGGCAGAATTTTCCCTTTTTCTGGGAGTCACCTGGAATTTCTGAGAGGTGAGAAATATGAGCGACTGCTTTATATAACGGCAGCTCGGAGGTCAGATGCTGGACCTAGAACAGCCCTAAGCTTGTGAGATCATCAGACAAAATGAGTCAGAAAGTGATATGTCTGAAGGTGCCATCAGTGGAGGTCTAGGTCTGTCATTATGTACATTCATATTTTCCGCTGTGGATTTGGCTGCAAATCTGCATCAAAATCTCCACGTGTTGCCCACAAGTTTGTCATGGATATTGTTGCGGATTTGCAACATATTTTTTGGCAGCATGTAAATAAGAGCTAAGAAAAAACCTTGTACTTGCCACAAAAACAAGGAGAAGGGGCACTGAATACCATGATACTGTGTGGAGGAGTCACCATGGGGCATCAGTCTGTGTGGGGGTATCATGGTATGAGGAGCACTGTGGGGCATCATACTGTGTTGAAGGGTCATAGTGGGAGAATCATAATTGTGTTGGGAGTCAGCATGGTGGGGAGGGGCACTGTAGGGCATGATAATGTGTGTGGGGGACTGTGGGGTGACCATACTGTGTGAGGGAGCACTCTGGGGACATTGTACAATATGTAGAGGAACTCTTTGGTGGCATCATACTGTGTAGAGGAACCCTTTGGTGGCATCATACTGTGTAGAGGAACTCTTTGGTGGCATCATACTGTGTAGAGGATCTCTTTGGTGGCATCATACTGTGTAGAGGAACTCTTTGGTGGCATCATACTGTGTAGAGGAACTCTTTGGTGGCATCATACTGTGTAGAGGAACTCTTTGGTGGCATCATACTGTGTAGAGGATCTCTTTGGTGGCATCATACTGTGTAGAGGAACTCTTTGGTGGCATCATACTGTGTAGAGGAACTCTTTGGTGGCATCATACTGTGTAGAGGATCTCTTTGGTGGCATCATACTGTGTAGAGGAACTCTTTGGTGGCATCATACTGTGTAGAGGAACTCTTTGGTGGCATCATACTGTGTGGAGGGCCACCGTGGTGATATACTGTGTGCGGGGCACTACAGGGGCATCATATTGTGTGTGGGGCATCATTCTGTTAGGGGCACTGTTGCATATTACAGTATATTATTTGTATATTACATCATACAGTGTGTGGAGAAGCACTGTGTGGGACACTGGGGGCTGTGTTTGAGGTGCACTGTGGGGGCATCATACTTTGTGTGTGTGTGTAATGGGGCACTGTGGGGTTATCATCATCTGTGAAGGGGTATCTTTGGGACATCATACTGTGTGGAGAGGCATCATACTGAATGGGTGCAATAAAAGGGGTATTAAGTGTTGCACACAGTTTCAGGGCACTATTTCTGTGCGGGTGCACAAGGAGGACTGGCCAAGGTTAGGAGTGTGGCTATGCTGTAAAAATAAAACCTTGCGATGGAGCGTGCGGCAATATGTGCTCCTCTCTCTTGCCCCACAGGGTTGGGCAGTTTGCTTCTTTAGAAGTACAGTGTCTGAACCATGCCTTCAGTTTCACATGAAGGTACATGGACGATTTCCCTATTTTATTCACTATGGATCTGACAAACAGCTCATCATGTCTTGCTCCGTCAGGTGTGTGGCATCGCATGGAGCCGGCGCGGCACCACCTGGAGGCTGCATGGATGATGGCCGCGTACTAGAGCCGCCTGCTACTGCCCTGATCCGGATACTCAGTTCTATACAGAGGCCTGCTGTTGTCTGATCCTGTGGAAATATCCAGTATTTAGGGAGCATTGCTAAGTCTCCATTCCCGCCTGTCATGTCCGGGCAGGTCCCGCTTCATCCTTTAAGTCGTCTTTACTCATTTTCTCTTCGTGTAGATTTAGGAGGCAATTTACCAGATCCTGAATGTGTCTGTGAGGACAGACGCTGTACGCCCAGCCTCAGGCAAAGGAACTTCATGCAACGTGATTGTGCCACTTATCTGACAATGATCCGCCTGTGATGTAAGCCATGGCCTGGCCTATATAGATGTTAACACCACGGTATTAATGAGATAAAATCACAAACTAATGGGGCTAATTCAGGCACAGTGCTAGCAATTACACATTGCTGCCCCCTCCACCGGTAAACAGCAAAAGATGGCAGCCAACTGGAATAAAAGGGATGCTGCTTGATAACTGTGACTGAGGCTAAGTTCACACGTTGCGGAATTGCCGCGGAAATTTCCGCGGCAATCCCGCACTTCTCTGCCGCGGGAAATACGCATTTTTTTTTGTATGCGTATTCCCGCCAGAAACTAGCGTTTTGCAAGCGTAGTTAGCTTGCAGAATGCTAGCGTTTTCCTAGCAATCTGTAGCACCGCTTGGAAAACTGATTGACAGGTTAGTCACACGAGTCACACATAGTGTTTGACACGTGTGACCAACTTTTTACTATTGATGCCGCCTATGCCGCATCAATAGTAAAAAGATCTAATGTAAAAATAATAATAAAAAAAATAAATAATGATATTCTCACCTTACGGCGGCCCCCGCAGCTTTCCTGCCTCTCAGCGACGCTCCCGGCAACTCCCGTTCCCAGGCGTCCTTTGCGACAGACCCCAGATGACGTAGCATCACGCTATGAAAAAATAACCGTGTGCACAACCAAGAAGGTGCCAGAGTAGGTTCCCAAACCGTATCTAATAGAAAATGAACTCGGCACTCAACTTTAGTATAGTGAGAATAAAGATTTTTATTCACAGTAGTAACACGAAACGTTTCGGTCCTATATCATGGACCTTCATCAGTCACAGATACTACTGGGAAGGGGGTTGATCTGTGTCGACCCGCCACCACAATTGTGGATTACCAGGGCAATGGGGTACTCAGAGCCGAGCCCATGGAAGTCTATGGGGTTTGTCACAGGTAGCGGTGGCTCGGTCTGTGGCCCTGGCGGTCTGGCGTATGTTGGGGGAATATTTACAGGGGATAGATATATTTACAGTTCGTGACGCCACCTGTAGTCTCTGGTAATTTGTACCAGCGCTGCTGTAGATCTCTGAGGGGATGGTGAGGCAGCTAGATGTCGGGTCCCCTACAGGTGGGACTCTTCCCTCAGGTCGATGGTTATGGTGGGGTTGTGCAGGCATGCAATTAAATAACTCAGTCTCACACCGTCAGCGTCTTTCCATACCTTTTACTTGTAAGATGGTAAGGCAGGTCCCAGGGAGGCTGATCCAATGGAGAATGTGTTTTGAGGTAGCAGCTGGACAAGTTAGGGGCCTCCTTTACGTTCACAATGATGAGTCCAACCAGCATAAAGCGTAGTTCCCTCTATAAACTCCAGCTATTTCAAAGCTGTACTGCCCGGTCAGTTTTGTGGTTGGAGCCTTCCTATGAGAGAGCTGAGTTCCTATTCTTGCTGATCAGGCTCAAGGTTCTCACTCCCCCTGACCCCAGTTACGTACCGACACTCCAAGGGCTGCTTTCTGTTACCTAAGGTCCAGTAAGCCTCTGGTTTTTCTACCACTATGCGTGAAGCTATAGTGATGCTTCGGTCCCCAGTGACCGGTGACAATGTGCAGGATACTTCAATCCTAAAGCACTTCTAAATTCCTTCCACTGTGCCTTTCGCCTTGTCCGCGCTTGTAGCATAAGCACTCCACACTTCCTAAAGTCATATAAATCAATCCTTCCTTACTTCTCTCCAGAGCTTGCTGACAGAATCTCAGTATTCCACTAGGCAGGAGCACGTCTCTGAACCTTCACTGTCCTTGAGACAGGAGACTGAAGTATCTGTAACTAACTCTTCCTTCTCATTAGGTGTCTCAGTCCGTCTTCTAGTGGGGCACAGCTCTGACCAGGCTGAGGTGATCTGGCTCACCTTTACTGGCCTCCACTTTCTGAACTGCTGACAGACTCAGGCTGGACTACTTCCTCCCTCCAGGTCCAGGCTAGACTCCCTGACTGAATCAATCACTGAATGACCCTGACCACTCCCTGACGAGTGACTAAATACCCTAAGGGTGTGTCTAAGTGTGTGTTGGAGTGAATGGTTATAGAGCATTAAACTGCTATCTCTCCACACATCCTCCAGGGTACTGCGTGTGCCTTCACACCAGGGCTACACATTCCCCCATGGCAAAAGACAGCACTCCCGGGCTGTGAAATACAAAGAGACAATTTTTGTTTATGCATTAAACATTAACATTAACTCGTCCCATCCGGGAGGTAAGGATTTCTTGAACGTTGCAAACAAAACATTAAATATAGAAAAATACAAATATTAAATAGACATGTTCATACAATAAACGGCAATATTCTTGTGAAGGACCCGCACCAAACCTTCAACGTGGGTCCTGGGTGGGCTGCAGGACATATGAATGCAGACCTCACTCAGTGCCACACCACACGGGTTTTATTATTCAGAGGTAGTTGTGGTGGTTTTATGTAAAACCAATATTGTGCACCGAAGCGCAACTATTTACAGGATAAGTTCTGGGCTGGCACAGTCCTCAGCCTCTCAGTCCATGTCATAATAAAAGAGCACATATATATCTTTCTCACTTTAATATCTACATTATATATCTATATATATACTTATTTTAACTTTAAATTCACCTTATATCAAATTCTGTATGCAAGAATCTGCAATTAACTTTTTCAAATCTTCATTCTAGTACCCAGCCGGGCATTCTACTCATTTTACATAAAACATAGATACATTTGGTAATAAAGTGCAAAACTGGCAAAAATTCTCAAACTTTCTACAACGTTACATATGGTAGACCCCTGTCTGGATCTTACCGGTTTTTACTGTTTAATTACTTCAACTACATTTTCCACCCCGGGGGCTGGAACAATGCGATGGTCCCTAGATCCCATGACTAACAAGTCGTGACCTGCTATCAGAGTCTGGGTCGCCACAGTTCTCGTACGAACCTCTAGGGGCGCAACGGGTGCTTTCGCTTTATGAGACGCTGTTTGCGTTACTGTAATGGCCACTTGCTCTCGTGATGCAGAAATAGTCGCCGTGCGCGTCGTCGTGTAAACTGCTGATTGAGATGTGGTCTGGGTCGCAGGTTGCGATGCAGCAGGACAAGATAATGAAGAGTATGCAGATGTTGCTTCCATTTGTGAGGAGCCTGCAGGGGGCGATGCTGGGGCACGGCCTGGTGCTGTTTGAGCTGGAGACGGGGACGCTGCGGTAGTGGTGACGTTACCTGCGTCGGGGACGGGGTCACGGACGATTGTGACATTAAGGGCATACCATCCCTTCATACCCCAGTGTCGTGTATAGGTGACAATGTCTCCATTAATTAGGTCCCTCCCGGGATGGCCTTGCGGTAGGTGGGATTCTACATCGCGTCTGCTGACAAAGACCCCTGGGTAGAGGCCCGGTTCTCTGATGAAGCCCCAGCCCTTCCGGAGCTGGAACTCTGTCACACACCCCTGCCGCCGCGGTTCCCTCAGAGTACCTTTTTCTCTACGGACACTTTCCTTGTCCGCGATCAGCTCTGCATGCTGCCGCTGTCGGTTGCGCTGAGCCTCCTGTTCTTCCTCCTGCCGGCGTTGCTGTTTCTCTTCGCGACGCTGCCACTCACGTTCCCACTGGGCGGTGTAGGCGACGTCATCCAGGCGCGCCATCTCATCCCAGTCAACGTCTGGTAATGACGGACAGGACCCCTCCGGTGTCCCTATCGGGGATCGATCATCTGCTGCGGCCTCCTGGCCGGGCGGGCGTTCCGGAACTGGCGGTACCTCCTCAACCTCCTTCGCCTCCACCGCTTCACCGGTGGAATCAGGGTCGGTACTTTCGGGGGCAGCCTCCGGTTGCTCCTTAGCCTTGGGCAGCAGAAATTTTGGAAGTTCCAGACGTGAGGGGTCATCGAAGGGAGAGATCACCGGTCCCACAGCCGCCGCTGCATCAGGGTACGCCGGCGTCTCTCGATCTCCTCCATGCCAGGTTGTGGCAAAATCATCTTTTTCAGTCTGGCATTCTCTTCTTTAATTTCCAGCAATGCTTGCTGCAGGTGCAGGACCACCGATGGTTCCGGTTCCAGTGGCAGCTTGGCTGGGGAGCGGGGCCTGCCTTCCACCGCTTCCCTGCTCGGCTGCACACGTCCTGCTTCCATGATGTTCCAGAACCGTCTCTCTTCTTCTTTTCGAAACGTCCGGTCTCTTCCGTGGAGGCGGGGTTTGCGTCTCCTCCTCTTCGCAGGGAAGGTGAAGAGGAGGCGGACCTCCTTTGCTGTAGGGCAGGATCGCATGTTGTAATAGCACTTTGAGAGGGCAGGCATTCTCTTCGCGCCACAGGGGGGCACACGCCCACGAATCCACGCCCACCTTCTTCTCCAGCGCCTGAGGGCGCGAATTTGGCGGCAAAATGGCGGATTTTAGCGCCAAAAATAGCAAACAGTCCTTTTTCACAAAAACACCTCCACAGGCACACAGGGCTCGCAATTTTGCGAGTTTCGCATCCTGTTCGTGACGCCAAAGTTTTGTGTCGACCCGCCACCACAATTGTGGATTACCAGGGCAATGGGGTACTCAGAGCCGAGCCCATGGAAGTCTATGGGGTTTGTCACAGGTAGCGGTGGCTCGGTCTGTGGCCCTGGCGGTCTGGCGTATGTTGGGGGAATATTTACAGGGGATAGATATATTTACAGTTCGTGACGCCACCTGTAGTCTCTGGTAATTTGTACCAGCGCTGCTGTAGATCTCTGAGGGGATGGTGAGGCAGCTAGATGTCGGGTCCCCTACAGGTGGGACTCTTCCCTCAGGTCGATGGTTATGGTGGGGTTGTGCAGGCATGCAATTAAATAACTCAGTCTCACACCGTCAGCGTCTTTCCATACCTTTTACTTGTAAGATGGTAAGGCAGGTCCCAGGGAGGCTGATCCAATGGAGAATGTGTTTTGAGGTAGCAGCTGGACAAGTTGGGGCCTCCTTTACGTTCACAATGATGAGTCCAACCAGCATAAAGCGTAGTTCCCTCTATAAACTCCAGCTATTTCAAAGCTGTACTGCCCGGTCAGTTTTGTGGTTGGAGCCTTCCTATGAGAGAGCTGAGTTCCTATTCTTGCTGATCAGGCTCAAGGTTCTCACTCCCCCTGACCCCAGTTACGTACCGACACTCCAAGGGCTGCTTTCTGTTACCTAAGGTCCAGTAAGCCTCTGGTTTTTCTACCACTATGCGTGAAGCTATAGTGATGCTTCGGTCCCAGTGACCGGTGACAATGTGCAGGATACTTCAATCCTAAAGCACTTCTAAATTCCTTCCACTGTGCCTTTCGCCTTGTCCGCGCTTGTAGCATAAGCACTCCACACTTCCTAAAGTCATATAAATCAATCCTTCCTTACTTCTCTCCAGAGCTTGCTGACAGAATCTCAGTATTCCACTAGGCAGGAGCATGTCTCTGAACCTTCACTGTCCTTGAGACAGGAGACTGAAGTATCTGTAACTAACTCTTCCTTCTCATTAGGTGTCTCAGTCCGTCTTCTAGTGGGGCACAGCTCTGACCAGGCTGAGGTGATCTGGCTCACCTTTACTGGCCTCCACTTTCTGAACTGCTGACAGACTCAGGCTGGACTACTTCCTCCCTCCAGGTCCAGGCTAGACTCCCTGACTGAATCAATCACTGAATGACCCTGACCACTCCCTGACGAGTGACTAAATACCCTAAGGGTGTGTCTAAGTGTGTGTTGGAGTGAATGGTTATAGAGCATTAAACTGCTATCTCTCCACACATCCTCCAGGGTACTGCGTGTGCCTTCACACCAGGGCTACACAGATCCACATAGGGAAGAAAGAAAGGGCTGGATATAGCCTGTGTTGGTGGGGTGAGATGAGGAAGAGGACAATGCCTCTATTGCACTAGTAACTGTTGTGAAGGAGTCCGGTAGTGAGGATAGGTCTCTGCATTGGACGCGGTGTCCACCGCTAGTCTGAGTGCCCTCAGAGGCATGTGGATCAACCCCCTTCCCAGTAGTATCTGTGACTGATGAAGGTCCATGATATAGGACCGAAACGTTTCGTGTTACTACTGTGAATAAAAATCTTTATTCTCACTATACTACAGTTGAGTGCCGAGTTCATTTTCTAGTAGCATCACGCTAGACCGCTACGTCATCTGGGTGATTCTCGCAAAGGACTCCTGGGAACGAGAGCGTCGCTGAGAGGCGGGAAGGCTGCGGGGGCCGCCGGAAGGTGAGAATATAATTTTTTATTTTAATTATTGTTTTACCAGGGATATGGTACCCAGGGCCTATTTTTTTCGCGAAGGATGCTTAATGCTTGCGTTTTGTTCGCGGTTTTTGCGGAAAAAAACGCGAAAAAAAAACGCAAATATTCCTGCACGTGTGAACTTAGCCTTATGGTCCCTCTCAGGCTAAGTTCACACGTTCAGGAATATTTGCTTTTTTTCGCGATTTTCCGCGGTAAAACACGAACAAAACGCAAGCTTTAAGCATCTATTACATGTTAATGGATTCCGCATGTTTTGGCCAAATGTTGCGTTTTTTTTCCACGAAAAAAACGCTTTGCGGAAAAATAGCAACATGTTCATTAATTTTGCGTAAATCAGCGGAATCGCGCCATAGGAATGAACTGAACCGCTTACTTTCCGCATGTGGCTATGCGGAATGTAAGAGGTTCATGTGCGATGGTACCAGGGTCCGGAGGGAGACTCTTCCCAGCCCTGGGCACCATATCCCTGGTAAAACAATAATTAAAATAAAAAATAATGATATTCTCACCTTCCGGCGGCCCCCGCAGCCTTCCCGCCTCTCAGCGACGCTCTCGTTCCCCAGGAGTCCTTTGCGAGAATCACCCAGATGACGTAGCGGTCTAGCGTGATGCTACTAGAAAATGAACTCGGCACTCAACTGTAGTATAGTGAGAATAAAGATTTTTATTCACAGTAGTAACACGAAACGTTTCGGTCCTATATCATGGACCTTCATCAGTCACAGATACTACTGGGAAGGGGGTTGATCCACATGCCTCTGAGGGCACTCAGACTAGCGGTGGACACCGCGTCCAATGCAGAGACCTATCCTCACTACCGGACTCCTTCACAACAGGTTACTAGTGCAATAGAGGCATTGTCCTCTTCCTCATCTCACCCCACCAACACAGGCTATATCCAGCCCTTTCTTTCTTCCCTATGTGGATCAACCCCCTTCCCAGTAGTATCTGTGACTGATGAAGGTCCATGATATAGGACCGAAACGTTTCGTGTTACTACTGTGAATAAAAATCTTTATTCTCACTATACTAAAGTTGAGTGCCGAGTTCATTTTCTATTAGATACGGTTTGGGAACCTACTCTGGCACCTTCTTGGTTGTGCACACGGTTATTTTTTCATAGCGTGATGCTACGTCATCTGGGGTCTGTCGCAAAGGACGCCTGGGAACGGGAGTTGCCGGGAGCGTCGCTGAGAGGCGGGAAAGCTGCGGGGGCCGCCGGAAGGTGAGAATATCATTATTTATTTTTTTTATTATTATTTTTACATTAGATCTTTTTACTATTGATGCGGCATAGGCGGCATCAATAGTAAAAAGTTGGTCACACTTGTCAAACACTATGTGTGACTAACCTGTCAATCAGTTTTCCAAGCGATGCTACAGATCGCTAGGAAAACGCTAGCATTGTACAAGCTAATTACGCTTGCAAAACGCTAGTTTCAGGCGGGAATACGCATACAAAAAAAATGCGTATTTCCCGCGGCAGAGAAGTGCGGGATTGCCGCGGAAATTTCCGCGGCAATTCCGCAACGTGTGAACTTAGCCTAAGAGTTAAAATGTACACAGGCACAGCTTTGTGTCTCCGGCCACCGCAGGACATGATAACAGCTGCTTGTTGGGGTTGTCGGGCTCCATCCAGTCTGATATATATACTCACGATACTCTTGTGATTTCCCCTTTCGACCATCAAGCTGCATTGATAAACAACCGTACTCATTTGGAGTACAGATGATGGCAGTGAAAAGGACGTTCAGCACCTGTGTCTCAGTAACACTCTGGGGATAAGCTGATGTGCTGTAGGAGATTGTTCCATTAGCAGAACACTCAGAGGAGGACATAGGTGCTGACCGATCACTGCCATCTGTCCTCCAAATGACTACCTTCTTCAATCAATGCAGCAAAAGGCATGGAAACAGATTGGGGAAAAGCTGGGGTTCAGAAGCCACTTACATGAAAGAAAAAATCCCTAATAAAGTGACTTACACAGTGTCAACTTTCCATGCTGAGCAAAATGTAAAAAATAAAAGTTTAGTTACTCTTACTCGGCCAGAATAAAAAAGGATTGGTGATTCAAATTACCTGCTCCTTATGTCCCCTAACCTAGTCAGCCAGAAGGCCCCCATACACATTAGATGGTTGGCCCATGTTTAGCTAATGTACATGGGGACCTAATATAAGCACGGACTGCACGTGGCTCCTCCAGTTTTGTGCTTATTTTCTCCTTCCTCCTCCTAAGTTATTTCATTGTTCCATAAGAACCAATGTCACTGTGCAACGCTCTGTGCTGTCACACTGCTCCAACATCAGCTTTGAGCTCTTCATGGGCCGGCTATAATTTAGGAATCCTCCTCCAATTGGCAGCAGTCAGAAGGTGACCCTGGCAGGATGTAGTGGGGCCACTATGCACAGCATCTGCCAGCTGTTATGTACTAAAAGGGTTAATCAAGCGTACAACACTAGTAGAGTGAATCATATGTAGTGAGGACACATTAATGTCATAATAACAATATCCATAGGGCTATTATAACCCAAATTTTGATGATCACTATGATGGTTGCCAATGTCACCCAATATCCATTATCTAGGAAAGAAAGTAGACTACAAAAGATGACAGATGGTATAAATACACCACAGAAGCCCCTCAACTCCAAAGTGCTTCAGTTACACTTTTAACTGTGGCCGCGTCTAGGAAAGTTAGAAAATGTTCCCATTGGGCAGCCGGATGGTTTCTGGTTCAGAACCCATATAGACTACATGGAGTGATTCGACTATTAAGAATGAATGGAGAGGAGGTCCACATGCTCAACCGCCGCTTCAATCAGGTAAGGCTCTTCAGAGTTTGTTCTTGGGATCGGTGAGGGTCGCAACAGTCAGACCGCTTAGCAATTAATAAGTTATGTCCTATCCTATAAATAGGGTATAACTTAATTGACTCCGTGCAAACCCTCTAAAGGGGTTGTCCAGGACTAGATTATATTTTTTACTGAGCCAAAAAACTAATAGGCAGGAAGTTGCTTATTACCTATTCTATCCGGCGCCGGCTTAGAGTGGTCACTGACCACTCAGCTGCCACATGTCAACTGAGCAGATCTTTCTCATCTGGGCTGCTCTGTCTACAGGACGTGACTGTCAGCATCATGCTGATTGACAGCTGGCTCCCCGCAGTTAGGCAACGGGAGCAAGCTGTCAATCAGCATGACATCAGCAGTCATGCAGTGTCAAAAGAACAGCGCAAAAGAAACTGCTGTTAAAATGACATCAACCGAAGCTACAAAATCGCCAGCAGGAGCAGTCTGTGACCACCTTGTGCCAGCAGAAATTGGTGCCAGGCACAACAGGGGAGCAGGTAGTAGTTACTGTACGTTCGTGTTATATGAAAAAAATAATATAGTCCTGGATAGAATTTTTTTAATACTACCTGCCTAAAATTTGACTGCTATTGGGTTGATAAAAAGCGTAATGTGCTCTTTGTCAGTCTATGCACCTTTCGCGTCACTTTTTTGGACTTGGCCCATGGAAACTTATGGGTACGTCAGAGTATTAATTTTGTTTGCTATCCGTCTGACGTTGCCAATAAACATTGTGCGCTGGAGGCCTACAAGTGAAAGGGTTAACCCGAGGGAGTGATATCTTGTGTATAATACGCCAAGGACTGAATATAAACTCGAGCAGATGATGATCCACGTTGGAGGGTTGGCGGTTTCTGTTAGGTCTCGTTTCCATCAACGCTTGACATAAACCGATGTCTCAGCCGGTGAGTGTGACCTGGCTGGAAAATAACACTGCGGAGGGGGGAATCTCTGGTACCAGCTCCATTACTCATTGGCCTGGGGGGTACAGGAGAACACACAGGGCCCCGATGAGATAATGTTTGTTGTGAGGATCTGTCATCTGGAATGACTCACTTCTCTTCTATTTCACTTTACTGAAGAATCTGCTTACAAAGAAGTCCAAGACTGGTAAGCTGGCATCCAAAGGACACACAAGGCCAAGGTCCCTGAGATACAGAGTCGTAAAAGTACTCAGTGCTGAGTACCCAACGGAAGAATGAGGGATTATTCGTTTTGTGATCAAGAGTTAAATAGTTATTCCCATCTGACCGGCTAAGTTCACACAAGAGTCTAAAACAATTGCTCAATTGTCATCTAGAAAAAGAAAAAAAATGGAAGATTTGTTTTCCAAAGACCATCTACATTTTTTTTACATCCATATGGCATCCGTTCCTATACATCAGCAGTGAATGAAATTTACAAGACCAAAAACTGTTCCCACTGTTAAAGAACTGCAATGTATATGCCAAAATTGGATGTTGATCCATATGGGATGATTTTGCTTTTTTGCGCACCAACAGACTTGAATAGTCGAGTCTCCAAAGTACTAAAACCGAAAATATGATTGTGTGAACATAGCCATAAAGTGATCGCTTGTCTGTAGGATAAAGCATCATTTTCTGATCCAGCTTCTGAAACTCTCATAATCCTAAGAAATAAAGGAGTGGTCACTCGCCATAAATATGTATTTTTAAACCTGGTGTAAATGCACCTGTTCTCCTGAATGTTTTTCTTTTCTTCTGGCGCCTCTCTGTACATGAGATATGGTCCCTCTTTCCCTATGTTTTAATCTAGTCTTGTTAGCCAACTGGGCGTGGTCTTCAAGCATTGATGACCATGCCCACTTATCGTAAAAAACTAGATTTATATATAGAGAAAAGGGCAACATATCTCAGGAATGGAGGGGTGCAGGAAGAAAATAAAAATACCAGATTCAGGAGAATGGTGGTACTTACACCACATAAAAACAATTACAGTGGGTTTGGAAAGTATTCAGACCCCTTTAAATTTTTCACTCTTTGTTTCATTGCAGCCATTTGGTAAATGCAAAAAAGTTCTTTTTTCTCATTAACGTACACTCTGCACCCCATCTTTATTGAAAAAAACTGAAATGTAGAAATTTTTGCAAATTTATTAAAAAAGAAAAACTGAAATATCACATGGTCATAAGTATTCAGACCTTTGCTCAGTATTGAGTAGAAGCACCCTTTTGAGCTAGTACAGTCATGAGTCTTCTTGGGAATGATGCAACAAGTTTTTCACCCTGGATTTGGGGATCCTCTGCCATTCTTCCTTGCAGATCCTCTCCAGTTCCGTCAGGTTGGATGATGAACGTTGGTGAACAGCCATTTTCAGGTCTCTCCAGAGATGCTCAATTGGGTTTAGGTCAGGGCTCTGGCTGGGCCAGTCAAGAATGGTCACAGAGTTGTTCTGAAGCCACTACTTTGTTTTAGCTGTGTGCTTGGGGTCACTATCTTGTTGGAAGGTGAACCTTCGCCCAAGTCTGAGGTCCAGAGCACTCTAGAAGAGGTTTTCATCCAAGATTATCTCTGTACTTGGCCGCATTCACGTTTCCTTCAGTTACAACCAGTTGTCCTTTCCCTGCAGCTGAAAAAACCCCCATAGCATGATGCTGCCACCACCATGTTTCACTGCTGGGACTGCATTACGCAGGTGATGAGCAGTGTCTGGTTTTCTCCACACATAACGCTTAAAATTAACATCAAAAAGTTAAATCTTCATCTCATCAGACCAAATAATCTTATTTCTCATAGTCTGGGAGTCCTTCATGTGTTTTTTTTTTTAGCAAACTCTATGTGGGCTGTCATATGTCTTGCACTGAGGAGAGGCTTCCGTCAGGCCACTCTGCCATAAAGGCCCAACTGGTGGAGGGCTGCAGTGATAGTTGACATTGTGGAACTTTCTCCCATTTCCCTACTGCATTTGTGGCGCTCAGCCACAGTGATCTTGGGGTTCTTCTTTACCTCTCACCATGGCTCTCCTCCCACGAATGCTCAGATTTGGCTGGACAGCCAGATCTAGGAAGACTTCTGGTGGTCCCAAACTTCTTCAATTTAAAGATTATGGAGGCCACTGTGCTCTTAGAAACCTTGAGTACTGCAGAAATTCTTTTGTAACCTTGGCCAGATGTGTGCTTTGCCACAATTCTGTCTCTGAGCTCCTTGGACAGTTCCTTTGACCTCATGATTCTCATTTGGTCTGACATGCACTGTGAGCTGTGAGGTCTTATATAGACAGGTGTGTGCCTTTACAAATCAAGTCCTATCAGTCTAATTAAACACAGCTCGACTTCAATGAAGGAAAACCATCTCAAGGAAGATCGCAAGGAAATGGACAGGATGTGACGTAAATATGAGTGTCTGAGCAAAGGGTCTGAATACTTATGACCATGTGAAATTTCAGTTTTTCTTTTTTAATAAATTTGCAAAAATTTCTACATTTCTGGTTTTTATCAGTCAAGATGGGGTGCAGAGTGTACATTAATGAGAAAAAATGAACTTTTTTGCATTTACCAAATGGCTGCAATGAAACAAAGAGTGAGAAATTTAAAGGGGTCTGAATACTTTCCGAACCCACTGTACATATGTATGTTATTTTTTAAGGGGTCATTGCGCTGGGAATACTGCAGTGAATGGTAAAGCTTTAGGGCCTTCTTCCCCTTCAAGTCTGGTAGAGGTAGATATCAGACCCCCTAAGTGAAGGCATATCCTAGCAATATGTCCTCAAGGTGGAATAACCCATCTAAACCATTATTAGGAGCAAAGAAAAATTAAAAACAGCCTCATTGGGGTCATACAGAATACTGGTCACTGGGGTTATAGAAAGCACTGGCATAATATTGGGCCATTGAGAATATATTGAGGAATTGCAGAATATCGGGCCATTGGGAATATATTGAGGAATTGCAGAATATCGGGTCATTGGGAATATATTGAGGAATTGCGGAATATCGAGCCATTGGGACTATATTGAGGAATTGCAGAATATTGGGCCATTGGGAATATATTGAGGAATTGCAGAATATCGGGCCATTGGAAATATATTGAGGAATTGCAGAATATCGGGTCATTGGGAATATCTTGAGGAATTGCAGAATATCGGGTCATTGGGAATATATTGAGGAATTGCAGAATATCGGGCCATTGGGAATATATTGAGGAATTGCAGAATATCGGGTCATTGGGAATATATTGAGGAATTGCGGAATATCGGGCCATTGGGAATATATTGAGGAATTGCGGAATATCGGGTCATTGGGAATATATTGAGGAATTGCAGAATATCGGGCCATTGGGAATATATTGAGGAATTGCAGAATATCGGGCCATTGGGAATATATTGAGGAATTGCAGAATATCGGGTGTTGTGAATGGGTTTGAGATGAGTTCTGAGCAGAGGCTCCCTCTGGTGGTTACAAGCGGTACTAGTGAGGATTGTGAGAACTGGGAATCAGGTGTTACTGATTGGTCTTATGTAAGGGAGTCATTTTCCCATCAGGGTTGCCGGTGATCAATTGTTCTGGTCTGAATCCTTCTTTCCAGTTTCCCTTGTAGCCTGCTGTGTCGTGTCTTCATCTCCTGCTATCAGATAAGACAATTTCTTATTTTGTGTTTTTGCTATATTTTTGCATTTTGTCCTGCACTTCTGTGGGGGCCTTCAGGGTCCCCTCCGGGGGCTTTTGCCCTCTCAGTTTAGTCCAGCCACTGTGTTTTGTACTTTTGCTTTTTCCATTTTTTTTTCAGTGGCTGCTGTTTTGTTTTTGTTACACCAGAGAACTAATTTAGGTGGTAGAGGTCGTGTGATCTCAGGTGATTTTGAAATTAGTAGAGTTGGTGTTTTTTCAGGGTTTTCTGAGATTGCAGTAAGTACCCTTCCTATCCTTTTCTATTTAGTTAGTTTGGGCCCCAGCGTTTGCTCATACTATTTTCTTTCTGTGTCAGTATTTCCTCTTGTCTAACCGCCATTACATGTTTGGGGGCTTTCTATTATCTTTGGGGTTCTGCTCCGGGGCAGATAGCTTTCCTATTTCTATCTTTAGGTGTAGTTAGTTTCTCAGGCTGTGACGAGGCGTCTAGGACCAACGTAGGAACGCTCCACGGCTGCCTCTAGTTGCGGTGGTTAGTCAGGGTACTGCAATCTCATAGATTCCAACTGCTCTGGTGTATTTCCTTTTTTACCTGCACTCCTCAGCTATTTTTTTTTTTTTTCCCTCTGTATCTCTGGGTGCTGGGGAGGATCTTTTCTCCCAATGGAGTTTGCACAGTTGTCTGGCCGTGTGGATCAGCTTGCCACTGAGGTTCAGAGTATTGCTGCATATCTTGCTAGGTTGCCTGTTGTGGAACCTAGGATCCCCATGCCAGATTTGTTTTTAGGGGATCGAGCTAAGTTTCAGAATTTCAAAAATAATTGTAAATTGTTTCTTGCCTTAAAATCTAAGTCCTCAGGAAACGCAGCGCAGCAGGTTCAAATTATCATCTCTCTCCTGCGCGGCGATCCTCAGGATTGGGCTTTTTCCCTGATACCTGGGGATCCTATTTTGAGTGATGTTGATGCATTTTTTCAGGCTTTGGGGTTATTGTACGATGAGCCTAATGTCACTGATCAAGCTGAAAAAGCCTTGTTGGCATTAAATCAGGGGCTTGATGACGCTGAGTTATACTGTCAGAGATTCCGTAGGTGGGCAGTCCTGACCAAGTGGAATGACGACGCTTTGGCGGCCCTTTTCCGGAAGGGTCTGTCGGATAATGTAAAGGATGTTATGGTGGGATTCCCTGTCCCCTCTGGTCTCAATGATTCTATGTCATTAGCGATTCAAATTGACAGACGTTTGCGTGAGCGGAGAAGTATGCGTGGAGTGGTGTTGCCTTGTGAGCCAGCTGCTGAGCCCATGCAGTGTGATGGAGTGGTGTCTGGGGCACAGCGTCATGAGTTTCGAAAGCGCAATGGGTTATGTTTCTACTGTGGTGATGCCTCTCATGCTATTTCAGTCTGCCCTAAGCGGGGAAGACATTTTGCACGCTCAGTTGTCTTGGGTAGTGTTCAGACTAAGTTTTTATTAACTGTCACTCTGATATGCTCTCTGTCCTCATTTTCTGCTCAGGCTTTCGTTGATTCTGGAGCAGCTATTAACCTGATGGATTATGATTTTGCTAAACGTTGTGGGTTTCCCTTGATACCCCTACAGAAGTCTATTCCTTTACTGGGGATCGATTCTACCCCTTTGGCTGAGAATAAACCCCAGTTTTCTACTCAGGTGATAATGAGGGTTGAACCTGATCACCAGGAGTGCTGCAAATTTTTGGTTCTATATAATCTGCATGACATTATAGTGCTGGGTTTCCCTTGGTTACAGTCTCATAATCCTGTTTTGGATTGGAAATCTGTGTCTGTAACCAGTTGGGGCTGCCAATGTGTTAATACCAACACTCCTGTTTTTTTCTGCCTCCCCCAGGCTGAGGATGTTCCTGACTTTTTGTTTGATTTTTCTGATGTGTTTAGCGAAAGTAAATCTGCATCCTTGCCTCCCCATAGGAGCTATGACTGCGCTATTGAATTAGTGCCAGGTAGTAAATTCCCTATAGGTCGCCTTTTTAACTTGTCTGTACCTGAACATGACGCTATGCGGTCTTATATCAAGGAATCATTGGAGAAGGGTCATATCAGACCATCCTCTTCACCCTTAGGTGCCGGTTTTTTCTTTGTGGCCAAAAAAGATGGTTCATTAAGGCCGTGTATTGATTATCGTCTCTTGAACAATATTACTGTGAAATATCAATACCCGTTACCCTTGATTTCTGACCTGTTTTCCAGGGTGAAAAACGCTACTTGGTTTACCAAGCTTGACCTCAGGGGGGCGTATAACCTTATTCGCATTAAGCACGGGGATGAATGGAAGACGGCATTTAAAACCCCTGAAGGGCATTTTGAGTACCTTGTGATGCCCTTTGGGCTCACTAATGCTCCTTCCATCTTCCAGTCCTTCATGAATGACATTTTCAGGGATTTTGTGGACAAGTTTCTGATTGTTTATTTGGATGATATCTTGATTTTTTCTAATGACTGGGACTCTCATGTGAAACATGTTCGAACTGTATTCCAGATTTTGAGAGAGAATGCTCTGTATGTGAAGGGATCAAAGTGTCTTTTTGGCGTACAGAAGATCTCATTTCTGGGATTCATTTTGTCCCCATCTGTTATTGAAATGGACCCGGTCAAGGTTCAGGCCATCTGTGATTGGGTCCAACCTACTTCATTAAAGGCTCTTCAGAGATTTTTGGGTTTTGCCAATTTTTATCGTAAATTTATTGGTAATTTCTCGGTTATTGTTAAACCATTAACTGATTTGACCAGAAAGGGTTCTGATGTGGTGAATTGGCCTCCTGAGGCAGTCTCTGCGTTTCAGGAACTTAAGCAGAGATTCACTTCTGCTCCTGTTCTACGGCAGCCTGATGTTTCTCTGCCATTTCAGGTGGAGGTTGATGCCTCTGAAATTGGGGCAGGTGCCGTTTTGTCCCAAAAAGATCCAGAGACCTCTAAAAGTAACCCTTGTGCCTTTTTCTCCCGAAAATTTTCTCCTACTGAACGTAATTATGACGTGGGTAATCGGGAGTTATTGGCCATGAAGTGGGCTTTTGAAGAGTGGAGACATTGGCTGGAGGGAGCCAAACATCAGGTGGTGGTCCTTACGGACCATAAGAATCTGGTCTATCTGGAATCTGCCAAGCGACTCAATCCTAGACAGGCCAGGTGGGCCTTGTTTTTCACACGTTTTAATTTTGTGGTTTCCTTTCTTCCTGGCACTAAGAATGTTAAGGCGGATGCCCTCTCGAGGAGTTTCCTTGCGGACTCTCCTGAGCTATCTGATCCCTCTGTTATTTTGAAGGAGGGTGTAGTTCTTTCCGCCATCTCGCCCAATTTGAGACTTGCTCTGGAGGGGTGTCAGGAGGATAGGCCCGAGCGCTGCCCTGTTGGAAAATTGTTTGTCCCGGACCAATGGAAAAAGAGTGTGATGTCTGAGATTCATTGTTCCGCATTGGCTGGGCATCCCGGAATTTTTGGTACCAGAGACTTGGTTAGTCGGTCCTTTTGGTGGCCTACCTTGTCTCGCGATGTCAGGGAATTTGTGCAGTCCTGCGGGACTTGCTCTCGCTCCAAGCCTTGCTCTCGCTCTAGTGGTTTGTTGATGCCATTGCCTGTGCCCAAGAGACCATGGACCCATATCTCTATGGATTTCATTTCCGATCTTCCTGTTTCTCAGAGAATGACCACCATCTGGGTAATTTGTGATAGGTTTTCCAAAATGATACATCTTGTGCCATTACCTAAGTTGCCTTCCTCCTCTGAATTGGTGCCGTTGTTCCTTCAGCACGTGGTTCGTTTACACGGCATTCCTGAGAACATTGTGTCTGACAGAGGAGTCCAGTTTGTTTCCAGATTTTGGAGGACTTTTTGTTCTAAACTGGGTGTTCAATTGTCTTTCTCCTCGGCATTTCATCCTCAGACCAATGGTCAAACTGAGAGAACAAACCAGACATTGGAGACTTATCTAAGATGCTTTGTGTCTGCTGATCAGGATGACTGGGTCTCTTTTTTGCCTTTGGCTGAGTTTGCTCTTAATAATAGGGCTAGCTCTGCCACTTTGATGTCTCCGTTTTTCTGTAATTCTGGGTTTCACCCTCGATTTTCTTCAGGACAGACGGAGGCTTCTGTCTGTCCAGGTGTTGACTCTGTTGTTGAGCGTATGCAGCAGATTTGGGACCAGGTAGTGGAGAGGTTGTCCCTCTCTCAGGAGAAGGCCCAGCGGTTTGCTAACCGGCATAGGACTGATGGTCCTCGGTTTAAAGTGGGGGACTTGGTCTGGTTGTCCTCAAAGAATATTCCTATGAGAGTAGCATCTCCTAAATTTAAGCCTAGGTTCATTGGACCTTATAAGATCATGGAGATTATTAATCCTGTTTCTTTTCGTTTGCTTCTTCCAGGGACATTTAAGATCCATAACGTGTTCCACAAGTCCTTGTTGAAGAGGTTTGTTGAGCCAGTGGTTCCTGCTGCTGTGCCTCCTGACCCTGTTTTGGTTGAGGGCAATCTGGAGTATGTGGTTGAGAAAATATTGGATTCTCGTTTTTCTAGACGAAGACTCCAGTATTTGATTAAATGGAGAGGTTATGGTCAGGAAGACAATTCTTGGGTGTTTGCTTCGGACATCCATGCTAGGAGACTTATCCGTGCGTATCATAGAACTCATCCTGACCGACCTGGTTGCTCAAATGAGGGTTCGGTGACCCCTCCTCAAGGGGGGGGTACTGTTGTGAATGGGTTTGAGATGAGTTCTGAGCAGAGGCTCCCTCTGGTGGTTACAAGCGGTACTAGTGAGGATTGTGAGGACTGGGAATCAGGTGTTACTGATTGGTCTTATGTAAGGGAGTCATTTTCCCATCAGGGTTGCCGGTGATCAATTGTTCTGGTCTGAATCCTTCTTTCCAGTTTCCCTTGTAGCCTGCTGTGTCGTGTCTTCATCTCCTGCTATCAGATAAGACAATTTCTTATTTTGTGTTTTTGCTATATTTTTGCATTTTGTCCTGCACTTCTGTGGGGGCCTTCAGGGTCCCCTCCGGGGGCTTTTGCCCTCTCAGTTTAGTCCAGCCACTGTGTTTTGTACTTTTGCTTTTTCCATTTTTTTTTCAGTGGCTGCTGTTTTGTTTTTGTTACACCAGAGAACTAATTTAGGTGGTAGAGGTCGTGTGATCTCAGGTGATTTTGAAATTAGTAGAGTTGGTGTTTTTTCAGGGTTTTCTGAGATTGCAGTAAGTACCCTTCCTATCCTTTTCTATTTAGATAGTTTGGGCCCCAGCGTTTGCTCATACTATTTTCTTTCTGTGTCAGTATTTCCTCTTGTCTAACCGCCATTACATGTTTGGGGGCTTTCTATTATCTTTGGGGTTCTGCTCCGGGGCAGATAGCTTTCCTATTTCTATCTTTAGGTGTAGTTAGTTTCTCAGGCTGTGACGAGGCGTCTAGGACCAACGTAGGAACGCTCCACGGCTGCCTCTAGTTGTGGTGGTTAGTCAGGGTACTGCAATCTCATAGATTCCAACTGCTCTGGTGTATTGCCTTTTTTACCTGCACTCCTCAGCTACCGTAACATAACAATCGGGTCATTGGGAATATATTGAGGAATTGCGGAATATCGAGCCATTGGGAATATATTGAGGAATTGCAGAATATCGGGCCATTGGGAATAT
Organism: Oophaga sylvatica; assembly: GCA_033576555.1. Classification (NCBI taxonomy): domain Eukaryota; kingdom Metazoa; phylum Chordata; class Amphibia; order Anura; family Dendrobatidae; genus Oophaga; species Oophaga sylvatica. The sequence continues at coordinate 34,328,892 of JARQOD010000008.1, forward strand.
ATTGAGGAATTGCAGAATATCGGGTCATTGGGAATATATTGAGGAATTGCAGAATATCGAGCCATTGGGAATATATTGAGGAATTGCGGAATATCGAGCCATTGGGAATATATTGAGGAATTGCAGAATATCGGGCCATTGGGAATATATTGAGGAATTGCAGAATATTGGGCCATTGGGAATATATTGAGGAATTGCAGAATATTCGGCCCTTGGAATAAATTGAGGAATTGCAGAATATCGGGCCACTGGGAATATATTGAGGAATTTCAGAATATCGGGCCATTGGGAATATATTGAGGAATTGCAGAATATTCGGCCCTTGGAATATATTGAGGAATTGCAGAATATCGGGCCACTGGGAATATATTGAGGAATTTCAGAATATCGGGCCATTGGGAATATGTTGAGGAATTGCAGAATATCGGGCCATTGGGAATATGTTGAGGAATTGCAGAATATCGGGTCATTGGGAATATATTGAGGAATTGCAGAATATCGGGCCATTGGGAATATGTTGAGGAATTGCAGAATATCGGGTCATTGGGAATATATTGAGGAATTGCAGAATATCGGGCCATTGGGAATATATTGAGGAATTGCAGAATATCGGGTCATTGGGAATATATTGAGGAATTGCGGAATATCGGGCCATTGGGAATATGTTGAGGAATTGCAGAATATCGGGTCATTGGGAATATATTGAGGAATTGCGGAATATCGGGCCATTGGGAATATATTGAGGAATTGCAGAATATCGGGTCATTGGGAATATATTGAGGAATTGCAGAATATCGGGCCATTGGGAATATGTTGAGGAATTGCAGAATATCGGGCCACTGGGAATATATTGAGGAATTTCAGAATATCGGGCCACTGGGAATATATTGAGGAATTGCAGAATATCGGGCCATTGGGAATATATTGATGAATTGCAGAATATCGGGCCACTGGGAATATATTGAGGAATTGCTGAATATTCGTCCATTGGGAATAAATTGAGGAATTGCAGAATATCGGGCCATTGGGAATAAATTGAGGAATTGCAGAATATTGCTTGTTTTTGCTGAGGTTTTCCAGAACACTTTCTGGTGTGATTCTACTCTCAGGTATTTTTGTTTGTGCCTTCAGGACACTTTCAATAACAATTTCCTGACAAACATTTTTACCACCCAACAACTTCCTCAGTCCCCAAGGGTAAAATGAAGAGTGAGCCTTCCCAATCACCCTGACAGATATCCTCTGTAATAAGAGGTGACATTGTGTTGTGCAGGGATGTGGTGGTCATAGAGATGTTACAAATTTGCAGCCATTTTTTATATTGCCCAATTGAAAAATACTTTACAGAAAAAAAAGTCTCTAACCATTTTGTGTATGTAGCTCCTTTTTAAAACTATGTATCCTCATGTTTACAAACAAACCCTGTATATTCTGATCTTACAGTCATACCCCCTTCTATCAGTACCTCAAATCCACAGAAGTATTGCATATTGGTTATTTTTAATCTTTTGCAAAAATAAATTAATTGAATTTACTAATATACTTTAATTATGAACTCTGCACTGACGTCCCAGTTTCAGCCCTCCCCTCTCATCATTCTTCTGATTTCTCCACTTCTACATTACTCCACTCTCTGTATCATTGGTGTATGTAGAGGGCTGGCTGTCCATCTTGGTTCAATAGCCAAGTCAGCCCCTTTTGTCTTCACGTCTGATTCAAGGAAGGGGTCTGGCTTAGTTTGCACACTGAGCCAAGCAGCCAGTGCCATCATCATGTGTGGAGGAAAGGATTAGCTCTGTGAAGAATGTGGAGCTACCAGAGAAGAGTTCTAAAATCAGGACACAGATGCTGATTATATTTTGGATAACATCATTCACATTAACAAGTAAAATACTGAAAAATAGGAAAAAAAAACTAAAGAAGGTAAAATAGTGATCCCCCCGGCAATTCTGCCATTGTTTTCGCAATTCACCCATTCTTTTTAATGGCGGTTATTGTACATTAAAAAGTGATTCTTCAGGTCAGTCTGACAACCAATTTGTATTTTTTGATTATTTTAGTGGGCTATAAAAATTCAGAGCTTTGAGGAAAAAAATGTGGTTTGTTTCACCATTTCCCAAGACCTGTAACTTTAATTTTTCCATCAATATAGTTGTGTGAGGACTTATTTTTTGTGTAAGTAGCTGTGGTTTTTAAACATGCCAATTTGCGGTACATTTGCTCTAATTTTATTGCATTTTTGCTTGAGATGTGGTGAATTTAACATGACAATTTTGCCGGTTTTCATTTTTTTTTCTTTATTGCATCTACCTTGCGGGTTAAATACTTTTATACATTGCCAGATCTGACTTTTACAGTCTCAGCGATACCAAATATGCTTTTTTTATATTTCTTTATTATTTTTGGATGGGTAAAAGGGAGTGATTTGAATTTTTAGGGTTTATTTTTAATGATTAAAACATCTTTAATTTCAATTTATTTTTAATTTTTTTTTCAGGGCGACGTGTATTATATATTGCAAACATCAGTCTCCAATGAAGCTTAGCCTATGGCTGAGCTTCACAGAAGAAGAGGCTAGATAATTACGAAGGGGCTTTCAGCCATGGGAACCACCACCGGCGCCTTGTGAATACGTCTATCTTTTGTATTAAAGCATCTAATGAGCGTGTACAAAAGTCATTGTGAATTGAGGGGAGATGTGACACCACTTATTTTCATTATGGGATCCAGTTTTATCTATATCTAGAGGTACTATCGGTCATTGTAACCCTGCCTCTGATGATAATGAGCCTGCTGAAAACTTTTTCTGAAAGAATAGAACGTACGAGTCAGTGGCCAGTGTGAAAATTGCAAGATGTCTAACTTTATTTTTTTTTTTAATAAAGATTGTGATGTGAAAAAAAAACTGTTGCCACAAATTTTCAAAAAAACACATGGAACGTATACAAAAACCTGATTGAAAAAATGGGACATCCAATTTAAATGCCAGTGACAGAGACTGAAAGCAGCACTTAAAGGGAATCTGTCACCCCATTTTTGCCTATGAGATAGGGCCACCGCCATCAGGGGCTTATCTACAGCATTCTGTAATGCTGTAGATAAGCCCCCGATGTCACTTGAAAGTGAAGAAAAACGAGTTATATTATACTCAACCAGGGGCGGTCCGCCGTCCGGTCAGGTCCGATGGGCGTCGCGGTCCAGGTTCGGCACCTCCCCATCTTATAGCGAAGCCGGCCTCTTCTTTCCGTCCCGTCGCGGCTCCTGCACAGGCGCACTGATCTGCCCTGGTGAGAGCAGAGTACTGCAGTGCGCAGGCGCCGGGAAAGGTCAGAGAGGTCCGGCGCCTGCGCACTGTAGTACTCTGCTCTGCCCTCACCAGGGCAGAGCAGTGCGTCTTCGCAGGAGCCGCAAAGGGACGGAAAGAAGAGGCCGGCTTCGCTACAAGATGGGAGGCCCCGGACCGGACCGTGACGCCTATCGGACCCGACCGGACGGCGGACCGCCCCTGGGTGAGTATAATATAACTCGTTTTTCTTCACTTTCAAGTGACATCGGGGGCTTATCTACAGCATTACAGAATGCTGTAGATAAGCCCCTGATGGCGGTGGCCCTATCTCATAGGGCAAAAATGGGGTGACAGATTCCCTTTAAGTGGTTAAACAGCAGTATTTGGAGCCTGCTCCTGTTGCTGCTATAGGCAGGTGATGGCTGTATAACACAGTTGGCACCTGCCTAGTATGGAGTGGACTCAGATCCTGAGCCTGCTTCATACATGGGATAAGAACGACCTAAGCTTCTAATCTTCCTCTAGCAGTAGCCGCAGGCAGCCAGGATTTATTCCTTTGTGATTGCTGGAAAGGAAGCAGAAGATTTGGTGCTCTGTATCAGAAAAATTGAGCTCCAAAGATATATTATGATATATCAGTCCTAAAACATGAAGGTGGAAAAATCGCTTTAATTGCGTTCATCTGCTTGTGGTGACGGCCACAGAAAATGACTGAATTGTATCCTTTTATTTAAACAAAACGGTATCACGGATCATTGAGGAAATGGACAATTGCTGACGTTTCCTTGCATGTCAGCAGGAAGACGCTTGTGCGGCAGTCGGGTATAGGGTTACATTGTGTTATTCTTTACTAAGGAAAGTCACATAGCAGAGGCCTCAATGCTGTAGAGATCAGGGAGGTAGTGTTTCCTCTTGTGGAGACCACCAGCTGCTGTATGGGGCAGAGCTCTCTGCAGGTATGCAAATTAGCTCCACTCCAGAACAAAGAAAACTGGCTCTAGCGCCACCTATTGGAGGTAGGCAACTACAACATGCCTTTCTGGAGAAGAGCTTATATGCATGCTGTAGAAACTGAAGCAATTGGCAGCACTTTTTTTTTTTTGTTTCCAACAGACATATGCCTATACAGGAACATCAAGACTCTTATAAGTAAATTTTATGTACTTTTCTAGGAGTTGAAATATATACAATAATCCAATAAATCAGATCATTTGCAACCTCTTAGATCCCGTAGATGCAGGGTTTTTCGAAAGATAAGTTTTTCCCATTTCCTAAGGATAGGGGATAACTTACAGAGCACTGAGATACCCAGCAATTCCTAGAATGGGGCTGTAGACCCCAGGAACGATGCTATGCTGAGCCCCATCCTGAATGGAGCAGAGGTGCACTTGCTCGACCTCCACTACATTCATTGTCTCTGGGACTGTCGGACAGCACTTTCATATTTCCGGAGCCTTTTTCTTGGATCACTGGGGTCCCGGCAATCAGCTAGTTATCCTTTATTCTATGGGGACAACTTTCTGTCTTGGGAATAATACTTTAAGTAGGTCCCATCTGCTGAGAACGCATAGCCCTAATGAATAGATACTTTATTAATTCTCGTACAAACCATATAACTCAACATCCCATTAAAGAGCAGCTCTCTAATATGCACCATATGCCCCATGACATTTCATGCAACCTGAGGCCTTTATCACAGGAGGATACAGGCTGTGCGGGGAAAGCCGGAGGGGGGTGACCTCAAACTCTGGAATCACCAGTAAGGGAAAAGGACAAAAATTACAAACTTACAATAAATATTGCTTAGATTTTTCATATGGACCCATACAGCATTTACCCTTGTATTAGGCTGTCTATGGTCACCATTATAGCCCCTACAAAGGATCTTACCAAATTTTCACAAATTCTAAAATGGCAAACTTTTTTTTAGAGGGGTACATTTTACCTATTTCCCTACATACCGTAATTAAGTAGATTTCCTATCCAGGTCTATAGAAAAGTTGGGTGACAATTCAAAGGGAAGCTGAAAAGGTGACTATATAGAGTATAATGTCACTTAACTTTCCCGGAGACAGATCTAACATCCGAATATTGTAGGCTTCGCTCATTATAGCCCCGAACTGACTGTGATGGACACCTGCGACATACATCACTGTATGGGTGGCCTTGTAGTGATACACGTAACGTAACCCATAGGACCCATTACAAAATATGGGCATACTGCACCATATACATTTTTTTGGAAGGATGCCTCTGTATAGGTAGTTAGTGATAGTGAATACAGATTTCCTCATTACTTAGAAAGGAAATGATTGTTGGTGCTCATAAAGTTCTATGGAGAGGGGAGGGGCTAGAAGCCGACACAGAAATTCTGCTGCTAGTTCTCCTGAATTGTCAGTTACACTTTTAAAAAGAAACTGACTTTGTTGCCTATAGCAACCATTCACTGAGCAGTTTTCAAATTACCAGATGTTTTGAAAAATTGAATCCTGAGTTATAATTGGTTGCCGTGAGCAACAAAGACTTTTTTTTATCTTTAAGACGGTATTGATAAATGAGGTTCATAATCACGCATAGGTGGTCGGTATTTCACCTTATAGAAGTGACCCCTCTTTATGAAGTCTGTACATCTGACTAGGGCCAATCCCTTTAATTTAAGGGGAAATTATATTTACTGATACTTCACATGACCTAATAATTAAATCATAACATTTCATGTGACATCCAGGAGACAGCACCCAATAATATCTATTATCTGTCCCTCTGATGAAGGGCTGTCCTTTAGATCCCGCAACTTTGCCATGTTCTGCGTTTCCTGTCATTTTTTGGGAGCTCCTCAATCAGAGGTAATATAATACCCCTCCCTAATCCCAAAGATCCTGCACCAGCTACACAAAGGCAGCTGACAGCAGAGATTAATAGTTATCAAGGAGCATCCGGCCTGGGACATTCCCGACCCTCCCCCGCCACTTTACAATGTATGGTCCTGTTAGTACACAGTGCATGTTCTGTGCACATACAGTACAGTGCCAGACCCCCCTGACACCGCGGTGCATGTGTACGTAAGGAAAGGAACAGGACATGCAGCCAAATTCAGACTAGTATGTGATTATGTACACAGGCCAGGTCCGGAACAGGTAGCCGGCGCCATTTCCGCGGTGTCGGCTCTGGCTCTCTTGGGATATGGCCGAGTATTGGACAACCCCTTTAATACTGATGCTCTTCATCAGTGTAACTATAGTGGGTGCAGGAGATACAGTCACACATGGGCCCTGGAGCCTAGAGGGCCTAAAAGATTGCTTTTGAGCATATGAGAAGGGCAATACTATTGAAGGGTTATTCCTGCAACGATCCTTATATCAGGGCTCTGGATCCCCGAGAACAAGATGTGCATGTCTAGCCTCTGCTCCATTCAATGTCTGTGGGACTGCTGGAAGCAGCCATGCTGTACTCGGCAGTCCCATAGACAATGAGTGGAGCGAAGGCTTAGTATACACACAGAGCTTAGTATACACACAGAGCAGAGATGTGCATATTCTTTCTCTACTCCATTCATTGTGTATGGGACTGCCAGAAACAGCCACGATGTACTCTGCAGTCCCATAGACAATGAATAGAGCAAAGAAAGAACATGCAGGCAGATCGGAAATGTGCATGCTTAGCCTCTGCTCCATTCATTGTCTATGGTACTGCTGGAAACAGCCATGCTGTACTCGGCAGTCCCACAGACAGCGAGTAGAGCAGAGGCTAAGCATGCACATTTACGCTCTGCTCCATTTATTGACCGCCAAGTACAGCATTGCTATTTTCAGCAGTACCATAGTCAATGAATGGAGGGGAGATAAAACATGCATATGTAGCAGTTTTTCATGCTTAGCATAAGCTGTACTCACTGTCTATTGGACTGACAAGTACAGTGTGGCAGTTTCCAGCCGTCCCATAGACAATGAATGAAACAAACAAAGAACATGCACAGGGAGCTGAGATGTGCATGCTTAACCTCTGCTCTATTCTTGTCTATAGGACTGCCTGGTACAGTGTGGCTGTTTCAAGCAGTCCCATAGACAATGAATGGAGTGGAGAAAGTACATGCATGTGGAACAGCGATGTGCATGCTAACCTTCAGCTCTACTCACTGTCTATAGGACTGCTGAGTATTGCATGGTTGTTTCCAGCAGTCCCTTAGACATTGAATGGAGAAGAGGTAGAACACGTCACAAATCTTGGGACTGCTGGGTGTCTCAGCAATCACAATGTTATCCCATATCCTATGGGAAATTGGGATACCTTGTTTCTTAAGGGTATGCACACTACGCGAGATCGCTAACGAGATCGCTACTGCATCACCATTTATGACGCAGTAGCGATCTCGTTAGCGACTTAGCTGTGTGTGACATGTAGCAGCGATGTGGCCCCTGCTGAGATGTCGTTGATAGCTTATAACGTTCTGAGCCGTTTTTTGGTCGTTGGTGTCCCGCTGGTGAGCCTGAATCACTGAGTGTGACACCCTTTATGAACGACTTCACCAGCGTCGCAGGTGGGACTAGGTTTTCCCAACGACCGCAGAGGTCGTTATACAGATCGCTGATGAGTTGTGTTTGGAATCACAGATCGCTGATGAGTTGTGTTTGGAATCTAACTAGCGATCACACAGGAATCGCACTAGCGATCTCGCCAGGTTGTGTCGTTGTCGTGATCGCTGGTGCGATCGCTAAGTGTGACAGTGCCTTTAGGAATAACCCTTTAGAACTTTTTATCGTCCGGACCCATGAGATTCAAATTAAGCTATCTGATCAGCGAGTCTGACCCCAAAATCTGTACGATCAACTAAAGAATATGGGTTGTGCCCCCATCACCAATAACTGTGCAGTACAAGTAGCTGTGCCTGGTACTGCAGATCAACCAGATATACTTAAAGTGGTATTAAAATAGAAAGCTATATCTATAAGTTACTGATCAATGTATCACGAGAAAGGGGCTCTGGAACTCAAAATTGGGCCTGCATTGAATGGAGCGGAGGCGTGTATGCTCCATCTCCCCTCCATTAGTGATCTGGAGTACTGACGGAAATAGGCGAGTGCTGTACTCTGCTTTCTATGGTGGTCCCAAAGACAATGTGCACGTTCGCTCCATTCAACATGGGAGACCTGTTCTTGGGATCCAAAATCCTGCTTTTAGGATCTTTGGGGGTCCATGTGACCAGTAGACTACATGCTAGCCTTTGGACAGGGGGTAACCTTCGACTCTAGGAGTACCCCTGTAAGTAACACTTCCAAGCTATCAGTGGCCCTGAGAGTGCAGTCGGTTCCCTTCCGAGAAACTTGGGGACTGTGATACCGTTACTGCGTGGTTAGTGGCATCTGAAAAAGTCTAAGGTTCCTAATAATGTCATTTGACATAGTGGTCATATTATTTTTTTTTATTTTAAGGAAGGAATTACCTTTTTCATACGAGATTTTAGAAATATGCCATTCATATAAACAGCGGAACCATTCAAGCATTGGAATTAGTGACCCTAATACTCAAGGAGAATTCCTGGCACTCGATGAACGCACGGTTTTATCATCAGCATTATGTGAATTTAGGAAGCTCAGGCGCTCGTCTACACAGGGTCTTAAAATGCAACAAGACACCTTAATTCTGACTGGCATGACGCATTTTACACCAAGAGAGCTGCAGCTGGCAGCCATAGGGTCCTGCGCCGTATTGATTGCCCATGACTGACCCCTGGTGGTGGATACATGGGATTTAGTGAGTGCAAAGATCTGTATGAATTGGTATTTTTAGATTCTAATGCACAATTATAAACGACAAGTTCTATTTTATTAAGATAAACACTGGTGAAGGTCGCTGGGTATAAATATATTTGGGAGATATCATCCCATTTCTTTTGAGTAGGAGAAACTAATTAGTAGAATTGACGCAGTACTTCCCAAATAAAACTGCCAAATAAAAGTACAGCAAACCTTGTGCCCATTGTTGTCCATTATGATCCTGTCTCTTGATTTTCAGTGGACGATTGACATGTACATGGTGATTTTGATTCACACATAAAAAGGCTACTTGCCAAAGAGCTGGACAGAAAGTACACAGGGACACTAAATGAAGATAAGTCAAATACACACTGCCACCTAGTGACAAAAAAAGCCAAACTTTTCGCTAGTTTTTTTTTTTTTAAAGGTCCGTGCTTTTATAGAGCAACTTTAGATGAAATTGCTTAAAGAGCAATTATCAAAATTCTGCGTAAAGACGTTGTCAGGCCATTTACATGGGTTTTTACACAATTTACAACTTTAATGGCAGGTTAAAACAAAAATCAATTGTTCTTTCGTGAAGTATTTAGCATTACGCCAATAGCAGACTAATACCGACCTATCCGTAACATAATATCTGTTATAAGGACAAGGTAGTCTTATCTACAGAATGTGCTCTAAATCCACGACAGCTGAGGGTCCCCAAGGTTAAACTTTCATTGGGAGAATAGGCGATGGACATTCATCATTGAAGTTTATGGGTGCCAAATGCTCCTCTCTCTCCTCTCCATTGACGTGTATGGAAAAGAGACAGCAGTGAATCAGCAAATGGAGATCACTGGATGCTCATTCTCCCAATATTTAAGGGCCCTATAGATGGGAACGGTTCTTACAGTGGGAATATGAATGGCATTTTCTAGTTAGAACAAATTATCTAAAGCACTGGTGATAACTACTACAGTCATGGCCAAAAGTTTTGAGAATGACACAAATATTATATTTTCACATGATCTGCTGCCCTCTGGTTTTTATGTGTGTTTGACAGATGTTTTTATCACAGACAGAAATATAATTGCAAACATATGAGTAACAAAAGCTTATATTGACAGTTAGAATGAGTTAATGCAGCAAGTCAATATTTGCAGTGTTGACCCTTCTTCTTCAGGACCTCTGCAATTCTCCCTGGCATGCTCTCAATCAACTTCTGGACCAAATCCTGACTGATAGCAGTCCATTCTTGCACAATCAATGCTTTCATTTTGTCAGAATTTTTAGGTTTTTGTTTGTCCACCCGTCTCTTGATGATTGACCACAAGTTCTCAATGGGATTAAGATCTGGGGAGTTTCCAGGCCATGGACCCAAAATCTTTATGTTTTGTTCCCTGAGCCATTTAGTTATCACCTTTGCTTTATGGCAAGGTGCTCCATCATGCTGGAAAAGGCATTGTTGATCGCCAAACTGCTCTTGGAGGGTTGGGAGAAGTTGCTCTTGGAGGACATTCTGGTACCATTCTTTATTCATGGCTGTGTTTTTAGGCAAGACTGTGAGAGCCGATTCCCTTGGCTGAGAAGCAACCCCACACATGAATGGTTTCAGGATGCTTAACAATTGGCATGAGACAAGACTGGTGGTAGCGCTCACCTTGTCTTCTCCGAATGAGGCGTTTTCCTGATGTCCCAAACAATCGAAAAGGGGATTCATCAGAGAAAATAACTTTACCCCAGTCCTCAGCAGTCCACTGCCTGTACCTTTTGCAGAATATCAGTCTGTCCATGATGTTTTTTCTGGAGAGAAGTGGCTTCTTTGCTGCCCTCCTTGAGACCAGGCCTTGCTCCAAGAGTCTCCGCCTCACAGTGCGTGCAGATGCACTCACACCTGCCTGCTGCCATTCCTGAGCAAGCTCTGCACTGCTGGTAGCTCGATCCCGCAGCTGAAACACTTTTAAGAGACGGTCCTGGCGCTTGCTGGTCTTTCTTGGGCGCCCTGTTTGGCAACAATGGAACCTCTCTCCTTGAAGTTCTTGATGATGCGATAGATTGTTGACTGAGGTGCAATCTTTCTAGCTGCGATACTCTTCCCTGTTAGGCCATTTTTGTGCATTGCAATGATGACTGCACGTGTTTCTTTAGAGATAACCATGGTTAACGAAGAGAAACAATGATGCCAAGCACCAGCCTCCTTTTAAAGTGTCCAGTGGTGTCATTCTTACTTAATCATGACAGATTGATCTCCAGCCATGTCTTCATCAACACCCACACCTGTGTTAATGGAGCAATCACTGAAAAGAGGTTAGCTGGTCCTTTTAAGGCAGGGCTGCAATGAAGTTGAAATGTGTTTTGGGGGATAAAGTTCATTTTCTAGCCAAATATTGACTTTGCAAGTAATTGCTGTTAAGCTGATCACTCTTTATAACATTCTGGAGTATATGCAAATTGCCATTAGAAAAAGTGAAGCAGTAGACTTTGTAAAAATTAATATTTGTGTCATTCTCAAAACTTTTGGCCATGACTGTATATTGATGGGGGCTTAACAGCTAAGACATTCACCAGTTTCCAGAATGGGGATTTGTTCTCTCTGTTTCAAAAGGATCAGTCATTTGCCATAAATGTGTCATTGTTTTTGCCTGGTGTAAATGCCGATGTTCTCCTGAATCCGATGCTGCTTTTCTTTTGTTCCAGCTCCTCTCCATTTCTGAGATATGGCCCCTTCTTCCTTGTATATCTAGTATCCTTAGCCAACTGAGCATTTTTTTTCCCAAGAACATGCCACAGAGAACCGTTGAGGGCTACGCCCAGTTTGCTAACAATATTAGATTTACATACAGGAAAGAAGGGGCCATATCTCGGGAGCAGAAAGGTGCAGGAACAAAAGAAAATCAGTGACAAATTCAGGAGAACAGCAGAATTTACACCAGGAAAAAAAAACATTTATGGTGATAGGTCTTTAAATTGAAGGGTGGTAGTGCATGTGCATTGCCACTTCATTCAAAGTCCATGGGACTGATAGAGACACTGGACTACGGCTCTTGGCTTTTTCCTGTAATCATGCAGAAACTGTATATAGAGGTACCGCACATGCAAGGACAACACTACATTTAAAAAGGGAAATGTGTCACCTGTTTTGGATGTTAGAGGTCAGCCCTCCCCATGGATAAGCGATGCATGTTCTAACCACAATACCCCTTTAGCTCAATCCCCATACAGGCTCTGGGCACAGAGCCCTGCCGTACATATGAGCCCTTTGGTACAGTGGCATGTAATAGTTTGGGCACCCCTTGTTAACATTACTGTTACTTTGAACAGATAAGCAAGTTGAAGATGAACTGTTATCTAAAAGGCCTAAAGTTAAAGATGACACATTTCCTTTATATTTTAGGCAAAAATAAATAAATAAAAAAAGTATATGTCATCTTATACATTTTAAAAATTACAAAAAGGAAAATGGGCAAATGTACAAGTTTGGGAGACCTGCATTCTTAGTACCTAGAGGAGTCAAAAAGACAATAATGAGCAAGAAAATAGTAACAATGACTCAGAGCAGAAAATACCAAAGGCTCCACAGGGCAACCACTCCCCTCACAAAAGTCCCCATTCTATATGGTGAGAATAGAGGAACCATCATGTCTTAAAGGGAATCTGTCACCCTAAATTGGCGGGATATTTAAATGATGGCAGTCAGTGTCACGACGTATAACCAGGGGCGGAACTATAGTGGAAGCAGCTGCCACAGGGCCCGGGCTAGAAGGGGGCCCGTCCCTGCTGCAGCTGCCCTGTGATTTAGGAGCAAAAAGGGGGGCCCGAGCACGCTGGCAAATGGATCCGCGCTCGGGCCCCCTCCCAACATTTTGTTCAGGCTTCTGACTCTGAACGCTGATGCATAACAACACTGTGTTGTTTTAAAGAGACACTACAGTGATGTAAATGCAGACAGCGAACAGAAATGAGCACTGTAGCTTTAAGCTGCGGCCCAGTGCATTATGGTCCGTCTGTCACAGCGTGTGTGCATGTGGGGGCGGACAGCAGACGGCCAGGCAGACCACATGAAGCAGCAGGCTGACTGGACAAGCAGGTGGAAGCCCGGGCGAGCAGGGTGAGTACCGTGAGTCTCTCAACAGTGAGAAGAGGCTTGGCTGCTCAATGGTGACTGGGAGGGCAGGTGCAGGCAGGATCTAACAGGGCCCACATTCAACAGGGCCCAGGCTGCAGTGCAGGGGGCCCACATTCAACACAGGGCCCAGGTAGCAAGGGGCCAACATTCCAACAGGGCCTCGGGCTCCTGGGCCCTGTTTGACGCAAGCCTCAAGTCACCACTAACCTCCCCCTGGGCCCTGTTGGGCACGGGACCTCAGTCACCAGTAGCATCCCCCTGGCCCAGTAACAGCCTCATGGTTGCTACAAGTGACGAGTGACACCCTGATCTCTGCTACATGTGACAAGTAACAACCTCAGCTCTGCTACATGTAACAAGTAGCAACCTCAGCTCTGCTACATGTGACAAGTAACAACCTCAACTCTGCTACTTGTGACAAGTAGCAACCTCAGCTCTGATATTTGTGACAAGTAACAACCTCAGCTCTGCTTATGTGACAAGTAACAACCTCAGCTCTGCTCATGTGACAAGTAGCAACTTCAGCTCTGCTACATGTGACAAGTAACCTCAGCTCTGCTACATGTGACAAGTAGCAACCTCAGCTCTGCTACATGTGACAAGTAGCAACCTCAGCTCTGCTACATGTGACAAGTAACCTCAGCTCTGCTACATGTGACAAAACAAACAAAGAAACGCACTGCAGTCAATAGGTCAATGAAAAATTATAAATTTATTATATAAATTATTAAAAATAGACACGATGAAATGGAACCATATGGGACAAATGGCATCACAATGTGCGCATGATGAATGGGCTATCAAGACAGCAAGGCACCGCATATATACATATGTGATATTACAATAGAAAAGAACCAAAACAAAGGATAATACCTTTGTCTTATGTCCATACTCTGAATAGTTAATATATCAACTAATATAACTAGCACATGCTACAATATATAAAGACAAATGTCACATTAACATCAGAGCAAGAAATAACAATAGGTGGAATATAGTTACCAGCGTTAGTACAATCAGTGCAGATGCCTGTCGCCCGACAGCCCTCCCCGACGCGCGTTTCGGAGTGACAACGCACTCCTTCCTCAGGGGCGTGTTAGCTGAGCCACAAAGGGGCTCTATTTATGTTACCTTCATCACCCGCTGCGCAGGTGTCACCGGTATCAGTATCAGCGGTATCGGGACACACGGGCGCCGCCATGACCGGAAGCACGTGGGGCCCCACGTGCTCCGGCGTCTGACGTCACCGGAAGTGACACGGACCGAGCCGGGACGCCTGCGCAGTAGTGAGGGTCCGGGAAATGAGCAGAAACAATGTATAAAGCCCATAATAATGCGCATGTACAAATGAGAGCCACAAATAACACAATATACAAGCGAAAATGCAGAGGACATCATACTAGATATATATATAAAAAATACCACAAACAATAATAATACATACAAAAACTAAAACGTAAACATAAACAAATAAAGGAATTATATAACAAATACGATAACAGGGAAATTAAAGAAAAGCACCAAATAAAAAACAAAATGAACACATAAATTTATGGTACATCTATATATAAATCATGCAATTGATAACTCAAAATAATCAAATAATCAGAACAAATATATATAAATATATAGACCAAGCAGATGACATGTCAGATCTAGATGAACTTGAATGATGTCACAGCATTCGCAAACGGAAAGGCAACAAAAATCTATAATGAAAAGACACAAAGTTAAAATCAAATAAAAAACAATATCATGCGGAAAATGTGATACAAAATAATGTCAGAGCCAGGAGATCACAAAAAGGGTACATATGAGATATTCTCATTTAAGCCATGAGGGTGTAAGGTTTTTAAGAGCCAAATCCACTTAGTTTCAGCCTGTGCCAGGCGTCTCGACAGATCACCACCCCTAATATTAATCCGTAGGGCATCAATGCCTTTCACCCTCAGAAGGGAACCATCACATTGATGGAATTGATGGAAATGACGTGGCAAGGTTTTAAGCGTAGAGGTATCGGTACAAGTAGAGGCCGCCCCAATGCCGAGAACATGCTCCCTAACTCTGACTTTAAGTTGTCTGGTGGTGAGACCAATATAAAGTAAACCACAAGGGCAACTAGCACAATACACAACATATCTGGTCGTGCAAGTGATACGCTGTCTAATGGCATATTTCATACTACCATCAGAGTTAGTGAAGGAGGAGCTGCGCTCGACATTGGGGCACGCCACACAAGTTCCACAGGGAGAACAGCCAACAATCGGAGGGAAACTGTCGAGAAACGTGGCAACCCGCGAATCAGGGTAATGGCTGGCAACCAATCGGTCACGAAGATTTTTAGCCCTCCGAAAAGTAAATGCCGGTTTTTCTGGTAGAAGTTTGCCAAGCACAGGATCCACTCGGAGAATAGGCCAGGCTTTTTGTATAGCCTTACGCATTTTATGATGTTGGGGGTGATATGTAGTAATAAAGCGTATGTTGTTTAGATTAGTACGAGATGGTTTGGTACCATAAAGTAAGTCGTCACGCATAGAATGCTTCGCTCTATGATACGCTCTCTTAATTATACGGCCACTATATCCTCTAGCAACAAAGCGTTGTCTCAATTCTTTAGCCCTCCTCTCAAAGTCAGAGTCAGTGGAGCAGAGACGCCGCAACCTAAGAAATTGCCCCACCGGAATAGCCCTCACAACATGGGGAGGATGGCATGAGGTGGCATATAGAACTGAGTTAGTTGAGGTCTCTTTACGGAAAATATCCATTTGTAAACAACCAGAACAGTCCTTTTTGATGGTTACATCAAGAAAATTGATAGTAGTCCGGTCCCAAGTTAGCGTGAGATGTATGTTAAGGTCGTTGCTATTCAAAGAGGTCACAAATTGCGCAAGGTCGATGGGTGTGCCCTGCCAGATGAAAAAGATGTCGTCGATGTAGCGCGTCCAAAACGGGACACGCTCCATTGACCCCTCCCCATCTGACAGGAAGAGGTCCCTCTCCCAGAACCCCAGGAAGAGATTGGCATAGGCCGGTGCAAAAGCAGCGCCCATTGCCGTCCCCTGGAGCTGTAGGTAGAAGGACCCCTTGAAGACAAAAAAATTGTGGGTGAGGGTGAACTCCAATAGCTCCAGGAGTAGGTCCCTTAGCTCCATAGGGAGCATAGTTGTACTAAGGAAAAATCGTACCGCTGTAATCCCATCCGAATGCCTAATATTGGTATATAGGGACTCTACATCCAACGAAGCCATTAGAGTATCACCCTCAAAACACAGTCCATCGACCTTGCGCAATAGGTCACCCGTATCCTTAAGAAAAGAAGGGAGACAGGAGACCAGAGGCTGTAAATGGAAATCGATCCACTTATTGATATTTTCCAAGAGATTCCCCCTTCCAGACACGATGGGTCTGCCGGGTGGTGACGTCAGACTCTTATGAATTTTAGGTAATAAGTATAGTGTGGCAACTGTTGGTTCTTTCACCTTAAGTGCCGAAGCCAGCCCACACGTGATAACGCCGGAGTCAACCGCTCTTTTCAGAATGTCATCTAATTTAGCAGTGAAAGCAGAAAGAGGGTTATAAGTTAATTTTCTATAACAGATAGAATTGCCAAGTTGGGAAAAGGCCTCTCTTTCATACATTGATTTAGGCCAGACAACGACGTTACCACCCTTGTCGGCTGGCTTCAGCACCACATCAGACAAATTCTGTAAGTATTTAAGACGAGATCTCTCATCACTAGTCAGATTGTCCACACCTCCTCTCAAAGGGATTTTGGAAAACTCCTCCGTCACCACCCGGACAAACAAATCAATGCTGGGACATGTGAAAAATGGTGGGAATCTCTTGGAATGAGGACGAATAGAGGGAGGAATCTTACCTCCATCGTCAATATTTTCCGAGGATAATTCCTCCAGGGCCCTCAGTGCCTCCTGTTCCTCCTCTGTAGGAAAAAGACGGGAAATGTCATCATTATGAAAATATCTTTTGAGAAGCAACGACCTAGCGAAAATATTCAGATCCTTAACACCCGTGAATGGATCATAGCTGGATGTGGGTGAAAATGATAGCCCCTTACCAAGGAGAGATAAATCAGCATCAGATAATATATGGTTGCTCAAATTAATCACCTTATTGTCATTGTGACTAATTTCAGATGAATAGGCAGGACGCCTCTTATAAGGATGAAATGCATGGTCCCGTAGCCTGTGTGTATCCACAGTCCCATGTGATGTCGTGGATACAGAGGAAGAATCAGATGCTCCACTGATGGATGAAATAGAGGTATTGGATGGACCCCTTTGCATAGTGGGGCTATTTCTCTTTCTCCAAATATATACTCTTTTGGACTGATAGTCTTTAGTATCACGAGTAAATTTTTTAACCTGATTCTCCTGGATTTTTTGAACAAGTTGATCTAGACATTTATCAATGTCCTGTTCAAAATGTTGGATCCTCTCAGGGGTGCATCCATTCCGGATCTCAGACAGGGAACTATCAATTTTTTTATCAAGATCTGCAATGTTGTTAGAGTAAAGGTTAATAAGCAACTGTATTAGTATGTGGGAGCAACCATCACAAGCCTCCTCCCATTTAGAGATGAAGGATGTATCCTCAACTGGAAAGGAGGGTATAACTTTAACCCTAAGGCCACGTGGAACCATTTTGCTATTGGCATATTTCTCCAGAAAAAGTCTATTCCACCATAGGCGGGATCTATACAACACCAGTTTTTTGGCGCTGGTGAGTCTCTCATCCCAGCTTGGATCTCCTGTGCTCTGAACATCAGTCCCACTGGTACCAAACACCTGGTCCAGCTGTGAAAGCCAAGCTTTTTCTTTGGCCCGAAAGTCCATAGATATCACTGGAGATGCACCTGTGCATAACACAGTAATAACAAATTGTAGTAAAACAGTAGTGACACTGGCAGAATACATAAATGGCAGATGGAATAATAAAAAACAAAGAATGACCAGTGTTTAGATGCCAATACATGAATGCCTAATGGACTATAAGAGACCAACTGCTAAATAGAATGTACAAAACAAACAAAGAAACGCACTGCAGTCAATAGGTCAATGAAAAATTATAAATTTATTATATAAATTATTAAAAATAGACACGATGAAATGGAACCATATGGGACAAATGGCATCACAATGTGCGCATGATGAATGGGCTATCAAGACAGCAAGGCACCGCATATATACATATGTGATATTACAATAGAAAAGAACCAAAACAAAGGATAATACCTTTGTCTTATGTCCATACTCTGAATAGTTAATATATCAACTAATATAACTAGCACATGCTACAATATATAAAGACAAATGTCACATTAACATCAGAGCAAGAAATAACAATAGGTGGAATATAGTTACCAGCGTTAGTACAATCAGTGCAGATGCCTGTCGCCCGACAGCCCTCCCCGACGCGCGTTTCGGAGTGACAACGCACTCCTTCCTCAGGGGCGTGTTAGCTGAGCCACAAAGGGGCTCTATTTATGTTACCTTCATCACCCGCTGCGCAGGTGTCACCGGTATCAGTATCAGCGGTATCGGGACACACGGGCGCCGCCATGACCGGAAGCACGTGGGGCCCCACGTGCTCCGGCGTCTGACGTCACCGGAAGTGACACGGACCGAGCCGGGACGCCTGCGCAGTAGTGAGGGTCCGGGAAATGAGCAGAAACAATGTATAAAGCCCATAATAATGCGCATGTACAAATGAGAGCCACAAATAACACAATATACAAGCGAAAATGCAGAGGACATCATACTAGATATATATATACAAAATACCACAAACAATAATAATACATACAAAAACTAAAACGTAAACATAAACAAATAAAGGAATTATATAACAAATACGATAACAGGGAAATTAAAGAAAAGCACCAAATAAAAAACAAAATGAACACATAAATATTATGGTACATCTATATATAAATCATGCAATTGATAACTCAAAATAATCAAATAATCAGAACAAATATATATAAATATATAGACCAAGCAGATGACATGTCAGATCTAGATGAACTTGAATGATGTCACAGCATTCGCAAACGGAAAGGCAACAAAAATCTATAATGAAAAGACACAAAGTTAAAATCAAATAAAAAACAATATCATGCGGAAAATGTGATACAAAATAATGTCAGAGCCAGGAGATCACAAAAAGGGTACATATGAGATATTCTCATTTAAGCCATGAGGGTGTAAGGTTTTTAAGAGCCAAATCCACTTAGTTTCAGCCTGTGCCAGGCGTCTCGACAGATCACCACCCCTAATATTAATCCGTAGGGCATCAATGCCTTTCACCCTCAGAAGGGAACCATCACATTGATGGAATTGATGGAAATGACGTGGCAAGGTTTTAAGCGTAGAGGTATCGGTACAAGTAGAGGCCGCCCCAATGCCGAGAACATGCTCCCTAACTCTGACTTTAAGTTGTCTGGTGGTGAGACCAATATAAAGTAAACCACAAGGGCAACTAGCACAATACACAACATATCTGGTCGTGCAAGTGATACGCTGTCTAATGGCATATTTCATACTACCATCAGAGTTAGTGAAGGAGGAGCTGCGCTCGACATTGGGGCACGCCACACAAGTTCCACAGGGAGAACAGCCAACAATCGGAGGGAAACTGTCGAGAAACGTGGCAACCCGCGAATCAGGGTAATGGCTGGCAACCAATCGGTCACGAAGATTTTTAGCCCTCCGAAAAGTAAATGCCGGTTTTTCTGGTAGAAGTTTGCCAAGCACAGGATCCACTCGGAGAATAGGCCAGGCTTTTTGTATAGCCTTACGCATTTTATGATGTTGGGGGTGATATGTAGTAATAAAGCGTATGTTGTTTAGATTAGTACGAGATGGTTTGGTACCATAAAGTAAGTCGTCACGCATAGAATGCTTCGCTCTATGATACGCTCTCTTAATTATACGGCCACTATATCCTCTAGCAACAAAGCGTTGTCTCAATTCTTTAGCCCTCCTCTCAAAGTCAGAGTCAGTGGAGCAGAGACGCCGCAACCTAAGAAATTGCCCCACCGGAATAGCCCTCACAACATGGGGAGGATGGCATGAGGTGGCATATAGAACTGAGTTAGTTGAGGTCTCTTTACGGAAAATATCCGTTTGTAAACAACCAGAACAGTCCTTTTTGATGGTTACATCAAGAAAATTGATAGTAGTCCGGTCCAAGTTAGCGTGAGATGTATGTTAAGGTCGTTGCTATTCAAAGAGGTCACAAATTGCGCAAGGTAGGCCGGTACAAAAGCAGCGCCCATTGCCGTCCCCTGGAGCTGTAGGTAGAAGGACCCCTTGCTTTTGCACCGGCCTATGCCAATCTCTTCCTGGGGTTCTGGGAGAGGGACCTCTTCCTGTCAGATGGGGAGGGGTCAATGGAGCGTGTCCCGTTTTGGACGCGCTACATCGACGACATCTTTTTCATCTGGCAGGGCACACCCATCGACCTTGCGCAACTAACTCAGTTCTATATGCCACCTCATGCCATCCTCCCCATGTTGTGAGGGCTATTCCGGTGGGGCAATTTCTTAGGTTGCGGCGTCTCTGCTCCACTGACTCTGACTTTGAGAGGAGGGCTAAAGAATTGAGACAACGCTTTGTTGCTAGAGGATATAGTGGCCGTATAATTAAGAGAGCGTATCATAGAGCGAAGCATTCTATGCGTGACGACTTACTTTATGGTACCAAACCATCTCGTACTAATCTAAACAACATACGCTTTATTACTACATATCACCCCCAACATCATAAAATGCGTAAGGCTATACAAAAAGCCTGGCCTATTCTCCGAGTGGATCCTGTGCTTGGCAAACTTCTACCAGAAAAACCGGCATTTACTTTTCGGAGGGCTAAAAATCTTCGTGACCGATTGGTTGCCAGCCATTACCCTGATTCGCGGGTTGCCACGTTTCTCGACAGTTTCCCTCCGGTTGTTGGCTGTTCTCCCTGTGGAACTTGTGTGGCGTGCCCCAATGTCGAGCGCAGCTCCTCCTTCACTAACTCTGATGGTAGTATGAAATATGCCATTAGACAGCGTATCACTTGCACGACCAGATATGTTGTGTATTGTGCTAGTTGCCCTTGTGGTTTACTTTATATTGGTCTCACCACCAGACAACTTAAAGTCAGAGTTAGGGAGCATGTTCTCGGCATTGGGGCGGCCTCTACTTGTACCGATACCTCTACGCTTAAAACCTTGCCACGTCATTTCCATCAATTCCATCAATGTGATGGTTCCCTTCTGAGGGTGAAAGGCATTGATGCCCTACGGATTAATATTAGGGGTGGTGATCTGTCGAGACGCCTGGCACAGGCTGAAACTAAGTGGATTTGGCTCTTAAAAACCTTACACCCTCATGGCTTAAATGAGAATATCTCATATGTACCCTTTTTGTGATCTCCTGGCTCTGACATTATTTTGTATCACATTTTCCGCATGATATTGTTTTTTATTTGATTTTAACTTTGTGTCTTTTCATTATAGATTTTTGTTGCCTTTCCGTTTGCGAATGCTGTGACATCATTCAAGTTCATCTAGATCTGACATGTCATCTGCTTGGTCTATATATTTATATATATTTGTTCTGATTATTTGATTATTTTGAGTTATCAATTGCATGATTTATATATAGATGTACCATAATATTTATGTGTTCATTTTGTTTTTTATTTGGTGCTTTTCTTTAATTTCCCTGTTATCGTATTTGTTATATAATTCCTTTATTTGTTTATGTTTACGTTTTAGTTTTTGTATGTATTATTATTGTTTGTGGTATTTTTTATATATATATCTAGTATGATGTCCTCTGCATTTTCGCTTGTATATTGTGTTATTTGTGGCTCTCATTTGTACATGCGCATTATTATGGGCTTTATACATTGTTTCTGCTCATTTCCCGGACCCTCACTACTGCGCAGGCGTCCCGGCTCGGTCCGTGTCACTTCCGGTGACGTCAGACGCCGGAGCACGTGGGGCCCCACGTGCTTCCGGTCATGGCGGCGCCCGTGTGTCCCGATACCGCTGATACTGATACCGGTGACACCTGCGCAGCGGGTGATGAAGGTAACATAAATAGAGCCCCTTTGTGGCTCAGCTAACACGCCCCCTGAGGAAGGAGTGCGTTGTCACTCCGAAACGCGCGTCGGGGAGGCTGTCGGGCGACAGGCATCTGCACTGATTGTACTAACGCTGGTAACTATATTCCACCTATTGTTATTTCTTGCTCTGATGTTAATGTGACATTTGTCTTTATATATTGTAGCATGTGCTAGTTATATTAGTTGATATATTAACTATTCAGAGTATGGACATAAGACAAAGGTATTATCCTTTGTTTTGGTTCTTTTCTATTGTAATATCACATATGTATATATGCGGTGCCTTGCTGTCTTGATAGCCCATTCATCATGCGCACATTGTGATGCCATTTGTCCCATATGGTTCCATTTCATCGTGTCTATTTTTAATAATTTATATGATAAATTTATAATTTTTCATTGACCTATTGACTGCAGTGCGTTTCTTTGTTTGTTTTGTACATTCTATTTAGCAGTTGGTCTCTTATAGTCCATTAGGCATTCATGTATTGGCATCTAAACACTGGTCATTCTTTGTTTTTTATTATTCCATCTGCCATTTATGTATTCTGCCAGTGTCACTACTGTTTTACTACATGTGACAAGTAACAACCTCAGCTCTGCTACATTTGACAAGTAACAACCTCAGCTCTGCTACATGTGACAAGTAGCAACCTCGGCTCTACTACATGTGACAAGTAACAACCTCAGCTCTGCTACATGTGACAAGTAGCAACCTCAGCTCTGCTCATGTGACAAGTAACAACCTCAGCTCTGCTCATGTGACAAGTAACAACCTCAGCTCTGCTCGTGACAAGTAACAACCTCAGCTCTGCTACATGTGACAAGTAGCAACCTCGGCTCTGCTACATGTGACAAGTAACAACCTCAGCTCTGCTACATGTGACAAGTAGCAACCTCGGCTCTGCTACATGTAACAACCTCAGCTCTGCTACATGTGACAAGTAGCAACCTCAGCTCTGCTCATGTGACAAGTAACAACCTCAGCTCTGCTCATGTGACAAGTAACAACCTCAGCTCTGCTACATGTGACAAGTAACAACCTCAGCTCTGCTACATGTGACAAGTAACAACCTCAACTCTGCTACATGTGACAAGTAGCAACCTCAGCTCTGCTACATGCGAGGAGTGACAGCCTCATCTCTGCTACATGCGCGGAGTGACAGCCTCAGCTTTGCTATACATGTAGCAGAGCTGAGGCTGTCACTCCTCGAATGTAGCAGAGCTGAGGCTGTCCCTACTCACATGTAGCAGAGCTGAGGCTGTTCCTCCTCACATGTAGCAGAGCTGAGGCTGTCACTCCTCACATGTAGCAGAACTGAGTCTGTCACTCCTCACATGTAGCAGAGCTGAGGCTGTCACTCCTCACATGCAGCAGAGCTGAGGCTGTCAACTCCTCACATGTGTAATTGGTGAGGGCGTGGTGCAGAAGTACGGTATACAGAACAATCTTAGATTATTCTGTATACCGGACTGTTGTTCTACTGAATAAATCATCCGTTTTGAAAGCAATTTGCAGGCTGGATTACAAGTTTCTTCACATATTTACTCTGGAGAAAGCCTACCTTCGTCACTACCTCAGTTGCTTCCTGGGAGTTGGTTCTTTTCTGTTATTTCACTATCATTACTCCAAAAACCTCTAATTTTGGATAATAAAGGTATCTTTCTTAACACAACTTGGGTAGACCGGGATTGGCAACGCGCGCGAGGGAGGGGGGCCCCATTGTGAAGTTTGCTGTGGGGCCCTGCCGTTCCTAGTTACGCCCCTGCGTATAACAGATATATTCTATGATAGTAACATATATCTAATGAGACAACACTCTATATTTCATATTATAGAAAATATCAACATGTATACGTAGAATCTGCCAGCAATGTCTTACCTGACATAATATCCAATGTATTGTGGGTGTAAGGTTCTATGTATATATTCCTGAAACTCAGTTTGTTCATCAGCCATTTTACTTTCTGTCTTGCTGCAGCTATCTTGCCCTCAGTCAAAATGGAGTTTCCAGCTTGCATGTTCCCGCCCTGATTCTCTCCTTTGCTTCTTAAGCAGCCACAGCTGAGCAATCAGTGCTTCAGAATCTAGCCTGCAGTGAACCTGTGACTTGACTCCTGTAAGCCTTGGACCTTGTACTCCAGCTATTCCTACTGAGGAACTCTGAAGCACTTGTGGACTCTGAACCCTGCTCTTTGAAAGACCCACGTTTGCATGGACTTACGCACAAGACGCTATATGAACTGTACTACATACATTACAAGATTCTGAAGCCAAAACGTTAGTGTCTGCTGGGTCTGGAAGGCTGTGTCTGCTGTACTGTGGATATCAGACGTCCGGTTGTACTTTCTGTGATGACAGTGGTTGTGACTTCTCACAACCATTCCAGGTGAGCAATTCCCTTAAGTTTTTTCTTTTTGCAGTGTTACCACAGGTAAACACTATTGTTTTTTTTTTTTTCCTTTCTTTTCTCTTTTTTGTCTGCTGTAACTCTGGATATCAGATGTCTGGTTGAAACTTTCTGTGATGATAGTGGTTGTGACTTCTCACAACCATTCCAGGTGAGCAGTTCCCTTAATTTTTTTTTCTCTCTGCAGTGTTGCCACAGGTTAACACTATTGTTTTTTTTCTCTCCTCTTCTTCCAGTAATCCTGTCTTAAAAGATCTGGAAAATGGAGGCCCGCATAAAGGAACTTTGCGGAGTGACTGATAATATCCTTGCAGATTTGCAGAATATAAAGACCCGTTTTACAAATCTACAAGACCTCAATAATCACAATTTGCAAGTGGTTGGACAGACTACCCAGGATTTGCGAGCCAGGATTGAGGTTCTAGAGGGGCGAGTCCAGGCTCCTGCCGTAGCCCCGAGTGCTGGGATTCCCAAGTTGCCCCCTTTTCGTTTTGGCGGTGAACGTGAGAAATTCAGGGGATTTATTAATCAATGCAATCTTTTTTTTTCTGCACATGCTTCACAATTTCCCACTGAACGATCTAAGGTGCTTACTATAATTATGTTGCTTACCAACAAGGCTTTAATGTGGGCAAACCCTCTGATTGAGACTGAGGATGATTGTTTGAATCACCTTGATGATTTTATTTCAGCCATGGGGCAGGTGTTTGATGACCCCAATCGAGGTGCAACAGCTGAAGCAGCCATGTTAGCTTTGCGCCAAGGTAAGCACTCGGTAGCTGAATATGCCTTGGATTTCAGGAGATGGGCCCTTGATACCACCTGGGACAGTTCCGCCAAAAAATCTATTTTTCGAAAGGGGTTATCTCCACTGATTAAGGATGAACTTGCTCGTGCCGACCCTCCCACTGCGTTAGGTGACTTTATTAACTACTGCATCCGTATTGATACTCGTCTGACTGAACGCAGGCAAGAGAGATGGTTCGAAAGCAATCGTACTAACCTTTTCCTACCTTCCTCTCCAGCTAAGGAACCTTTGAGTAGGATTACACGGGAACCTGAACCTGAACCCATGCAGGTAGACTCTTTACAACGACAGGTTAGTGATGCACGCAAGGAACATCGTTTTAAGGAGAATCTATGTTTCTATTGTGGTAAGTCAGGGCACTTCATTATAAACTGCCCCAGCCGTTCTCGTAAGACTACTGCAGCACTCATTCATTGTGAGTGTTGCGAGAGGGGATCTGTCAGGTCTGAGCCTCAGGCTCCAGAAAGATCTGCAGCAACAGATCTTGATTTCTCGGACTTAAACTCCGTTACCTCTGAGGACGTTGACTGTGTAAACGCTGCCATTTTTCAAGTTTCCTCAGCGGTGTCCCAGCTGAGTTGTAAGAAAAACAATTCTCATTGCTTTCTTTCCATCAAAGTCTGGGTTGACTCAGCTTGGGTGTCTAGCTCTGCTATGATCGACTCAGGGGCAAGTGGAAATTTTATGGATGTCTCCTTTGCTCTGAAACAGGGAATACGTTCAGTGAAGAAGGCTACTCCAGTACAGATGGAAACTGTGGATGGCTCCCTGCTGACCTCTGGACCAGTGGATCAGGAAACAGAGCCTTTGAGGGTTCTTATGGGTAAAGATCATCAAGAGAAACTGTCCTTTATGCTTATCTCTTCTCCCCACTTTCCCATTATTCTAGGGCTACCATGGCTGCAGGCTCAGAATCCTACCATTAACTGGGAGACCAAGGAATTACACTTTCCAGAGAAACAGATGAGTCCAAAAGTTTCAGCTTGCTCTGTTCCTAAAGGAATCATGTCAGTCCCTGAACTACCAGCTGTATACCAGGACTATGTGGATTTATGTGACAAGAAGAACGCTGACCAGCTTCCTCCTCACCGTCCATATGATTGTCCAATTGAATTATTGCCTGGAGCAGAGATACCTTTTGGTAAGATCTACCCCCTGGCGGGGCCCGAGCTAAAGACTTTAAAGGATTACATAGATGAAAATCTAGCCAAGGGCTTCATACGCCCCTCTTCATGTCCTGCAGGTGCACCCATCTTCTTTGTAAAGAAGAAAGATGGATCTCTGAGACCATGCGTAGACTATAGGGAACTCAATAAGGTTACTATTAGAAACCGTTATCCATTGCCTTTAATCCCTGAGTTATTGGAGAGAGTGCGACATGCCAAAATTTTTTCTAAACTAGATCTTCGTGGGGCCTATAACTTAGTCCGTATTAGACCTGGGGATGAATGGAAGACTGCATTCAGGTCACGCTATGGACACTTTGAATATCTAGTTATGCCTTTTGGTCTGAGTACCGCCCCAGCCACTTTCCAACACTTGGTGAATGACATCTTCAGGGATCTCCTAGATACATTCGTGGTAATTTATTTGGATGATATTCTAATTTTTTCTAACTCCACAGAGGAACATCATGGACATGTGAGAATGGTCTTGGAACGTCTAAGACAAAATCATCTTTACATCAAACTTGAAAAGTGTGAATTCCATAGGACCGAAATTCAATTTCTGGGGTATGTACTGTCTACACAAGGAATTAGTATGGATGGAAGCAAAACCCAAGCCATCAAGGATTGGCCAAGTCCTAGAAATGTGAAGGAGGTACAGCGCTTCATCGGGTTTGCCAACTTCTATAGACGCTTCATTAGAAATTTCTCTGAGGTAGTGTCACCTATCACTCAACTTACCCGGAAAGAGTCTAGGTTTTCCTGGACTCCCCAAGCCCAGGAAGCATTTTCCCGTCTAAAAGATAAATTTACCACTGCACCTATCCTAGTACATCCCAACCCCGAGCTTGCCTTCATAATAGAGGTGGATGCTTCAGACTGTGCCGTTGGAGCTATACTCTCTCAGAGAACAGGTGAGAAGAATGTCTTGCATCCCTGTGCCTTCTTTTCCCAGCAGTTGTCTTCGGCTGAGAGGAACTACGATGTGGGCAATAGAGAGTTGTTGGCCATTATTGCCGCCTTCAAAGAATGGAGACACCTTCTTCAGGAGCTGCACAGCAAATAGTCGTCCTGACAGACCATCGTAACCTTGAGTTTATCAGGTCGGCTAAGTGCCTGACTCCTCGCCAGGCTCGCTGGAATCTTTTCTTAAACCAATTTAATTTTATCATCTCTTATAGACCAGGATCGCGCAATGGAAAGGCTGATGCACTCTCTAGGATTTACTCAGCAGAGACACGTCCAATTACTCCTCCTAAGACTATTCTTCCTGACTCTAGATTCCTAGGAGTAATTCATAATCAAGACCTACTTAAGGACATCAAGGAAGCATACCATGCGGATTCCTTTTTGGCACAACCCCCAAGGGACGTAAGTCTTGTCTTTAAGAATGGTGTGTGGATTCAGGGACAACGTCTGTATATTCCTGAAACAGTCAGATTAAGAGTATTGCAACTCATTCACGATTCCAAGATAGCTGGGCATAGAGGAATTCTAAAGACACAGGAATTTCTTTCTCGTTTCTTTTGGTGGCCCACTTGCAGGAAGGATGTTTTGAATTATGTCACTTCATGTGAGGTCTGTGCAAGATGCAAAACACCTCGCTCCTCACCAACTGGTCTGTTACAGCCTCTTCCCACCCCGTCCCGCCCGTGGGGATCCATTTCTATGGACTTCATTGTGGAGTTACCAACCTCTCAGGGGAAGAACACCATTCTAGTGGTGGTTGACCGTCTAACAAAGGCAGCTCATTTTATCCCTTGTGTCGGCTTACCCACTGCAAAACAGACATCAGATTTGATGATTAAAGATGTGTTTCGCTTACATGGAGTACCGGATGAGGTTATTTCGGATCGAGGGGTGCAATTCACTTCTAGGTTTTGGCAAAATTTCTGTGCAGCATTGGACATTAAAGTAAACCTTTCTTCTGCTTTTCATCCCCAGACTAATGGACAGACCGAACGAACCAATCAAACCCTGGAGCAGTATCTCCGCTGCTTTATCTGCCACCTACAGGATGATTGGGTGGATCTACTTCCATTAGCTGAGTTCTCGTATAACAACTCTCAGAGTGCCTCCACTAAACAGTCTCCTTTTTACTCTAATCTAGGTTATCATCCTAACATTCTACCACGATTTCCCATAGAAACGCCTTTACCAGCAGTGGCTGAAAGAATCACGTCTTTACAGAAGAATATGGATCTTCTAAAGGAAAATCTGGAATCGGCTCAAGAAAGGTACAAGAAAGCAGCAGATAAATTTCGTAAACCTGCACCAGCTTTCAAGGTAGGAGACTTGGTCTGGCTGTCAACCAGAAATCTTAAGTTAAGGATTCCATCGTCTAAGTTGGGACATAAGTACATTGGACCCTATAAAATCAGTAAAATTATAAGTGCCGTTGCTTGTCGTCTTCAACTGCCCAGAACTATGAGAATCCACCCTGTCTTTCATGTATCCCTACTAAAGGCTGCGACACCCAATACGTTTCCTGGACGTTCCTCTCCTTGCCCTGACCCAGTGCTAGTCAATGGTCAGGAAGAATTTGTGGTGGAAAGGATTTTAGATTCCAGGTTGTATAGAAATCAGTTACAATATCTGATTAAATGGCAGGGCTACCCAGTGGAGGACAACTCATGGGAACCGGTCAATAACGTTAATGCTCCTCGCTTGCTCCGTCAGTTTCATCAGAGGTACCCACACAAGCCTGGTCTGAGGTCATCCGGAGGTTGTCCTTAAGGGGGAGTTATGTAAGGTTCTATGTATATATTCCTGAAACTCAGTTTGTTCGTCAGCCATTTTACTTTCTGTCTTGCTGCAGCTATCTTGCCCTCAGTCAAAATGGAGTTTCCAGCTTGCATGTTCCCGCCCTGATTCTCTCCTTTGCTTCTTAAGCAGCCACAGCTGAGCAATCAGTGCTTCAGAATCTAGCCTGCAGTGAACCTGTGACTTGACTCCTGTAAGCCTTGGACCTTGTACTCCAGCTATTCCTACTGAGGAACTCTGAAGCACTTGTGGACTCTGAACCCTGCTCTTTGAAAGACCCACGTTTGCATGGACTTACGCACAAGACGCTATATGAACTGTACTACATACATTACAGTGGGTCTATACTGTGCACGTGAAACGCTGTCTCAGGACAGAGGTGGACCGGGGTCTATGCTGACCCTGAACTGGGGTCCTGACTAGTTCCTCTACCTGGAGGTACTGTTAATGGTACAGAGGTCCAGGCCGCCAGCGTAACCCTGTCTCCTGTAGATCCCTGACCACTGTAATCTAGTCCTGAGAAGGACCCTGATTACCACCACAGGGAATGGGCAGGCAACAGCTTACACACAGTCAAATACAAACGAGACAGACAGGGGGTAAAGAAAACACTGCCTTGCATACAAAACTTCCACTACAGAGGAACACAAAAGGTTAAGAAGATAAACAATAAGCGAGGAGAGGAAAAACCACAACAGGCACTCTTAGCTTAAGTCTTCTCAGAAACGATCCGCTCTGCTGGTCTGAATGAATGCTTTCACCGGCAACTTCCCCAGCAGACCAGCAGGTATATGAAGGAAGCTAATTAACAAAACATTAATCGCAGCTGGGCGAGGCTGGTCTGTCCAGCATCGAGAGAGAAAGAATTAACTCCCTCAGTGCTGAAAAACACCCAGCACCAGAAACTCAGCTGTGCGAAGTCAGGGTGTGCAATCGCGACGATCTCCGCCGCGACACACCCGTGACAGTACCCCCCCTTCTACGAGGGGCCTCTGGACCCTCAGGGCCTGGTCTATCTGGGTGAGTAGTGTGGAAGGCCCGAACCAATCGGTCTGCGTTAATATCCGACGCAGAAACCCACATCCTCTCCTCAGGACCATACCCCCTCCAATGAACAAGGTACTGAAGGGACCGGCGATTCAGACGTGAGTCAATGATCTTCGATACCTGAAACTCCAAATTACCTGTCATGTGTGCATCGCCACGAAGATCGTCGCGGTTGCACATTCTGACTTCTCACAGCTGAGTTGCTGTTTCTTTGTGTTTGGCAGTTAGGGAGTTAATTCTGTCTGTGCTCAGTTCTGGGACTGGGTGCAGTTTCTCCCGGCTGCAATTAATTATTTGTTGATTGGTTTCCTTTAAATCTCTGGTGGTCTGTTTTGGGAGTTGCCAGTGAAATTCTTCATGCAGACCACAGATAGGATTGTATCTGTATAGACTTAAGTTAAAGAGCTCCTTAGTTGTTTTAAGCTCACCTTGCTTAGAGTTTAATATCCCAGATCATTTATGTTCCTTCTGTGTTTGAGTGTGTATGCAAGTCTGTGTTTTCTCCAGTCTGTCTTATATTGCTAATCTGTGTATTTAGCAGAGATCAGCCCATATCCCTTTGGTGGTAATCAGAATCCTTCTTAGGACTGATTACAGGGTTCAGGGACTGATAGGAGACAGGGTTAGGCTGGAGACTTGGACCTCTGAACCATTATCAGTACCTCCAAGGTGAGGGATTAGTTAGGACCCCAGTTTAGGGTCAGGTTAGACCCCCGGTCCTCTTCTTTCCTGTTACAGTGTATCAAGTCCTCAAGATTAATCCTGAGTTCAACGGATATCGTGTCAGGTAAATCTATTCTATATTTACATGCTGATGTTGCTAATCTATATGTTGTATAGAGTGTTGTTCTTTAATGAATAGTTTACTGACATCGTACACATGTCATAAGACCGCGTGACATTTTCACTGGCCAATAAAATTATTCCCAGTTGCCATGGATCCAGTAGCCCAGCTGGCTCTGCAGTTGCAGGGATTATCCATGGAGCTGACGGACATTAAGTCCAAAGTTTTGTCTCCCTCGGAGCAAACCAGATTTGAACCTAAAGTAGCTCTCCCGGACAGGTTCACTGGTGGGCGAGACAAATTTTTTACCTTCAGGGAAGCATGTAAATTGTATTTTCGGCTTCGGCCTCGATCATCAGGGAGTGAAGAGCAGAGAGTGGGAATTGTTATCTCGCTCCTACAAGGGGACCCTCAATCCTGGGCATTTTCCCTTCCTCCGGGATCCCCGGCTCTACAGTCAGTAGATCGATTTTTTACTGCCCTGGGTTTGGTATATGATGACCCAGATCGGGTCTCTCTTGCTGAGACAAAATTACGTAAGATACAGCAGGGGATCGTCCGGCGGAGGAATTTGCTTCTGAGTTCCGTAGATGGGCCACAGATACTCAGTGGAATGACCCAGCTCTTAGGAGCCAGTTTTGTCATGGGCTTTCTGACAAATTAAAGGACGTTTTGGCTCAGTATGAGTCTCCTCCTTCTCTGGAGGCTGCTATGGCCCTGGCTATCCGTACTGATAGACGGCTCCGGGAGAGGTGCGAGGTAACTCCGCCCCCTGTTGTTACTCCACCTACTACTAAAGTCCCTTATGTTGAGGTTCCCCTTGTCTGTTCGGAGGAGCCTATGCAGTTGGGAGGGACATCATTTCGTAGGAGGGGATTGGCGGTACGCCGCAGGACTAGAAGGTGTTTCTTCTGCGGGAAAGAGGGACATTTTGTTGGGGGATGTCCGTCCCGTGCCTTGTTGAGCAAGAAGTCGCCGGAAAACTGTTAATCCCAGGTTGTGTGGTGGACGACAACCTGGGAGTATGTATTTCGTCCGCTAGTTCTTCTCAGTTCCTTGTACCAGTGGAGGTGGTGGTTGGTACGAGAGTGGAGAGATTTTCTGTTCTTCTTGATAGTGGGTCCGGGGCTAATCTGGTTGACGCTCAGTTTGCTCAGGCTCAAGGTATGCATCTGAGTGTATTGGTCAAACCGATCCCTATATTCTCCATTGACGCCAGGCCTCTCGGCCAAGGTAGCTTTGTTCATGAGGTTCATAACATTGACCTTCGGGTAGGGGCAATACATAGGGAACTATTATCTTGTTATGTGTTGGAGGGTCTACCTACTCCTATTGTGTTGGGACTTCCTTGGTTGGTTAAACATAACCCTGTGATTAATTGGCAGTCCAGAGAGATAAGCCAATGGGGTGAGTTTTGCAAAAGTAACTGCATGAACACAGTCATCAGTGCGGTCGTGCCTAGTACTTTGCCTCCTTTTTTGGAGGACTTTGGGGATGTGTTCTCTGAGGAGGGGTGTCAGGAGTTGCCTCCTCATCGCGTATATGACTGTTCTATTAATTTACTTCCTGATGCTAAGTTACCTAAAGCTAGGTTATATAACCTTTCTGGTCCTGAGAGGCAGGCTATGAAAGATTATATTTCGGAAAGTCTGGCCAAAGGGCATATTAGACCTTCATCTTCCCCAGTGGCCGCGGGGTTCTTCTTTGTGAAGAAAAAAGATGGAGGCCTACGCCCTTGCTTGGATTTCCGCGAACTTAATCGGATTACTGTTCGAGATCCGTATCCACTCCCTCTGATTCCTGATCTCTTCAATCAAATTGTTGGCGCCAAATGGTTCTCTAAATTGGATCTCAGGGGGCGTATAATCTGATTAGGATAAAAGAGGGGGATGAGTGGAAAACGGCGTTTAACACGCCGGAGGGACATTATGAGAACCTTGTCATGCCTTTTGGTCTGACTACTGCACCAGCAGTATTCCAACATTTTGTTAATGACATTTTTCGTCATCTGGTGGGGCTGTTTGTGGTCGTATATTTGGATGACATTTTAATTTACTCGCCAGATCTTGTGTCTCACCAGGAGCATGTGAGACAGGTGTTGCAGATCTTGCGAGACAATAAACTATACGCCAAACTGGAAAAGTGTGTATTCGCCGTACAGGAACTTCAGTTTTTGGGTTTCTTGGTATCAGCCTCCGGTTTCCGTATGGACCCTGAAAAGGTGAGAGCAGTGCTTGAATGGGATCAGCCAGAGGATCTTAAGGCTCTGCAGCGTTTTCTGGGGTTTGCTAACTACTACCGGAAATTTATTTGTAATTTCTCATCTGTTGTCAAACCTCTCACTGACATGACAAGAAAAGGGACGGATTTTTCTAAATGGTCGGACAAAGCTTGCCAAGCTTTTTCCTCTTTGAAAAAATGTTTTGCTTCGGCACCCGTTCTCATCCAACCAGATGCATCACAGCCGTTCGTTGTGGAGGTGGACGCGTCTGACGTAGGGGTGGGTGCAATATTGTCCCAGGGTCCGTCCCCTGGTAAATGGCATCCGTGCGCTTTCTTTTCTAAGAAATTGTCGTCCGCCGAAAGGAATTATGATATCGGCAATAGGGAACTTTTGGCCATTAAGTTGGCTTTTGAAGAATGGCGTCACTTTTTGGAGGGGGCAGTCCACCCGGTCACCGTCATTACTGATCACAAGAACCTGCTGTATTTGGAATCTGCTAAGCGTCTGAATTCCAGACAAGCTCGATGGTCGTTGTTTTTTACCAGGTTTAATTTTGTTGTCACTTATTCGCCCTGGATCTAAGAATGTTAAGGCGGATGCCTTGTCTCGCAGTTTCCCAGGGGCTGGGAAAACGGATGACCCGATTCCTATCCTTCAGGAGGGGTGGTAGTGTCGGCTGTATGTTCTGAGCTTGAGGAGGAGGTATTAGAGGCTCAGGGGACGCCCCTGCAGGACCTCCAGGGAGCTGTTTGTCCCAAATCAGTTGAGACAAAAGGTTATTGAGGCACATCATAATTCTGCTTTAGCAGGACATCCAGGGAGTAAGGCTACTTTAGATCTCCTTTCTCGCCGGTTTTGGTGGCCTAACGTTAATAAAGATGTTTTAACTTTTGTCGCGTCCTGTGGGGTTTGTGCTCGCTCTAAGACCCCTCATACCCGTCCATCTGGGACCCTCTTACCCTTGAAACTTCCGGAGCGTCCATGGACTCATTTGTCTATGGACTTCATCACGGACCTTCCTCAGTCGTCAGGGAAGACTGTCATACTGGTGGTTGTTGACAGGTTCAGTAAGATGGCACATTTCATTGCTCTTCCTGCCCTCCCTAATGCTAAAACTCTGGCGCAGGTGTTCATTGGGAGATTGTGAGACTTCATGGGTTGCCTTCTGATGTGGTGTCAGATAGGGGGTCTCAGTTTGTGTCCAAGTTTTGGAGGGCATTTTGTTTACGTCGGGGGATGCAATTGTCATTTTCCTCGGCTTTTCATCCGCAGACCAATGGTCAGACAGAGCGTCTGAATCAAAGCCTAGAGACTTATCTTCGGTGTTTTGTCTCAAGAACCAGGAGGACTGGTCTTCTTTCTTGCCTCTGGCAGAGTTCGCTCTTAACAACAGGCGGAGCGAGTCCACTGGTAAATCCCCGTTTTTTGGGGCATATGGTTTTCATCCCCAGTTTTGTACTTTCAATGGGGGGGGCCCTTCTGGGGTTCCTGAGGAGGAGCGTTTCTCGTCGTCACTTGCTTCAGTGTGGAGAGGTGTATTGAATAATCTGAGTGCTATGGGAACCGTTATAAACGTATGGCTGATAGGAGGAGAGTTTCTGGTCCAGATCTTAATGTGAACGATCTGGTATGGTTGTCTACCAGGAATATAAAACTTAAAGTTCCCTCCTGGAAGCTGGGCCCCAGATTCATCGGGCCGTACAGGATCAGTTCCATAATTAATCCTGTGGCATTTCGTCTGGACCTCCCTCCTACGTTTAAAATTCATAATGTGTTCCACAAGTCATTACTTAAGAGGTACGTGGCACCAGTCATACCATCACCTCTACCTCCTCCTCCAGTGGTGGTCAATGGTAATTTGGAGTTTCAAGTGTCAAAGATCATTGACTCACGTCTGAATCGCCGGTCCCTTCAGTACTTGGTGCATTGGAAGGGGGTATGGTCCAGAGGAGAGGACGTGGGTTCCTGCGTCTGACATTAACGCAGATCGTTTGGTGCGGACCTTCCACAGAACTCACCCGGGCAAACCTGGCCCTGAGGGTCCGGAGGCCCCTCGTAGAAGGGGGGTACTGTCATGTGTGCATCGCCACGAAGATCGTCGCGGTTGCACATTCTGACTTCTCACAGCTGAGTTGCTGTTTCTTTGTGTTTGGCAGTTAGGGAGTTAATTCTGTCTGTGCTCAGTTCTGGGACTGGGTGCAGTTTCTCCCGGCTGCAATTAATTATTTGTTGATTGGTTTCCTTTAAATCTCTGGTGGTCTGTTTTGGGAGTTGCCAGTGAAATTCTTCATGCAGACCACAGATAGGATTGTATCTGTATAGACTTAAGTTAAAGAGCTCCTTAGTTGTTTTAAGCTCACCTTGCTTAGAGTTTAATATCCCAGATCATTTATGTTCCTTCTGTGTTTGAGTGTGTATGCAAGTCTGTGTTTTCTCCAGTCTGTCTTATATTGCTAATCTGTGTATTTAGCAGAGATCAGCCCATATCCCTTTGGTGGTAATCAGAATCCTTCTTAGGACTGATTACAGGGTTCAGGGACTGATAGGAGACAGGGTTAGGCTGGAGACTTGGACCTCTGAACCATTATCAGTACCTCCAAGGTGAGGGATTAGTTAGGACCCCAGTTTAGGGTCAGGTTAGACCCCCGGTCCTCTTCTTTCCTGTTACAGTGTATCAAGTCCTCAAGATTAATCCTGAGTTCAACGGATATCGTGTCAGGTAAATCTATTCTATATTTACATGCTGATGTTGCTAATCTATATGTTGTATAGAGTGTTGTTCTTTAATGAATAGTTTACTGACATCGTACACATGTCATAAGACCGCGTGACATTACCATTGACCACCACAGGAGGAGGAGGTAGAGGTGACGGTATAACTGGTGCCACGTACCTCTTAAGCAACGATTTGTGGAACACATTGTGGATTTTAAACGTAGGAGGGAGGTCAAGACGGAAAGCCACCGGATTAATTATTGAACTGATCCTGTATGGCCCGATGAACCTGGACCCAGTTTCCAGGAGGGAACCTTAAGTTTTATATTCTTGGTAGACAACCATACCAGATCGTTCACACTTAGGTCCGGACCAGACACTCTCCTCCTATCAGCCATACGTTTGTATCGGTTCCCCATAGTGCTCAGATTATTAAGCACTCCTCTCCACACTGAAGCAAGTGACGACGAAAATCGTTCCTCCTCAGGAACCCCAGAAGAGCCCCCCCCATTGAAAGTACAAAACTGGGGGTGAAAACCATATGCCCCAAAAAACGGGGACTTACCAGTGGACTCGCTCCGCCTATTGTTAAGAGCGAACTCTGCCAGAGGCAAGAAAGAAGACCAGTCATCTTGGTTCTCTGAGACAAAACACCGGAGATATGTCTCTAAGCTCTGATTCAGACGCTCTGTCTGACCATTAGTCTGCGGATGAAAAGCCGAAGAAAATGACAACTGCATCCCCCGACGAGAACAAAATGCCCTCCAGAATTTGGACACAAACTGAGACCCCCGATCCGACACCACATCGGAAGGCAACCCGTGAAGTCTCACAATCTCCCCAATGAACACCTGCGCCAGAGTTTTAGCATTAGGAAGAGCAGGAAGAGCAATAAAATGTGCCATTTTGCTGAACCTGTCAACTACAACTAGTATGACAGTTTTACCTGAAGACGGAGGGAGGTCCGTAATGAAGTCCATAGACAGATGGGTCCATGGACGCTCCGGGATTTTCAACGGTAAAAGGGCCCCAGACGGACGGGTATGTGGGGTCTTAGAGCGCGCACATACCCCACAGGACGCGACAAAAGTTACTACCTCTTTATTTAAGTTAGGCCACCAAAACCGGCGAGAAACGAGATCCACAGTTGCTTTACTCCCTGGGTGTCCTGCCAAAGCAGAATTATGATGTGCCTCGATAACCTTTTGTCTTAACTGATCTGGAACAAACAGTCTCCCTGGAGGTCCTACAGGGCGTCCCCCTGAGCCTCCAATATCTCCTCCTCAAGCTCAGAGCATACAGCCGACACCACAACTCCCTCCTGAAGAATAGGAACCGGGTCATCCGTCTTCCCGGCCCCCGGGAAACTACGAGACAAGGCATCAGCCTTTACATTTTTTGACCCAGGACGATATGTGACGACAAAATTAAACCTGGTAAAGAACAACGACCATCTAGCTTGTCTGGAATTCAGACGTTTTGCAGACTCTAAATACAGCAGGTTCTTGTGATCAGTAATGACGGTGACTGGGTGGACTGCCCCCTCCAAAAAGTGACGCCACTCTTCAAAAGCCAACTTAATGGCCAAGAGTTCCCTATTGCCGACATCATAATTCCTCTCGGCGGACGACAATTTTTTAGAGAAGAAAGCGCACGGATGCCATTTACCAGGGGACGGACCTTGAGATAATACCGCACCCACTCCTACGTCAGATGCGTCTACCTCCACAATGAACGGTTGTGATGCATCAGGTTGGATAAGTATGGGTGCTGAAGCAAAACATTTTTTCAAGGAGGAAAATGCTTGACAAGCTTTGTCAGACCACCTAGAAAAATCCGTCCCTTTTTTTGTCATGTCAGTGAGAGGTTTGACAACGGATGAGAAATTACGAATACATTTCCGGTAGTAGTTAGCAAACCCCAGGAAACGCTGCAGTGCCTTAAGATCCTCTGGCCGATCCATTCAAGCACTGCCTTCACTTTCCCAGGGTCCATACGGAAACCAGAAGCTGACACCAGGAATCCTAAAAACTGAAGTTCCTGTACGGCGAATACACACTTCTCCCATTTGGCGTACAGTTTATTGTCTCGCAAGATCTGCAACACCTGTCTCACATGCTCCTGATGAGACACAAGATCCGGCGAGTAAATTAAGATGTCATCTAGATAAATGACAACAAACTGTCCCACTAGGTGGCGAAATATGTCATTAACAAAATGTTGAAACACCGCCGGGGCAGTAGTCAGACCGAAAGGCATGACAAGGTTCTCATAATGTCCCTCCGGAGTGTTAAACGCCGTCTTCCACTCATCCCCCTCCTTTATCCTAATCAGATTATACGCCCCCCTGAGATCCAACTTAGAGAACCATTTGGCGCCCACAATCTGATTGAAGAGATCAGGAATAAGTGGGAGCGGATACGGATCTCGGACCGTAATCCGATTAAGCTCACGGAAATCCAAGCAAGGGCGTAGGCCTCCATCTTTTTTCTTCACAAAGAAGAACCCCGCGGCCACTGGGGAAGATGAAGGTCTAATATGCCCCTTGGCTAGACTTTCCGAAATATAATCCTTCATAGCTTGCCTCTCAGGACCAGAAAGGTTATATAACCTAGATTTAGGTAACTTAGCATCAGGAAGCAATTTTATAGCAGTCATACGCGCGATGAGGAGGTAATTCTTGACACCCCTCTTCTGAAAACACATCCTCAAAGTCCTCCAGAAAAGGAGGTAAGGTTCTAGGCACGACCGCACCGATGACCACTGTAGCGCCGGCGTCCTCTGCCAGGCAGGGACGCTGTTCCCCTGCGCCAGCGTCCTCTGCCAGGCAGGGACGTCGCTCCCCTTACCCTCACACAGCGTCCTCCTTCCGCCCTGCTGGGGCTGCGCGCTCCTTCCCTGCCACTGGGCTTAGGGCGCGCGCGCGTGCACGCCCCCGCTCTTAAAGGGGCCGCGCGCATCTTTCAAAAAAGGTCCCCGGCCAATGCCGGTGGACTCCACCTTATATAAAGCACCTCCTCCTTAATGGAGCAATGTTGTTGCACTGTTTAACTCTGCTTCAGCCCTCAGGTTCCGTTACCAGTTACCTGCCTGTCTCCTGCCAGTTTGCTGTCTGCTACCTGTCCGCAAGCCTACCTGAAGGTTCGGCCGTCACCGGTGGTGACCATCGGCTATTCCAGAGAATCTCGCCTGCTCACTTGGGGGCGCTCATCTGCCATCTGCCTGCAGACCTACCCAGAGGTTCGGACGTCACATGCGGTGACCATCGTCTATTCCAGAGACTCTCGCCTGCTCACTTGGGGGCGTTCATCTGCCATCTGCCTGCAGACCTACCCGGAGGTTCGGACGTCACATGCGGTGACCATCGTCTATTCCAGAGACTCTCGCCTGCTCACTTGGGGGCGTTCATCTGTCATCTGCCTGCTAGCCTACCGGGAGGCTCCACCATCTCAGGTCGTATATACCTGTCCACTTGCCGTGACTACCTGCCTGTCCTTCCAGAGACTGCCCCGGTCACTTGCCGTGACTACCTGCCTGTCCTTCCAGAGACTGCCCCGGTCACTTGCCGTGACTACCTGCCTGTCCTTCCAGAGACTGCCCCGGTCACTTGCCGTGACTACCTGCCTTTCCTTCCAGAGACTGCCCCGGTCACTTGCCGTGACTACCTGCCTGTCCTTCCAGAGACTGCCCCGGTCACTTGCCGTGACTACCTGCCTGTCCCTCCAGAGACTGCCCCGGTCACTTGCCGTGACTACCTGCCTGTCCTTCCAGAGACTGTCCCTGTCACTTGCCGTGACTTCCTGTCCGTCTCCCCGGGCGCCACCCGCTCCTTTACAAGGAAAGCCTCCTTGTATAATAAAGCTCAGAGGTTCCGCCTCCCAGACCCGTTACAACCGTGTTCATGCAGTTACTATGGCAAAATTCACCCCACTGGCTTATCTCTCTGGATTGCCAATTAATAACTGGGTTATGTTTAGTTAACCAAGGAAGTCCCAACACAATAGGAGTGGGAAGGCCCTCCAACACATAACAAGACAATAGTTCTTTATGTATTGCCCCCACTCGAAGGTCTATGTTATGCACGGCTTGCACAAAGCTACCTTGACCGAGAGGCCTGGCGTCAATAGAGAATATAGGGATAGGTTTGGCCAATACACTCAGTTGCATACCTTGCACCTGGGCAAACCGAGCGTCCACCAGATTAGCCGCGGTCCCACTATCCAGAAGAACAGAAATCCTCTCAGTTCCTGTACCTACCACCACCTCCGCTGGTACGAGAAACTGAGACGGACTTGGGGACGAAATACATACTCCCAGATTGTCGTCCACCACATAACCTGGGATCAACAGTTTTCCGGCGACTCCTTGCTCAGCAAAGTACGGGATGGACACCCCCCAACAAAATGTCCCTTTCTCCCGCAGAAGTAACACTTTCCTGTCTTGCGGCGCACCGCCGATCCCCTCCCTCGAAACGATGTCCCTCCTAACTGCATAGGCTCCTCAGAACAAACCAGGGGAACCTCAATATGAGGGACTATAGTAGAAGGTGGAGTCATCACAGGGGGCGGAGTTACCTCACACCTCTCTCGAAGCCGTCTATCAATGCGAATCGCAAGGGCCATAGCGGCCTCCAGTGACGGGGGAGAATCATACTGAGCCAACACATCTTTTAATTTGTCAGATAATCCTTGACAAAACTGGCTCCTAAGAGCTGGGTCATTCCACTGAGTATCTGTGGCCCATCTACGGAACTCAGAAGAAAA
Organism: Oophaga sylvatica; assembly: GCA_033576555.1. NCBI lineage: Eukaryota > Metazoa > Chordata > Amphibia > Anura > Dendrobatidae > Oophaga > Oophaga sylvatica. The sequence goes on from JARQOD010000008.1 coordinate 34,369,854, forward strand.
TTCCTCCGCTGGACGATCTCCCTGCTGTATCTTACGTAACTTCATTTCAGCAAGGGAGACCCGATCCGGGTCATCATATACCAGACCCAGGGCTGTAAAAAATCGATCTACTGACTGGAGAGCCGGGGAGTCTGGAGGAAGAGAGAACGCCCAGGATTGAGGGTCCCCTTGTAAGAGCGAGATGACAATTCCCACCCTCTGGTCTTCACTCCCCGAAGACCGAGGCCGTAGCCGAAAATATAATTTACAAGCCTCCCGGAAGGTAAAAAATTTGTCCCGCCCACCAGTGAACCTGTCCGGGAGAGCCACTTTAGGTTCAGATCTGGTTTGCTCCCGGGGGTACAAAACCTTGGACTTAACGTCCGTCAGCTCCATGGACAAACTCTGCAACTGCTGAGCTAACTGGGCTACTGGATCCATGGTAGCTGGGGAGAATCTTTTAGAATTGGCCGGTGAAAATGTCACGACGTATAACAGATATATTCTATGATAGTAACATATATCTAATGAGACAACACTCTATATTTCATATTATAGAAAATATCAACATGTATACGTAGAATCTGCCAGCAATGTCTTACCTGACATAATATCCAATGTATTGTGGGTCTATACTGTGCACGTGAAACGCTGTCTCAGGATAGAGGTGGACCGGGGTCTATGCTGACCCTGAACTGGGGTCCTGACTAGTTCCTCTACCTGGAGGTACTGTTAATGGTACAGAGGTCCAGGCCGCCAGCGTAACCCTGTCTCCTGTAGATCCCTGACCACTGTAATCTAGTCCTGAGAAGGACCCTGATTACCACCACAGGGAATGGGCAGGCAACAGCTTACACACAGTCAAATACAAACGAGACAGACAGGGGGTAAAGAAAACACTGCCTTGCATACAAAACTTCCACTACAGAGGAACACAAAAGGTTAAGAAGATAAACAATAAGCGAGGAGAGGAAAAACCACAACAGGCACTCTTAGCTTAAGTCTTCTCAGAAACGATCCGCTCTGCTGGTCTGAATGAATGCTTTCACCGGCAACTTCCCCAGCAGACCAGCAGGTATATGAAGGAAGCTAATTAACAAAACATCAATCGCAGCTAGGCGAGGCTGGTCTGTCCAGCATCGAGAGAGAAAGAATTAACTCCCTCAGTGCTGAAAAACACCCAGCACCAGAAACTCAGCTGTGCGAAGTCAGGGTGTGCAATCGCGACGATCTCCGCCGTGACACACCCGTGACAGTCAGGTCAGATGGGCGGTGTTTTCGGTACTTGCCTTAACATGTTGTTCGCCGCTGTCTCCATTATTTCTGGGAATTGTAGTCGTTGCCCTCCGTATAACGCGCCTGCGCATTGCAATCTTGAATTGCGCAAGCGCAGTATGCTTTGCCCGCAGATTGCAATGCGCAGGCGCGTTATATGGAGGGCAACGACTACAATTCCCAGAAATAATGGAGACAGCGGCGAACAACATGTTAAGGCAAGTACCCAAAACACCGCCCATCTGACCTGACTGCCATCATTTAAATATCCCGCCAATTTAGGGTGACAGATTCCCTTTAAGATTACCAGTGTATTATAAAGACATGAGTGGAATAGGTACAGTGTAAGTGTCCTAAAAAGAATCGTCGCCAGTGCGGTGACCAATAACTATATAAAGGTTCATAAAGAACTCATGAGTGCAAAAAAAGGTCTTTATAATACACTGGTAATCTTAAAACATGATGGTTCCTCTATTCTCACCATATATAATGGGGACTTTTGTGAGGGGAGTGGTTGCCCTGTGGAGCCTTTGGTATTTTCTGCTCTGAGTCATTGTTACTATTTTCTTGCACATTATTGTCTTTTTGACTCTTTTGTACTGTTCTAAATAAAATATATTGAAAATAATTCTATTTTTTGTCACCTATTTGCTTCTTCTCCTCCTGGTGTACATGTTGCTTTGGAGCGGGTGTAGTTTGTTGTTTTTACTACATTGGCTCATGCTCTCTATTTGTGGCACTATTTGTATGCCATTATGGGGTATTTTTGTATATTCTTAATACCTAGTAGCACCCCCTTTTGAAAGTATCACAGCTTGTAAATGCTTTTTGTAGCCAGCCAAGAGTTTCTCAATTCTTGTTTGAAGGATTTTCATCAATTCTTCCTTGTAAAATTCTTCCAGTTCTGTGAGATTCCTGGGTCGTCTTGCATGCACTGCTATTTTGAGGTCTAGTCACAGATTTTCAATGATGTTCAGATTAGTGGACTGTGAGGGCCATTGTAAAACCTTCAGCTTGCGCCTTCTCAGGAAGTCTATTGTGCATTCTGACGTGTGTTTAGACTCATTATCCATTTGTAGAAGCCATCTTTTTTTCAGCTTCAACTTTTTACAGATGGTGTTATGTTTGCATCAAGAATTTGTTGAAATTTCATTGAATCCATTCTTTCCTCCACCCGTGCAACGTTCCAGGTGCCATTGGCAGTGGCGCACCTATAATGAGGCGAGTTGAGCCTTCTGTCTCAGGCGGCGGCAGCTAGGGGGCGGCAGAGCAGAACTCAGAACATGTGATGTGGTGCCGGCTCTCCTTAATCCCTGCTGAGTCTAACACTCCTGCGCACTGTGCTATGTGAGAAGCAGCCACGCCCCCCATGCACCCCTTCCTCACCCTCCCACCTTTCCACTTCACCTTCTGGCAGCCAGGAGTCCGTTGCTGTGCTGTCCTCATATGTGCCAGCAGGACCTGTGAAGAGGTCACAGAGGGGGAGGAGTCAGGGGGTCACATGGTCAGGCTCCCTGTGTGCAGGTCTGCTGTCCTGGTTTTCATGGTGCTGGATGAAGGTAAGTTTATGTGTGGGATCAGGAGGGGTTTACAGTGTGGATGTAGCAGAGCCGTGTGTGTACGAGGTGTACGGAGCGGAGCCTTGTGTGTACGAGGTGTACGGAGCGGAGCCGTGTGTGTACAAGGTGTACGGAGCGGAGCCGTGTGTACGGGGCGTATGAAACAGAGCCCTGTGTGTACGGAGCGAAGCCGTGTGTGTACGAGGTGTACGGAGCGGAGCCATGTGTGTACGAAGTGTACGGAGCGGAGCCATGTGTGTACGAAGTGTACGGAGCGGAGCCGTGTGTGTACGAAGCGGAGCCGTGTGTGTACGGAGCGAAGCCGTGTGTGTACGAAGAGTACGGAGCGGAGCCGGGTGTGTACGGAGCGAAGCCGTGTGTGTACGAAGTGTACGGAGCGGAGCCATGTGTGTACGAAGTGTACGGAGCGGAGCAGTGTGTGTACGAGGTGTACGGAGCGAAGGCGTGTATGTACGAGGTGTACGGAGCGGAGCCATGTGTGTACGAGGTGTACAGAGCGGAGCCGTGTGTATGAGGTGTACGGAGCGAAGCCGTGTGTGTATGAGGTGTACAGAGCGGAGCAGTGTGGTGTGTATGAGGTGTACGGAGCGAAGCCGTGTGTGTACGAAGTGTGCGGAGCCGTGTGTGTGCGAACTGTACGGAGCGGAGCTGTGTGTGTACAAGGTGGATGTATCAGTGCTGTGTGTGTACGGGGCATACGAAACAGAGTCCTGTGTGTACGAAGTGTACGGAGCTGAGCCGCTCAGCTCCGTACACACAGGGCTCCGTGCTTGAGCCGTGTGTGTACGGAGCGGAGCAGAGCCAGTGTGTACGAGGTGTACGGAGTGGAGCCGCGTGTGTACAGAGCGGAACCGCATGTGTATGAGGTGTATGGTCCAAAGCCGCATGTGTACAAGGTTTACGGAGTGGAGCTATGTGTTTACAAGGTGTACTACTTATACAGAACGTTAACAAATATAAAAATCGATGTTTCAAACATATTCCTATTTAAGGGTCTGTGCACACGTTGCGGAATTGCCGTGGAAATTTCCGCGGCAATCCCGCACCTCCCTGCCGCGGGTAATACGCATATTATTGGTATGCGTATTCCCGCCAGAAACTAGCGTTTTGCAAGCGTAATTAGCTTGCAGAATGCTAGCGTTTTCCAGGCGATCTGTAGCATCGCTTGGAAAACTGATTGACAGGTCACAAGAGTCACACATAGTGTTTGACAAGTGTGAGCAACTTTTTACTATTGATGCTGCCTATGCCGCATCAATAGTAAAAAGATCTAATGTTAAAAATAATTAAAAAAATAATAAATCGTGCTACTCTCACCTTCCGGCGGCCCCCGCAGCCTTCCTGCCTCACAGCGACGCTCCCGGCCAATCCCGTTCCCTGGCGTCCTTTGCGACAATGACCCACAGATGACGGAAGGTGAGAATATCATTATTTTTTATTTTAATTATTATTTTAACAAGGATATGGTACCCAGGGCCTGTAGGAGAGTCTCCTTTCCTCCAGACTCTGGTTACCATCCGCACATGAACCGCTTACTTTGCACATGGTGGGCATAGCCACATGCGGAAAGTAAGCAGTTCAATGCTATGGCGGCGGAATCGCTGCGATTCCGCAAAAAAGAATGAGCATGCTGCGGATTCTTCCAGGAGGCGATTCCGCCGTGGAAAAACATGCAGCATGTGCACAGCATTGCGGAATCCCATAGGCTATAATGAGTTGTGTAAGCGTTTCCGCCGCGAAAAAAACGCGGCAAAAGCGCTAAGAATCCGCAACGTGTGCACAGGCCCTAAGGGTCTGTGCACACCTTGCGGAATCTGCTGCGGATCCGCAGCGGATTTGCCGCTGCAGATCCACAGCAGAACTGCAAGTGATGTACAGTACCATTATATTCAATGGAAATAAAAAAACGCAGTGCACATGCTGCGGATTTTTCCGTGCGGATTTGGTGCGGATTTAAATCCGCAGCATGTCACTTCTTTTGTGCAGTTCCGCAGCGTTTTGAGACCTGCTCTAAATAGGAATCCGCAGGTCTCAAAACGCAGGGGAAATCCACACAAAAACCGTGACAAATCCGCAGGTAAAACGCAGGTCATTTTACCTGCAGATTTAGCAAAATCTGCATGGAAAATTCCACAGCAGATTCTGCAACATCTGCACATACCCTAAAAGTGTATGTATTTCACCTGTGCGTCACGTTAGACTAGTAAGAGTAAACCAGATTTATTTGTACTGATTTTTACAATGGGGGGGCGCCGTTTTGCAGTTCGCCTCAGGCAGCAGAGAGGCTAGGTTCACCCTGGCCATTGGCTGCAAAGCAACCTCAAAGCATAATTGATCCACCCTCATGCTTAACGAGATGTTTTTTTCCTGAAATTCTGTGCCTTTTTCTCCACACATACCTTTGATCATTGTAGCCAAAGAGTTCTATTTTAACCTCATCGGTCCCCAGGATTTCTGAAGCTGAATTTAATGATGAGGACGCAGGAGATACTTTCTTCTATGAAGGCTATATTTGTGCAGGTGTCTCTGAAAAGTAGAACAATGTACCACAACTCTGCTAAATCTTTCTGCAGGTCTTTTGCAGTCAAATGGGGGTTCTGATTTACCTCTAGCAACTCTGCGACCAGCTCTCACTGAAATTTTGCTTGGTCCTACAGACCTTATCTTGACCTCCATTGTTCCTGGTAACTGCCATTTCTTAATTACATTTCGAACTGAGGAAAGGGCAACTTGAAAAGATTTGGCTATCTTCTTATAGTATTCTCCTGCTTTGTGGGCCTCCACCATTTTTACTTTCAGAGTACTAGGCAGCTGCTTAGAATAACCCATGGCTGCTGTTTTTGGCACAAGGTTACAGGAGGCTGGGTTTCCATAAAGCTGTGAAATATGCATCACCTGGCCTTTCCTAACCCAACGATGATAGTGAACAAGCCATAACCCTAACAGGCTAATTAAGGTCTGAAACCTTGGTCAGTTATCTGAGCACACAAATCTCCAAGGGTGACCAAACTTTTCCATCTGCCCATTTTCCTTTTTGTAATTTTTTAAATGTAAAAAAATGACCTTTTTGCCTAAAACACAAAGGAAATGTGTCATCTTTAACTTTACCCCTTTTGAGATCATTTCAGTTTCAACTTAAAGGGAATTTGTCACCCCATTTATCGTATATAAGCTGCGGCCACCGCCATCAGGGGCTTATCTACAGCATTCTGTAATGCTGTAGATAAGCCCCCGATGTAACCTGAAAGATAAGAAAAACTAGTTATATTATACTCACCCGGGGGGGGGGGCGGTACGATGGATGTCGCAGGTCCGGGTTCGGCGCCTCCCATCTTCTAGCGATGACTTCCTTCTCCTTACTTCTGTCGTGCTCCTGCGCAGGAGTACTTTATCTGCCCTGTTGAGGGCAGAGTAAAGTACTGCAGTGCGCAGGCCCTGGGGGCCTCTCTGACCTTTCCCTGCGTGCTGCAGTACTTTGCTCTGCCCTCAACAGGGCAGATAAACTACGCCTGCGCACGAGCGCCAAAGAAGCAAGGAGGAGGACATCATCGCTAGAAGATGGGAGGAGCCAGACAGAATGCTGCAGATAAGGCCCTGATGGTGGTGGTTGCAGCTTATATACGAAAAAAATAGGTGACAGATTCCCTTTAACTGTTCACAATGACAGACTTTTACATGCCACTGTACATGTCATTTTCTTGGGCTAGTATGGCCAATATGTTGAGCGCACTTAGAGTGTAATCATCACAAGCACCAACCTCTAATAAACAGTGGAACTACAACAACCAGGTGCTAACTACTCCCACTAAACCCCAATGACCTTCAGGGAGTAAAACTTGTCAATCACACCTTGTGAAAACAAATGCAAACATGGCTTGGTTACTTAGCAAAATCTTGTCACTACCAGCAACCTCCATAAACTGCGGGACAGGAACAACTGGGTGATAAAGGTGCTGACATCAGCTATGGCCTATATCCAAGAAGGTGCAAAACATGACAGCTGCATCTTGGGAAATCAAATATAATCATCTGAAAGATAAATCCAGGGTTTTGGGGGCAATTTAGTGACTTACAGAAGGTGTTGGTTTATAGGGGGGCATTCTGCTGACACTACTGATCTGACGCTCAGCTGGAGGTTCACTGCAGGTGGGACTATTCATAGGGATATTAAGAAAACATTGCCACCAGGGCTCCCGACCATTACAGGTTGGGCAGGTTACCTGTGCCGGTATTGTGGCACACAGTATTTCAGTGTTATGTACTCTGCATGGTGGGCTTCGCTATGGTGTGTACAGTATAGGAGCAATAAAGCACTGTGACCTTAATCACAGGAATCAGTGTCAGTTACAGACTAATCTACTTGCATGTGCAAATACATACACTATATGAAGTATTGAGACACCTGCACATTACAGTTCTGGGCAACAGGGCCGGATGTTATACAGTACACCAAGGATGAGGGACGATGTTATATACCAAAAGAAATGGTGCCGATGTTATACAGTAGACACAGAGGGTGAAAGGCAGGATGTTATACAGTACAACCGAGGGTAAGAGGCCAATGTTATATACTGGGAAAAATGGTGCCAGATGTTATGCAGTACACTGAGGGTGAGGCCGGATGTTATACAGTACACCGAGGGTGAGGGGACGATGTTATATACCAAGAGAAATGGTGCCGATGTTATACAGTAGATACAGAGGGTGATAGGCAGGATGTTATACAGTACACCGAGGGTAAGGGGCCAATGTTATATACTGGGAAAAATGGTGCCAGATGTTAAACAGTACACTGAGGGTGAGGCCGGATGTTATACAGTACACCGAGGGTGAGGCCGGATGTTATACAGTACACTGAGGGTGAAGGGCCGGATGTTATACAGTACACTGAGGGTGAGGGGCCGGATGTTATACAGTACACCGAGGGTGAGGGGCCGGATGTTATACAGTACACCGAGGGTGAGGCCGGATGTTATACAGTACACTGAGGGGCCGGATGTTATACAATGGGAGGAATAGTGCCAGATGTTAGGTGCCTGGGGCATTGAGATGGATGTTATACAGCGTGGGATGTTATACAATACACCGTGGGTGAGGGCTGAATGTTATACACTGAGGCAATGGGATACACTGGGTATGTGGGGCGGGATGTTATACACCAGGGGTGAGAGGCTGAATGTTATACCCTGGAGGAAATGGGACCATATATTATATACCGTGTGTGAGGGGCGGGATATTATACACTGGGTGTGAGGAGCGGGATGTTATACACTGGGAGTGAGGGGCGGATGTTATACACTGGGGTGAGGAGCGGGATGTTATACACCGGGGGTGAGGGGCCGGATGTCATACACTGGCGGTGAGGGGTCAGATGTTATACACCGGGGTGAGGAGCCAGATGTTATACAGCACACCGAGGGTGAGGGGCCAGATGCTATACAGTACACCGAGGGTGAGGGGCTGGATGTTAAAAAGAACACCGAGGCTGAGGGGACGAATGCTATACAGTACACCAAGGGTTTGGATGTTGTACAGTACATTAAGGGTGAGGGGCCGATGTTATATACCGGGAGAAATGGTGCCGTATGTTATACAATACACCGAGAGTGAGGGTCCGAATGTTACACAGTACACTGAGGGTGAGGGTCCGGATGTTATACACCGGGAGAAATAGTGCCAGATGTTATACGCCTGAGGCATTGCGATAGATGTTATACAGCGGTGGAAATAGTGCCGGATGTTATACAGTACACTGAGGGTGAGAGGCTGAATGTTATACAAGCAATTGGACCATGTTATACAATGGGTGTGTGGGGAGGGATGTTATACACTTGGGGTGAGGAGCCAGATGTTATACTTTACACCGAAGGTGAGGGGCTGGATGTTATACAGTACACTGAGGGTGACGGGCCGGATGAGGGGAAAGATGTTACACAGTAAATCGAGGGTGAGGGGTTGGATGTTATACAGTACACCAAGGGCTTGGATGTTATACCGGACAACGAGGGTGAGGTTCCTGAGGTTATACAGTACACCGAAGGTGAGGGGCCGGATAATATACAATACACCAAGGGCTCGGATGTTATAATGGACATCGACGGTGAGGGGCCCGATGTTATACAGTACACCGAGGGTGAGAAGCCAGATGTCATACAATACACAGAGTGAGGGGCTGGATGTTATACAGTACAACGAGAGTGAGGAGCTGGATGCTATACAGTACACCGAGGGTGAGGGTCAGATGTTATATAGTACACTGAGGGTGAGGGCTGGATGCTATACAGTACACTGAGGGTGAGGGGCCAGATGTTATACACAAGGGTTGAGGAGCCAAAAGATATACAGTACACCGAGGGCTCGGATGTTATACCGGACATCGAGGGTGAGGGTTTACATGTTATACAGTCCACCGAGGGTGAGGGTCCGGATGTTATACACCGGGAGAAATGGTGCCTGATGTTATACCCCTGAGGCATTGGGATAGATGTTATACAGTACACCGAGGGTGAGAGGCCGAATGTTATACACTGAAAGCAATTGGACCATGTTATGCACCGGGTGTGTGGGGAGGGATGTTATACACTGGGGGTGAGGGGCCGGATGTTATACAGTACGGGTGAGGAGCCAGATGTTATACATTAAACCGAAGGTGAGGTTCTGGAGGTTATACAGTACGCCGAGGGTGAGGGGACGGATGTTATACAGTACACTTAGTGTGAGGGGACAGATGTTATACAGTACACCGAAGGTGAGGGGCCGGATGTTATACAGTACACTGAGGGTGACGGGCCGGATGCTATACAGTACACCGAGGGTGAGGGACAGATGTTATACAGTACACCGAAGGTGAGGGAAATATGTTACACAGTAAACCGAGGGTGAAGGGTGGGATTTTATACAGTACACCAAGGGCTTGGATGTTATACCGGACATTGAGGGTGAGGTTCTGGAAGTTATACAGTACACCGAAGGAGAGGGACCGGATGCTATACAGTACACCAAGGGCTCGGATGTTATACTGGACATCGACGGTGAGAGGCCCAATGTTATACAGTACGCCGAGGGTGAGGGGACGGATGTTATACAGTTGTGTCAACCCGCCACCACAATTGTGGATTACCAGGGCAATGGGGTACTCAGAGCCGAGCCCGTAGAAGTCTATGGGATTTGTCACAGGTAGCTGTGGCTCGGTCTGTGGCCCGGGCGGTCTGGCGTATGTTGGGGATATATTTACAGGGGATTGATTTATGTACAGTTCGTGACGCCACCTGTAGTATTCTGGTAATTAGTACCAGCGCTGCTGTAGATCTCTGAGGGGATGGTGAGGCAGCTAGATGTCGGGTCCCCTACAGGTGGGACTGGTCCCTCAAAGTCTATGAAGTTGGTGAAGTCGGGTGCAGATAAAGAACACAGTCTCACACGGTCAGCGTCTTTCCATACCTTTACTTGTAAGATGTTCAAGCAGGTCCCAGGGAGGCTGATCCAAGGAGAGTGTATCTTGAGACAGCAGCTGGACAAGTTAGGGGCCTCCTTTACTTCCAATACAACGAGTACAACCAGCCTGAAGCGTAGTTCCCTCAATATCTCCAGCTAATCTATAGCTGTACCTGCCCAGTCAGCTTAGTGTTAGGAGCCTTCCTGCGAAGAAGCTGAATTCTTATTTTGTCCTGCAGAGACTCCAAAGTCTTCACTCCCCCTGACCCCAGTTACGTACTGACTATAAGGGGCTGTCTGCCGCGACCTAGGGTCCGGTAGATTCCTGGTTTTCTTATCACTATGCTTGAAACAGTAGTGATCCTTCGGTCCCCAGTGACCGGGTGCAATGTGCAGGACTTCTGCAATCCGTAAGCACTAATCCAATAAACCACTGTGCCTTTCGCCTTGTCCACGCTGGTAACATAAGCACTCACACTAGCCAAGGGTCGAGCAGTCACTTCTTTCTTTTCCTTCACTTCAAAGTTAGTTACAGATGCTCAGTTATCAATAGGCAGGAGCACGTCTCTGAACCTGATACCGTCCTTTAGACAGGATGCTGAAGACTTTCTGCACTAATCTCCTTCTCCTCAGTCCAGGCTAGACCTTCCTCTCTGAAGTCCAGGCACTGACTGACTGACCACTCCCTCAAAAGTAAACTGCACTACCCTAAGGGTGTGTCTAGTATATGTCGAGTGAATGAATATTTAGCATTAAACTGCCGTCTCGCCATACACTCTCCAGGGTACTGCGTGTGCCTACCACCAGGGCTACACATTCCCCCATGGTAAAAGACAGCACTCCCGGGCTGTAAAATACAAAAGAGACATTTTGTTTATGCAATAAACATTAAACAATAACTTCTTCCCATCCGGGAGGTGAGAATATCTTGAACGTTGCGAACAATAACATTTTACATATAGAAATACAAAAGTATCAAATAGCATTCAATAAATATACGGTATACTTGTGAAGGACCCGCACCAAACCTTCAACGTGGGTCCTGGGTGGGCTGCAGGACATCCGATTGCAGACCTCACTCAGTGCCACACCACACGGGTTTTGTTTTCAGAGGTAGTTGTGACTGGTTTATGTGAAACCAAGAGAAAGCACCGAAGCGCAACTATGTACAAGTAAGTTCTGGGTTGGCACAGTCCTCAACCTCCAAGTCCAATGTAAAACCAAAGACATATTATATCAAATCACATAATACGAAAGTGCAACTTTTCTGGTTACTGTTTATCATTTACCCAGCCGGGCATTCTACAGTTAGAAATATATATATTCACTATATAATTTGTGCAAAACTTTATAAAACATTTCAAACTTTTTTTTTACTTTTGGTAGACCCGATAGGGATCTCACCACTTTTTCCTCACTATCTATTCATTCTCTGCAAATACACTTTCCAATACATTTTCCACCCCGGGGCTGGAACAATGCAATGGGCCCTAGATCCCAGGACTAGCAAATCATGCGCTGCGATTAGGGTCTGGGTCGCCACACTTCTGGTGCGAACCTCTAGGGGCGCAACGGGTACATTTTCTTCACGTGACACCGATTGCGTTTCAATCACAGTTAACGATATGGACCGTGTCATGGATTGCGATTGAGACTGGGTCGCATGTTGCGATGAAGATATAACTTTCTTTTGCGATGAACTCTGGGTCGCTAGTTGCGATGAATTTGCAGGGGGCGATGCTGGGGCACGGCCAGTTACTGCTTGATCTAGAGACAGGGACGCTGCGGTCATAGTGACGGTACCTGCGTCTGGGACGGGGTCACGGACGATGGTGACGTTAAGGGCATACCATCCCTTCATTCCCCAGTGCCGCGTATATGTGACGATATCTCCATTTGCTAAGTCCCTCCCGGGATGGCCTTGCGGCAGGTGGGATTCTACGTCACGCCTGCTGACAAAGACCGCTGGGTAGAGGCCCGGTTCACGGATAAAGCCCCAGCCCTTCCGGAGCTGGAACTCAGTCACACACCCCTGCCGCCGCGGTTCCCTCAGGGTACCTTTATCTCTCCGGACACTCTCTTTGTCCGCGATCAGCTCGGCATATTGTCGCTGACGGTTCCTCTGAGTTTCCCGCTCTTCCTCCTGCTGGCGTTTCTTCTTCTCCTCACGACTCTGCCATTCCTGTTCCCACTGGGCGGTATAGGCGACGTCATCCAGGCGCGCCATTTCGTCCCAGTCCACATCTGGTAGTGACGGACAGGACCCCTCCGGTGTCCCTGCCGGGGACCGATCATCTGCTGCGGCCTCTTGGCCGGGCGGGCGTTCCGGGATTGGCTGTACCTCCTCAACCTCCTTCGCTTCCACCGCTTCACTGGTGGGATCGGGATCGGTACTTTCGGGGGCAGCCTCCGGTTGCTCCTTCGCCTTGGGCAGCAGACTCTTCGGTATCTGGAATCGTGGGGGGTCGTTGAGGGGAGAGATCACCGTGTCCCACAGCCTCCGCTGTTCCAGGGTACGCCGGCGTCTCTCGATTTCTTCAAATCCAGGTTGGTGCTGGACCATCTTTTTCAGGCGTGCATTTTCTTCTCTTGTCTCTAGCAACGCCTGCTTCAGGTGCAGGATCACGGATAACTCCGGTGTTGGTGGCAGCTTGGCTGGGGCACGGGGCCTGCCTTCCTCCGCTTCCCAGCTCGGCTGCACACGTCCTGCCTCCATGATGTTCCAGAAGATTCTTTCTTCTTTCTGCGGAGACATCCGGTCTCTTCCGTGGAGGTGGGGTTTGCGTCTCCTCCTCCTCGCAGGGAAGGTGAAGAGGAGGCGGACCTCCTTTGCTGTAGGGCAGGATCGCATGTTGTAATAGCACTTTGAGAGGGCAGGCATTTTCTTCGCGCCACAGGGGGTAGACGCCCACGAAGGTACGCCCACCTTCTTCTCCAGCGCCTGAGGGCGCGAATATGGCGACAAAAATGGCGATTTTGGCGCCAAAAGTGCAAACAGTCCTTCTCACAAAAACAATTCCTTAGGCACACAGGGCTCGCAATTCTGCGAGTTTCGCATCCTGTTCGTGACGCCAAATTTTTGTGTCAACCCGCCACCACAATTGTGGATTACCAGGGCAATGGGGTACTCAGAGCCGAGCCCGTAGAAGTCTATGGGATTTGTCACAGGTAGCTGTGGCTCGGTCTGTGGCCCGGGCGGTCTGGCGTATGTTGGGGATATATTTACAGGGGATTGATTTATGTACAGTTCGTGACGCCACCTGTAGTATTCTGGTAATTAGTACCAGCGCTGCTGTAGATCTCTGAGGGGATGGTGAGGCAGCTAGATGTCGGGTCCCCTACAGGTGGGACTGGTCCCTCAAAGTCTATGAAGTTGGTGAAGTCGGGTGCAGATAAAGAACACAGTCTCACACGGTCAGCGTCTTTCCATACCTTTACTTGTAAGATGTTCAAGCAGGTCCCAGGGAGGCTGATCCAAGGAGAGTGTATCTTGAGACAGCAGCTGGACAAGTTAGGGGCCTCCTTTACTTCCAATACAACGAGTACAACCAGCCTGAAGCGTAGTTCCCTCAATATCTCCAGCTAATCTATAGCTGTACCTGCCCAGTCAGCTTAGTGTTAGGAGCCTTCCTGCGAAGAAGCTGAATTCTTATTTTGTCCTGCAGAGACTCCAAAGTCTTCACTCCCCTGACCCCAGTTACGTACTGACTATAAGGGCTGTCTGCCGCGACCTAGGGTCCGGTAGATTCCTGGTTTTCTTATCACTATGCTTGAAACAGTAGTGATCCTTCGGTCCCCAGTGACCGGGTGCAATGTGCAGGACTTCTGCAATCCGTAAGCACTAATCCAATAAACCACTGTGCCTTTCGCCTTGTCCACGCTGGTAACATAAGCACTCACACTAGCCAAGGGTCGAGCAGTCACTTCTTTCTTTTCCTTCACTTCAAAGTTAGTTACAGATGCTCAGTTATCAATAGGCAGGAGCACGTCTCTGAACCTGATACCGTCCTTTAGACAGGATGCTGAAGACTTTCTGCACTAATCTCCTTCTCCTCAGTCCAGGCTAGACCTTCCTCTCTGAAGTCCAGGCACTGACTGACTGACCACTCCCTCAAAAGTAAACTGCACTACCCTAAGGGTGTGTCTAGTATATGTCGAGTGAATGAATATTTAGCATTAAACTGCCGTCTCGCCATACACTCTCCAGGGTACTGCGTGTGCCTACCACCAGGGCTACACACAGTACACTGAGGATGAGGGCTCGGATATTATACAGTACACTAAGGGTGAGGGGCCGGATGTTATACAGTACACTGAAGGTGAGGGGACAGATGTTATACAGTATACCAAGGGCTCGGATGTTATTCCTGGACAACAAGGGTGAAGGTCCGGATGTTATGCAGTACACCAGTATACCGACGGTGAGGGGCCGGATGTTATACAGTACACCAAGGGTGAAAGGCTGGATGCTATACAGGACACCAAGGGTTTGGATATTATATAGTATATTGAGGGTGAGGGTCCAGATGTTATACAGTACACCGAGGGTGAGGGGCTGGATGTTATACTGTACACTGAGGGTGATGGGCCGGATGCTATTCAGTACACCGAGGGTGAGGGGGACAGATGTTCTCCAGTACACCGAAGGTGAGGGGAAAGAAGTTACACAGTAAACCGAGGGTGAGGGTTGGATGTTATACAGTGCACCAAGGGCTTGGATGTTATACCGGACATCGAGGGTGAGGTTCCGGAGGTTATACAGTACACCGAGAGTGAGGGGCCGGATGATATACAGTACACCAAGGGTTCGGATGTCATAACGGACACCGAGGGTGAAGGGCCGGATGTTAAACAGTACACTGAGGGTGAGGGGCCAGATGTTATACAGTACACCAAGGATGAGGGCTCGGATGTTATACAGTACATTGAGGGTGAGGGGCCGGATGTTATACAGTGCACTGAAGGTGAGGGGACAGATGTTATACAATACACCAAGGGCTCGGATGTTATTCCTGGACAACGAGGGTGAAGGACCGGATGTTATGCAGTACACCAGTATACTGACGGTGAGGGGCCGGATGTTATACAGTACACCAAGGGTGAAAGGCCGGATGCTATGCAGGACACCAAGGGCTTGGATATTATATAGTATACCGAGGGTGAGGGTCCAGATGTTATACAGTACACTGAGGGTCAGGGGCCAGATGTTATACAGTACACCGACGGTGAGGGGCCGGATGTTATACAGTACACCGATGTTGAAGGGCCGGATGATATACAGTACACCGAGGGTGAGGGGCTGGATGTTATACTGTACACTGAGGGTGATGGGCCGGATGCTATTCAGTACACTGAGGGTGAGGGGGACAGATGTTCTCCAGTACACCGAAGGTGAGGGGAAAGAAGTTACACAGTAAACCGAGGGTGAGGGGTTGGATGTTATACAGTGCACCAAGGGCTTGGATGTTATACCGGACATCGAGGGTGAGGTTCCGGAGGTTATACAGTACACCAATAGTGAGGGGCCGGATGATATACAGTACACCAAGGGTTCGGATGTTATAACGGACATCGAGGGTGAGGATCCGGATGTTATACAGTACACCGAGGGTGAAGGGCCGGATGTTAAACAGTACACTGAGGGTGAGGGGCCAGATGTTATACAGTACACTGAGGGTGAGGGGACAGATGCTATACAGTACACCGAGGATGAGGGCTCGGATGTTATACAGTACATTGAGGGTGAGGGGCCGGATGTTATACAGTGCACTGAAGTTGAGGGGACAGATGTTATACAATACACCAAGGGCTTGGATGTTATTCCTGGACAACGAGGGTGAAGGACCGGATGTTATGCAGTACACCAGTATACTGACGGTGAGGGGCCGGAAGTTATACAGTACACAAAGGGTGAAAGGCCGGATGCTATACAGGACACCAAGGGCTTGGATATTATATAGTATACCGAGGGTGAGGGTCCAGATGTTAAACAGTACACTGAGGGTCAGGGGCCAGATGTTATACAGTACACCGACGGTGAGGGGCCGGATGTTATACAGTAAACCGATGTTGAAGGGCCGGATGCTATACAGTACACCGAGGGTAAGGGGCCAGATGTTATTCAGAACACCGAGGGTGAGGGGCCGGAAGTTATACACCAGTGGTGAGAGGCCGAATGTTATACACTGGAGGTGAGGAGCTGGATATTATACAGTACACTGAGAGTGAGGAGCTGGATGCAGTACAGTACACCAAGTGAGAGAGGCCAGATGTTACACAGTACGAGAGAGGGGCCAGATGTTATACACAATGGGTGAGGAGACAGATGCTATATAGTACACCGAGGGTGAGAAGCCAGATGTTATACAGTACATAGAGAGTGAGGAGCCGGATGCTATACAGTACACTGAGGGTGAGAGGCCGGATGCTATACAATACACCGAGGGTAAGGGGACAGATGTTATACAGTACACCGAGGGTGAGGGGTTGGATGTTATACATTACACCGAGGGATGTTATACTGGACACCAAGGGTGAGGGGCCGGATGCTATACAGTACACCAAGGGCTTGGATGTTATATAGTATACCGAGGGTGAGGGGCTGGATGTTATACAGTACACTGAGGGTGCGGGGCCGGATGCTATACAGTACAACAAAGATGAGGTGACAGATGTTATACAGTACACTGAATGTGAGGGAATTAATGTTATACAGTACACCAAGGATTCAGATGATATACCGAACATCGAGGGTGACGGTCTGGATGTTTTACAGTACACAGAGGGTGAGGGGCCGGATGCTATACAGCTCATCGAGGGTGAGGGGCCAGATGTTATACACTGGGGGTGAGGGCCCGGATGTTATAAACTGGCGGTGTGGGGTCGGATGTTATACACTGGGGTGAGGGGTCGGATGTTATACACCAGTGGTGAGAAGCCAGATGTTATACAGTAGACACAGAGGGTGAGGGGATGGGTGTTATACAGTACACAGAGGGTAAGGGGCCAATGTTATATACTGGGAGAAATGGTGCCGAATGTTATACAGTACACCGAGGGTGAGGGTCCGGATGTTATACAGTACACTGAGGGTGAGAGGCCGGATGTTATACAGTACACCGAAGGTGAGGGGACGGATGTTATACAGTACACCGAGGGTGAGGGCCGGATGTTATACGAAAGGAATGGTGTGAAGGACGGCCCCCGTCCTTCCACGTCACCAATGTGACGTAACTCCACAGGCACAGCTCTCCGGCGCCCCCTTTGTCTCTCAGGTCAGTATGGAACTGCACCTAGAGCAAATGGCCGCCGGGGAGGGTGTCCTGTTACCCACTGGGTATTCTAAGATTCGTGATCAGAGTAAAAGCATCAGCCCAAGATTAATTTTATGGTTTAATTGCCTTAAGGGCGCACTAGATAATTACAGAAATATACAGTAAGCTATACAACGGAATTACAATGGATTTGCAGTCAGAGTAAAATACAACAATAATGGTACAAGACTTAGAGGTATTAGCTAGAGGTCAATATTACCAGGTTGTAGGGACATGTGGAGGCAGGGAGCTCTGCGATCCACAGGTGAAAGTCTTAGTTGCTGGACAGTCCCCCAAAACATGTGCCGCTGCTCCCTTGGCAGGTCTGTCCCTTGTTGCTTCCTGCTGCTGTGAGAATGGATCCAGTCTGCCCATAGCTCACAGTTCTTAAACCTGCTAGGCCCCTCCCCTCGGTGTCCGAGGGTGGGCTGACAATCTCCACCCTTAGCCCCCTGCAGAATTTATTCCCAATATCTAGCAAAGGGGTTAACTTTCTCCAGGACGATTGGATCAGGCCACGAGAGGTACCAGCGGATGCAGTATGTTTTGCCTGTCGCATGGATATCAAACCTGGCCCGATTGGCTCATTGTGGATAGCCAATCTCTATATCTCAGCCCCCCAAGCCATCACCGACTCTGGAGTTGCACCATCAAATGCCCGAGGTCCGCAGGGTCACAGATATTTTTATGAAAATGTACCTACAAAGATGTGCTCATAATTCATAATCCTAGAACGGAGCCTTCGTGTCTGGGATATAAATGGATGTGTTTTCATGGTCTGGCTGAAAGGTATAGTCTAATTGAAGCCCCCAGGCATCTCATTACCATGCTAACAAACCTTACTATTCACCATGCTGGTTTGGCTCTGTTTTGGGGTCTTAAATCGTTACCATACTAAAGACCTTGCCATTCAAACATGGGCCTGAATTACTTAGCATACTAAAAGCCCTTTTTATTCACAGTGGACATCAAACCCTGTCGTATTAAATATGCCAGCAGGCCCTGGGGCCAGATGCAGTTAGCAGCCTTTGGCTCTGTGAACAGACAAAATGGAGGCTGGTATAGGCCCTATCCAAGATGGTGGCTGTCCCTACCTCACAAATGGTGTCAGATGTTATATGCCTGGGGCATTGGGATTATTGTTATACAGCGGGGAAAATAGTGCCAGATGTTATACAATACACCGTGGGTGAGGGGCCGAATGTTATACACTGGGGCAATGGGACCATGTTATACACTGTGGGTGAGGGGCGTGATGTTATACACTGGGTGTGAGGGGCCGGATGTTATTCACTGGCAGTGAGGGGTCGGATGTTATTCACTGGCGGTGAGGGGTCAGATGTTATACACTGGTGGTGAGGGGTCGGATGTTATACACCAGGGGTGAGGAGCCAGATGTTATACAGTACACCAAGGGTGAGTGGCCATACAACGGGTATGTGGAGCGGGATGTTATACACTGGGGGTGAGGGGCCGGATGTAATACACTTGCGGTGAGGGGTCGGATGTTATACACCAGGGTGAGGAGCCAGATGTTATACCGGACATAGAGGGTGAGTGGCCGGATGTTATTCAGTACACAGAGTGTGAGGGACTGAATGTTAAAAAGAACACTGTATGCTATATAGTACACCAAGGGCTTGGATGTTATACAGTGCACCAAGGGCTTGGATGTATTACAGTACACTGAGGGTGAGGGGCCGATGTTATATACCAGGAGAAATGGTGCCAGATGTTATACAATACACCGAGGGTGAGGGGCCGAATGTTATACAGTACACCGAGGGTGAGGGTCCGAATGTTATACACAGGGAGAAATGGTTCCAGATGCTATAAGCCTGAGACATTGTGATGGATGTTATACAGCGGGGGGAAAAATAGTGCCGGATGTTATACAGTAACCGATGGTGAAAGGCCGGATGTTATACAGTAAATTGAGGGTGAGAGGCCAAATGTTATACACTGGAAGCAATTGGACCATGTTATACACTGAGTATGTGAGGTGGGATGTTATACACTGATGGTGAGGGGCTGGATGTTATACAGTACACCAAGGATGAGAGGCGAGATGTTATACAGTACACTGAAGGCAAGGGGCCAGATGTTATACAGTACACAGAGGTTGAGGGCCCGGATGTTATACAGTACACCGAGGGTGAGGGGCAGAAGTTATACGGTATACCGAGGATGAGAGTATAGATGTTATACAGTACACCGAGGGTGAGGGGACAGATGTTATACAGTACATCAAGGGTTCGGATGTTATACCGGACATCGAGGGTGAGGCACCAGATGTTTTACAGTACACTGAGAGTGAGGGGTCGGATGCTATACAGTACACCGAGGGTGAGGGGCCGAATGCTATACAGTACACCGAGGGTGAGGGGCCGGATGCTATACAGTACACCGAGGGTGAGGGGCTGGATGCAATACAGTACACTGAGGGTGAGGGGCCAGATGCTATACAGAACATCAAGGGTGAGGGGCCAGATGTTATAAAGCACACCCAGGGTGTGAGGGCTGGATGTTAAAAAGTACTCCAAAAGTAAGGAGACGGATGCTATATAGTACACTGAGGGTGAGGGGCCAGATGTTACACAGTACACCGAGGGTGAGGGGCTGGATGTTGTACAGTACGAGGGTGAGGGGACACATTATACAGTACGAGGGTGAGGGGCCAGGTGTTATACAGTACACCGAGGGTAATGGGATGGATGTTATGCAGTACACTGAGGGTGAGGGGCCGGAAGTTATACATCAGTGGTGAGAGGCCGAATGTTATACACTGAGGTGAGGGGCTGGATATGATACGGTACAGAGAATGAGGGGCTGGATGTTATTCAGTACAATGAGAGTGTGGAGCTGGATGATATACAGT
>JARQOD010000008.1:34390412-34464737 GCA_033576555.1 Oophaga sylvatica
GGAGACAAATCCTAGTGCAGGGGTCACAGTGGCACCCGGAGCCTAGGGGGGCCCGAAAGATCCATTTCGCCCTTGTAGATTATTACTATTAAAGACCTGTGATAGCTGGGGACCCTGATGGAGATTTTGCATTGGGGCCCCAGGTTTACGTTATCTCAGAGCAAATTTATATCGTATTGTGTTCTATAAAATCGTGACATTTCGGATCTACTGGAAATGAAGAGCACTTTGCAGTTACGACACGCTTTGCTCTTCGTTTCCGATCACTGGACCGGCACACGGTGGGATGTGGCGTCAGGAGGCTATTTTGGATTGTACTTTTCACGTCCCGTTTTGCTTCCTCATTTATCCGCTCGCTCGAATAGAACATTCATCCCCGAGGACGTCACCAGTAAACCAGATCCACTTCCTTTTTAAAGGTCTTATTTATTATAAAAAGAACCATATTCCAAATATTGTACAGGAAAAATGTAAAAATAAGTCATTTGGGCTAAAGAGGAATTAAAAAAAAATAAAATATTCTACTTATCAACCCAGGAACCCATTTCTTACATTTCGCTTAGTATCAATGTTATTGCTAGGTATGACATCACAGATATTAGTAGTCCTTGTACTCCTCAATGAGCTGGTGGGGGCGCCGCGGTTCACATATAAATCTGGCCCAAATTATGATGAAAGTTGAAATTTTTTTTAACATAACATGGGCGAGTGTTTCACTATTTTGGTGATGCCCATTCGTTTGCCAATTGACCATTTACTACCCATCTGCTGTTATTCCGCAGCAGTGTTTTGGGGGTATGTATTTCCGATCAGTGAAAATTGAGGAAATCATTCCCCCCAAAAAATATGAATCCAAGAATTCATGGATGGCGAGGGTTACAAGAAAAAAAAAAAAAAAAACGTTCTTCCAAAAATAGCGACACATCTGTCTGCAGGTTGTGTTTGGTACTGCAGCTCAGCTCCGATTCAATTGCCATTGCATATCCCCCAGATGTCTCCTTCTGCAATTTTTAGCTGCAGTAACTAATTTCCAAGGCAAAAAATACATTCCCCCTTTATTACACAGGCCCAGTCTATGCAACTTTTTTTTTTTCTTTTTTTTTTAATAGGTCTTAAAGAATGACACCATTAACATCAATAGGAACCGTCTTTTCCAGTTTCCAAGCAGCTAAAGAAAAAATGGTTGCATAAACCTAAAGAGGGATTTGTCTAGGATTTTTTTTTTCAGGAAAAATTGGCCACAAAAGCAAAAATTGAGAAAATTAAAAAAAAAAAAAAAAAAAAAATTAAAATGAAAAATCAGACAAAATCCACATGTCTCATATGAGGATTAGTTGCAGATTTTGCTACGGATTTAATGATTCCAAGGGTGAAATCGAAAATGGGAAAAAACGGTAGAACAAATGGATGTAACATCTGCTGGTTCGTTGCAGAGTGGATTTTTTGCAGATTTTTTGACAATGAGTGCAAGGGCTCGTTACTCGACTATTGCTGGTGCATGAGTGATATGTTAGTCCCCCCGCGGCTGCATGTTTCACGCCCGTTAGCTACAAATACGGGTAATCCTCGCATTTTTTGTGGCTGTCCATCAGCTGAGAAACATGCAGCCGCGGGGACTCGAACATGACACTCGAGCACCCGCAATAGTCGAGTAACGAGCACCCGCAGTAGTCGAGTAACGAGCACCCGCAATAGTCGAGTAACGAGCACCCGCAATAGTCGAGTAACGAGCACCCGCAATAGTCGAGTAACGAGCACCCGCAATAGTCGAGTAACGAGCACCCGCAATAGTCGAGTAATGAGCACCCGCAATAGTCGAGTAACGAGCACCCGCAATAGTTGAGTAACGAGCACCCGCAATAGTCGAGTAACGAGCACTTACGCTCATCTCTAGTTTCAGTCCCAAATCGGTTCCTGTTCCAAACGATCTAAGTGGTGTCCTGCAGTGAGGATATGCAGAAAAATCGCACATGGCCGCAGTAGACAATTACTGTGGTCATACTGGCTGCAGCAGTCCCAGTAACCTTATCCTTAAAGCGCAGCGGATTTGACAGGTAATAGTATTTTTATTTTTTTTTTTATCTCATACCCTGCTTTGTGGATTTTTTTTTTTTTAAAAAAACCCCAGACAACGCCTTTGACTTTAAATGGGTTGTCAACGATTAGAAAAACAACTCTACTTTCATTCCTGTAGAAACGGCGCCATCACAGTCGTTGGGCCGTTTTTGATATTACACCTCAATCCCAAATCTAAGGCACCAAAGTGAAGAGTGTAGATACAACCAGGTGACCGGGTGTATACAATTATTGCTTGGACTCCATTTTGTCAACCCATATAATTAACAATGATGATCGCGTCTCGTTAAAGTGAACAGTTTTCTTTAAAAAAAAAAAAAAAAAATTAAAATATAGAATAAAATCAGTTTGTAAAGTAGTAATAAAATATATATATATATACAAATTATAAAAAGAAAGGAGCTGAGCGCGTTGTCTCCCAGCTCTGATCTGTACAGTTTCCAGTGTTATGTTTCTATCGGGCTACAAAAAGCATAAATAAAATAGAATTAATGTACACGGTAAAATACAAAGGACTGAAGTAGAGTCAGCTGTGTAGAGATGAGGTCGGGAATCCAAAGTTTCCTTTTTTTTCTTCCCAAATAGTAAAAGTCCAGCCTTTTTTTTTTTTACTTTGTGCCAGTCTCAAGTTTTAGTCCTGCACCAGGTCACAGAAAATGTTTATGAGGTTGTCGAGTCCCCACAGGTAACCATCTTCCCGGTTACCCTCAACCCAAGGAGCCCGGTGATTTAGTGTCTGCTTGTTCGGCAACCGGACGGTTTTTCCAAAGTCAATCATCCAAACCTTGGCCAGTTCCGAGGAGTCGTGGACGAAGAGCAGGGAGCTGCCGACCACCTGAGGAAATACATGGATGAGCAAGAGTTAGGTCACAGGGCCCTGTATAGTCATCATCATGAGTGCAATATAAACTTACCAACATCTAAAAAAGGTACACATTTGTACGGACTCTCAATTATCTGCACATGTAAACATGGCGGCAATCACCCGAAAAACGCGCAAAAAGGCAAAAAAACGTTATTGTCACCACATCACCTCTGACGACGTGAAGTTCTATCTACAATCGTTCTTTTCCCATCAGCACCTCGCAGGCCTGTAAACAAGCATGACTTGTGTATAGTCGAATATAATTAATGGACCAAGATCATCCATTCTAAATGCATCTTAAAAAGGTTTGTCCCCATCTACAGATTGTATAAAAAAGTTGTGCCTTACTCACCATACCCGGGTCCAATGCTGCTCCAGGTGTCTGTTATTGTCTGAAGAGCTGATGTCATGTATACAGCGATGTAGCCAATCGGTGAGCTCAGTGGCTATGCCCGAGGAAATGGGATGAGCCGCTGCAGCATTGTCGACAATAACAGAGACCGGGAGCAGAAGAGGGAGTCGGTGTTGGACCTGTGGAGGGTGAGTGAGGCAAATTTTGGTTTCTTTTTTTTTTTTTTAAATCAGACTGCATTAAGTCTTGCCCCGTGGAATATCCAAAATGCGACAGGACCAGGGTGGATAAAAATCAATGATTTTTTTTAAAAAAATCAAAAAAATCGGATTTTTTTGATTTAAATCGGATTTTTTTGATTTAAATCGGATTTTTTTGATTTAAATCGGATTTTTTTCAATAAACTGCTTTTTGAGGAAAATATTTTACCATCCAAAGGTTCTTCCATCATGAGATAAAGCTGAGTTGTTTAACTCAGTAGAATAAAGGCTGTATATGTGTAACATTCACAATGCCATGCTCTTCCAGAGGTTTTTCTGTAGGATTAGTGGGCAGTTTCTTTCCTATATTATCACAGACGCTCGCTTTATTTACTCAGTTCTCAAAACTGAATTTGACTCCGCAGAGGTCCCAGCCTCTTCTTCACGGCAAAAATGTTACAACATGAACAGAGTTGAGAAAAAGACCTTAATCCTATTGTTCTACAAACCTATGAATACAGAATCAACCCCTTCAGTGCCAAGTCCAAGAAGTTAGACAATATGTTTCTGATTGTTTGGAGTGGAATAGATCTGCACAACACAAGAAGAATGTGAATCTAAGTGTGAGGAGGAGGAAGGGCAAGCAGACAAGAAAATGAAAGTGAATCTTTGAGCACAATACTGCAGCATAGCCACAGACAAACAAGTCTGGATCTGTTTGTGTGTACGATCTGAGGTTTATTACATTCTTTCCTTATAATGGCAGCAGGCCGAGAAATAAAATCTGAAAAATAATTGTAAAATGTTTGGTATTTCCACTTTTAAACACTAGGCAGAGCAGCTGCTGAAATATAAACTGCTAGCTCGTATTGCGACAGTAGTAAATGCAGGCGGGGTCTGATCACGTGTGACTTCTCTCCTCCGTTACTAGGTGTTTGTAATAACAGAGGATGTAGTTTAGGCTCACAGAGCGGAGCCATTTTGTTGGGGACTGCCAGTGATACTGACAAGTAGGCTGTCACTGAGGACGACCGGCAGCATCTATTCTGTTAGTTCATGCTGCTCGCTGTATTATAAACTGAGCACAGATACGTGGAGAGTATCACACACTGGGATTATTCACAGCATATGACACACTGCATGTATCTAGATACAGTGCTGAGTGTAGTGTATCGCATTATGGGATTAGATACACCGGTCTGGGGCATATCGCGCATGATGAAATTAGATACACCGGTCTGGGGCGTATCGCACATGATGAAATTAGATATACCGGTCTGGTAGAAACTTTGATTTAAATCACTGATTTAAATCAAGCCTTACTGACTAGTGATTTAAATCGTGATTTAAATCGTGATTTAAATCAGTTTGATTTAAATCAAATCCACCCTGGACAGGACCACTCACTTTTGGACAACAGTTACCTAACCTCCACCCTTTTTTGAACCAGGACAACTGCAAATATGCTGAAATAGTTTCTGAAAATTTAAGACAATTTGCAGCTCTATTGAGAGACCATCCTAGAGCAAGCATAAGCGATTTATGACTAGTGTGTAGTCAGGAGCGCTGTGGAAGTCACCTCTTGCAGGAAGTCATTAAAGAGATAATCCAGCTTCGCTCACTTCCGCATTGGGAGGTGTGCGGGGCCAGTGACGTCCCATCTAGAGATATTTGCAGGATATCCCTTTAATAAGAACCTGTGACAGCAAATTTGCAATCATATCGGAGAGCAGCATGTTATGAAAGTGCTGACTGACTGCCATGTCTGTATGCATGCTCACTCATATGAGTCATGACTCCGCCCACTGGACTCCTAAAGCCAAAATGAGCAGGGATTTAAATGAGTAAAAATACAAGTTCTACTGAATATTTTCCCCACAAAACTATACATCATTCTGCTCAGCTCTTCCTGCTTTATAACATTACGCTAGTCGATGGAACAGCATTTTCACACTGAATGGTTCCCTTTAATGATCTGATTTCAATGACTAGTACCATATCCATCTCTCTCCCGACCATAGGAGAAGAGTATCTGAAAGTATAAGGCAATGGCTGCAATCCAGCACTGTGTCCTGCTTTAAAGGGGTTTGTCCACAATTATTGAAACATGGCTGGTTTCTTTCACAAACAGCACCACCCCTGACCACTGGTTGAGTCCGGTATTGCAACTCAGCCCCTTCTGAAGTGAATGGAGCCGAGCTGCAATGCCGAACACACAATCCTTAGTTTCTGAAAGAAAACGGATAATTTTTATATCCCTTTACAACCCTTATACCCTTCATGTGGGTACAAGATAAAGGGGTTAATATGTGCAGCACACATACACACCTCATGTTGCTTGAAAAACTCTGACTTTTCCAGTTCGATGCGGAGCTCTTTCAACCTCGTCAAGTAGTTTCTCTGCAAAAACAAAAATGGGAAAATACCATGAAATAATCGCTGCTGACCTTTACTGACAGTTTATCAGCGCATAGTAAAGGAAGTGTTATATTCTTAAAGGGGTTTCCATTACTAAAAAAAACCTGCTCTCGACCCTTCCTGCGCAAACAAATACAGACCAGTCTCCAATCTCCCCTTCATCTCTAAACTTTTGGAGCGCTAGTCTACTCCCGCCTTACCCGTTACCTCTCCACTCACTCCCTCCTAGACCCTTCACAGTCCGGCTTCCGACCCCTACATTCGACTAAAACTGCACTCATCAAAGTGACCAATGACCTTCTGACAGCAAAACGTAACGGTGACCACTCTCTGCTCATTCTACTCGACCTTTCTGCAGCTTTCAGCACAGTTGACCACCGTCTCCTACTTCTAGCTCCAGTCACTAGGTATTAAGGACACTGTTCTCTCCTGGTTCTCCTCCTATCTTTCTGACCGCTCCTTCAGTGTTCGTTCTCTGGCTCCACGTCATCTCCTCTTCCTCTCATTGTCGGTGTACCCCAGGGCTCGTCCTTGGCCCCCTTCTCTTCTCTCTCTACACGGCCCCAATTGGACAGACCATCAGCAGATTTGGCTTTCAGTACCATCTTTATGCTGATGACACACAACTATACACGTCATCCCGACCTTACCCCCGCTGTTCTACAGAACACCACCGACTGTCTGTCCGCAGTCTCCAACATCATGTCCGCTCTCTATCTGAAACTTAACCTCTCCAAGACTGAACTCCTTCTGCTCCCGCCGTCTACTAACCTCCCTAAATCTGACATTTCCCTCTCAGTGGGCGGCACCATAATAACACCCCGGCAGCAGCTCGCTGTCTGGGTGTTATGTTTGACACCAATCTCTCCTTCACCTCCCATATACAATCTCTTGCCCGCTCTTGCCGTCTACACCTAAAGGACATCTCTAGAATCCGCCCTTTTCTCACCATGGAAACAACAAAAACCCTCACTGTAGCATTGATCCACTCCCGCCTGGACTACTGCAAGCTCTATACTTGGCCTCCCCATTACTCGACTATCCCTCTCCAGTCCATACTGAATGCAGCAGCCAGGTTCATCCATCTGCTAATCAGTACTCGGACGTGTCCGCTCTTCGCCAGTCCTTACACTGGCTGCCCATTCATTATAGGATCCAATTCAAAGTACTTGTTCTCACCCACAAAGCTCTCCACACTGCAGCACCCCCCTACATCTCCTCCCTCATTTCTATCTATCGGCCTAACCGACTGCTGCGCTCTGCAAACGACTTTCGACTAACCTCTGCACTAATCCGTACCTCCCACTCCCGACTCCAAGACTTCTCCCGCGCTGCGCCAATCCTCTGGAATGCTCTACCCCAAGAAATTAGGACTATCCACAATTTGCATGGTTTCAGGTGCCCCCTCAAAACACATTTGTTCAGAGCGGCCTATCACATTCACTAATCAAAGTCATTCTATGTGTAAGTGTGTGTAGCCCATTCACTATCTCCATCCATCCCTCACTCCCTCACGATGGCTGGACCATCATTGTAAATGCACCATTGTATATAAACACCTGTACTTTGTATCTCCCCCACCTCATTGTAGATTGTAAGCTCTCAGAGCAGGGTCGGCTTATTTTGCTTTAATTATTGTATTGTTAACGTTGTTACTTATGACTTGTGTTTTGAAACTGTTAAAACTGTAAAGAGCTGCGAAATATGATGGCGCTATATAAAGATTATTATAGGGGTTGTCCACCTTGGGGATCTTTTTGTTTTTAAAAAACTTTAATACATGTATTTGTGGGTTAAAAACTAGTTATTCAATTGGTTTTCAAACTTTTGCACCGTTTGGCGCTTAGATGCTTTTTGTTTCCCCATGCTTTCAACCTTGATGTTGTCTGTGCTCATAAATCAGCTGAGAGGAGCTCAGAAAAAGAGAGAGGTAAATAAATGGAAAACTGCCTGTCAAACCTCAGAATGAGCTCACTGACAGTAGTTAAATGGGTATTCCCATCTGCAAGATCTTATCTCAATATGTTGCAGGTGTAATAAAAATTTTAGTAAATACTTCCAATTAGAAATGTACAGTTCTTCTGATTAGCCTTGTCAATTGCCCCCATGTGCAGGGCATTGCAGCAGATTAGGTATCCATGGTTGCGACCACTCATATAGTGACGGTTAGTTGTTAGTAGTTGTAACCATGGATACCTAAGCTACTGCAATGTCCTGCACATGGGGTAAGTGGCATAGTGAATCAGGAGAACTATACAATATTTCTAATTGGAGTGATTTGCTAATTTCAGCTGCAGATGGAAGGGAGGGAGACACAGTACTTCATTACTGATGGTAGGCGGAGCCCAGACGGGATAGTCACCTCAGATTAAAAGAGTGTGCTGACCGGCCCCTCCAGCTCGGGCTCCTCCTACTCAGCTCTCCAGTTTACAATTTGAGGTCTCAGAGGATGGTCGCTGCTGGAAGCAGCTCCTCAGAAGATTTTATTATTTTATATCGGACAAGAGACTTGGATCACCAAATGTGGTCTAGAGGTCTCAGGGGTCTCAGCGCTGCTGGACTCCCACCTCTCCCTTGGCGGATCTGTATTACCCTGAGGGTGGTCCCTGCAGAAACCTGCCGGCCCGGGGGGATGAGGATGGCTTCCCTGGCGGGACGCACACCCCGCTCAGGGGTCACTGCGATCTCCGCCCTGGGGGGGAAGCATGGGCACGCGCCAGAAACCCCTGGGGGTCCCTGTGGCGCATAACGGGGTGAGTACTCCACATGTTTATCAGTGTGTTGAGTGATTCACCGGCTGCTGCGGCAGCCGCTGGTACAGTTTATGTGGTGATTTTTGTATTTTTGTCCGCAGGTGGATGCCTGCAGGACGGGGATCGCGGTACCGGAGAAGGGGAGTCCCGCGCTTTTTTTGAAGGCGGGGGCGTGGCTTCGCGTCTCCCGGGCAGGAAGCGCTCTCTGAGCGCACTTTCCTGCTGCCTTCTCTTCCGGCTGCCTCCTCAGTGCGGCGGCCATTACAGCGCTCCGGGCTCCTCTTCCTCTCTGCTCTCCTGCACAAGTGAAGAACACAGCACCGCAAAACTGTGAGTCGCTTCTGCCCAATCGGGGCAGAAGCTTAGAGAATCTTTTTCTCTCCCCCGTAGCGCAGGTTGCCACACGCTGAGTTTAGCGACGCTATTTGGGTCGCTGGAGGTTTTGCGATACAAAATTGATCGCAAATATTTAGCGATTTAAGTGTGGTATTTTTTTGAGACGTTTTTTCTGTCTCTGCCTGCTGCCTCATTGAGGCTCCAGGAACTCGCACATCTGTCACTTGAATACAGGTTGTGAAGAGTTTGGTGATTTTAACCCCTTATCAAGCGGTTAAATCTTAATGGTGGCTGGGGTAACCTTTTTTCTTTAAGAGTTAACCCTTCAGCGTCTGGTTAAAAGGTTTTTTTTTTTTTTTTTCCTAAAACCACATTTTTTCGTGTTACTATCAGTGTAACCTGTCATTGTACTGAGTAAGACATGTCAGATCAGGGCACAGGTGCGGATCATCATCCAGCTCCGTTACGAGATCAGTCTCGCATATCTGACACACAGACCTCGACATCGAGTGCAGCGGTCGGAGGACCAGTGACGCAAAGATGAGGCTCTCACTCGTTCGATTGATAGCCTGTCTAACCTTATAGGTTGTTGGGTGTCAGCCAAACCCCCTCATAGCAGGAAGCGTCATAGGCCGGTGTCTTTTCGCTCGTATAGCGACTCAGAGAGTTCTGACGTGGAGGGTTCCCCTTTAAGTTCAGAGGGGATATCCGAATCGGATAGAGAGGATCGGCAAACGCACTCTGCTTTTTGCTCGGGTCGTGTAGAGGCTTTAATTGAGGCAATGAGGGAGGCGTTGCAGTTACAGGAGGATGTAACTACTCGCCCTGGTAAGTCGGCCAGGATGTTCCAGGAGTCGCATAAGTCAGTCGTGACTTTGCCATCGATGATTGAGTTCAACCAGGCAGTGGAGAAGGAGCGTCTGTGCCCAGACAAGCGTTTTCAGGGGACTCGTCTTTTGGAGTCACTGTATCCGTGTACTACGGAATCTAATGATTGTTGGATTCAGTCTCCCGAGGTGGATGTCTCCTTATCTCAGCTTAGCAAATCTTCTTTGCTACCTATTAAAGGGAAGGCGAGTTTGCAGGACCCGCTAGACAGAAGAGCAGAGTCAGCAGGCAAAGTCCATTTATGAAGCCACGGGTTATGGCTTCAGAGCAATGTTAGGCTCCATGTGTGTTTATAAAGCTGCCCTGGTCTGGTTGGGCCGTTTACGGAGGAAATGTGAACCTCAAGTACCTGAGGTGGATGGACTGTTTGAATTGTTAGAAAGTGCCTTACAATATGGACATGATGCAAACCTGGACACTGTGTCACTGCTGTCCAGGGCTCAATCCTCGGCGGTCTCAGTCAGGAGGGCACTGTGGCTTAGACAGTGGACCGGTGATGCGGTTTCTAAACATGGTTTGCTAGCCTTAGCTTACAAGGCGGTCAGTTATTTGGATCTGACCTTACGGAACTGATTGCCAAAGCAAAGGCAAGGGAGACAGCTTTACCACAGCGAAGGACTGTGGCTTCTACGTCTGGCAGGCCTGGTACCAATAGTGGTCGACGGTCCTTTCGTTCCAGGGACGATTCGGTCAGCCCTCATGGGGGTCGGGTCGTCCCTCTTTTTCGGGAAAAAAGACAAATCAGAAATCCCGCGCTTCCTGGAAACAGAGTTTCCGTCAAGATAAAAGGGAATCTGACAAAAAGCCCACTAAGGCAGATTGACGCCAGGGTCCCGCTCGAGGGCTCTCGAGTGGGGGGTCGCCTGCTCCAATTCAAATTGACTTGGGTTTCCCGTGTCCCAGACTCCTGGGTGACACGGGTTGTGTCAGCAGGCTATTTCATAGAGTTTTCTTCCCGACCCCCGAACAGTTATTGCCAGTCTCGCATTCCATCAGAGCCCGGGCTATGTGCCGCTTTACTGCAGGAAGTCGAGTTTCTTCTGCAGAAGGGTGTGGTGGTTCCGGTTCCACCAGAAGACAGGGGAAGAGGTTTTTATTCCAACCTCTTTGTAGTCCCCAAAAAGGAGGGAAAGTTTCGCCCCGTCCTGGATCTCAAAAGGTTGAATCGGCATGTCCACGCCCGAAGGTTTCGCATGGAGTCGCTTCGCTCCGTAGTGGCAGCATTGTCACAGAACGATTTTTTGGTGTCAATCGACATACGCGACGCCTATTTGCACGTTCCAATCGGAGGGGCTCACCAGCGTTATCTTCGCTTTGCCATAGGTCAGAATCATTACCAATTTGTGGCTCTACCATTCGGTTTGGCCTCGGCAACCAGAGTCTTTACAAAGATTCTGGCACCTCTCATGGCTATACTTCGAAGGCAGGGAGTCACGATCCTCCCCTATCTGGACGATCTTTTGATTGTGGCATCCTCGAAGGAGGAGGCGGTGACGGCTCACAATCTATCCCTTCAGCTCCTGGAGGACTTCGGGTGGCTGGTCAATTGGGAGAAGTCATCTCTGGAACCGTCACAATCAATCCTGTTTCTGGGGATGCATTTCGACACAGTACGAGCAGTGGTGTCTCTTCCTCCAGACAAGCAAGCATGTCTTATCCGACATACGCAGGTGATGAGGTCTTCAGTGACAATGTCTCTTCGAAGATGTATGCGTCTTCTGGGGTTGATGGTGGCTTCAATGGAGGCTCTTCCGTTTGCCCAGTTTCATTCCAGGGCGCTCCAAGGGTTCATTCTAAATCGCTGGGATCGGTCGCAGACCTCACTGGATTGCAGTGTGGTTATCTCCCGCAAGGTACGAGAGTCTCTGGGATGGTGGATCCGTTCGACAGAATTGTCTCGGGGGAAGTCCTTTCTTCCTCTGAAGTGGTCAGTCATAACCACCGATGCCAGCCTGACGGGCTGGGGGGGCGTTTGGAACGATCTCTGGGTTCAGGGAGTATGGTCGCCAGAGGAGTCTGTCTTGCCGATCAACATCCTCAATTGAGGGCAATTTTCCTTTGCCTCCAACACTGGACGGTCCCTTTACACGGTCTGCCTGTCCGAGTGCAGACAGACAATGCGACGGCGGTCGCTTATATCAATCACCAAGGCGGAACGAGGAGTTCCAGGCTTATGGTGGAGGTATCTCGGATCCTGATATGGGCAGAGTCCAGGGTTCCAGCCATCTCTGCGATCCACATCCCAGGAGTTCAGAATATCACGGCGGACTTTCTAAGTCGAGAGAGGATGGATCCCGGAGAATGGAGTCTCCATCCGGACATTTTTGCACTGCTGTGCTCCCGTTGGGGAACTCCTCAGGTGGATCTGATGGCATCCAGGGCCAATGCCAAGTTACCGACATTCGTGTCCAGGTACAGGGATCCGAAGGCGGTAGCGGTGGATGCTCTGGTGGCCCCGTTGGACCAATTCAATCTAATCTATGTGTTCTCGCCGATTTCTATGCTACCTCTGGTACTCCGTCGGATCAGGCTGGAGAGATCTCAGCTATTTTGATAGCTCCAGATTGGCCAAGGAGGACGTGGTTCTCGACACTGGTGTCGCTTCTAGCGGCACCGCCATTTTCACTTCCTCTTCGTCCGGACCTGTTAACCCAAGGGCCCGTCCGTCATCCAGACCTGAAGTCTCTGCGTTTGACGGCGTGGCTCTTGAAACCGAAATTTTGACCCGTAGAGGTTTTTCAGCCGAAGTTATTGCTACTCTGCGTGTTGCTAGAGGTCCAGCTACTACTAGGATTTACCACAGGACTTGGGAAGCCTTCTTTTTGGGTGTTCGAGTTCTTCAAAGAACCCGAGAAAATTTTCTATTCCCAATTTGTTGGCTTTTATGCAACACGGGTTGGACAAAGGTTTGGCCATTTGCACCCTGAGGGGTCAGGTTTCGGCTCTGTCTTTACTGTTTCGGAGGGCTATCGCCTCGCGTAGGGACGTGGTTCCTTTTTTCGTGGAATAACCCGTCAGTTTCCACCGCGGAGAACTCTTGTATCTCCTTGGCGGCTCAATCTTGTTTTGGAGGCTCTTCAACATCAGCCTTTTGAGCCTATGGATTCGGTTAGCCTTTATTTACTTTCTTGGAAGGTGGCCTTCCTAGTGGCAGTTATCTCTTTGAGGAGGGTTTCGGAGTTGGCGGCTCTTTCTTGCTCGCCTCCCTTCTTGGAGTTTCACCCGGATCGTGTGGTGCTTCGCACTCGGGGCGACTTCCTACCTAAGGTGGTGTCGCGATTTCATGTTAACCAGGATATTGTGTTGCCTTCTCTTTGTCCGAGGCCAAGGACTGTGAAGGAACGGGCCTTGCACACATTGGATTTGGTGCGGCTTTGAAATTCTACTTGAATGTTACTCAAGGATTTCGGAAATCAGACTCTCTGTTTGTTATTCCAGCAGGTCGTCGACGTGGTCAGCGAGCTTCCAAGGATTCTATAGCTCGCTGGATTCGGTCGGCCATTTTGGAGGCTTACCGACTTAAGGGCGAACCTTGCCCGATTAAACTTCGAGCTCACTCCACGAGGGCTGTGGGCTCATCGTGGGCCTTTCATCAAGGGGCCTCAGCGGCTCAGCTCTGCCGGGCGGCGACCTGGCGCTCCGTTCACACTTTTACAAAATTTTATAAGGTGGACGTTAGTGCTTCCGCTGATGCAGCCTTGGGACGTAGGGTCCTGCAGGCAGCGGTAGTTTAAGAGTCTAGTTAACTTGTTTGGCGCCTGTTGCGCTTTTATTCAGGTTGTTGGGTTTCTGCCTATTTTGGTTTTGTTTCCCACCCTAATGTTTTGAACTGCTTTGGTACGTCCCATCAGTAATGAAGTACTGTGTCTCCCTCCCTTCCATCTGCAGCTGAAAGACGGATTTTGGTAAGAACTTACCTGTAAAATCCTTTTCAGCGAAGGAAGGGAGGGAGACACAGATCCCTCCCATGGCAGAAGTGTGTTGTTAATTTACAGAAGCAGCGTGGCCCTTCTCTGATAGCGATTTCTGGGCTGAGGTCGACGCGCTACGGCTCTGTTCCAGCATTGCCAGCTCATCGCAGTGGTCAGGTTCCGTGAGTAGTACCTGGAACTGTGTGGTTTTTTGCCTATCTGCATGCATAACCTGTATTCTTGTGTTTTTGTCTCTGAAGTTCTTCAGAAGGGGTTATGTTGCTCCGCTGGTGATATTGCTCTTCCTTAAGCTTGTGTACAACTGAGTAAGCTGAGTAGGAGGAGCCCGAGCTGGAGGGGCCGATCAGCACACTCTTTTAATCTGAGGTGACTATCCCGTCTGGGCTCCGCCTACCATCAGTAATGAAGTACTGTGTCTCCCTCCCTTCCTTCGCTGAAAAGGATTTTACAGGTAAGTTCTTACCAAAATCCGTCTATTATTATTACACCTATCACATATTGGGATAGATCTTGAACTCATTCTGCAGCCAGCAATAGACAGTGCAACAAACAGAGGCTATAGAAAGCAAACAGTGCACAATTTTCATGTAACCCAAATGCAATAATGAATATTGGCCACAAATACATGCACTTAAAAAAAAAAAATGTACCCAAAGGTGGACAACCCCTTAAAGGTGTACGATGATACCACGTCTCACTTGATTGCCTGCTACTCACCAAAATGTTCTTATTGCCCTCCACAAAATCTTCTAGCGCTCTCATCACCTGCTCCCGGTATTTAGTCTTCTTGAAGTTTGTGTCACAGGTCCCATCTGCTCTCTGGAATAAGATATTAATGGGGGACATCAGTTTATCGATACTAAAGCTGAACATGCACTTCAGATATTGATCCGCTGAAAAAGGGTTTAGCCGACGGCAATTCCTCCTGACCCCACTGATTTTTTTTTTTTTGAGTTCCAGCAAAATCAGTGGGGTCGAATGACATTCATTTTCTGTGTACAGACCCAAGTGTCATTAAAATCTATCAGACCTATTACAGTTTAAGGTTTTTTTTAACAATCCTTTCTTGTGCCAGCCCGCAGTTGTTCCTCCTGGGTGTTACCTGTTGTGGGCGTGTCTTTCCATACTGTGATATTATCCAATCAGTGCTAAGAAACAGATTATATGTAGAACACACCCTCTTGGTAACAACCAATCATTTTATTCCTGTTTTTTTTGTTTTTAATTAAGGGGGAATAACAGAGTGACTACACAAAGCAGAACAGTAAGAAAACATGATCCAAAACTGTTATTTAATAGAAAATTTGCTAAAGCAGGACAGCAGACGGGCCCCTCTCTCACCTCTTCCTGATGTAGGATGTAATAGTACATCGGGTTCAGGTGTATGAAGCGGGACATTTAAATGGACTGATTGGCAAAGTGTTCGTGGCCCTGGTTTCTCCAGTATTGGTCACTTTTCTATATTTTGTGGTATATAGTAGTATATACAACAAGTGATCAAACTTGATCGCAAATTAAAATTAAAGTAAATAAATATAAAATGTAATATATGTAAATCTATATTAAGAGACACATAGGAGGCCTATCTGGTATCCGTAAAAATCCAATCTGTCAAACTATAAATTTAATTAACCCAAATAATAAATGGTGTAAAAAAAAAAATAAGCCGGAATAATTTT
The DNA here is from genome assembly GCA_033576555.1 of Oophaga sylvatica. Lineage (NCBI taxonomy): Eukaryota > Metazoa > Chordata > Amphibia > Anura > Dendrobatidae > Oophaga > Oophaga sylvatica. The sequence continues at coordinate 34,405,912 of JARQOD010000008.1, forward strand.
CTCAAAAACTGGAGCCAAAAACGTATTTTTTTCCCCATATTTTTATTGTTTACATCCACTTAAATATAAAAACTATACGAGTTTGATATTGTTGTAATCGTCCTGATCTGGAGAATTGTGTTAAGAGGTCAATGTTACTGCACAATGAATATGGTAAAAATAAAACCAATGGCGATATTCCATTTTTTCCCCCATTTTTCAACACTTATTGTAAAATGAAATCTGCAATTCAAAAATCGAGCCCTCGTGCGGCTTTGTCGTCTGGAAAAAATGTTAAAAAAATGTTATGATTCTTGGAAAAAGGGGAAGAAAAAAAAAAAAAAGACCAACATTGATTGGCCGCAGTGAGAAGGGGTTAATGGTACAATATCCTCTGTGTGCAGACTTCAGTTTATAGGACTCTGGTACCTACTCATGTCATGTAATAAAAAAATACTAATTGGTTACACAATACTAAAGCCCTGAGATTCGGCACTAAAGCTGCAAATTCCAATGAATCCGGAGAGGCCTCGTTCTTGAAGGTGACCCCATATAATACAGGGCCATTGTGTAGTCTTTAATGCAATCCTCCAGGGTTTGTTTCGTCACCCAGGAAGCAGTCACAATTAATCTTCAGGTCCCCATAATATCAGCTTAGCCCATCGATATCGGCAGGTTTGACCGATGTTAGTCTAATGTGTACGGGGGACCCCAACAGATGATGTTGGGGCAGATAAGGATCCCACATCTCTGATTTTGGACCGCTGATCCTTTTGTCATTTCAGAGATAAGCCGCCGTCAGGAGTCAGTAGAGCGAGAGCTCCTGTGCGTTGGAGGGTTGGACGAAATGGCTGTCTGACGAACGATCAGCCTAATCATACTTAGTCTGATCGTTACCTAAAATGTTTGGGGCCCCTTCGTTTCCATGTGGGAATCTCAAGAATGTTCAATCTGGAAAACCCATCCTCAAAGTCACTAGTCCAGATAAGATTTTTACTCACCTTGATTCCTTCTATTCTAAAGCCCAAGGTTGCGGTAGAACTAAGGGTCTCCCGCCATTGCATATATCTGGGCTTCAGGACGGCCCCTTGTCTGTGCTCCTCCTCCGTAGGAGCTTCGGGGTCTACAGCGATCATCTTCTCATACATGTCCTTTCTGAGCTTGGGCTTCTCCCGAGCCTTCACCAGTTCTTCTTCTAGATATGTTCTGAAGAAGGAAAACATTTTATTGTTATTATTAGATAGTTCTATGGTATAGTGACATCTGATGAAAGCAACTAGAGAAGATCACAAACTTCAGAAGACCAACGTCTACTGCTCATGGAGAGAAGCAGCGCCAGATATGTCCAATTGGCCATATATCGAGAGTTTATGACCTTGGTCTTAAGAAAATGATTCTCTCTTTTCTTATAAAATATCAAATATATGGAAGTATCTACCCTATACAAGGGGATGTAACAAATGCAAGTTGCCACCTATCTATATGAGGGGCAATCACTTGATGAACGTTGGAGATCCCACCATTGGGACCCTCTTCAATCCTGAGAGAGAAGCTCAGGAGGGCCCGAAATGCACCACGATCGTCCATAGACAAACATTGGAGCAGCGGTGTCCATGTTCGATTATTCCCCAATTCATTACCCCATCCTTTGGATAGGCAATATCATACTACCCCTTTAAGGACAACTCCGCTTTTTCAACAGTCATCAGTGCGCAACAAGGGAATCGAATCCAATCCACATTTCACACCACTCACCGAACACCCATTTTACAGTCCATGATGGAAGGAGACTCGAACTCGGAGAGAAGATCCTCCATTTGGTTGTACGTCTCTCCTTCCTTTTCGACCACCCCGTAATATCCGGGGACGAACGGTCGTAAGGAGTCTCGATTCAACCACTCTAAACATTGCTGCTCGCACTGACAGAACTTCTTCAGGATTTTTCCGTATTCTCCAGCTTTGAAGTTTCCTACAGGAAACAAAAAAAAATAAAGAACTATTATGTTATTTTTCACCCTTCGCATAAGTGTCTCAGCGCTTCCTAGAAATGGTTTTATTACAGGCCTCTGCCTGATCTTTACTTACGATATACCAGGTGTGTTTGTATAGCTACGGCTAATCTACGAGTCAGATCAACTTCTTTATGATTTACAGAAGGAAAAAAATCTGGTTAAAATAAACAATTCTCAGAATCAGACAGATCATTCAACCAGCCTGATCCTTCTTCATCAACTTGGGAAACTTGGGACAGCCCAATACACGAGAAGGTCAACCAGTGACGTCGAATTGAGTGGATTCAGACACCAATCCAATGAGTTAGGAGTTGTCCGGAGCCGCTCGCCTCCCAACTACGCTGTGCCTACCCCCACCACCACCCCGAGGACGCATGCACAATCGGCAGGTAGAGTCTTAATCTAATAGGACAGGTGCATGATACTTGCATCGATACGTACAGGCACAAAGTAATTGGAGATGCTCATGTCCCGATGCGGAAGAAAGTGACGCTGGACAACCAATATCGAGCCATTTTATCAATCTCAATTCCAAAAGATCATGCTTACAAAAAAAGCAAACTTCCTCAAGAAGTGGAAGCACCCAAGAAGCGTACCTGCATGTCCTGCCAGCTGGACCCATGGATAGTACTTCTTGAAGGACACCACAAACGGTGACCAGTGGACCATGTTCTTCAGCTTCCTCCAGGATGTACTCTGCAAAAAGAGGACGACAATGAAGTGTAAACTCAAGACATTCTTGGAGGAACTGTCATGTAGAACCACAAGTTTATCTTGGAAACTAGAAACACACACACACACACACACGAGCATTTTTGTGAAGCCACCACCCAGCAATCTGGTTTACAGATCCGGAACAGACAACCTGACACCTGTGGGAGATTCTGGCTCCGCCATGACCGAGAGACAGTTTACAGAGAAAACATGTAAGAGCTCTGCAATGCTCTGGACTCCATGGTGACCTTAGTACTGTCAAGCTGCTTCCTCGCGGCACATAAACACGACTCATCCTTGGTTTTGGATGTGGTTGTAACGGACAACCTCGAAGTCATCTAATTAGTTTGTGACCTGCGGCTTTGCAATGTTTGGCAGGAGAGGAAATGGTTGCAAGTTGCCATTATACATATCAGCAAATATTAAACTGCTGGATGGACTCCAAGGCGAACAGAAACAATAGTGTGTTTGGCCGGTCCTCAAGCTCTCGCTGGAGGTATGAACACGCTGGGCCAGGCATCTGCGGCTTGTTGACACTTAAAGCCAAGCAAGCAATCAATATTCACTGCACAGAACAAAACGCCTGCAACCACAAAGAGCTACACATCCCCTCAACCGGGAACAAAAAAATGGAGACACATTGATTTGTCAAGGTTAAAGACACAAGAACAGTCCAAGGTGGTCCACCTAGGAGGATGCGTTACTAAAAAAGTTCCAGAAAGACGAGTGCATTACTCAGGAGGATACAGAAAGGAGGGTGCATTACTCAAGATGGTCCAGAAAAGAGGTTCATTACTCAAGAAGGTCAAAATTAGGGTGCAATACTCAGGAAGAAAAAGATATGATGGTACATTGCATAAAATGTCTGGGAAGGAGGATGCATTGCTCAAACAGGGTCATATAGGGAGGTGCATTATTTATCTGGATAGGAAGAAGCATTACTTAAAAAAAGGTTTGGATAGAAGGCTGTATTACTGAAAAAGGTCCAGATAAGAAGGGACATTACTTAAAAAGGTCCAGATAAGAAGTGACATTACTGAAAAAGGTCCGGATAAGAGGGGGCATTACTGAAAAAGGTCCAGATAAGAAGGGACATTACTGAAAAAGGTCCGGATAAGAGGGGCATTCCCGAAAAAGGTCCAGAGTAGAGGGTGCATTACTGAAAAAGGTCCGGATAAGAGGGGGCATTACTCAAAAAGGTCTGAATAAGTGGGTACATTACTCAGGAAGACACAAGAGGATCCATTACAGAAAAAGGTCCAGATAAGGGGCATTACTGAAAAAGGTCCGGATAAGAGGGGGCATTCCTGAAAAAGGTCCGGAGTAGAGGGTGCATTACTGAAAAAGGTCCAGATTAGAAGTGACATTACTGAAAAAGGTCCAGATAAGAAGTGACATTACTGAAAAAGGTCCGGATAAGAGGGGGCATTACTCAAAAAGGTCTGAATAAGTGGGTTCATTACTCAGGAAGACACAAGAGGATGCATTATAGAAAAAGGTCCAGATAAGGGGCATTACTGAAAAAGGTCCGGATAAGAGGGGGCATTACTGAAAAAGGTCCGGATTAGAGGGTGCATTACTGAAAAAGGTCTGAATAAGTGGGTGCATTAGTGCATTACTCAGGAAGACACAAGAGGACGCATTACAGAAAAAGGTCCAAAGAAAATGGTGCATTACTGAAAATGTCCGACTAAGAGGGTGCATTACTCAGAAAGGTCCAGGTAAGTGGGCATTACTCACAGGGATGCATCTTGTAACTCCCAAGCAGTCATAGGTCGGTTGACATACACATAGCTATGTATTGCAGATTTCCACAGCTTGACTTATTCTGCTTTTAATCCATGACACAGATGGACAATGTTCCTGGAAATTTGCTCTTGGTTTTTTTTACTAAAAATAAGTGCCTTACAAAAAAAAAAAACATAAAACCACAGTCCTGGCTTGATCAAGACAGACGCAAGTCGTCAGCCACAACTACAACCTATGAGACCGGCCGTACACAAGTAGCGCGCTAAATAGACCCAACAATACGCACGGCACCTGAGGGTCCTTTCATTAAAGATCCAAAACCTGGAAGTCCGAAGTTATCTCCAACAATGCCGATCACACCACTGCTCATCACTCTCCCTCTTCCTTGGCCCAATAGCTGTCCGATCATTAGGCTCGGTCATTCCTGAACATTAGTCAACAGAGGGTTTTCGGCCATTCTTGGCCCCATCTATTGGCTGGAGTGTCTACAAAGAGCGGCCTACGTGATCAACCTATTGATTTTGCACCACTCAATGCTTCACGTCCCCAGCGGTGGCGCTCCAGGGGAAATTCAACCCTTGCTGCCAGATCCTTACAAATTACAGATAATTAATAATAATGATAATAATTTTATTTATATAGCGCCAACATATTCCGCAGTGCTTTACAGTTTAACAGTTTCAAAACATAAGTCAAAAGTAACAACGTTAACAATACAGTAATTAAAGCAAAATAAGCCGCCCCTGCTCGTGAGAGCTTACAATCTACAATGAGGTGGGGGAGATACAAAGTACAGGTGTGTATATACAATGGTGCATTTACAATGATGGTCCAGCCATCTTGAGGGAGTGAGGCATGGATGGAGATAGTGAATAGGCTACACATACACACTTAAACATAGAACGACTTTGATTAGTGAATGTGATAGGCCACTCTGAACAAATGTGTTTTGAGGGAGCGCCTGAATCTATGAAGATTGTGGCTGGTCCTAATTTCTTGGGGTAGAGCATTCCAGAGAATTGGCGCAGCGCGGGAGAAGTCTTGGAGTCGGGAGTGGGAGGTACGGATTAGTGCAGAGGTTAGTCGAAAGTCGTTTGCAGAGCGCAGCAGTCGGTTAGGCTGATAGATAGAAATGAGGGAGGAGATGTAGGGGGTGTGCCACTATGGAGAGCTTTGTGGGTGAGAACAAGTACTTTGAATTGGATCCTATAATTAATGGGCAGCCAGTGTAAGGACTGGCGAAGAGCGGACGCGTCCGAGTACCGATTAGCCAGATGGATGACCCTGGCTGCTGCATTAAGGATGGACTGGAGAGGGGATAGTCGAGTAATGGGGAGGCCAAGTAATAGAGCGTTGCAGTAGTCCAGGCGGGAGTGGATCAATGCTACAGTGAGGGTTTTTGTTGTTTCCATGGTGAGAAAAGGGCGGATTCTAGAGATGTTCTTTAGGTGTAGACGGCAAGAGCGGGCAAGAGATTGTATATGGGAGGTGAAGGAGAGATTGGTGTCAAACATAACACCCAGACAGCGAGCCTGCTGCCGGGTGTTATTATGGTGCCGCCCACTGAGAGGGAAATGTCAGATTTAGGGAGGTTAGTAGACGGCGGGAGCAGAAGGAGTTCAGTCTTGGAGAGGTTAAGTTTCAGATAGAGAGCGGACATGATGTTGGAGACTGCGGACAGACAGTCGGTGGAGTTCTGTAGTACAGCGGGGGTAAGGTCGGGGGATGACGTGTATAGTTGTGTGTCATCAGCATAAAGATGGTACTGAAAGCCAAATCTGCTGATGGTCTGTCCAATTGGGGCCATGTAGAGAGAGAAGAGAAGGGGCCAAGGACTGAGCCCTGGGGTACCCCGACGGTGAGAGGAAGAGGAGATGACGTGGAGCCAGAGAACGAAACACTGAAGGAGCTGTCAGAAAGATAGGAGGAGAACCAGGAGAGAACAGTGTCCTTAATACCTAGTGACTGGAGCCTAGACAGTAGGAGACAGTGGTCAACAGTGTCGAAAGCTGCAGAAAGGTCGAGTAGAATGAGCAGAGAGTGGTCGCCGTTACGTTTTGCTGTCAGAAGGTCATTGGTCACTTTGATGAGTGCAGTTTCAGTCGAATGTAGGGGGCGGAAGCCGGACTGCGAAGGGTCTAGGAGGGAGTGAGTGGAGAGGTAACGGGTAAGGCGGTAGTAGACTAGGCGCTCCAAAAGTTTAGAGATGAAGGGGAGATTGGAGACCGGTCTGTAGTTGTTTGTGCAGGAAGGGTCGAGAGCGGGTTTCTTTAGTAATGGAGTAATGATGGAGTGTTTGAAGGAGGATGGGAAAATGCCAGAGGAGAGGGAGAGATTAAAGATTGTAGTTAAGTGAGTTGTGACAACTGGAGAGAGAGACTGGAGGAGATGTGAGGGAATGGGGTCGGTAGTGCATGTAGTCGGACGAGAGGAATAGAGGAGTCTGGAGACTTCTTCTTCTGTGATGGGATCAAATGTGGAAAGTGAGCCAGGGGAACAGCAGGGTGGGATGGGAGTCACAGCACTTGGTGGTTGAGAGCAGATTTCCTGACGGATAGTATCTATTTTTTCTATAAAGTGGGAGGCCAGGTCGTCAGCACAAATGTCTGTGATAGGGGCTTGTGCTTTTGGCCTGAGGAGGGAGTGAAAAGTGTCAAAAAGTTTCTTGGGGTTGTTGGCTAGTGAGGAGATCAGGGTGGTGAAGTAGGTCTGTTTGGCGAGGTGAAGGGCAGCATTATGAATGGTACTACAACTCGACAACCCTTCACCAGATTAGTATTGTGGCTGCGGGATTGGCACATGGAACATGGAGATTGCAACAGGAACCCGGATACTGGCATTATTGCCTTTACCGTCCTCGAAAAGCAAACTGGTAAACCAACATGTTACCTCATCACTGAAGACGTCCATCAGCAGGACCCCACATAGGTCCAGAATACGGGGAGTCAGGAAGAGTCAGCACAGTGTCAGGCAGAGGCGGCGAGTGTATACATGAGAGTAAACTATACTGAAAGCGTGAATTCTCCAAGTGCTACACAGCAATGGGGGCAAAGTCCTAACTCCAGTAACGGGCCCTGCTGCATGTGCGCGGGGCAGATCCCCGGCCACAGATCAAACCTAACACACAAGGAACCGGAGAGAAGAAATATGAAAATATGCAAAAAGTAAGTGCAAAAAAAATACCCCAAATACATGTTCTTAAAAGTAATCATCAATCAGGGGCGGTAACAACCAGACTCGACTATTGTACAGATTCCTAGATATCAGGCACGTGACTACACGACGACTCCCTGCAATAGACAGCTCAAGTGACTGTACGAAGTCCAAACCTGAACGCTCCTGATGTAAATCAAGCCCGTCCTGGTGTCTGCTGGGTAGTTAAAGGCAGGGGCGTAGCTTAGGAGCAGGGCCCCTCTGACAAATCTGTAACAGGCTCCCCTATTTACCATGCTTCATTTAGAATACTGGCGTCTTTCTGTATTCCCGCTCAAAGACCGAGTGCAACTGCTACCTTAAGAGTGATTTTTTTTTTTTTTTTTATTATTATTGTTCATTTGCAAAAATTATACACTGTTCGCCCCATCCCTTCTTTCAGTATTAGAGCTAACAGAAGGAAGGGGGTTGGTTTTTGTACACATCTGTGGAGTGAGGAGAAAGCATGAACAGTGTCAGGGAGGGCAGAGAAAACAGGCAACAGAAAAGAAGGAAAGCAGTGCAGGATAGAAGCTGTGTCAATATAGGAGCTTTTATAGATTGTAAGCTTGCGAGCAGGGCCCTCACTCCTCTTGGTATCTGTTGAGCTACGTGATTATTGTTATTCTGTAGTCTTTTATTGTCTGTATAAGTCCCCTCTAAAATGTAAAGTGCAGCGGAATATGTTGGCGCTATAGAAATAAAATAATTAATGAAGACATCAGCATCCTGCATACACCCAGACCTCACATCCAGCCTATATTACTGGGATAGACACTCCCACAAGAGAAAAGTCTGAAACTGAATCAAAGAATGAAGATTGCACATCAAAACTTAAGTAAAAAGGAAACCCATGCTGGCGAGAACAATGGCAGCCTGTGCGCATAGAACGATCTACTACTGATGCTTCTGTGCGAATCATAAGCATGGTCGGTCTGTCTAACCAGGCTATAAACAACTGCCACACGAAAAAATGAATGCCATTGGACCGCAGATGGTTACAACTGGTGGAAACCCAATCTATGAACATAATGAAGTAGTCTTCACCTGACCGCTGCAGCCAATCACAGATCGCAGTGGTTGTGCTGCTGGCGATCTGGTGATGTCTCCTCTTCCTCTGTAAATGCAGACCACGGAGCGACCCAAGATGGATCCAAGTAGGTGCCAGTAAGCGAGAGCTACTGTCATTTCTTACTGCTCAAAGCCACCGGTGAACTTTCCATTTTGCCCAGACAATCTCTTTAAGGCTTATCATCGTTTTTTTTTTTTTTAAGAATACCATTGGAAGATTGGATGGAAAAGTATGACATCTGTGAAAATTGCGGTGAAGATGAACACTGTGTGACTGATCGGCATAGCAAATATTAGTAGGAAAATTACTCCAACAGATGGACACTTGTCACAGATGCTATCAAGGAGCATGATTGTTTTTTTCCATTGAAGCCAGAGGCCATCTCAATAGATTATTGCTCCGGAGATTAGGAACGACACAAAATTAAAACCGCACCATAAAAGTTTTGTAAAAAAGTACCACCGTTTCCTCAGTTTTGAAGATTAGTAGATGTAGATCCATCCTTTCATATCTAGAAAAATCACACCATCTACAGCTGACTAAACAAAAGTCAATTTGCCCCTCGACCAGTGTTCCAGAAACTTCAACCTTTTAACCAGAATAATGCAAGTCAAAATTATTTTCTAAAAGAAAAAAAGATTTAAAAAAATCAAAAACAGATTGGTACAAATATCTTTACCCCGTAGTACAGCAATCACATAAGCCTAGGGATCCACACCAACAATTGCCTACAATTTGGGGTCAAATTTTAGTTGCACTGGACCCAAGACGCATTTTTTCTTCATAGGACAACAAAAAGAAAAAAAAATATATATATGATGCCAATAAGGCTTATCATCGTCAAAAACATCGAAGTCGGGCTAATGGATTATTTTTTTTTTTTTATTACCAAAAACTGCGGATAACCAGGTCACTACTGAGCTCTCACCAAAAAAAAGTACATTAAAAGAGAAAGTAAAAAATTATCATGAGCTTACCGTATATATAAACATTTATTTCAACCATGTGACACCGTATGGCAATGTTCTTGCTTTGGGAGAACAAAAAAAAAAAAAATTAAACAAAAACACACATGGTCCCACCACAGGCTTATAAATGCAAGAACGCATCACTCCAAGAATCATGGAATTAAAGTTTGTGTACAATTTTGCGGACAATCGCATGTGGAATGGCTCCAGCCAAGTCCATTTCTGACTTCCTGAGTGTATCCGGAGTACAGAGGCCAATGTTATGACAAATGGCTGCTTACAGAAGGCTTTGGAGTCTAATAATTGTGCTTTTCCTGTCAGGATGACTAAATTTGTATTTGAAAAAAAATATATATGTACATACATATACACACAATACATACATACATACATACATACATATACACACACATACATACATATAAAATAAATATATATATTATATATATATAACACATACATCTTGTACAAAATTGACAGCTGTGTAAAAAATGCTGAAAAGTAAGAATGCCTTAAAAAATAAAAGTTAATTTTATTCTTCTCAATTAGCACAATGTAAGGTGAATTAACATTAGAGAAACCTAAATCTAATCAATATTTGGTGTGACCACCCTTTGCCTTCATCATCTCTTCTAGGAACACTTGTATGCAGTTTTTGAAGGAACTTGGTGGCTCAGTGGTTAGCACTGTTTCTTTGCAGCGCTGGGGTTTTGGGTTCAAATCCCACCAAGGACAACTTCTGCAAGGAATTTGTATGATCTCCCCGTGTTTGCGTGGGTTTCTTCTGGCTACTACTGTGCCCTCCCACACTCCAAAGACATATTGATAGGGAATGTAGATTGTGAGCCCCAATGTCTGTAAAGCGCTGTGGAATTTGATAGCGCTACATCATAGAATGTTAGCGTTGGAAAGGACCTCAAGGGTCATCGTGTCCAACCCCCTGCTCAATGCAGGATTCAATGCCAAGTAAATAAGGTTGTTCTAAAAATCTTGGAGAACCAACCACAGATCTTCTGTGGATGTCGATTGTACAAATCCTTCTGTCTCTTCATGTAATCACAGACTGGATGATGTGAGATCAAGGGCTCTGTGTGGCCGCATCATCATTTCCAGGTCTCATTTTTTTTTTTTTTACACTGAAGATAGTTCATTGGCTGTATGTTTCACTCGTTGTCCTATTGAAGATTAAATTTGGAGCTAAATAGACATCCCCTTGATGGTATTAGATGATGGATAAGTATCTGCCAGTATTTCTCAATTACTGAAGACATCAAAAAATGGACAATGTTGAGGAACGTGGTCGGCCAAGTCATTCTCTTCAACTTGAAGAAGAACAAGGAGTCCTGGAAGTCACAATACAGCCCCCGCAGAGACCTAATCTCACATCATCCAATCTGTCTGGGATTATATGAAGAGACAGAAGGATTTGCACAAGCGACATGCAAAGAAGATCTGTGGTTAGTTTTCCAAGATGTTTGGAAAAACCTCTGCTGAGTTCCTCAAAATCTGTGTGCAAGTACCTAAAAGAAGTGATACTGTATTGAATGCAAATGGCGGTCAAACCAAATATTGATTTGATTTACGGTAGATTATCTTTTGTTCATTCAATTTTCCTTTTATTAAGTGATACCAATAAACTATTAACACTTCGGTTTTTTCAAAGTATTTTCACTGTGCAGCCTACAACTTTTGCATAGTACTTTATATATATTGGTAGCATGCAAATATTTTAGACTGTATTAGAATGGGAGAATTTGTGGATATCATCTGCGCTGCACAGTGCAAATACTATAATATTTATTTTTTTCTTCCTCATTTAAACACGGCTGTTTACATGAATTCCAGTCTGCAGCTGTGGTAATAAAGCATCATTTACACAAATCGTGAAAATGAGAAATTGTAAAATGTAAATCCGAGACCATCTGTCATCAAACTGTGGGGAGATGTAAAATGGAATAGGATTTTATGACGTAACTAAAGGTAAAATTAACAAATGCATGATGCACAATACAGCCTAATTCAAGAAAAAAAATGTCAATGTCAATTCACGGAGTGAATTACCTATACGATGGACTACTTGCTAGAGATGGGGTGCACCTTACGAAGACTGGAAAACATGTATTTGGAAGTCGCCTTGCTACACTCATCAGGAGAGCTTTAAACTAGAACAATGTGGGAAGGGAAGCAAAACGCCAGCAAAAGCCATACACTTGACAAATACTATTGAGATTTCTGCTATTAGAAGTGAAGGGGAAGAACAAAGACAAAAAAATTTACATAATAAAAATATTGAAGGAAGAGAAACCAATCACAAACTAAAGTGTTTCTATACGAATGCACAAAGCATGGGCAACAAACAAGGAGAACTGGAGCTACTAACGCAGGAGAAAAAATATGATGTCATTGGAATCACTGAGACTTGGTGGGACGATACACATGATTGGAATACAAGGCTAGAAGGATACAACTTATTTGCAAGAAACAGACTTGATAAACGAGGAGGAGGTGTTGCATTGTATGTTAGAAAAGCGTATATCTGCGCAGAGATTGACGCTTCAGAGACTGGGAGTTCTGTGGAAACTGTTTGGGTAAGAATACAAGGACAGAACAATGGAAAGGACACCATTGTAGGCATTTACTACAGGCCGCCTGTGCAAGCTGAAGATATGGATGAACTCTTTATGCATCAAATGGCCAAGTTCTCCAAAAAATATGACATAGTGGTCATGGGAGATTTCAACTATCCAGACATTTGTTGGGAATCTCTCTCAGGCAAAACTAACAGGTCCAGGAAATTCTTATCCTCTCTTGCTGACAACTTTATCTTCCAAAAGGTAATGGAGAAAACAAGGGGATCTGCTACCTTGGATCTAATCCTTATAAACAGGGAGGAAATGGTTGAGGAGGTAAGAGTGGCTGGGACCCTAGGAGGTAGTGACCATGCTATTTTAGAATTTTGGATAACAAGAGGAGGAAGACCTGTGAAGACTCAGACGTCAAGGTTAGATTTCAGAAAGGCAGATTTTAAGGAACTCAGAAAGAGAATTGGAGGGATCCAATGGCAGGATATCCTTAAGGACAAAAATGTCCAGGAAGGATGGTATAGGAAAGATGTGTATCTTCGTACCGTACCAGGAAGGATGGAAAATCTTGAAAAATGAGATTCTCAAAGCACAATCGTTAACAATTCCGAAAAGAGGGAAGAATGGGAAGCATTTAAGGAAACCAGGATGGATGAACATAGAACTTAAACACATGCTAAAAAGGAAGAAAGAAATGTTTATCAAATGGAAAGAGGGAGGCATATCTAAAGAAGAATATAATGCCGTCTGCAGAACCTGCAGGGCACAAATCAGATTGTCTAAAGCTGACAATGAATTAAGGCTTGCAAGTGACGTCAAAAGCAACAAAAAAGGATTTTGGGGATACGTCAAAAGTAAAAGAAAAGTCAAAGATGCTATAGGATTTTTACAGGATGAAAATGATGAAATGGTAAGTCAGGATGTTGAGAAGGCTGAACTTTTAAATTCCTATTTTGCATCTGTTTTCTCTCAGAAAGGAAATGTAACATCAACTGATCTTCACTGTCCTATTAAAGGAATAGAAGAATCCAGGATATCTATAAACAGAAAGACAGTGAGGAAACACTTAGCTAACATAAATGAATTCAAGTCTCCAGGTCCAGATGAATTACACCCCAGGGTACTGAAGGAGATAGCAGAAGAAATTCTTGAACCACTGTCCATAATCTTTGAAAATTCTTGGAGAACAGGAGAAGTCCCAGAAGACTGGAGAAGAGCAAATGTTGTTCCTATCTTCAAAAAGGGGAAGAAGGTGGACCCAGGGAACTACAGGCCGGTGAGTCTGACTTCTATACCAGGAAAGATCTTTGAACAAATTATTAAAGAACATGTATGCAAGTACCTGGATAAGAATGAAGTGATTAAACAGAGTCAGCATGGGTTTGTAACTAATAAGTCATGTCAGACTAACTTAATTTCCTTCTATGACAGAATCACTGACTGGGTGATCAGGGAAATGCTGTAGATATAGTATATCTTGACTTCAGCAAAGCATTTGACAAAGTATCTCACACAATCCTTATTGAAAAAATGACTAAGTATGGAATGGACAAGGCAACTGTTAGGTGGATTCATAACTGGCTTAGTGATCGGACCCAAAGAGTGGTTGTAAATGGCTGCACATCCAGTTGGAAGAATGTCTCAAGTGGGGTACCACAAGGCTCTGTTTTGGGCCCTGTATTGTTCAACATCTTTATCAATGATTTAGATGAAGGAATTGAGGGTAAACTGATCAAATTTGCTGATGACACAAAGCTAGGAGGGGTAGCTAATACTAGAGAAGAGAGAGAGAGGATTCAAAAAGATATACATAAACTGGAGCAGTGGGCAGCAACTAACAGAATGGATTTTAACAGGGAAAAATGCAAAGTACTACATCTGGGCAATAAAAATGAAAAAAGCATATACAAAATGGGAGGAATAGGGCTAAGTAACAGCACATGTGAAAAAGACTTGGGTATACTAATTGATCACAGACTTAACATGAGTCAACAGTGTGATGCAGCAGCAAAAAAGGCAAATGCAATTCTAGGATGTATCAACAGAAGCATACAGTCTAGATCACGTGAGGTCATTATTGCCCTCTACTCCTCTTTGGTCAGACCTCATCTGGAATACTGTGTCCAGTTTTGGGCACCACATTTTAAAAAAGACATCAACAAACTGGAGCAAGTTCAGAGAAGAGCCACCAGAATGGTGACCGGTCTGCAAACCATGTCCTATGAGGAACGGTTGCAGGATTTGGGAATGTTTAGCTTGCAAAAAAGAAGACTGAGAGGAGACTTAATAGCTGTCTACAAATATCTCAAGGGCTGTCACATTGTAGAAGGATCATCTTTATTCTCATTTGCACAAGGAAAGACTAGAAGCAATGGGATGAAACTGAATGGGAGGAGACACAGATTAGATATTAGAAAAAACTTTTTGACAGGGTGATCAATGAGTGGAACAGGCTGCCACAAGAGGTGGTGAGTTCTCCTTCAATGGAAGTCTTCAAACAGAGGCTGGATAGACATCTGTCTGGGATGATTTAGAGAATCCTGCTTTGAGCAGGGGGTTGGACCAGAAGGCCCAGGAGGTCCCTTCCAACTCTACCATTCTATGATTCTATGATTCTATGATTCAAACAAGCACCACATATGTACAGTAACCCCAATAATGGGGCGAGTTTGTTTGTGGTGACCCTACGTTGTCCTGACACGAGAATTGAGAAGTAGTAAAGTGTAAGTCTGCGACCATCTGTCAAGAAAAAGTAGAGGGAAGCTGTAAAATGGGACAGATTTTAATGACCTGAGGTAAAATGAACAAATGCTTGGCGCCAAAGTACAGTGAAATATGGAAAGTGAGGAACAAGTGACAAAGCGCTGCGGGGGGGTTCAAACAAGCGCCACGTGTGTGCAGTGACCCCATGACAGGGCAAGACTGGTTGTGGTGGCCCTACAGTGTCCTGACACAAGAAAAGAAGTAGTAAAGTGTAAGTCTGCGACCATCTGTCAAGAAAAAGTAGAGGGAAGCTGTAAAGTGGGACAGATTTTAATGACCTGAGGTAAAAATTAAATACTTGGTGCCAAAGTACAGCAAAATTCAAGGGAAAGTAACGAACAAGTGATATAAAGATCAGCGGGGCTGAAACAAGCACCATATATGTACAATGACCCTCACAACAGGCAGAGTTTGGTTGTAGTTACCCTACGGTGTCCTGACACAAAAAAAAAAGAGAAGTTGTAAAATGTAAGTCCGTGACCATCGGTCGATAAATAGCAGAGGGAAGCTGTAAAATGGGACAGATTTTAATGACCTGAGGAAAAATTAACAAATACTTGGTGCCAAAATACAGTGAAATTTAAGGAAAAGTGACGAACGAGTGATCTAAAGCGCTGTGGGGGCTCAAACAAGCGTCACGTGCGTATAGTGACCCCATGACAGGGCGAACCTGGTTGTGATGATCATGACACCATTCAAAAACTATGCGGAAATTTGAGATGCGAGGAGTCAGAAAAACAGAAATTCTTTTCTCCACAGTAAGGAAAAAAATACAAAAATTTCCCGCAAGCATGTACCTGCGTACAAGAAACGAGTCGTCTGTTGCACTTTTTTTTTTTTTCATTAATGGGAAAAACCAGCGACTTCCACAACCTCTTTCCTCATAGGATGTATAATCTGTACTTTCCTATAAGAAAGAAGAGGCTTCTGTTACCAGAAACTCCACCACATCACACCAGATTTCTAAGGGGAAGTGACCCACAAGTTCTGCTCATCATACGAGGGGCAGGCGGCGCGATATAATGCAGTCATTTTCGTCCCTATGTGAACCATGAGATTTTTCCTCACACACCCAAATTACTTCATAAATCATGCATTTGTGACAGGCGCTGCTGGCAAATGGTGGCATTTTCCATAGGAGACATTTTGAGGGAAGGATTCGGAGTACATGACTAATGACAAGAAGGGAGCGTGGATGGCATTGTGAGGGACGAACGTGGGTATAGTGGGATAATAAGTCAGAAATTAAAACGGGCGCTGAAAAAGAAACCTGCCATATATATGGTGGTTATGGGTTATCACTATCAGCCTTTCGTGCTTCTTGTTGCGTTGGTTGTGATGTCGCTTGGATTAGGTTTGGGCTTGGGACTAAAAACGAAAGAGAAACAACCGGAAAGACCATTCGGAACAGATGCTACGACACCGATAATATTAGAGAAACTGATTGCAGCTGTCATACACAGTGTGCTAATTCCGGAAACTGTTGTTTTAATTTTCAAGATAAATATGGTGGTGACTACAAAAGCACACATCTTTTTCATACATATTAAAAACAATACTAATCCACTGTTTTTGGAGGGATTGACCGACAGTACAATATGTACGGGGACCTCCTGACTCTCGTACGGAAAATGATGCCAGGGGGAAAAAAAAAAAAAAGGATCTAGCTTCTCTCAACACAAGAGCTCTCGACCGTGCGATCACGTGTATGTCAACGTCAGCCATCTAATGTTTAAGAGCAGTTTGAGTCGCATAGACTCCAATGGCGTAGGGCCTCGTGCAAGCGCGCCTATCTCTCTATTGAAGCCTATAAAAAATGCTGTGGATGGTAATTGGCGATTATGAGAAAGAAAGGTTTTGGCAATCCTCTGTTCTCAAGGAAGATAAGCTGCCGCCAGAGGTGCTTGACAGCAACCTACTCTCCTCTCCCCACCGAGAACACATGCATGCTCAGCCGAGCGAGCGTGCATGTGTATACTGGAGTGCTGGCACTAATTACTTTTGGAGTCACTTCTGAATGGCTGATAACATGAAATAATAGCTGCCACATCAAACCTCCAACGCCGTGCATGATAGTCTTGGTACACTTTGTACCCTCTCAGACAGACTTCAGAGAGGAGGGGGCGCTTTGTATTGACCTGAAATGACCCTAAAACCTCAACCCCACCCCAGAAGGAACTATCAAAAGCAACCCAATTTTGTCAAGAACTGGACTTCTTCTTACGCGCAGCCATGACTCAACTCTATTCACACACAGGGTTTTCTTTGTAACGTTCAGGTCACCGCTCGGCTGTCAAACAGCCACACAAGCGTGAACATTGTTAGAGAGGAAAGGTACACAAAAGTACGGTATAAAAAAAAAAAATCCATGAGTAAATAAGGCTACAGAAATAGCCGGCCCGCTGCGACGCTCCATGTTTGTTCTTTATAAGATGTGTTTACCAAGAACTTGATACAAAGAGGAGCAGCTTTTATGTGCGAGTCCGAGCTACAGACTGCGGTCAAAGGAGACCATATACCCGTGAAGCAGCTATATAACGGCCTACAGGACAGTTATACACAATGGCTTTCAGTTGGTCTTATTACGTCACTCTGTGAATATATTGCCCAGGAATTAATCTCTCTTTATGGGCATTGCCAATTTTAATTTTTCTCAAAATGAAATTTGGAAATAAGGTCTGGAGCCCTTACTGTTGCTAATTTGTGGGAAAAAAATTAAAAAAAAAATAGTGATGGGTATCAACTAATTCATATCCACCTGCTGAATATAGATTTTCTAAACCTCAGAGGCAAAATCCAAAAGATCTAGGAGCTCCCAAATCACTTTCAGATTCGTCTTAATAGGTGCCTACATATTTGACTTCGTGATAGTGTCCGACTGACCCAATTTTTCCAGTCTGACCCAGGGTGGATTGATTTAAATCACGCCGATTTAAATCAACGATTTAAATCATGATTTAAATCAAATGATTTTTTTCTATTTAAATCAGATCGATTTAAATCGCGATTTTAATCATGATTTAAATCACTGATTTAAATCAAAAGATTTTTTTAATATAAATCACGATTAAAATCTAAAACTTTCAATCATTGTTCAATTAACTCCACACTTCTAGCTTGGTTTCACTTTCTGTAGCTTGGTTTCAGTTTCTTTTTCCATTCAGTTGACATGCCCAAACTTGTTGGATAGTCAGTCAGCAGTACTTGGCTGTAGTAACAATCAAACTTCAGAAGTGATCTGTGTGAGCCATGGCAGGTCGTAAGAGAGACCCTATTTGGGTTCATTTTGTTGAGATGCCAGCAGAGCTTGGAAAGAAAGGTGGGAGAGCAAAGTGCAAATACTGTCAAAAGGATATCCAAGGACTTGTTTGCCGTTTGAAATCACATTATGAAAACTGCAACCAGAAGGGAAATGAAGATGTTGATAGTGATACAACTAATGTCAATGAACCCCCACAGCTTCTTTTGCACCAGGACCCTAGCACTAGTGGTAAGTCTGGCAATTACAGCCTATTTTAACAGACTTTTTACCGGGATGGTTAAAGTCTATGAAAAGAAAAATTTCTAGCACTAGTTCTGGAGTACAGAATTTAAATTTATGATAAGGCAATATTTCACAGAAGATTAACGTTAAGTAAAAATAAAAGAGTGTGTATACGCCTATTTTTTTTTTATTGTAGGCTACAATTCACTTTTGAAGTCTGCCAAATTGACCATTTTTTATAAAAAACATTTTTAAAACTTTTGTGACATAATTTTTTTCAGTTGCTCTGATATTACTAGTATTACAGCAACTTCACCGAAACTTGAGTAGCATAACTTTTGAGACAGCCCTTATAGGACGAGGACCATTACATTGTTCAAAAAGTTTGTTTCAAAATATTTTCGTTATATTTCTTCAAATACGCAGTCGAATTATATTTTTAATTACTGTGCTTTCAGGGTCAAATATGGCTTGTGCTGCACGTGACAATCAATATCTGGGTACAACTTCAACAAAGCAGCCCAACAAAAAACTTTGCGTGCAAACTAGTGTAGAAAAATTCCTCTGAAAGACTACGACGAGCCAGAAAGAACATTTTGATGAATTAATTGCTAAATTCATATTTGCAACCAATTCTTCTTTCCGACTAGTTGAACACCCATTGTTTGTACAAATGATCGAAGGAATAAGACCAGGCTACAAACCACCAAGTAGATTTGATATCTCAGGAAAACATCTTCAGGCTGTATACGACAAAGAAAGAGCGGCTTGTACAAAATATTTGAAAGACAAAGTTGTTAACATGAGCTTGGATGGTTGGAGCAACATCCACAACGACCCCATAATTTGCACTTGTGTCACAACAGAAGATGGTGAAACTTACCTTACAGACACAATCGACACATCTGGAAATTCACATACTGCTGAATATTTACTTGAAATTGCTAAGAACTCAATTCACCAATGCCAAGAACAGTTTGGATGTAAAGTAAGGAGCTTAGTTACTGATAACGCAAGCAATGTGGCAAAAATGCGAGCGGAACTGGCACATGAGGATGACACAAATGTCTTTACATATGGTTGTTCTGCCCATTTGTTGCATCTTTTGGCAAAAGACCTGCATATTATTTCGGGTGTCAAGGAACATGTTGTAGAAATTGTTAAATATTTCGGCAATAATCATTTTGCACATGCAACCTACAAGGAAATGGGAGGACTGAAGTTGGTTCTACCACAAGATGTTAGATGGAATACCTTGGCTGAATGCTTGGAACTGTTTATTAACAACTGGTCAAAATTAGTGTCCATTTGCGAAACACATCGGGATAAAATTGATGCTAATATACGAAGCAAAGTATTAAATCTTGGTGTGAAGAGAAATGCCGAGGACCTTTTGGAAAGGTTAAAGCCAATATCTATTGCGTTGGATAAAATGCAGAAAGATACTGCAACCATAGCTGATGCCACAGAAGTTTAGAAAGATTTAGAAGGTTCGCTAGATCGCTTGAACCTCTCAAACAATGTAAAGGTTGCAATACACCACCGCAAGGACCAAGCATTAAAAGAAGAACACTATTTAGCCAATATCTTGCATCCCATCTACAGAGGGAAAAAACTATCTGAGGCGGAAATCAACTCTGCAATGGAGTGGCTCGCCAATACTAACCATGACATTGTGGCAACTGTGCTGAAATTGAAGTGTGAATCTGCACCATTTCAAAAATACATGTTTGCAGATAACGTCGTTAATGAACTAAAACCACTGGACTGGTGGAAGTCGCAATCACTTGTTCTTCCAGCGAAGATAATAAATGTAGCTACTCAGCTACTGACTGCATCGGCTTCATCGGCAGGAGTAGAGAGATTGTTTTCTTCATTTGGTTTTGTGCACACAACAGTCCGAAACCGCTTAGGAACTGCTAAAGCAGGACAACTAGTTTTCCTATTAAAAGTCCTAAATAAACAGTAGGCTTAAAGGACTGATGTATTCACTGAAGATGTTTGCTTACTTCAAATGTTAGAGATAGGCTATTGTTAAAAAGTACTTACTCTCTGTAGTTCAATTCTGATTGTTTAATAGTGCAAATAAAAATTATTAGGTTTCATAATCATCAGCTGTTTTAATATTTTTATTTGTGTAAAATAATTTGATTTGCAAAAAGACAAAGTTTTGCTTGTGTACAACTTGATTAAAAAATCCTATTTAAATCAAAAAAATCCGATTTAAATCAAAAAAATCCGATTTTTTTGATTTTTTTAAAAAAATCATGATTTTTATCCACCCTGGTCTGACCCATCAAAGTCAGAACGGTGAAGAGAAAAAAAATTGGAGAAGCATAAAAGTTTTTTTTCCAACCTGAGCCACCATAACCATACATCAAGTCCATAAAAAGGCAATAATCAACGTGATACCGAACCCTTGGGACAAGTTGCCCTTCTACAGTTATCTTCAAATTTTTAGTTATAACGCATCATAAGAAATAAAAAATAAAAAAATTTGAGAGCTTAGCCAAAGAAACAGAAAAAAAGAAATAATTTCCTCCGTCTTCTTGAAGACAAGGAACATTCCTCGCTTCATAATCTATGGAGAACAGAACACAAATCCATTAGTGATACTTTGCCTCGACTTGTAGAGCTGAGGCGACGGACTCCAAAAACTGGCAAAAATGTGTATCTCTTAATTTCATTAATTATGGAGTGTCACATTGATTTAAGCGCTCACTGACTCATTAACCAGCAAGTCTGAACTTCCACACACTATTTATAGCTGCTGGTTAATGGGTTTAATTGAAGCTAAGACTAAACAAACAGGCTCTCGGCAGCCTCATTTTCTCTTTAATAAAGGGTGTATTGTTCGGGCATGGGGGTTTTGTGCCTTTGTCTTGTTTTACTAGAATCTACCACTGTGCAGACAATTTACAAAATGCACCATTGAGAAGCCAATCTAGAATGTTTACACGGGTATTCTCATAGTATAGATTTATGGCATATTTACAGGCTACGCCATAAGTGTCTGATAGATGAGGGTCCAATCTCTGAGGTCCACTTGACCAGCTCTGGGGTCCACAGCTTTCCATCCTCGGCATTGAGAGCCGCACATACACAGCCTTCACCCAAGATGAAGCACCATGCGAAATAGGTGTGGATCCTAGAAGTAGGACCTGCTTCTACCATTCCAAGATGTCTACACATTAGAGTCATATTGGCCAAACCTCTCGGTCACCCAGTGGATGTCAGAGTATCAGACAGTCCCACGATAGAAGTTGAGGAAAGGAAGAGACAGGAAATTTGGAATTCGAGATGCCACTAGTACTTTTGGACAGACTGAGGTAAAAAAAAAAAAAAAAAAAGCAAAGTTAAGAAATGCTCAACTTCACTATATGAAAATCTCCCAAAATAATCAAATCCTCCTTTTTCACAGGACAGGGAAGAATCAGACAACTTATGAAGGAGGAAGATAGAAGAAGAGGACGTCAGAGAAGTGGGGATGTGACCATATGCAGTGAAGAAGAATCTCACCGTACTTTGGCCAATTTACACTCTTGGCAAAAGACTTGATTTGTTCCACCCAATCAATCCTACTTGAAGCCCCCAAATGCAACAAGTATGACATTACTATAATAGGGACACCTCACATTTGTTTGCTTGCAGCTTATTTGTGGTTTGCAAGAAAACCATGTTTTAGTAATACCTTGAACCACAGATATAAATCCGTTACAGTCCATAGAAGAGAAAACTTGTCAGAAATAAACTGGGTGCCATTCATTCTAACGATCAGCGTGGTTAAGGAAAAAGGACAACCACAACCTCCACTTTCACCAAACTCTCTTGACGGGCAACTTGCCACCCTGTACTGTAACTTGAGCCAAACCGGTCTCACCAAAGAGCGGACATTCAGTGGAACATCTTCACTTTATATTTACATTACAAACAGAAAAGTATGCTTTAAAAAAAAAAGTTATTTGTCCAGTTTTTAAGGATTAGACCAATCAGTATGCATGCGTGATCTGCAGGTATTGTGTCTCTGTCCCAATAATTAAAATGCCCTGGTTTAAAGAGAACCCATAATTTAAAAAAAAATGAAGTCCAATCTTTGAGCACCATGTGTTGGAGCAGGAGCAGCTGAACTTGCAGTTTCCCGATTCTTTGAGGAGCTTACGAGTCCAGTGGGCGGACAATAACCACTGAGCAAAACCGCCAACGAGACTCCTAAACCTAGAAATAGCAGATGCTTCAATAAGTAAACTATTAGTAGCCGCTTGCCGTGATTCACATCTCGTCACATTTGGTGCACAAGAACCAGAATAAGCTAGGGATGATCTAATTTACCAGCAATGTTGTCTTCATTCATGGGCAAATTCAGACACGCAGCAAATATCTGGCATCGGTGAAAGCAAGGAGACGCTGGATGTGTGCTGCATGTTCCTGCCATGAAGAGCAGATCCATGTTATATAATACAATGTAACGTCTTATCTTACAGCACGCATCGTTTAGCAAATGTTGACAAACAGACGGCTGTGTTTGCTGACTGATAGAAAGAAAAAGAGAAATCTGACGCCAAAGTTGACATGATTGTTTGGATACAAATTCAATATTTGCAGGTTATGTAGATAAGAAAAGATGGTGACCGGTGGCAGGGGTAGAATAGACATTCAAATGGTGGGGAGTAGTCTTTGCTCTTCAAAAGTGGAGTTTGCTCTTACAAAAACAACAGCCCAATCTCATGATTTGCCATCAAGCCGCGTCCATCAAGACCAAGAGAGAAGACATCTACTCTGATGGTCTACATGGGAATATATACAGTGACCGTGCTCAGATATGATGTAGGAACATCTTAATCTCACTGCCGTCTTATATCTGTAATATAATATGTAGCCTACGGAAAAAACAATCAACATCCACCCCCACTGTTGTGAACCTTTACTTGGGTGTAGTCCGATTCCTACGTGCCGAATATAGAGGATTACTTCTCGATTCACGAGAGGTGCACAGACTTGTTGGAAAGTTCAGTTTTGCTATCATGGCCATCTGGATTAGTGGTCGTCAACATTTTGCAAAGAATCAGGGTAACCAAGAGTTCTTCGGTTTCATACATACTGGCTATTTGAGGCTAATGGTAGCCATCCACCTTGAATGTCGGTAGTAGGAGGAGCGCTCGTTTGACTGACATTTTTTCCCAGCCAAGGTTGAAGGTTACATAATGTGAAATCAAAATCCAACATGGCCAATTCTTTTTTTCCTGGAAAGTGCTATTGAAAATTATTTGAGCCATTAGATGGTTGGCCAGATCCACTTGAATCACTGGCTATGACCAACTTCATTGAGGACCCCGTAAACTCAAACGTTGGCTTTCTCGTACCAGTCAATTCCTCAAATTGCAAATGTGTAAATGTGACTGGGCCGTGGGCAAGTCACTGAGCGCTCTCCACTTCCCAAGGAGCAGGAGCTGCCTGCCACTCCATAGATCATCTTGGATGAGAGTAGTGCATGCCAGTATTTTTTTTCCCCACTCGGACAGAAAATCTCTTTTATGTACCAGAACATTGGTGGACATTGGTCAAGATGTTGCCCGAGTGAAGTCAAACAGCATACTGTCCAAATAAAACAGTGTTGTGATAACGTGGCCACATTTGGATAACTTTTGGCCACATGGGAGTACAATTTGACCAGGTCACACATATTACAAAGGAGCATGGGGTGCCGGCTGCCATACAGGACCAGACACCGACCAGGGCACAGCAAATCTTCTGCTCAACTCTAAAAGGAACCTTTACATTAGAGGTTAGCAGAGCACAACTTCAAGTTTCAGCGTGCCTGCGATTCCAAAACATGTAGTTACACAATGGTTGGAGTCATTGATTTTGTAATTTTTTTTGCATTTTACGTCAACCATAAATGTTCTCCACCAACATGTAAATTCAGGGCACAAGAACAATTTGTGCCTGATCCAATAACCTGCAGACACGGGTGATCCGGCTCCTCCTCTCTGCTGAACATAGCTTACATATTGTGACAGATTGTTTCCACTGCGGCCTGCTTGTGGTTAGAGGTTAGTGAGATGATCAGAGACATCGATGTAACATCATGAACACGGGATCATTGCGCAGAACATCACGGTACAGCTGCTGAGACATGCAACATCCCTCATGTAAGACCCTCAAGCCTAAAAGGAGCAGAAACAAACACCCATGCAAAATGCAAAGTGCCCCCTAATGTACTGTATGACAAGATGACATTTCCCACCAAAAGGCAATTAGCAGACATCTCTACGAGGTCTCCAGGGTTCTGTGGTTACAATACAGGTCGAGGAAACCTGCCCTTTTGCATGTAACGCTTCGATGAACGTAGTGCACGTTATGTGTACATGAATGGCCAGATCTGACAAAGTCTATACTATTATGAAAGCGTCTTTCCAAGAGCTACTGTTTGGAGGGACAGTGGTGATCTCCATCTTTAAAATGTGGACATCTTAAAAGTGAACTATGCTTGGTCTTATGGAGTCTCCTCGTGAAGATGAAGTAATCTGAAGAATTTGCCTGCCGATGCTTTAATGCTTTCTTGTAAAACCTTCAGGTGAAAATTGTCTACGACCCTTCAAGAGGTTTTCCCATTATTTAAAGTGATGGCGTGCCACTAGGTTATCAACTTTACGATCACGTGGCGTCTGATCTCTAAGATTTCCCTGATTCTGAGAATAAAGAGTCGTGGTCACAGGTATTGGTTGATAAAGGGGCATAAATAAAATGCTGATAATTATGGAATCTAGTTAGCGAGCTTACCCGTTTCATCACTTGGACCTCAAATGATCACAAACTAAGCATTTTTCCAACACAAGGTGACGAGAAGAGGCAGCAGATCAGAGACGGCCCGACGTCGGCTCCTATGCCCTTTCACAATCTGTTCTCGAAATCAGTAACAGACGGTGTTCGCCGGATTTTAATAATGAGGGCAATGAGTGCATAATGAAAAATACACACCCAGAGCTTATGTCACTCAGTTGTGGCTTCCCACAGAGGTGGCATTAATGTGATAAAAAACAAGTAGGATTTAAAGGGTCTGGTAGGTAACGAAATAAGGCTCAACGTATGTGACAGAGCTCAGGAAAATCTAGGGGCTTATAAGCGACGACGACTTATTAATATTCCTGGTAGGGAGCCGATACCCTCTTCTATAGTTCAACATGAGAGCAACTTTACAAACTTTTCTGGCATTTTTTTGGGGCTGAAATAGCATGTTTTTATAACTTTTTTTATTTTTTTGTTATGTTTTGCACCTGCCTTTTTTTTTTTCTGTGTTGTTTTAGTTGTCTTTTTTTCCCCTTCATGACAAGTCATGTGCTTCATTGATCAGGTGATTACAACATTTTCGACATGAGTTGTAAAGGAAGAAAAGAGTAAAAACACAACAAAAAATGCAAGTTGTGTTTTGTTTTTTTTGTTTTTTAACTATTTAAGAAAAGAACAGAGGTCTATGGTAAAAAATTTCCACCGATTAGCAGAAAGACAAAAGAAAGAAAACCCATCACACAGATCATGATAGTATTTTGAAGGTTCTGGATAAAAAAATAAAGGAATAGTACTTGACTCCCATCAAGAAAAATAATCGTTTTTTGGCAACTTTTGGAAGCCTGTCGAAGTAAATGGCGCTCATGTTTTGCCATTGACTCCCGTTAGTGTATGACTGAGGATGGATGGGGGTCACATCATTTGGGTATGCATGCACTCCTAAGAAATCAAATTTTCAATATGTGGAAATGTATTAATCACGACAGCGGGGAACAGTGAGAAGGTCCCTGCTGCCAGGCACAATGGCAGATTAGGCACCGTCACATAGTCTGCGGCAAATAATCTTCTACATAGATCCGAATAGCACCGGGGTGACCGGAGACTACAAACTGCACAGAGCCCCTAACCCCAAAATACTGCCGCCAAGTAAAAGCATACCCGCTAGCAACCAGACAAGGAAGCATCTGCCTTCGGCAACCTGTTGCTCTCCAGCTGTTGCAAGGGTACAACTCTTCTTTAGTGCATGCTGGGTGTTGTAGTCTTACAGCTGGAGGCCGACAGGTAGCAGAGCCCAGGTTTAAGGTAAGACTCACTGTAAAGTGAAGTGTCGGGGGACGTTTTCTTCAGGATGGTGCACAGAGCCCACATTACCGGGATATATCCCCCATCGGTCTCCGCTACAGCATGCTCTCTGAAAACACAATCATCGCTGGCAGAGGGGAGGGGTTGGTGCTGACGTTGGAAAGTTGCTCAGTAACTGCAACCCCCAGGAGAATTTTTCCATGACAGAGGAAAAAAATAAATAAATGGTGTGTTGGTGTAACTGGTTAACCCCTGACCTCCTGCAGACCTGCCAGTTCAGGTAAATGACCTGCGCGGTACCTAGAGAAGAGGATACAGGAGGAAAAGATGTAGACATCGATCAGCGGTTGGAAAATGCAGAATGTAGCGCCTCACCCCGCTCCCCAGGTCCTTCCATCTGGAAGGGAGAACTGTCAATTCACTTTCTAAAAGGCCTTGGTGCATCGGTTTCCTTCCCGTCATCTGCATAAAAGGAGGCAGATATAAAAGGAAAGAGGATTCACGCGGAAAATAAAAAAAAAGCATTTTACAGTCACTTTAAAAAAAAAAAATTAGAAACCTGCGCATTGCGTCATGCAATATTTGCAAAATCCATTTAGCTGGATGTTTTATTTGTAATAATTGGGCAACTATGAAATTCACGTGTCACGCTGTGATGGTCTTCAGAAAGGAAGGGGGGCCTCAAACTGTCCCTGGAACTGGGACCCTATCTATCCCCGTCACGGGGGTACTCTTGAAGGTAGAGAGGCCTGAGTCTCCGACCTTACTATACTCCTGTTAAACCCTGGTCTGGCCCTCCCCCACCCCATGAGGCCAGGGACAGAAATAAGGTAAATAAGACACAAAGAATAAACAGGGATAACAAAACTTTTATCATACAAAAGCACAAACCAACAATAGGCAGGAGGATAGGGACTGGAGGAATAAACTAAATGGGAACAGGGACCAGGAGATAAACACACACGTACTACAGCAAACCACAGAGCACTACTACAACAACTCTACTACAACCATTTAGATTTAGCACGCAGCACAGGAAGACAAATCTTTCACTGGCAGGGACAAGAACGTCTGACCAGTTCATATAGGAAGAGGTAATGACCAGATCAGAAGCAGCTGAAATGGAGCTGTGTGTTTCTGAGCAGCATAGAAAGGGTTAACCTTTTCAGCACGAGAGGAAACTAAATCCATTTAATATGAGACACAAATCACACCATCTCTAAAGACCTGCAATTCATTACCCGACATGACCACCTAACTCCAGGTCTTCCAGGAGGGCGTGACACTCTCGTGACATCACATGTCAGCGAGTCAAAAGTGGAGAAGAGATGTAACAGAGGTAAAAAAAAAAAAGGGTGCAAGGGTGCACACAACAGAAAAAGCACAACATGCAGCGCCAAGATTTCTATTAAAATGACTGACACCGCAAGACCCAATTATAGTCAATGGGATCTGTCTGGAGTTGTTGGCACCCATCATGGGACGGATCCGTTTTCTTCATCAGTTCTGTTGTTCTGTTCATATAACGGAGCAGAAAATTGAACCTCTGAGCATGTGTCCATGACAGCTCCGCCACAGGGGTTTCCACATGAGGAGGTCAATTTACTATTCTTTCAGGTCAGTCACGGTTCCTGTATAATTGACGATGAGAATAGGGCTGCAGGCTGCGTTATTCCTGTGGTAAAAAAAAAAGGCCTGAAAGAGGCACCGTCAGAGCCCAGCAACCCAAGTGTGAACAAGGCAAAAGGGCCCCCACACACATCAGATGAGAATTGGCCAAGCCACCAGATTGATGTGCTGAAGATGACCAATTTATGCTGCGGATTTCATATTTTACAATCCAAAGAAAAATCTGCAACACTTCCGCAGTGAAATCTGCACAATTTGTCGCGGATTTCGCCAGGGCGGAGAGGTCCTGGAAACGTAGCCTTAAACCGATGTTACTGTATAGTGGAGTGCCATAAGTTGCGCATTCTTGCCTTGGACTATCGGGGTGTCCTTATAAACAAAGAGGGCCCCCTTTAAATCCTGCAGGTGAATAAATAATGCAGTAAAATCTAATATATAAAGCTGAATGTACGTATGTGTGTATGTATGTGGGTATGTTTGTCCGGGATTGGAATCCGCACCGTCGCACTTACGGGCATGAAATTTTGCACGCCCGCACGTCTCGACCCCGAAAGAGTCCTAGGCTATGTTTTGAATCGAAATTTTAACCCCGCGCGTTCCAAATCGCCAAACAATTTTGGCCCTATCTACATAATGGGGAGAAAGCTGAATGCTTGTGTGTATGTCCGGCATAGGAATCTGCATTTACGGGCATGAAATTTTGCACACCCGCACGTCTCGACCCCGGGAGCGTCATAGGCTAGGTTTTGAGTCGAAATTTTAACCCCGCGCATTCCAAATCGGCAAATAATTTTGGCCCGGGATAGGAATCTGCACCGTTGTACTTACGGGCATGAAATTTTGCATGCCCGCACATCTCAACCCCAGGAGCATCATAGGCTATGTGTTGAATGGAAATTTTAACCCCCGCATGTTCCAAATCGCCAAACTATTTTGGCCCTATCTACATAATGGGGAGAAAGCTGAATACTTGTATATAGATATAATCATTACAATTTGTTATAACTAACCGTAGTTAGGTACTATGCCCGGGCAGCGCCGGGCTCTTCAGCTAGTCTCTGTATAAAGAAATACCTCGTCACCTGGAAAGTCAGCAGTTCTTGCAGCCGGCGCAGTCTCCGTACACAAGATTAGCTCCTCTCGGGGAGACAGATAATGCTTTGCATAAGGCAGCTTAACATCTGCACCGCTGCTCTCCGGAGGCATCTAGGGACAAAGCTGGATTATATAGGAGGAAGCAAGAAAGGGTTCTACGGGGAAGATGCGGCACGACACATCTCCTCTACAGTACTGTAGCCCAAGATCCCGCACAAGTCCGCTACAGTACTGTAGCACAAGATCCGGCACATCTCCTCTACAGTACTGTAGCTCAAGATCCGGCACAAGTCCGCTACAGTACTGTAGCACAAGATCCGACACATCTCCACTATGGTACTATAGCCCAAGATCCGGCACATCTCCACTATGGTACAGTAGCCCAAGATCCGGCACATCTCCACTATGGTACTGTAGCACAGGATCCGGCACATCTCCTCTACAGTACTGTAGCCCAAGATCCAGCACAACTCCGCTACGGTACTACAGCCCGAGATCCATCACATCTCCACTATGGTACTGCAGCACCGGCTACGGC
Organism: Oophaga sylvatica; assembly: GCA_033576555.1. Classification (NCBI taxonomy): domain Eukaryota; kingdom Metazoa; phylum Chordata; class Amphibia; order Anura; family Dendrobatidae; genus Oophaga; species Oophaga sylvatica. The sequence goes on from JARQOD010000008.1 coordinate 34,435,777, forward strand.
ACACCTCCACTATGGTACTGTAGCCCAAGATCCATCACATCTCCACTATGGTACTGTAGCACAGGATCCGGCACATCTCCTCTACAGTACTGTAGCCCAAGATCCGGCACAACTCCGCTACGGTACTATAGCCCAAGATCCATCACATCTCCACTATGGTACTGTAGCGCAAGAGCCATCACATCTCCACTATGGTACTGTAGCACTGGCTACGGCACACCTCCACTATGGTACTGTAGCACCGGCTACGGCACACCTCCGCTATGGTACTGAGTACAGAAATTGGAGAATTTTTCAGGCCAAATTCAAGCTCATGTAAACAGATTCCAGAGATGAATGCAGTCTCAAAAATGCAGGTGCAATATCACAACTTTCATCTGATAAATAATATACTGGGAGTTACAGTTTGACAAGAGCTAGAACCCATAAGTTGCAACCAATACTCCACAGACCCAGATCTGCAGTAATAAGCTGGGAAATATCATAAAACCTCACAATTGTACAGGCTGTATACAGAGTCAATAGACATAATTAAAAAAAAAAAAAAAGCTTTATTTTTGCAAAGTTTCAAAGACCAAAGCAGCAGTCAATATTATGAAGACTTCAGAGCTGAAATCTCCTACCAGCACACAACTAGTTCAAATCTTTTCTGTGAGGAGCTTAGTGAAGTACTTAATCACCAGCTTGTTGACGGTTTCCAATAAACTCCCCCCCCCCCAAAAAAAAAATTTATTCCATAAATCTGAATACAGAGGTTTCTTCAGAATCTGTTTCACCTCTTCCAAGCTCCATTCAAATAAATGAGCAGGCGCTATGGTTTTGGAAAAATCTGCCACGTGTACACACATACCTTCATATTATGTATTAACTATTTCTAACTTATGGACCCGGAGGAGAAGAGCCCCCGATTTGCTAAATCAGGTGGGCGATGCATCCAGGCAGAGGATAAATGAAGAGGTGGCTGCACATGCTTGCTGGAAGTGAACAGATTCCCCTGGCGAGTAAAGGGTTAACACTGATGGTTTTCCTCTGCTAGACCTGGTGAACCAGCTGCAGGAGTATCAGTGGCCTCCCCTAAAGGTGGAGAGATCACACCCTGCTGTTTGCTCAGTGAGGCAGGAATTTCTGACACAGAACTTTGGAATTCCTGACAACTCCATTCAGCAGGGAAAAGACCGAAATAACCAGAATCAGCACATCACCTCCCCTTGTATCAGGCCTATACTGAGTGTACAGCGCATCACCCCGGCCTGTACACCCCGGGAGCGGAGGAACAGAATCACAGGAGAGGAGCTGAGCTGCAGTTTTGAGGGAAAAATAAGATGACCCCCAACTTGTTTTCTAATCCCACAAAACTCTTATAGGAAATGTGTCATCAGAACACTTAAGCAGTCTCATTAACATCACAGACAGGATTACAATATGTCTGATAACACCATTCACAATAGGTGATGTCACAGCTCACCTCCTCCTCCTGAACAATGACTGATTACACCTCTGTATACAGGAGATAACACAGGATCCACCATTCACAATAGGTGATGTCACAGCTCACCTCCTCTTCCTCCTGTACAATAACGGATTACACCTCTATATACAATAGGTAACACAGGGTCCACCATTCACAATAGGTGATATCACAGCTCACCTCCTCCTCCTCCTGTATAACAACTGATAACTCCTCTATATACAACCATCAAAAGTGGGACAAAGCATAAAAAAGGTATATAGGGCGAGAAACTAAACCTTCTAAGAAAAAAAAAAAAGTTCTCCCTTATATCATGCAATCTAGGAAAGGTGATTTACTCCCATAAACATTAGACACCAAAAATGAGTAAACTCAAATCACCAAATAAATAAAACATGACATTTTATTGACGTAGTTAAAAATATATAAAAAACAGTTGAGAGATCCACATGAGCAACACAAGTTATGAAGGTCAGGAGAGGACCCAGACAGGGATATGTAATGATAAAGAATAGTGGTATATGACCACAATGATGATTGTTTTTTTTGTAATGTACGGATTATATTACCCTGTGCAACATTGCTTATATGACTAATTTTATAGTTCATTGCTGCATGCCGTTTGCATTCACCATTATGCTCTATAGCCCCATCCTTGAGGTCATATACCACTATTATCATTAAATGTCCCTATCTGGGTCCTCACCTGACCCTTATAACTTGGGTTAATCATCTGGATCTCTGAACTGTTTTTTTTTATATATTTTTAACTACATCAATAAAATTTCATGTTTTATTTGGTGATTTCAGTTTACTAATTGTTTGGAGACTAACACCTCTATATACGGTGGATAACGCTGGCTCCACCATTTACAATAGGTGACGTCACAGCTCACCTCCTCCTGCGCAATCACTGATAATACCTCTATATACAGTAGATAACACAGGATCCACCATTCACAATAGGTGATGTCACAGCTCACCTCCTCCTGCGCAATCACTGATAACACCTCTATATACAGTAGATAACACAGGTTCTACCATTCACAATAGGTGATGGCACAGTTCACCTCCTCCTGCGCAATCACTGATAACACCTCTATATACAGTAGATAACACAGGTTCCACCACTCACAATAGGTGATGGCACAGCTCACCTCCTCCTCCTGTACAATGACTGATGACACCTCTATATACAGTAGATAACACAGGTTCCACCATTCACAATAGGTGATGGCACAGCTCACCTCCTCCTCCTGTACAATGACTGATGACACCTCTATATACAGTAGATAACACAGGTTCCACCATTCACAATAGGTGATGTCACAGCTCACCTCCTCCTCCTGTACAATGACTGATGACACCTCTATATACAGTAGATAACACAGGTTCCACCATTCACAATAGGTGATGTCACAGCTCACCTCCTCCTCCTGTACAATGACTGATGACACCTCTATATACAGTAGATAACACAGGTTCCACCATTCACAATCACAATAGGTGATGTCACAGCTCACCTCCTCCTCCTGTACAATGACTGATGACACCTCTATATACAGTAGATAACACAGGTTCCACCATTCACAATAGGTGATGTCACAGCTCACCTCCTCCTCCTGTACAATGACTGATGACACCTCTATATACAATAGATAACACAGGGTCTACCATTCACAATAGGTGATGTCACAGCTCACCTGCTCCTGCGCAATCACTGATAACACCTCTATATACAGTAGACAGGTTCCACCACTCACAATAGGTGATGGCACATCTCACCTCCTCCTCCTCCTGCGCAATCACTGATAACACCTCTATATACAGTAGACAGGTTCCACCACTCACAATAGGTGATGGCACATCTCACCTCCTCCTGTACAATGACTAATTACACCCTATCCACATTTACAATAAGCCATATCAAAGCTCACCTTCTCCTCCTCCTGTACAATGACTTTTGTCTACGTTACAGCATGCCCTGCTTATTCTTCTATACAATCAAATAGGGTGCGGGTCTGTCTATTGCTGCTAATATTCATGTGAAGAGCAGGAGGTAGACGTCTAATAACAGATCTAATGTCCAGTGTGAAACCTGCAAGATTTTTTTTTCTGAGCATTAACCTAATAAAAAAAAAATGGATGAGCTCAAATTTCTCTCTGTAACTGTATGACTTCATGGGCAACTGAGAAATGTAGACAAAATAATGGCACCACCAGGTCCACGCTATCAGCGAAATAAATGATTATCCATGTTAGAGACTCACAACACAGAGAAAGAGACACAAGTAATACTCCCATCAGTCAGGGGCACGGGACCAAACCCGCCAGCCGCAAGGGTCCAGCCAGGCCCCGATCACAATGCTGCTCCTGTTATGGAACTGTAAAGAAATGTTTTGTTGCTTTTTTAACTATTTTCTATGTGCAATTTTTTTTCTTTTTACCATTAAGAGAATTTTGGATTCATTTGTGATGGAAAATACATAGTTTTGGGGGCGTTCAGGCTGAAATACAGCACCACACTTGTCGTCAGGTTGTGTGTGGTACTGCAGCGGTAATCACCTGATCATTGCAGGTCTTACAGTAAAGACGGCTGGTATGGTTCCGCACATACAACCCTTAACGGTGTGTGCCAAAGATATAGCATCCATTTTATTACAGGGTTGGCACCGATTTAAAGGGGTGTGCTGAAAAACAAATATCAGAGGAGCCAATTCCCAGCAATCACAAGATGAGCGGTGGGGGGAGGACAACTTGGAAATAACAGCACAGTAAAAAAAAAAACAACAAGCGGAACAAAAAAAATAAAAATGAGAGCAGAAGCTGACAGGAAACAGGAGAAAGTGACAATGAAGCATTCACGTGTAGGTAGAAACGATTGAGCAGTACACTCCACACTCGCTGCATTACTCAAAGTTCCCACAAAATTTGGAAACTGTGGGCTAAAGGGTTTTTATCGGAAAAGCCGAGACATAAAAGCAGAAACAAAAATCTCTTTATTGCCCCTAACAACCAATCACAGCACAGCTTTCAGCCCACCAGAGCTATTTAAGAAATGAAAGTTGAGCTCTGATTGGTTGCTAAGGGTAACTAAGACTTTTACAGAGAGGCCTAAAATGAGGCCTACTATCCAAAAATATAACTACTCCCACAGAAAGATTAATCCAGAATAAACACATGATTCATAATACGATTTGTTATAGGATGATTAAGTCACTTAAAGGGGAACTTTGGTGAAAAATATTTTTTTGATACGTCACAGATAGGATTATTTGGTGAAGTCTAAAATTTTGAGCAAAAGCCTCATCATAGGGGAAATTATGTTCCTTCAGAGCCTTAAAGGTTCTGCGTCATGGCCTCATATGTATAGCGCTATTCTGTGGCATGCTTTTCTCTGTACATGGCTGCCCTATTATGACTCCATATAGTGGTCATTATCATTGCCTCACATGTACACTATAAAGACAAAAGTATGTGCACCCTGCACATGACACCTGCAGGGGCTTTTATGACCTTACATTCTACATCCATAGACAATAATATGGAGTCGGCCCCTTTGCAGCTATAACAGCCCCTACGCTTCTGGGAAGATTTTCTACAAGGTTTTGGAGGCGTTTGTTCAAATTTTTGCCCCTTCATCCGGAAGAGCATTTGTGAGGTCAGACCCTGATGTTGGGGAGAGGCCGGGATCACAATCTCCATTCTAGTTCATCCTAAAGACGTTGGACGGGGTTGAGGTCCGGGCTCATGTTCTTCCCACCAAACTCCCCCAACCATGTCTTTATCGAACTTGTCATTGGACACAGTCATGGGGAACGGAAAAGGGTCTTCCCCAAACTGTTCCCACAAAGCTGGAAGCTACAATTGTCCACAATGTCTTGAACTGAAGCATTAAGATTTCCCTTCACTGGAATTAAGGGGCCAATGTTGATCCCTAAAAAATGAGCTCATAGCATTATCCGTCCTCCACCAAACATTATAGGAGGCACAGTGCAGTGAGGGGGTAATGTTCTCCTGGCATCCACCAAACCCAGACTCCTCCATCAGATGCCAGATAGAGAAGTGTGATCCGTTACTGCACACGTCTTCTCCAGAATCCAGTGGTGGAGGCTTTATATCACTCCATCCGACGCTCGGCCTTGTGCTTGGTGATGTAAGGCTGCATGCAGTTGCTCGGCTATGAAGCTCCCGGCTGGGGCGCAATGTTTGAGCTGATAATATCAGAAGAGGTCTGGACTGTGCAGTTATGGAGTCAGCAATATTTGGTGACTTTTCTTCCCTCCGCTCCTCAGCACTCGGCCTCCAACTCTAACATTATGGGGTCTCCACTTCGTGGTTGAGGTGCTGCTGTTCCTTCCACTTCTCAATAATATCGCTCACAGGTGATGGGGGAAGAAATATAAGGAATGGACTTGTTACCCCGCTGGCTCCTATTACAGGACAGTGCTGGTATCAGTGAGCTCCGTACCACCAGCCGTTCTGCCACATTAGTAAAGGCAGATGGCATGGCAGGGGGCCGGAGTTTATATACCAGGGGGGGTAGATGTGATACACCCCTGGGGGCAATGAGATCGAATGAAATACTTGAATACAATGACCAAAGACAAGTGTCCTGTATAATGTGTATGGACATATAGAATCCCGTATACACTAGATACACTATATGGATAGTTCGGGCAGCAGTGATCTACTGTCAGGTTGCTTGTAAGCTGCAAATATCCTACAGAACAATGGTGCCTTTATACAACCTAATAACACACTCTTAAATTGTATAAAATCCCCAAGGTGGAGAATTCCTTTAAATGAGCAGCAACGCTGACTGTTTCCTTACATAAGTACTCGGTGGGTGGAATTGCTCCCGTGTAAGTAAGACGTATCAGAGGATTAGGGTGCCACTGGAAGGGATTAACTGATTCAAACATCCTCACCCTATGTTTTAAGAACAGGTTTTTCCAAGTAGTTCTGAAAATAGGTGAGGGATGGGTGCGCATCCGGGGGTTATATTTAGACTCATGTAAATAACTTGAGCAGACAATATAACCCAGCCTCGGATATCTATTCTTATCAAACAAAACACGTTGTACTCAGTCCAATGCCACCTGCAAACTGACCGAGCGCATCCAGGGAGAAAGGGAGGTGGCCATACATGGGTCTGAGGACATCTGGAGACCTTCTGGACCTCCACAGCTTAATTACCATTCCAAAGACGGTTGTCAGCTCAGACTCTCGTCACTAATGCATGTGCGGCTGACTTAAAGGGGTATCCCATAAGCAACATTTATCACCTACCTGCAGGTCATAAACATATGATCAAAGGTGGTCCAACTGCAGGATGCCCACCAATCCCAAGAGTCAGCATGCACGATCATTGCATGATCACTGAACTCACAAAGCGGACCCTCGTTCTCGCGATTGGGTCCCAGCAGTTGGATCACCACTGATTAAATATCCCGAGAACAGGCAATAAATATTGGTGATGGGATAACCCATACACATTAATTAGAAACAAATTGTTGAACCAAAGATTGTTGAACAATCGTTTCACTAACGGGGCCATATACATATTCTTACAAGCTTCTTTCCAGCCAGTGAAGTCATCAGTCAACTTACATGATCGTTCGTTAAATTTCACCCAACAATCGGTTGTTATGGTCTGTTTTCATCAACTTTAGCCTAATGTTTATGGGCCCCCCATGGGTTCTGCTCACACCACTGCAGAGGCCTCCATCAGCGGTATACATAAGGAGGACGTCCCGATACGCTGGGAGCTTTCTCGGTGCCTAGGCCGTCATCAAAAGGGGCGATTGTCAAAGACGGATATTAAAAATGGAAGCTAAATGGATTGTACTATAGGAAGCAAAGGGAAAACTTGATTTGAAAGAAAAATAATGATCGTTAGAGTCTTTTCAGAAGTTTAGTTTCACAGTTTGGTCATTGTATTGTATCAGCTGCTGAACCCCAGTATAATGGATCATATACACCCCACAGTGGTGATCCAACGCAAGGGATATCAGACCATCTTGAGGAGCAAGTGATGATCATTTCTCTATTTTTGTGGATGCCAAACACAGAACTGTTTGCAATTGTAAAACATCCACAGGGCAACTAACCATTGTCTAATGGCCCCCATACACCTGGTTCGGCCGGCAGCGTCATTCTTCTCCGACTCCTCCATAGACCGGAACGTCCGGCTTGGCCAAGTGCTCCTATGTTCTCTATGATAGCGCCACTGCCGCACAGTCCTCATAATAGAAGGACCGACAGTCCGAAATCAAACACACTAGATTGTTATCTTCTCTGACATCTTATGTAGGGGGGAGAGCCGGGGCCCCCCATAATATCAGACTGTTTGCTGACTCCGCTTATATCGGTGGGTTTTGCCAACATTAGTCTAATGTGTACGGGTGCCTTTTATGCTTATTGCTCGGAAGACCAAATGGAAAATGGATTTATAAAGAAAAAAAAGTCAATTTTTCATCTATTTGTCATTCATTTTTTTTTACAGGCGAATAGTTCCTGATGTAATAATTGCAATAGATCCTATTTGCTTGCATTGGTCTGTGTGCTGTCCATGGTGTGGCCATGTTTGACACAAAGACAGCCCAGGGACCAAAACTGCACCAGTCTGAATAAGCCCTTATTCACACATCAGTATTGTATGCCAAGACCAGGTGTGAATTTTAAGTTACAGTTCTCTCTGCGGGTAAGGCTAGTCCGAGTAGCCATGGTGCGGCCAAAAACCTTAGTGGCTGGTAGGAAGTTCATTCATTTTGAAGGGGGATAGCGGTCTCACCTGCAAAACCATTACAACCATAGGCACGGTTTTTCGGATGAAAGAGCTGATATCCCCTGAAAAATCAAAGTACTGTTTACAAGCAACTTTAAAGTCGCAGAGGCTACTGGCCGAGGTGACTCTGGGCCGCTCCGTGTGGCTTTAGCCTGTAGGGGCCACTCCAGGTTTTGGCTTACTAAAAACAATGAAATCGTAAAATCAACAAAACCGCCATTGTGAGTGCCAAGTTATGGCTATTAGTGCATCCTTGGCGTTCGGAGAATTTGCGGATTACTAGAATATATAGGTGGCGATGCGTAGAGGATGTGCAAAAGTGTCACTGTCAAAGTGGTGGTGATCGGAGCCATGCAGAAGAGGGCTGCACCTCCGGACTGTCAGTACTGACCCCTCTAGAACAACTTCTGACAACTCACCATGACAGGTCAGAAGGTAAAAGTTTACACACACACACAAAAAGAAGAAAAAGTGGGAATGTGATGAGGCTGATCAGATCTCTAAGGCACGGGGATGGAGCAGGTTATTGAGACCCCCAGGATTCCTTATGGCACGGGAAGATGAATGATCGTCAGAGCTCACGTGATCGTCACAAGTCACCCACATGTACTCAGCAATGCCCGACAGTCACCGGTGACACTCATCCCATGGCTTTGGATAAGCAACATGAAGATGACATCGCGGCACGTGACAGATCGTTGCAATCGCAGCAGCGTAAAGATCTGCGCTATGGTCAACCGCTTGTGACTACTCACCTGCTTCAAAACCACAACTACGCAAGAAGCCCCAATAACCGTGGACTGTCAGGGCATGCTGGGAGTTGTAGTTTCGAAACAGCTGAGGAGCCACATGTTGCAATAATCAACATGTCTCAAGAGCAAAGTCTCCCCCCAAAAAACCTTGGCTCTAAACTTACTGATGCTCCGTGCTCCTCAGCACCGCAGACCATTAACCCACTGGGCTCCAAATCGCTGCCGATTAAGTCATCTTCAGACTCCTCAAAGGATGAAGCCGACGAGAGGCCGGAGGAACTGGACAACTTGCGTAGAAAAAGGGAAGGCACCGGGGACCCACCGCAGCCGCTATCCGAGCAGGGCGACTCGGCGTCACCCGAGAGGGGGACGTCAAGGCTGAACCCCGTTTCAAGGAACTGGGGTGACAAAGACGGGGGCATGCAGCGCTTGGGACTGACATCTCTGGTGACAATAAGTCGGGGGATGGCATAGCTGTGGTTATCTGAGTTCAGGAGAAAAGGGGGTCCCCTTCGGTTCAACAGCGAGTCACCACTTTGCACGGTTTTGGGGGGACAGTCCGTATCTGGGGGAGTAACGGTTAACTTAAGGCCACCGATTCCAGAGTCAGCAGTCCACAGTTCCTCCACGGGACAATGATGAGGGTGATTGTTTGATCCCATTTTCTCATCTGGGGGAACAACAGAGATGGTGACGTGCGATAAAACCCCTCCGCTCTCGGCCGTCGTGGCTTCACGTAGGGGTCTTCTAGAAGTTTGTTCCCCCACCATGGTGCTCGTGGAGAGATGGAGTCCATTCTCTCTACAGTTTCCACCAGCAGGGTCCAAAACTTCGCTACCCCCATTATCCGTCCGCCCGACACCTTCTAGGGTTCGTTCTGTGCCCCCCAATATCCTAAGACTGTCAGCGGGGGACCCCAAGATCTTCTTCTTCCCATCTTCCAGCCATACCCTTTCTTTTGCGGTGGTCAGACCGGGCTTGGCGGCATCACACTTGGACATATCCTTTCTGAGCCGCCCACCCTGCCCATCCAGTCTCATGTCAGGAGCTGCGGCAGCTGGTGTGCCCGGTGCTGTGCCCTGGCCAGCAGACGATGGGCGCTCTCCTCCTGGAGGGGCCAAGACCTCTGACCCACAGTCTGCTGAAATACTCTGTGCTGCACTGGATGTCAGCCTCTGATCAGTCACACTCGTCACCTTCCCAGGTGCAGCAGCACTGCAGCCAGCATCAGACCTTTCTTCTATGAGGCTTGCTGATGGTTTCCCTTCTAATTCAGGCTGCTGTATACTTAGTGTGTGCTTTCTTCTATTGGGAGGCTGCCTTCTGCCCTTTTCCGGGCCAGCGACGTCCTCAGCCGGGCTTTTGTCTTCTCTTCTCCGCGTCCTTCGCACTCGGAGGCGCTTCTTCCACTCTCCGCCAGCGGAGGAACCTACAGCAGCCTTGGCTGCACGCTCTGAATAGTTTTGTCCCATCACAGCCACCGTTAGCCGGAGATTCCCTCCTCCTGTTAATAACGTCACTCGATAATCTTCCAATCAGAACACAGTGGGCGCTGTCGGGCTCTAGGCAACGCGTTCAGCGCATAGATATCATTGCGCATCGAGTTTATTTTCTATAATTGAAATAGTATTCCTCCGCATTATAGGTCGGTGCCTTTAAAAAAAATAGTCCGTGATTTATGTCAGCTGGAATCTCACTTCTGTTTTCCAGGGATCTCTTCCTCTTAACAGGAGGGAGGCTTATCTGTGGAGACAAAACATCACACAGAGATTATACCACTGCCAGCAAGTACAGTGACAGACAACGGGTGGAAGTGATTTACACACAGAATGATGCATTTCTCTATTTTTGTATGTCATTTACCGTTCTGCAGATATGTATAATTCACATGCGGGATAGATAGATGATAGATGATATATATATATATATATTCCTCAACCATGAAACCACAAAAACACTAGTGCACGCCCTTATCATCTCCCGCCTCGACTACTGCAACCTCCTACTGTCTGGCCTCCCCTCTAGCACTCTGGCACCACTCCAGTCCATCCTACACTCTGCTGCACGACTAATCCACCTGTCTTCCCGCTATTCCCCAGCCTCCCCACTATGCCAGGCCCTTCACTGGCTTCCTATTGCCCAGAGGCTCCAGTTCAAAACCTTAACCATGACATACAAAGCCATCCACAACCTTTCTCCTCCATACATCTGTGACATGGTCTCCCGCTACCTACCTACACGCAACCTTCGATCCTCTCAAGATCTCCTTCTCGACTCCCCCCTCATCTCTTCTTCCCACAACCGCATACAAGACTTCTCCCGGGCTTCCCCATACTCTGGAACTCCCTGCCGCAAAACATCAGACTTTCACCAACAACGGAGACCTTCAAGAAAAACCTGAAGACCCACCTGTTCCGACAAGCCTACAACCTGCAATGATCCTCAGTGTACTGAACCATCGCACAACCAGCTCTACCCTCTCCTAGTGTATTCTCACCCATCCCTGTAGACTGTGAACCCTCGCGGGCAGGGTCCTCTCTCCTTCTGTACTTGTGTGTCCCTTGTCTAGCACATGTTTATTGTATCTGTCTATATTTTTCCCTTTTCATATGTAAAGCGCCATGGAATAAATGGCGCTATATAAATGTATAATAATAATAATAAAATAATAATATATATATATATATATATATATATATATATATTCAGACCCCTTTACATTTTTCACTCTGTTTCATTGCAGCCATTTGGTAAATTCAAAAAAAGTTCATTTTTTTCTCATTAATGTACAGTCTGCACCTAAAAAAACAAAAATGTAGATTTCTTTGCAAAAACTGAAATATCACATGGTCATAAGTATTCAGACCCTTTACTCAGTGTTGAGTAGATGCACCTTTTGAGCTAGTACAGCCATGAGTATTCTTGGGAATGATGCAACAAGTTTTTCACCCCTGGATTTGGGGATCCTCTGCCATTCTTCCTTGCAGATCCTCCCCAGTTCCGTCAGGTTGGATGGTGAATGTTGGTGGACAGCCATTTTCAGGTCTCTCCAGAGATGATCAATTGAGTTTAGGTCAGGGCTCTGGCTGGGTCAGTCAAGAATGGTCACAGAGTTGTTCTGAAGCCACTCCTTTGTTATTTTAGCTGTGTGCATAGGGTCCTTGTCTTGTTGGAAGGTGAACCTTCAGCCAAGTCTGCGGTCCAGAACACTCTGGAAGAGGTTTTCATCCAGGATATCTCTGTAGATGGCCGCATTCATGTTTCCTTCAATTGCAATCAGTCGTCCTGTCCCTGCAGCTGAAAAACACCCCCATAGCATGATGCTGCCACCACCATTTTTCACTGTTGGGATTGTATTGGGCAGGTGATGAGCAGTGCCTGGTTTTCTCCACACATACCGCTTAGAATTATCACCAAAAGTTCTATCTTCATCTCATCAGACCAGAGAATCTTATTTCTCATAGTCTGGGAGCCCTTCATGTGTTTTTTTAGCAAACTCTATGCGGGCTTTCATATGTCTTGCACTGAGGAGAGGCTTCTGTCGGGCCACTCTGCCATAAGGGGCCGGCTGGTGGAGGGCTGCAGTGATAGTTGACTTTGTGGAACTTTCTCCCATCTCCATACTGCATCTGTGGAGCTCAGCCACAGTGATCTTGGGGTTCTTCTTTACCTCTCTAACCAAGGCTCTTCTCCCACGATTGCTCAGTTTGGCTGGACAGCCAGGTCTAGGAAGACTTCTGGTGGTCCCAAACTTCATCCATTTAAGGATTACTGAGGACACTGTGCTCTTAGGAACCTTGAGTGCTGCAGAAATTCTATTGTAGCCTTGTCCAGATCTGTGCCTTGCCACAATTCTATCTCTGAGCTCCTTGGCCAGTTCCTTTGACCTCATGATTCTCATTTGGTCTGACATGCACTGTGAGCTGTGAGGTTTTATATAGACAGGTGTGTGCCTTTACAAATCAAGTCCTATCAGTGTAATTAAACACAGCTGGACTCCAATGAAGGAGTAGAACCATCTCAGGGAGGATCACAAGGAAATGGACAGTATGTGACTTAAATATGAGTGTCTGAGCAAAGGGTCTGAATACTTATGACCATGTGATATTTCAGTTTTTCTATTTTAAGAAATTTGCAAAAATTTCTACATTTCTTTTTTTTTAGTCAAGATGGGGTGCAGAGTGTACATTAAAGAGGAAAAAATGAACTTTTTTGAATTTACCAAATGGCTGCAATGAAAAAATTTAATCCCTTTCTGCCATTGGCCGTACTATCCTGTCCATGTGACCTGGGCCCCTATGACCATGGACGGGATAGTACGTCATGTGCGATCGGCAGCACTTACGGGATGAGCGCGGCCAATCAGCGCCGGGTGTCAGCTGATTCTCACAGCTGACACCCGGCACTAAGTGTGAGGAGCGATCACATACCGCTCCCGGAACTATAACCCCGAAACACTGCAATCAAACATGATCGCAGCGTTCCGGAGCCGGCACAGGGGCTGAAAGATCCTCTGCCTTTGGAACGGAGACCCCGCGGCGTCCTGATCGCTGCTATGGAGACCGATGTCATCACGACGCCATCCGGGTCTCCAGAGCTGGGAAACTTCCTGTCATGCGCAATGCACGTCAGGAAATCTCACAGGTCAGTGTGCAGAAAGTGCAGCGCTGACAGCTTCTGTAGCATGCGGATGCTGCTTCATCTGCATGCTATAGAAGCGATCAGCCTGCACAAAATGAGTGTCCCATAGTGGGACAAAGTGTAAGAGTAAGAATTAAATAAAATAAAAAAAAAGTTAAATAATTGTAAAAATATTTAAAAAAAATAAAAAAATAAATATTTATTCTATCACTAAATAAATATTGAATAAAAAAAATCTAAACAATAAAAGTACACATATTTGGTATCGCCGCATCCGTAACGACCCAAACTATAAAACTGTCCCACTAGTTAACCCCTTTAGTGAACACCATAAAAAAACAAGGCAAAAAACAATGCTTTACCACCATACCGCCGAACAAAAAGTGGAATAACACGCGATCAAAAAGACGGATATAAATAAACATGGTACCGCTGAAAATGTCATCTTGTCCCGCAAACAACGAGCCACCATACAGCATCATCAGCGAAAAAATAAAAAAGTTATAGCTCTCAGAATAAAGTGATACAAAAACAATTATTTTTTCTATAAAATAGTTTTTATTATATAAACGTACCAAAACATAAAAAAATGATATAAATGAGGTATCGCTGTAATCGTACTGACCCGAAGAATAAAACTGCCTTATGAATTTTACCATACGCAGAACGGTGTAAACGCCCCCCCAAAAGAAATTAATGAATTGCTGGTTTTTGCTCATTCTGTCTCCCAAAAATCGGAATAGAAAGCGATCAAAAAATGTCATGTGCCCAAAAATTATACCAATAAAAACATTAACTTGTCCCACAAAACACAAGACCTCACATGACTATGTGGGCCAAAATATGGAAAAATTACAGCTCTCAAAATGTGGTGATGCAAAAACTATTTTTTGCAATAAAAAGCGTCTTTTAGTGTGTGACAGCAGCCAAACATAAAAACCCGCTATAAAAACCCGCTATAAATAGTAAATCAAACCCTTTATAAACTTCTTAGTTAGGGAAAAAATAATAAAATAAAAAAAGTATTTATTTACATTTTCCCATTAGGGTTAGGGCTAAAGTTAGGGTTAGGGCTGGAACTAAAGTTGGGGTTAGGGTTGGGATTATGGTGAGGGTTAGGTTTGTGGTTAGGGTTATGGTTGGAGTTAGAATTGGGGGGTTTCCACTGTTTAGGCACATCAGGGGCTCTCCAAACGCGACATGGCGTCTGATCTCAATTCCAGCCAATTCTGCGTTGAAAAAGTTGGGGTATCAGCATGCTCCGGACAAATTGCACAACAACTTTTGAGGTCCAATTATTCCTGTTACCCTTGGGAACATAAAAAATTGGTGCAAAAACATCATTTTTGTGGAAAAAATATGATTTTTTTATTTTTACGACTCTACGTTATAAACTTCTGTGAAGCACTTGGGGTTCAAAGTGCTCACCACACATCTAGATAAGCTCCTTAGGGGGTCTACTTTCAAAAATTGTGTCACTTGTGGGGGTTTTCCAGTGTTTAGGCACATCAGGGGCTCTCCAAACGCGACATGTAGTCCGATCTCAATTCCAGCCAATTTTGCATTGAAAAGTCAAACGGCGCTCCTTCCCTTCCGAGCTCCGCCATGCGCCCAAACAGTAGTTCCCCCACATATAAGGTATCAGCGTACTCAGGGTCCAATTTCTCCGGTTACCCTTGGGAAAATAAAACAAATTGGATCTGAAGTAAATTTTTTGTGAAAAAAAGTTTAATGTTCATTTTTTTTTAAACATTCCAAAAATTCCTGTGAAGCACCTGAAGGGTTAATAAACTTCTTGAATGTGGTTTTAAGTACCTTGAGGGGTTCAGTTTTTAGAATGGTGTTACTTTTTGGTATTTTCTATCTATAGACCCCTCAAACTGACTTCAAATGTGATGTGGTCCCTAAAAAAAAAATGGTGTTGTAAAAATGATAAATCGCTGGTCAACTTTTAACCCTTATAACTGCCTAACAAAAAAAACATTTTGTTTCCAAAATTGTGCTGATGTAAAGTAGACATGTGGGAAATGTTATTTAGTAACTATTTTGGGCTATATACAGTTATATGAAAAAGTTTGGACACCCCTATTAATCTTAAGCTTAATGTTTTATAAAAATTGGTGTTTTTGCAACAGCTATTTCAGTTTGATATATCTAATTACTATTGGACACAGTAATGTTTTTGCCTTGAAATGAGGTTTATTGTACTAACAGAAAATGTGCAATCTGCATCCAAACTAAATTTGACAGGTGCATAAGTATGGGCACCTTTATCATTTTCTTGTTTTAAATACTCCTACCTACTTTTTACTGACTTACTAGAGCACTTTTTTTGGTTTTGTAACCTCATTGAGCTTTGAAATCAGCACTGATTGATCAGGAGATCTGCTAACTCTCCAGGGAAGCCTGGAGAAAACAAAGCTGCCATTACAGGTTGTCCATACTCATCCGACTGGTCTGATATCAGCCATGAAGAGACTATGGAGGTGGCACCAGTGGCGAAACCTAAAACTTCTGGGCCCCATTATAAATTCTTCAATGAGGCCCCCAATAACATTGGTCTTGTCATATTGGACATAGGGACCTTTTTGTTCCCCCCTCCAGTCTCCCGTGGGGACTGCACCTGCTATAGCCCCTGGGTATATTTGCCACAACAGTCTTGATTTTTCAGGAGACTCCCACAAACTGAGCAGCCATGGGGCTGGGGTTGGCGAAACTACACCCACAAGTGTCCGTATTGGGGTCTTTCCTTTGTATTTTGGGCTCATTCCTGACAAGTTTGCCATGTAACTCTTGGTAAGTAGTCACAGGCTCACAGCCACCATCCAATGGCCTTTGAGTCTTGTGCAAAGAGCCCATTATATACAAGTTGTGCCCTCCGGACATCCATGGTTGTCTCGGCAGCTGTACGGCCCAGGGTGCAGTTGCATCTCTCTACGTGTAATGTATGTAGTACAGTTCATATAGCGTCTTGTGCTTGGGTGCGATGAAAATACATGAGACACAGGTTTGATATAGAAAGTCTTGTATTACTTCATACAAGTTGGCAAAAATAGTCACACAGTTTGCAGACACAGAAGCAGGAGACACAGCAGGCCAGAGTAATCTAAGCTCAGCAATCACTCTCCACAACAGGTTCAGGATCTTCTTCTCTGTTACCGTAAGTCCATGCAAACGTGGGTCTTTCAAAGAGCAGGGTTCAGAGTCCACAAGTGCTTCAGAGTTCCTCAGTAGGAATAGCTGGAGTACAAGGTCCAAGGCTTTAGGAGTCAGGTCACAGGTTCACTGCAGGCTAGATTCTGAAGCACTGATTGCTCAGCTGTGGCTGCTTAAGAAGCAAAAGGAGAGAATCAGGGCGGAAACATGCAAGCTGGAAACTCCATTTTGACTGAGGGCAATATAGCTGCAGCAAGACAGAAAGTAAAATGGCTGACGAACAAACTGAGTTTCAGGAACATGTACACAGAACCTTACATTACCCCCCCCTTAGGGACAACCTCCGGATGACCTCAGGCCAGGCTTGTGTGGGTACCTCTGATGAAACTGACGGAGCAAGCGAGGAGCATTAACGTTATTGACTGGTTCCCATGAGTTGTCCTCCACTGGGTAGCCCTGCCATTTAATCAGATATTGTAACTGATTTCTATACAACCTGGAATCTAAAATCCTTTCCACCACAAATTCTTCCTGACCATCGACTAGCACTGGGTCAGGGCAAGGAGAAGAACGTCCAGGAAACGTATTGGGTGTCGCAGCCTTTAGTAGGGATACATGAAAGACAGGGTGAATTCTCATAGTTCTGGGCAGTTGAAGACGACAAGCAACGGCACTTATAATTTTACTGATTTTATAAGGTCCAATGTACTTATGTCCCAACTTAGACGATGGAATCCTTAACTTAAGATTTCTGGTTGACAGCCAGACCAAGTCTCCTACCTTGAAAGCTGGTGCAGGTTTACGAAATTTATCTGCTGCTTTCTTGTACCTTTCCTGAGCCGATTCCAGATTCTCCTTTAGAAGATCCATATTCTTCTGTAAAGACGTGATTCTTTCAGCCACTGCTGGTAAAGGCGTTTCTATGGGAAATCGTGGTAGAATGTTAGGATGATAACCTAGATTAGAGTAAAAAGGAGACTGCTTAGTGGAGGCACTCTGAGAGTTGTTATACGAAAAACTCAGCTAATGGAAGTAGATCCACCCAATCATCCTGTAGGTGGCAGATAAAGCAGCGGAGATACTGCTCCAGGGTTTGATTGGTTCGTTCGGTCTGTCCATTAGTCTGGGGATGAAAAGCAGAAGAAAGGTTTACTTTAATGTCCAATGCTGCACAGAAATTTTGCCAAAACCTAGAAGTGAATTGCACCCCTCGATCCGAAATAACCTCATCCGGTACTCCATGTAAGCGAAACACATCTTTAATCATCAAATCTGATGTCTGTTTTGCAGTGGGTAAGCCGACACAAGGGATAAAATGAGCTGCCTTTGTTAGACGGTCAACCACCACTAGAATGGTGTTCTTCCCTTGAGAGGTTGGTAACTCCACAATGAAGTCCATAGAAATGGATCCCCACGGGCGGGACGGGGTGGGAAGAGGCTGTAACAGACCAGTTGGTGAGGAGCGAGGTGTTTTGCATCTTGCACAGACTTCACATGAAGTGAAATAGTTTAAAACATCCTTCCTGCTAGTGGGCCACCAAAAGAAACGAGAGAGAAATTCCTGTGTCTTTAGAATTCCTCTATGCCCAGCTATCTTGGAATCGTGAATGAGTTGCAATACTCTCAATCTGACTGTTTCAGGAATATACAGGCGTTGTCCCTGAATCCACACACCATTCTTAAAGACAAGACTTACGTCCCTTGGGGGTTGTGCCAAAAAGGAATCTGCATGGTATGCTTCCTTGATGTCCTTAAGTAGGTCTTGATTATGAATTACTCCTAGGAATCTAGAGTCAGGAAGAATAGTCTTAGGAGGAGTAATTGGACGTGTCTCTGCTGAGTAAATCCTAGAGAGTGCATCAGCCTTTCCATTGCGCGATCCTGGTCTATAAGAAATGATAAAATTAAATTGGTTTAAGAAAAGATTCCAGCGAGCCTGGCGAGGAGTCAGGCACTTAGCCGACCTGATAAACTCAAGGTTACGATGATCTGTCAGGACGACTATTTGCTGTGCAGCTCCCTGAAGAAGGTGTCTCCATTCTTTGAAGGCGGCAATAATGGCCAACAACTCTCTATTGCCCACATCGTAGTTCCTCTCAGCCAAAGACAACTGCTGGGAAAAGAAGGCACAGGGATGCAAGACATTCTTCTCACCTGTTCTCTGAGAGAGTATAGCTCCAACGGCACAGTCTGAAGCATCCACCTCTATTATGAAGGCAAGCTCGGGGTTGGGATGTACTAGGATAGGTGCAGTGGTAAATTTATCTTTTAGACGGGAAAATGCTTCCTGGGCTTGGGGAGTCCAGGAGAACCTAGACTCTTTCCGGGTAAGTTGGGTGATAGGTGACACTACCTCAGAGAAATTTCTAATGAAACGTCTATAGAAGTTGGCAAACCCGATGAAGCGCTGTACCTCCTTCACATTTCTAGGACTTGGCCAATCCTTGATGGCTTGGGTTTGCTTCCATCCATACTAATTCCTTGTGTAGACAGTACATACCCCAGAAATTGAATTTCGGTCCTATGGAATTCACACTTTTCAAGTTTGATGTAAAGATGATTTTGTCTTAGACGTTCCAAGACCATTCTCACATGTCCATGATGTTCCTCTGTGGAGTTAGAAAAAATTAGAATATCATCCAAATAAATTACCACGAATGTATCTAGGAGATCCCTGAAGATGTCATTCACCAAGTGTTGGAAAGTGGCTGGGGCGGTACTCAGACCAAAAGGCATAACTAGATATTCAAAGTGTCCATAGCGTGACCTGAATGCAGTCTTCCATTCATCCCCAGGTCTAATATGGACTAAGTTATAGGCCCCACGAAGATCTAGTTTAGAGAAAATTTTGGCATGTCGCACTCTCTCCAATAACTCAGGGATTAAAGGCAATGGATAACGGTTTCTAATAGTAACCTTATTGAGTTCCCTATAGTCTACGCATGGTCTCAGAGATCCATCTTTCTTCTTTACAAAAAGATGGGTGCACCTGCAGGAGATGAAGAGGGGCGTATGAAGCCCTTGGCTAGATTTTCGTCTATGTAATCCTTTAAAGCCTTTAGCTCGGGCCCCGCCAGGGGGTAGATCTTACCAAAAGGTATCTCTGCTCCAGGCAATAATTCAATTGGACAATCATATGGACGGTGAGGAGGAAGCTGGTCAGCGTTCTTCTTGTCACATAAATCCACATAGTCCTGGTATACAGCTGGCAGTTCAGGGACTGACATGGTTCCTTTAGGAACAGAGCAAGCTGAAACTTTTGGACTCATCTGTTTCTCTGGAAAGTGTAATTCCTTGGTCTCCCAGTTAATGGTAGGATTCTGAGCCTGCAGCCATGGTAGCCCTAGAATAATGGGAAAGTGGGGAGAGAGATAAGCATAAAGGACAGTTTCTCTTGATGATCTTTACCCATAAGAACCCTCAAAGGCTCTGTTTCCTGATCCACTGGTCCAGAGGTCAGCAGGGAGCCATCCACAGTTTCCATCTGTACTGGAGTAGCCTTCTTCACTGAACGTATCCCCTGTTTCAGAGCAAAGGAGACATCCATAAAATTTCCACTTGCCCCTGAGTCGATCATAGCAGAGCTAGACACCCAAGCTGAGTCAACCCAGAGTTTGATGGAAAGAAAGCAATGAGAATTGTTTTTCTTACAACTCAGCTGGGACACCGCGAGGAAACTTGAAAAATGGCAGCGTTTACACAGTCAACGTCCTCAGAGGTAACGGAGTTTAAGTCCGAGAAATCAAGATCTGTTGCTGCAGATCTCTCTGGAGCCTGAGGCTCGGACCTGACAGATCCCCTCTCGCAACACTCACAATGAATGAGTGCTGCAGTAGTCTTACGAGAACGGCTGGGGCAGTTTATAATGAAGTGCCCTGACTTACCACAATAGAAACATAGATTTTCCTTAAAACGATGTTCCTTGCGTGCATCACTAACCCGTCGTTGTAAAGAGTCTACCTGCATGGGTTCAGGTTCAGGTTCCCGTGTAATCCTACTCAAAGGTTCCTTAGCTGGAGAGGAAGGTAGGAAAAGGTTAGTGCGATTGCTTTCGAACCATCTCTCTTGCCTGCGTTCAGTCAGACGAGTATCAATACGGATGCAGTAGTTAATAAAGTCACCTAACGCAGTGGGAGGGTCGGCACGAGCAAGTTCATCCTTAATCAGTGGAGATAACCCCTTTCGAAAAATAGATTTTTTGGCGGAACTGTCCCAGGTGGTATCAAGGGCCCATCTCCTGAAATCCAAGGCATATTCAGCTACCGAGTGCTTACCTTGGCGCAAAGCTAACATGGCTGCTTCAGCTGTTGCACCTCGATTGGGGTCATCAAACACCTGCCCCATGGCTGAAATAAAAGCATCAAGGTGATTCAAACAATCATCCTCAGTCTCAATCAGAGGGTTTGCCCACATCAAAGCCTTGTTGGTAAGCAACATAATTATAGTAAGCACCTTAGATCGTTCAGTGGGAAATTGTGAAGCATGTGCAGAAAAAAAAAGATTGCATTGATTAATAAATCCCCTGAATTTCTCACGTTCACCGCCAAAACGAAAAGGGGGCAACTTGGGAATCCCAGAACTCGGGGCTACGGCAGGAGCCTGGAATCGCTCTTCTAGAACCTCAATCCTGGCTCGCAAATCCTGGGCAGTCTGTCCAAACACTTGCAAATTGTGATTAGTGAGGTCCTGTAGGCTTGAAAAACGGGTCTTTTATTCTGCAAATCTGCAAGGATATTATCAGTCACTCCGCAAAGTTCCTTTATGCGGGCCTCCATTTTCCAGATCTTTTAAGACAGGAGTACTGGAAGAAGAGGAGAGGAGAAAAAAAAAACAATAGTGTTTACCTGTGGTAACACTACAGAGAGAAAAAAAATTAAGGGAACTGCTCACCTGGAATGGTTGTGAGAAGTCACAACCACTATCATCACAGAAAGTTCACCCAGACATCTGATATCCACAGTTACAGCAGACAAAAAGAGAAAAGAGAAAAAAAAAACAATAGTGTTTACCTGTGGTAACACTGCAGAAAAAAAAAACACTTAAGGGAATTGCTCACTGGAATGGTTGTGAGAAGTCACAACCACTGTCATCACAGAAAGTACAACCGGACATCCGATATCCACAGTACAGCAGACACAGCCTTTCCAGACCCAGCAGACACTAACGTTTTGGCTTCTGAATCTTGTAATGTATGTAGTACAGTTCATATAGCGTCTTGTGCTTGGGTGCGATGAAAACACAGGAGTCACAGGTTTGATATAGAAAGTCTTGTATTACTTCATACAAGTTGGCAAAAATAGTCACACAGTTTGCAGACACAGAAGCAGGAGACACAGCAGGCCAGAGTAATCTAAGCTCAGCAATCACTCTCCACAACAGGTTCAGGATCTTCTTCTCTGTTACCGTAAGTCCATGCAAACGTGGGTCTTTCAAAGAGCAGGGTTCAGAGTCCACAAGTGCTTCAGAGTTCCTCAGTAGGAATAGCTGGAGTACAAGGTCCAAGGCTTTAGGAGTCAGGTCACAGGTTCACTGCAGGCTAGATTCTGAAGCACTGATTGCTCAGCTGTGGCTGCTTAAGAAGCAAAAGGAGAGAATCAGGGCGGAAACATGCAAGCTGGAAACTCCATTTTGACTGAGGGCAAGATAGCTGCAGCAAGACAGAAAGTAAAATGGCTGACGAACAAACTGAGTTTCAGGAACATGTACACAGAACCTTACACTACGCCCAGTGTCAGGCCAGGGAAGACCGTGCGCCTTGAAAACCCCTTTAAGTGGGAATAGAAAGTTTTTTTTTGTACAGTTTCTCGTTGTCGTCTTTTCGTTCTGAATTTTGTACCGCCTCCATCTTGGTATTTCTGGTGGGGTCATTTTTAAGGTGACATCAGATGAAAAATGCGAGGGACACAAATGCCACCAGATGATGAACCAGGACAGTAATGGCAGGATCCTTGGGATGTTAAGTGTTAGATCAAAATTCGGTATTTCCGATCTATGTTTTTAGACAATGGATATAAGATTATCATCGGATCACAAAAAAAAAAAAAAAGAGTCACATCTATAGGGAGGTCTTATATTATCGATAGCTCAGCCGTCAGTTCTGACCCCTGACCCTCAATAGACGTGGATGCTCGGCAAACATTCTCAACCGGAAGAGAGGAATAGATTGCTGCCCGGAACTAGATGATCGGGCATTTGACATTCAACATGCCTAATCCTTCTTTCCCCAGACATTTTCTGTTATCACCACTTATAGTTCCTATACTATATAACCCTGACACTGCAGCCAGACCTGTGTAAGATCCTCCCATTACACTCGTTTGCCAGAAGACCTTTCCCGTCCGCCTCCCCCCTTCCTGGCACCATCTTCACCCCCTAATTTCTCAATTCAATCGCAGATTTAGATCTGACACTCAAGCATATAAATTCATTGATGATAATCCATCGCAGGAATGGTCGGCGCTGCATATGTTGAGGAGTGAACTGTTGTTCGAGAGCCGACCAGGATATACAGATCAGCAAATAAGAAAAGCAAAGAGAGAAAATTGGACATAATTTGGTAATGAGTCATGTAAGCAATAAAAAAACAGGATGTGCCCGGAGGGACGTAGACAAAAAAGGCAACGATTATGTCATCTTTTGAAGTATCTGGCCATTTAGAGTAGATCAGACCAGTCTAGTCATCATAAGAAATTAAAGACTAGTAAGACTAGTAAATACTCGTAATGTGGAAAATAAAGTAACTTTTAAATGGGTCTTAAAAGAGTATTTTCAAGTTTGGAAATCATCCACTATCCATCGAGGTGTGAGTCACACTGATATGGAGAACCAGAGGCCCGTGTGACTGAGCTGGTCTTCAGCGCTGTCACAGGAATAAGCGACGAATGAGCAACCACCGCTCCATTCACTCACGATCGATGTGGGTCCCAGCGGTCTGACCACCAGAGATCGAGAAAACATCTACTATCCCACGGATTTTAGAATACCCCTTCAATTAAAATCTTCCTACAGTTTCTACAGCTCCTATATGGATTATGCATCTCCATGGCAACAGACAACAAACAATCCCTCTGTAGTCAGACCCTGCTTTCTCTCTGTCCTTTATGTCTGGCTCACATACTGTCTATTTGCACAAAGTGGGGGACAAACAGAAGAAAACACAAGGCAGGATTAGACTAAATAGGGGCTAGTTGTCGTCGGCTACCACCGGGACCAAATTCTGCATAGGAGCTGTGTACGCAAAATGATAAAACGCATTGAAAAGTCGCTTCTTTTTCCCACTTTAGCATTAAATTGAGTCACTAAAGTGGACACAGCTTAAGGCGGGGGTTGTCTTCAAATTTAAAAGAAATGGGCAAGAGCAGGTGAAAAAAGATATCAATAGACGCAGAGAAAGAAGATGCATCTCTCAGAATGTGAACTTTTTTTTATTTTTTTAAAGTAGTAAAATGTAATAATAAAACCTATGTTAATTGGCATTTCTGTAATTGTACTGACCCTTAAAAAAACCCAGATGCTCCAGTCCTTGTCGCCACACTGCAGGGAATCGCTGAGCAGCCCTTCTGATATAGAAAGAATAAGCTGCTGAGCTCAGTGATTGCCTGCAGCGCTGTTAGACTTTGATGTCACCATTGCAGCCTGTACCAATCACTAAAGCTGTAGCAAGGGGCGAACGTGGACCCGAAGAGGGAGAGTAAAGGCTCAGGGGTTTTTTTGCATCCCCCTGACCTATGAAGTAATACTGTAGAAACAGGAAAACCCCTCTAAAGACTTGTCCTCCCTTGAGGACATTTGTTTGAACTTAAGTGCATGTAATTTGGGCTAACAATTATTTTTGCAATTGGGTCATTAACAGTTTTGTACCGTTTGCCTTCTGTATACGCTTTGCCGGCTGCAGAATGAGTTAACTGAGAATCCATCATTGAGCTCATTCTGATATAGTCGATTGGGAGTTAGTAACTCTTCTGCTGATTTATGACCGCAGACCACATCAAAGTTGAGGCAGTAAAAGCAAAAAGGTGCCAACATTTTTTAAGACAAGAGAAAAAGGTAGCACACTGTAGCGCTATAGCTTGCAAACACGAAATATGAAAAATATGAAAAATGAATTGCATCATTACCTTAGAATATGAAAAATTGAGAAGTCTTAGCGCAATAAGATGGCCAAATTAATGTGAGCCTGATAGCCAGTCAAGGCTCTTCTCGTATATCAGGTCCTAACATAAGCCTATCCTCGCTTAGAAAAGTCTGTCTGCATGGGAACGTATGAATCCCTCTTCAGACTAAAATCTACATCTCTGTGGAGGGGTGATGAACCTGTTGTAATTAAAAAGCCTGTGACCACCAGGTGGAGTGCTCAGGTAGAAGGTAAATGAAAACATATCAAAAAATGACCGGCACATCCAAACATAGATTCAGTGTGAACAGGTCAAACCTAGAGCACCAACTCATTACTACAAGAGAAAAATACACAGAGCGTATAGCTTGCAACACGAAATATAAAAATAAAAAATGAATGCATCATACCTAAAAACATGAAAAATGAGAAGTCTACGCATAAGATGGACAATATGTGAGCCTGATAGCCCGTCAAGGCTCTTCTCGATACAGTCCTAACTAAGCCTATCCTCCTTAGAAGTCTGTCTGCAGGGAACGAGAATCCTCCTTCGACAAAACAACATCTCTGGAGGGGTGATGACCGAAATTAAAAAGCCTGACCACCAGTGGGTGCCAGTAGAAGGAAATGAATACATACAAAACGACGGCACATCAAACATAGATTCTGTGAACAGTGCTAAACCTAGAACCACTCATATACTACAAGAGAAAAAGGTAGCACACTGTAGCGCTATAGCTTGCAAACCGAATAGAAAATAGAAAAATGAATGCA
Organism: Oophaga sylvatica; assembly: GCA_033576555.1. NCBI lineage: Eukaryota > Metazoa > Chordata > Amphibia > Anura > Dendrobatidae > Oophaga > Oophaga sylvatica. Next base: position 34,461,471 of record JARQOD010000008.1, read on the forward strand.
CATACCTAGAAAGAAAAATAGAAAGTCTTAGCGCATAAATGGCCAAATTATGTGAGCCTGATAGCCATAATTACAATTATTAATTACAACAGGTTCATCACCCCTCCACAGAAGATGTAGATTTTAGTCTGAAGAGAGGATTCATACGTCCCATGCAGACGACTTTTCTAAGCGAGGATAGGCATTAGTTAGGACTGATATACGAGAAGAGCCTTGACGTGGCTATCAGGCTCACATAATTTGGCCATCTTATGCGCTAAGACTTCTCATTTTTCATATTTCTAAGGTAATGATGCAATTCAATTTTTCATATTTTTTTTATATTTCGTTTTGCAAGCTATAGCGCTACAGTGTGCTACCTTTTTCTTTGTATGTATATGAGTTGGTGACTCTAGGTTTAAGCACCTGTTCACACTGATCTATGTTTGGATGTGCCGGTCAGTTTTTTGATATGTATTCATTTACCTCTACCCTGAGCACTCCACCTGGTGGTCACGCTTTTTAATTACAACAGGTTCATCACCCCTCCACAGAGATGTAATTTAGTCTGAAAGAGGATTCATACGTTCCCAAGCAGACAGACTTTTCTAAGCGAGGATAGGCATAGTTAGACCTATATACGAGAAGAGCCTTGACGTGGCTATCAGGCTCACATAATTTGCCATCTTATGCGCTAAAAACTTCTCAATTTTTCATATTTCTAAGGTAATGATGCAATTCATTTTCCATATTTCGTGTTTGCAAGCTATAGCGCTACAAGTGTGCTACCTTTTTCTCTTGTATGTATATGGTTGGTGACTCTAGGTTTAGCACCTGTTCACACTGAATCTATGTTTGGATGTGCCGTCAGTTTTTTGATATGTAAACATTTTTTAAAGAGACCCAATTACAAAAAATGATTTTTAGCCTCAAATAAAAAGCTTAGTTATAGAACTTTAACCCTGACTTGCCATTATTTGTTGTTGTTTTTTTTACATTGAGTGCGGGTATCCTCCCTACAAGGAGGTAACAGATGTCCCGCTTCCTGAAGAAAAGTGCGAGAAACGCGTGTTTGCTACCGCGATAGGTAAACCCAGGGGGGAAACGTTTAAAATATGACACGAGGGAAAACGCTTCCTTTTCTGTCTAGAGTGTACGCCAGCGGAAGAAGCAGCGCTACAATAACACACACATGGCTCCGCCATACACACTCCATGTACAAATGTCCTTGTTACCAAACCCAGCGGGGACCATTTGGCCCATGATGTGACTGATGTGGACCCGGCATGACTGCCTGCTGTCGCGCGGTCTGGACTCACACAAGGAAAAGGCCTGACTGAGCATTGTACACGCGGTGGGGCCGATACTAAAAACCAACCGGACCCACTGATACCCAAACGCTAAACGAAAGATGTCCCCAACCCCGGAGAGGTCGGAGAAACAGGATGCATTACTCCACCAGTAACGTATTAAGGATCCTTTCTTTGCACCGTCTTCCAAGACTCCATACGATAATCTGGTGTAGATTAAAAAATGATGCGCTACAACCGGGCCGAACTTGGCTGAACCCTTCGAGGAAACTTGTGCCCTTCTTAGCCTAAGGCCAATAATATCCACTGGTGGCCGCATCTTTCAATCCACCTGAAAATCTCATTGTCGGCACCAATCCATCTATTTTTATGACAGTGAAGCACTGCACTTGGCTCTTTACTCACTTGAGCACTGCACCCATCCGTAGCCGTTGACTTTTTTACGTCATGTGAGTGTGTAAGGGGGTGACAGGATTACCCCCGCTCGGCTCCCCAAGGTTTTAATTGTAACTGTTTAATGTGTTGGTTCTGTAATTCGTTGTTCACATCGGTGGCATGCTAATGTAAAATATGATTACCCCGCATAGTCAATGGTATTGCCAATCTTTTTGTATTACCATTTTATGTACATTTTTATTTATTGTTTTTCCGTAATGTAAAATTGATTTTTGCCCAAGTTAGGGACAGTTTCTTAGGGACTTTGCAGAACTAAGGGGGTACGTTAGTGTTTTAGTTCCCGGAAAATGTAGTTTCATTGGGGCCACAGAGGGGGGCATACTATGGGCCCAAGGTAGGTCCTAGTTTTTTAAAAAAGGGTTAAGATAGGGGGGCGCCGTAAAAGCTGAGTCTTAGGGAAGTTTAGCGAGGGGGCCCGGGGTCCCTTAGTGTCCACAGGGCTCTATGCCCGGGGACGTCCGACAGCCCAAAATTTTTTGTCAAGTGTTAGCCCCCGGGTTTATCCACATTAAAGAACGAAAGGGCTGGGGGGACAAACAATGAGAATTTTGGGGCAGATGTTGGCCGGGCAGACCCCCGGGGGCGGGAGAGGGAGGGGCCGAGAACATTTGGGATTAAGAGAGTGAGAAAGAAGAAACGCGAAGTTCACGGAACAGTACGGAGGTTAGGTCTTTGCCCGTGGCAGCCTAATTTTGTGACTAATTTCTCACCCGGGGCGAAGCAGGGAGAGGGAAATTTTCAAGTGGGGAGGTTTAGCCGGGGGGAAGCTAGGGAACAGTTAGGCGTCCGGGCCGGGGGGTACGCAAGGAAGTGTAGCGTTTCAGGGAAATTGAGGAACCCTTGGAAGAAGTGTTTCGAAATGTAAAAACGTGGAATTCGTGCAAAGTTTTTGTAAAGAAACGTTCCAGAAACCAAAGGCGTGTTCATTTTATCGGGGGGACTGTGGAAGAAACCCAGTCTGGAATGCCCCGCAGGGGCCTGAAACCCGGGAAAATTTAGGGAGTACAGCAATGGACGTATGTTTTTGTAGGGGAGCCCCTGCCCCATCCAGTGCCGGGCAGACACAGTCCGGCCCTCCCTTACAAGTGTGCATCTTGTTCGTAACCCCCATACGGTGCAGCCCCTCAGCAGCCTTTAAATTTACGTCACCGAAAAGCGCGCCCCACGCCTTGACTCTTTAAGTCGCAGCCGGGGATTGTTTTTTGTGACGCGACGTGCAGCCCCTAAATAGGATAGGGATCCGAAAAATTGTTTATCCCCCAAAAAGTTTCACCCAGAAATGGGCTTTAAAAAACTTTTTTTGACTTTATTATTCTTTTTCGGGGTTGTTATGGGCAGAATCTGCTATTTAATCTCCTTTACCACACATTGGATTTAATACGGAAACCATTAGGGAAATTTTCCTATAAACAATTCGGTCATATATAATAAAAGGGAAAAGCTTGCAAGATTCTTTTCCCTTTTCCCTCAAACACCCTTCCCCCCACATTGCACATTCTGGGGAAATTTTGGAAAAAAACCC